>CM072668.1:20952753-22152753 GCA_036884735.1 Huso huso | reverse complement strand
CCTTTATTTTGTAGTTAATTCACTGGGGTAAAATTAAGTCCTACACAACTTATTCTTTACTCCTGGGATATTTTTCTATTTTAACGTGTTACATATTGTATTACATAAGTCTTGCTGTAAAATAAAGGCACACACAGGGCCACGGCCACGCCCCCTGCCCCTGCTGCTGTGCTGTCTCTGCCTGCATACAGAGCAATATAATGGTTTTTATTACTTTTTGAAAAACGAACAAATATTTAAATTATGAGTGAATATCCGAACATTAAAATCCTGTGTTCGTCCCAACAGTGAATATCCGCTGAATGACCCATTAAAATCCTTAGTGTGTTTGTTTAGTACCTACAGTCCCAACACCAACTAAACCCTCTGTCAAAGTTGTCAGTTCATTGAAACTTCAACAGGGAGATGCAGATTTTATATGTCACAGAATACTTGTTACTTTGATGACTGATGAGGGACAGCCCATTGACAAAAAGATGTGCACAGTACTACAGATGGCAGATGATTGTTTTGTATGTGAACGATGGTGTTAAAATGATAGTTTCTGATATGTTCATCCTAAGGTAATAGAAGCAGCTGTTTCTTCAGTTGTTTTGATTGGAATGTCAACAGCATTGACCCTCATCCAGGTGTCATCCCCTGCTTGTTGTACAGAGAATAATCTCTGCTTATCCACTTGAGATGGAATATGGTAAGGACATTCTTTAGTACAGCTCATTTGTTCCCATCATGACTTTAACTTGACATAACAGGGAACTGCAGTATTTTCTATGTCAATCTTAGAATACTTGTTACTTTGATACTGTCCAGGACAGAAGACTAAAACAATGACCTTTTAAAGTCTAATGATGTTGTCTTTTTCTTTCTGCTTCATGTATGTCTACTCTTCCTTACCCTAATAGTTAAAAATATATAAAAAACAAAACAAAACAAAAAAAACAGAATTCAGAAATCAATTTGGCCTTATTTAACTATTATCAGCAATTAAGGAAATTGGGAACGATGTAAATTCATGAGGCATTCAGGTTGCAAGTTCTGTTTGATGTTGTGAATGGGTTTGGCTGGGTGTTTGTGTCTGTCCTTGCTTTATTGAATCTGCATTATATAGTGGGCTGGCGCAGAAAGGTCACTAATGAATATTGGTCACCCACTCTTCCTGTCTGCCCGCTCCTTTCACCCTAGTTCCTCCATCATTGTTCTCTATTAGCACTGAGCCTGTTAACTAAGCAGTGCTTCTTTTTTTAGTTTGATATTGAGATGAGATTGAGGGTATATGTCTGGAACAAGTAGTTGGTCATGATTAGTAATTCATTTGTCGACCTAGTTACGTACATTTTTACACAAAATTTTTACAAACCTGCTTGTAACCTGCTTTGCTTATGAAAGATTGCCTTGGTAATTTTGCACAGTAATATTGCAGTTTTTCCCATGGATAAACAGTTCTATGCACTTACCAGTTTACTATAGTTTGCTGTTTTTTTTTTTTTTTATGCCTTACTTATGCTTATGCTTATGCTATGCTTTATTACAGTTTTCTGTGTTTTTACCACTGGTGTGAAAGGTAGAGTCGTAGCCAGAGCCCTAACCAGTGTGGAGTAGTGGTTAGGGCTCTGGACTCTTGACCAGAGGGTTGTGGGTTCAATCCCAGGTTGGGGACACTGCTGCTGTACCCTCGAGCAAGGTATTTTACCTAGATTGCTTGGAAAAACCCCTGTATAAATGGGTAATTGTATGTAAAAATAATGTGATATCTTGTAACAATTGTAAGTCGTCCTGGATAAGGGCGTCTGCTAAGAAATAAATAATAATAATAATAATAATTGCATGACTAATTTCATCACGTCTGGTGAGAATAGGCCTTTAGATTGAAACATCCCAATTGACTGTCAGACTCGTGACTTCTGAGCCCTGTTGCACACACTCACAGGGTTCTCCCCAGGAATTCTGTACAGCCGGGCGGCAGAACATTATAGCCGAGTAGCATATAGCACAGTAGCATCTGCCTTAACTTAAATAAATAATACGACAAAAGAATTTGAATAATGTGTTGTCTTTTGTTGACTATATCTGGTTGCGCTTTTTTATGTTCTACAATCACATTTTCTTTTTCATGATTTTTTATTATGGTAACTTACCGTGCTTATTTAGGCACTCTACGATTTGACTGGGGAAAGATAATGTAGGGTTATTGGAGTTCACACAAAAAACTGTAACCATTTCACTTCCTTTTTAGCTTAATTTTTGAGCTTATTGCTTCATTTAAATTGTTTTCTTTAAGTTAAGGGCATGTTTTCAGGGCATTTTGTTAATGCACGTATATTTTTGTTTTTCACTATTCTACATTTTTTGAATGCAACTGTTCATTTTTTTTTTTTTTTTTTTTAATAATTTAGTCGTTACCAATTAGTTTTTATTATTTTCTCCCCAATTTGAAATGCCCAATTATTTTTTAGGCTCAGCTCACCGCTACCACCCCTGCGCTGACTCGGGAGGGGCGAAGATGAACACACGCTGTCCTCCGAAGCGTGTGCCGTCAGCCGCCCGCTTCTTTACACTCTGCAGACTCACCGTGCAGCCGCCTCAGAGCTACAGCGTCAGAGGACAACGCAGCTCTGGGCAGCTTACAGGCAAGCCCGCAGGCGCCCGGCCAGACTACAGGGGTCGCTGGTGCGCGGTGAGCCGAGGACACCCTGGACCTAACCCTCTCTACCCCCAGGCTGTGGAAATTGGCGCCTGGACTCCGTCCACGGTCGGCTGTGGAATAGCCTGGACTCGAACTCGCGACGTCGCAACTGTTCATTTTAACCATTTTTTTTAACACAACAGTACTCATACACGTTTGGTCACCATCATAACTGTTACATGAAACCAGAGTGTAATAATCCAGCACCTGCACTTAAGCATTTGTATGTCAGCTGACAACAGCTGATATCCCATCACGCCTTTCTTCTTAAAGGCGTACAGCCTCTATAAATGAATCCCCAATATCTCTCACAAGCACCTGGGTACATATTGTTACGATATCACAACAAAAGGAATACGGTGCATATGTATAGCTATTATATACTATATATCACCTTACAGTACAATAATACAACCAAAAATTGACAATGATAATACCGAAAATAATCTTTATATTTTTTTTAATAAAGTAGCCGGTGCAAATATAGTATTTGTCGGTGAATTGCGCCAGTCGGCATCTTATTTTGACCCCCTGCATTCATTGTCACTGTTTTTTCTTTGAAAATAATTGGTTATTTTTTTTTAGCAGTCATTTTTAACGTTTTAGCCTTTCGAAGTGCTTACACTGAAAACCCGCCCCTTCAACTCTCTGATTGATTGACATAACACAGCTGTCATGTGGTTCCAAGATTATTTTTTTTCACCCAGCAATGCGCAACTGATCTAGTCTGCTAGAAGCGAAATCGATCCTTATTGTTAAAGGCACAGTAGCATCTGCAAGACGGGCGGATCGGGTTTTTTCAGCCGGGCGGCGACAGCCACTCTGAAAAGGCCTGGGGAGAACCCTGACTCATTATCTTATCAGTTTTAGAAACCGCGCAGTCAAATTACAGTCACTTACAGATGTGTATAGCAAATTATATTTAAGAAAGATGAATTGCAAAATGTGTTTTATACAATATCCATTTCAGTTTCCTTGTGTTTTTGTATTTGAAACCCATTCCATTCAACCTGATTTGCTGTGACATCTCACAAGATTGTAACTTACAAGATTTTAGTTGCTAGGCATGTCTCAGCACTACTGCGGGTTAAAATACATAGAGCTAACAAAATCATTCCAGTAAATCTTACCTAATATGTACTGCATTCTCTTCATAGATCTCATTGCTACTTTAAATAAGTCACAGGATGAATGCATGGGCATTGAAAACATATGACACTGGAAAAACAGATTACAGTGAACTTGCTTCAGAGAGATTTAAAAACTTCTAGAAGCCTCACAATCTACTTCTCAGTACTGTAGCCTATCGCTGCTTTTTCATCTTCAAGGAGTAATCAGTACATTTTGTTAATTAATAGTGTTGAAAAATATTATTACATTCAAACACGTTTACCATAATATAAGATTTATTGGAATTATTTTGCTAGCTTTGTGTACAGGTCTAGGATTCTTGTTGGCAGACAATGAGTATAATTTAGACTGATTACAGAGTGCCGTTTATTTAACAGTGTAACCCAGGTGCAGGAAATCTTATCCGAGAAAGAGTGGCATGCATGCAAAAAAATCTGGTCGGTGGCACTGAAAAGGTTAAGATCCTTGTTAATTTGACTAAATTAGAAAGCTATTAAAAGTCAGATGCTGTATTCACATCATTTTATTTTAATATAAAACTACTGTTTGCTTTTGATTCTTTATGATACAGTGTGCACACAAGAAAACCAGCAGACAGATAAAACAGTAACGGATATTAGTTTAATACATTGCCCACCGCACTGACTGACTGATGGTGAAAATCGTGTTATGAAATTATGATCTCGGTCACTGTGACATACTGTATTATAACAGGTAGAAAACAAATGATTTATAGGCACACTGGAGATAGGGATTTTAGTGCCCATTTTTCCTTACTTAGACCCTTTACTCATTAAATATCTTGGTGTCTAATAGATCAGTGGTGAGCAAACTTTTTAAATGCTGCACCCCTTTTTTAGCATACATTTTGTTGCACCAAATGCTCCACGGGCATATACTAGTGCAATGAAAGCTTCTAATTCCTCCAAGGGCATTGACCAGGAATCCCCTTGTAGTTGTCGGTGGGCTTCTGCTTCAGTGCAACGTTGTATGTGGTGAAGCGTATGCATGTCAATCAATAGGCAAAAAGCACTCAATGCGCTCTCATCAATGTTGCGTTTTGCATGTACCGTGGGCCCTGGAACTTCCCTCAAAATATTTATGCTCACCCCTTCTAACTGCAGCTTCAACACCAGGATTTATAGTGTTCCAAAAAGTGCCATCATTACCAGCCTTTCGAGTGCCAGGTGGTGCTGGCGCTACCGCTGCAGAAGCGGCTGCCTCAGGTGAAGCAGTGGCTAGATCAGGTGCAGGGACTGATGCAGGTGAAGTGGCTGGCATCCTTGCAGGGGTTGCCACAGGATTGCTTCTTCTCCCATGGGATCTCCTGCGTCCTTGATGTCACTGCTGCTGGAAGATTCATCTTCGCAAATCCAGTCTGCTTCAGAGCCAGATTCATCATTGTCCATCACTGCTGTATCAGAATCGTTGTTTGGGAAAATTTGTAGTGATTCCAAACACTGCTTTGCTGTCCTGCATCTTCTGCGATCCATTTTCAATAAAGAGAGATCGCCTTACCATCAATTTCCAATTGCATCATAAAGAACATTATATTTTTCGACTTTAATAATTAAATTCTCATTGGTTTATTTCTGTGGTAATCTTTGCGTGAGCGACAGCCTGATAGCCACTACCTTTGACCTTATTTCTGATTGGTCCATTATACAAATACGTATTACAAATAAAACACATTTATTTCTATATTTGCTTGCTTCATTTGCACCGCTCGCTTTGCTTGCAGTGTGCATTTAAATCAATAGTTTTAATCATTTTTTATTTGGCATTAGCGTCCGGTGTGCATAGCCCTTTTAAGAAGGCTGTGTGGTCCAGTGGTTAAAGAAAAGGGCTTGTAACCAGGAGGTCCCCAGTTCAAATCCCACCTCAGCCACTGACTCATTGTGTGACCCTGAGCAAGTCACTTAACCTCCTTGTGCTCCGTCTTTCGGGTGAGATGTAGTTGTAAGTGACTCTGCAGCTGATGCATAGTTCACACACCCTAGTCTCTGTAAGTCGCCTTGGATAAAGGCGTCTGCTAAATAAACTAATAATAATAATAATAAAGTCCATATCTCACATAGAAAATCATTTTTTTGCTTTGGGGTCGTACTTGGTTTACTTTCACAATGAGCAAGAAATGAAATCTCCATGATCAATTTTAGAGAGACGTAAAACTTTCAATAATTCTGGAAAATACAGACAACGCACCGGAGATGCATGAAGTTGGCGTGACGTCGCTAGGGGAACACATACCAGGAACAGAGGCGTGATAAACATGGCTTCAGACTGTGAAAGCGATTATTACGATTTTCTCTGACATTTTGAGTAGTCTGTATTAAAATAAGGACAGCGGGAGCATGGTGTGTAATGAAAGAAATTCTGGGGAGGAAGAATAAGTGGTTTGAGGCCCGATTCTGAACTGTTTTGAACCTCCAGCAGGAGAAAATAACCACGCTGGCATGAGGAATGCGAGCGACATGCCCCCTTGTCAGCAGGTCAACAATTCTGAATGTTTTTCTTGTATACAGTTAACCCCGGCTAGCAGTTCATTTATGGCAATAAAAAAAAAATGTATTTTTATATTTGGTTTGTTGTACCATGTATATCTTGCAAATAGTGTTTACTGTTTCCCATCCACTTCAATAATAAAGCATTGTTTATATTACAGGGCCGAGATGACTTGCATGGTCCCATATAGCTCTTCAACTTCGTTCATGAAATAAACACTTATGCTTTCCCCGATTTAGTGAAATTAAATAGGCCTAACATCCTTGTGAACTGCACGTAATTATTATTATTTCTTAGCAGACGCCCTTACCCAGTAATGTACATATGAACATTATCTTAAAGATAAAATTGAAAATTGAAAGCTTACCTAAAAAAGCTGGATTAGTGGATTCATTCTTTTGATTTCTGCATCAGAAATCTTGAGCATGCAATGTGTTTGTACTGGTTTATAATACTCTGACATTATTGTTTTTATTAAGTCAGCAATATGAAAGCCGCGCTCATGTTTATTTTCTTTGGGTAGTTTTGGACCACAGAGTTTATTTGATAACAGTATATTATATTAGAACATAAGAACATAAGAAAGTTTACAAATGAGAGGCCAGTTGGCCCATCTTGCTCATTTGGTTGTTAATAGCTTATTGATCCCAGAATCTCATCAAGCAGCTTCTTGAAGGATCCCAGGGTGTCAGCTTCAATAACATTACTGGGGAGTTGGTTACAGACCCTCACACAATCCCTTTTGTCGACATTGTCAATACCTTTTAGAATTTTGATTTCAGTCTTCTTTGTTCAAGACTGAATAGATTAAATTCTTTTAGCCTGTCTGCATACGACATGCCTTTTAAACCCGGGATAATTCTGGTCTCTCTTCTTTGCACTCTTTCTAGAGCAACAATATCCTTTTTGTAAATATGTTACCAGAACTGAACACAATATTCTTACTAATGCATTGTAAAGTTTTAACATTACTTCCCTTGATTTAAATTCAACACTTTTCACAATATATCCGAGCATCTTGTTGGCCTTTTTTTTTTTTTTTTTAGCTTCCCCACATTGTCTAGATGAAGACATTTCTGAGTCAACATAAACTCCTAGGTCTTTTTCATACATTCCTTCTTCAATTTCAGGATCTCCCATATGATATTTATAATGCACATTTTTATTGCCTGTGTGCAGTACCTTACACTTTTCTCTATACAATGTGTGACTTTTCTCTATAAAATTTGCCATATGTCTGTCCAGTTCTGAATGCTGTCTAGATCATTTTGAATGACCTTTGCTGCTGCAACAGTGTTTGCCACTCCTCCTATTTTTGTGTCATCTGCAAATTTAACAAGTTTGCTTACTATACAAGAATCTAAATCATTAATATATAATAATAATATGATAATAATAATGATAATAATAATAATAATAATAATAATAATATCTGATGTCTGAAAAAACAAATGCAACACTTGCAGAGATCTGATTATGTGCAGTGGATAGCCTAGTAGTATTGAGCACTAGTGCACAGGGTAAGAAAAAAATCTTTATGAAATGTCTTATAGATGCAACTATTTAAAAATGTATTTTTGATATAAAAGTAAACGGTACGAAATTGTTTAATTAAGGCTGGTAAAAAAAAAAAAAAAAAAAAAAGTATTGCGGTTTCTAAATGGTTCCGCTGTTGTCAGGGGAAAATGATTAATGATTAATGAACACTTAATGATTGTCTTCATGAACAGCTGTCTTTGTGAAGGTCTGCGTGTGTTTGTGAACTTGGGTACCAGTGTCTTACAAAAGAGAAAAAATTAAAATTTGTACCTGCCAGAAACCAACAAGCAAAAGCTTTAGTCTCCATGTTCCGTGTTATAGAAGCGATCGTTGCATTGTGCACTGTTGAACTTGTTGATTTAACTTATACAGTTTTTTTTTTTGTTTGTTTGTTTCATGCAATGCATTCCCTTGGGACTATCTGAGGTGAAATGTATTTTTGACACCGTTTAACCATCGTGAAATAGGCCTGTATGTATGATCATTTTGTTTATACCATAGACATACGCATGCATGTTTATGGTTTATGGTTTGTTTTTTCCCCTAGTGATGTCAAGATTTGAAATTAGGGCTTTTTGGCAGAAGCACTCAAAACAAGCTTTAGATTATAAATTTCTTAGTTACAGCGCAAAAGTATAAATGATGTATATATTTTTAGAACACTGTTATAGATAAAATATAATCAGATTGTAATGTGAAACAGGTGACATATGGACTTTAACATGTAAGCCCACGCCCATTGACGCGTTTGATTTGGCATTGTATGCTGCAGAGCTGCGCTTACACTCCGACTTTTAAGAATGTGTTTGTTAACATTTATGTATTTAGCTAAATCTGGACTTATTTTTAGTTAAATCTAGGACAAAATATGTGATTTACATTAAATCCGAGGAAAAATACCATATTTGCTTGAGTATAAGTCAAGAAATTTAAACTCAAAACACAATCCTGAAGTTGGGGGGGGTCGACTAATACACAAGCAAACATATGAACCTGCGATAATTTATAGTAAGAGCCTATATTTACTGATTAACCGCTATGGAAGGGCATAATAATAACAACGACAACAACAACAACCAATTGTTGCTTCTGTGGGAAACTGCAGCACCTCCATTGTTGGGGCAAATCCTTGTTGCACTGGTTGCCAGAGCAAATGCTTCTAATTTCTCTCAAATCAAAACAAAACATCTCAAGATTTGGCAAAACAAAAATGACATATTCTGTTCTCTCTCTCTCTCTCTTCTCTCTCTCTCTCTCTCTCTCTCTCTCTCTCTCTCTCTATATATATATATATATATATATATATATATATATATATATATATATATATATATATAAAAATATAAATGAATCCCAGGTTTGTTTACATCCAGGGGCTGTCACGTAAAACACAGACGCAGTTTCATTGAATTATAGCCAGACCACACCACCCCCCACATTCCATTGAAGAACATACTTTCGTGTTGGTCATTCAAAGTACTCCATTCAAACAAAATGTTTTCTACATTGAGCCATAAAAACTTTTCTCCTCTAACAGCTCGTTTTTCTTTCGGCATTTTAAGTTTGTCTTTGTTTCATCTCCAGTCACGTACTGTTTTTTCGGCATTGTGATTAACAAATTCAACAACGTGCAATTTCAAACCTGTTGAGTAACATTTTCCTTTTTTGTTCTTACTGTCCTTCTTTATCCAGTCTCAAAGTAACTTGCATTATTATAGCATTGCAGTTACAACCAATGGAAGACTTGAAAAGTTTACTACTTGGCTTTCTAACCAATAGCTGTTTGCTATGGGTCCCAGGGGCAGGTTCAGTCTGAATGTTGACAAATCAATGGCTCAGGAGGGTGGGATTAAGGAAATTCATAGAGACTGACAGCTATTGTGTTAACAGTGAAGCTGTATAGCTGTGACGTTTGAGAGGTCAGTCAAGAATCTGAAAGCTTGCTTTTAACATTCAAAATGACTAAGGGTATTGAGAGTAATAAATAAAAACTTAATTAGAACAGTGGTTTTGTGTTTCTACCTAGCAACATGACCTGAATGCCGTAGATCCTGAAAAAATAAATCAGGTTGTTGACAGTTAAGTTTGTGTGAGTTTAATATTAGACACACCGGAGCATACATCGCTCCGGTGTATTAGTCGCTCCCCCCTTTTAAGGTCCCTGCAAAAATGCCTAGAAAATCAACTTATACAACAGTTTTTACGGTAATATTGTTGCATTAATTTAGATGCATTTTGTTAGTGTGTGTGTGACTGAGGGTGTGTGAAATGAAGGGACATGTATATTTGTGTATATAGTTTTTGTTTGAGGTTTAGAATACACAGTGTTTTTCTAGCAACATAAAATGATCTACTTGTCCAAAGGGCAAATTATAATGGTAAAACTTGTCCCTCAGACAGATCTTGTTGTCCCGGGTGTGGGCTGTATGAATTCCACGCCCCTGCTTCACATGTACGGTTTAAGTACAGAAAGCACGCAAATATTAATAGTAACATTATGTGGTTTATTTCAAAATACTAAAGTAAACCTAGTGAATTCAACTAAGATATATTTGGTGTATCTTTAATGTAATATGCAATGTAACAGGTGAGTCTCAAGACTTTCAAGAAGACTCTAGACAAGTTTGTTTTCCAGAGCAGAACTGAACGGCAGTTATAGACAGCTTCATTGAAAAAAAATAAATAAATAGAAGCAACAGAACTTATTCCAAACATCATAAAAAAAAGGTTTGAAATGACATTTGAAGAGATTTTGATTGTTTTCTAAACTATTTACAACTTTCAGAAATATGTACCTTAAGATTTTTGGCTCCATTCTGACGGTCACAGTGCATTTATATATATTTATTTCTTTAACAAATTCCTTACAAATGATTCATTTTAGTTTTAAGACATTAAGCTGCTGCAGTTTTTGCTTCTAGTTAATGGGCAATTTAGATACAATTTCTTGTTGCTGTGAAATGGACAGTTAAAGATGAACACCACCTCTTAAAATAGACAGGTTGGTATCATCTATAATCTGAAATCAATACTTGTGGACAGAAATGTCTTATTGATCAACATCACTGTACATGACTTTACCTATCACAGCTATATTACAGACTTCCTTCCATTTTACTGAGACGACTTTTAAACAGAACCACTTGATTTGTCATTCAAACAGCTTTTTCGGGTATAATTTTTCCACTCCTGCTAAGAATGGTAATGCTGCACTGAGTGGACTAAATATTACAGGGAGAAAATAACATGTAATGAGGAAATGTGCCTTTTCCAGCCTGCATTAACGAGGATGTCAAGTGGTTTAGCAAGCGTCATCATCCACAGCAAAGCTGTATCAAAGGCCACAGATCGTCTCCTTAGGCCTCCGTCTCTGCTGGCTGGAAGAGATGATGCTGGTGTAGCTTGGACCCCCAGTTCAACTGAGGTTGTGGTGCGTCCTATACAGGGGTTTATTTGTGCCGAATCCCAGATCTGGTACCTGTTTGTCTGACAGGCAAGAATTATAGAGAAGAAAAAATAATAGTTGCAAAAAAGCACTCTATATAAATGACATGTACAATAAAAAAACAAACACTTTACTGTTCTAGAATTGAATGACAAAAGTGTTCTGTAACGATATACTGTATGTTAGGATGTGACTATCTAGAGTAAAATAATTGGACACAAAAAAAGAGAAAAATAAACTAAAAAATGATGAAACACATGTTAGTAAGGAATTGTTCAGAAAATAAAAATATCAAATGTAACATTTCTTAGGTTGCCACATAAAATAAAAAAAATAAAAAACTTGCTATGAATATAACCGTGTCCACATTTCTGAATGAATCAACACTTGAGAAAAATGTTTCCTGTGATACAGTAATGGAAGAGGTGGTGGCAGCAACTTGAAGAGTGATTTGTTTTTGAACATACTGTGCCATTCAAATGCAGCTAATGTAACACACAGACAGCTGGTTCATCACTTAGTGTTATAAAACACCCTGCAGAAATGCATCACGGTACCTTTGCTGTGTCCCTCACTGTCCGTACGAAGCAGCTGTAACACTTTAAATGCCACATATACAGCAAAGTACAGAAGCAAAGACGTATTTTCTGTGTATAAAACAGACACAAAACACAAAACACATACACAAGTCTGTTAGTGTGTGAATTAGTGCTAGTGGTGCAAATACAGTTATAGTGATACGAGTGCAGTGCTGTTCCGGGTTTGTGCTGGCCTCTGGCGACAGCTCCGGAACGTGGTAGCTGTCTAGTGAATACAAACAAACACATAGACAGAACAAGACAAACACTCATGATTATTTCACCAAACACAGGTCCTTCTGGGTCACTTATTAACCCTTTGCAGTCCTATGTCGGACCTGGTCCGACAATGCATCCGAAAAAAAGGGGCATATCTGAGCAATACACTTAGCCCCGGCATCACAGAGCTAACACAGACATAAACAAACAAGATAGCTGCTTCTGCATCCAGCGCTGAAAGAATATCACAGACTTTTGCAGAGCTTTTTGAGATGTTATAGTAATAAAATAATGACTTGTCAAATCGACAATTAATATCGACGTTTATTTTTTAAAGAATTTACCGTTTTTTTCAATCTTTATTGGTTGCATTTTTCTGAATAACCAAAGTCCTAAATATATTTTCATAAATGTATTAATTTAGCACTATATCATGACAGGGGCTGTGTCATTGTGGGATATCGCCACTCCTTGGGTGCATTGTAAGGCACAAGGCGAAGCAGTGCTAGAGGCCCCCATTCCTAAGTAACTGTCCAATGCAGGACCATTTTAAGCCTTTCATTTTAATATTTAGATTGACAAAGATAAACAAACAAATGTAACGCAGAGAAGAAAAAGCTTTTGAACAGTCAGTTCTACTAATGGATTTTAAATACCAACATAAGAAAAAGACTGAAGCTGTTTTGCATCCCAAAGTATACAAAATAGACACTTCAGAGATGATTAAAAATATACATAGGAATCATCTCTACTTTCTTCCTGATATTTGAAGCCTGTGCCAAGCCGTCTTTAAATATAAAGCAAGGTTAATTCTTACAGCAGAGTACCAATAAAAAAAGCATTGAGTGTTATTGATGTTGTACAAAGAATCCCAAATGATGTGTGTATAGAATTATAAAGCACAAGAGAGCCCCTCTTCATCTCGGTGTCTCCATAACAACCCCCTCAGCATTCTACCTTCCCTTATCATAAGCATTAGCTCACATACAATTCAAATTACTGTAGCAGGATGCTGAAAGCCCAAATGTGGACTTCAATAGGTTTTTAAAAACAAAACAAAGATGAAAAACAAGCAGATTGTAATTTCAAGGATAATCAGATCATTTCACTTCACTCCATTGACGTACTTCAAAAAACAACTCTGTACTGTACCTACATAAAAGTACATGATTATAGTTTTTTGTATGCCTTCTACATAATACTGGAAAAGAATGGATCATGTGGATGATGGAATTGTATTTGACCTTAAATAGAAGGGTAAAAGAAATGTGTTTCTGGGTCTTGGTCCGGGTCCATAAGCCAAATAGAAATATAGGCTCCATCAAAAAAAAAAAAAAAAATGTGTTTGCAGTTAATGATGGATTCTTGCCTAGGTACCATACGCACTGCTGGGAAGGGTTGACTCAAATAATATGCCTACTATTAAAACCATTTAGGTACAACACATAATAATTTAATATGCATGCACTGAAAAAATTGTAGTGTTTGTAACTCTGCTTTGTAAAACTAAAGAAGTCTGTACTGTCAGAAATCTGCATGCCTTTCTGTGAGCTGTTTACTGTACTTTAGAGTTATCATCATTGTGGCAGTTCTGTGATAATACCACCAGTTATGCTGCTTCCTTTCTTGCTGTGAAACCGGCAATAAGTGTATTTTGCTTCGGATTTTCAGATAAGCATGGAAACCAACAGAACTTCCCTTTACACTTTGTTGTTCTTTCAATAATTAAAGGTATTTCACTTTATTTTCTAACAGCAGCTAAGAGATTGTTTGTATGCTACAGTTTTCTCTACCGTTTAGAGCAGAAGTTTGCTCTTGTACTTTGAGTGTTTTCATTGTATGATTCACATGTTTTGTCATTTTTGTTATTAATGGTGTTAAATGTTAAACCTGAAGAAATGTCCTTTAGCATCTCTGTTACCATAGATTTAAAGGTAAAGTGTGTCCTTTTTTAGGAGATTTCTTGATGAGGAAAGCTGATTTAAACAATTTCACAGTTGTTCAGTTATCTGAACTCCCTCCCAATCAGTTTGGCTAATATAGGTTTTACTCTATTTAGCTCTGCCACCATTGAGGTTAGTTGAATAGACCCCATTGCTTTCTCTATTTTTGTTTTTATTGCTGGTGTATTTCATCTCAGTGAAAATAAAATAGATTAATATTTGAGAATAATCAAACAAGAAAAACTTAGCACTGCTACAGTACCTGCTTAGCAAATAGAAAAAATAAACATATGAGGGGTTTAGAGAACTCTTCAGTTAGTGTTTTTTTTATGTGACACCATTTATTAGTTTTCAAATTATTGCCATTTGCTGGTGACTCCTAAAATGCTTTATAATTTGTTGTTTTATAAGCAAGATTATTAAAAATACTAAAGAGAACGTAGCCCTTTGCACAAAAAAATTATAAAAATAAATAATGAAGCCCTTTGCAAGGCCTAGAAAGACTTTTTATCCTTTTACATGTTTGGCGATCAGATAGCAGATTGCATTAAGTTTACACGCTTCAGTCCCATTGCAGTAAGATAAGATGCCTTTCATGTTACGCTAGTCTTAAGTAGCATCTGTCATGGGTACCTACCAAGAACAAACAAAGTCACATTTCTACCCCAAAATATATTAAATTAGCACAGCTGGAAATTCTTGCCAGTGGTCTCCTATTTTGCTGCAGGCTACCAACAGCACCAGGCTTGAGCGACTGTGTAAAATCTCTTAAACCTAATTCATTGGGCAATATTTGTTTCACAAGAAAGAAAACATGTGGGTTTCACAAATTGGTTCAATTAGACAAATATGAGGCTTAAAATCAGCTTGCTGCAAAACCCTACAGAACGAAAAATGCCCGGGTAGATTAGAATCTACTGAGGAATTTGTTGAACTCTTATGGGCTACTGGATCACCAATAACAAAAAAATATAACATTCTACTGACAAGAGCCTTGCACTGTCCCAGGGGAATTTGGATTCATTTTTTAATTTATTATTATTATTATTATTATTATTATTATTATTATTATTATTATTATTATAAGAAAGATTATGTAGTGGCAAATGTGGCAGAGTAGGGTAGCATATTTTATATTTAATACTAGTATTTTGACTATGTACTCAACTAAACATTTTGACTGGATACTTTTATAATATTAACCTAAAGTCCTGGATTTTAGCGCCATTTGTAGACTACCATAAAGATCAGAACTGCTGAAACTACCCTTCTGTAGGAAACCTTGTATATACTCTATTATACATCCACCTGTATAATATGTATATAATAATATATGCATTCAAAAATGTTTTAGGAATTAGTATTTGTGTAACGCTCTGTCTGTTTTTTTGTTTTTGTTTCTTTCATTTTTTTAATTGTATTTTTTTTGGTGGTCGAATGAGGCAGGCTGCACTTGTGGTTCTTCAACACAACCTAAAAACCCAGTTTAAGAAATCTGCACGGTATCAGTAGTTGTGCAAGGCCAAATTGGAACACTGTCAGAAACATTTAAACATACCTTCCCAGATTTGAATATTAATTAGATCATTTGAATTTTGAAAGAGAATTTCTCTCCCTAAAAGAAAACTACATGTAAACTCAAATTGCCTGAAAGATAGCATGACAAAAAGGTGGGAATTATTTTTTCATGTAAACCAAGCCATGGAATCTTCTGTCCTATTGAGCTGTTAGGACTGAGTGATAAAAGAATTCCCTTTTTGTAAACCAGCTGTACAGACACTTCTCATTACTCAGCGACCCCTCCTAAATTGTACCAATTACCTTAAAGGTCTTAAATTTCGATCAAACTCCTCTTTCGAGTGACTTTATTAACCTGGACAGTAACAATATGAACCCTTTGCCTTGAGCAGGTCATCTCCAAGCTGCAGGTAATTGGAAGTGGCAGCACACTCCTGTTGGGTTGCCTTCTAGTGACTTGTGCCCTGTAACCATACACAAATTGATCTGGCATGTGATATTAGATGGAATTATCAAGAAACCAGTGAGGAGAAAATTCTTCATTGTTAAAGGAACCTGTGTTTGAAGTTAAGACTTTCCCTCTCTAGCTGGGAGCAGTTTACCAATATACTGAGTACTGTGGCACCAACAGTTTTATACAGTAAAACCAGCTTATAGAACTAAATGACAAAATAAAGAACCTTTCTTAACTGGTCACCCTAGTCCCGATGGTTTCTCTGTGTTTTTTTTTTTTTTTTATATGATATGTTGCCTAAATAAAATAGTGTTATAACTTTTTATTCTTAAATAGACATTTAACCGAAGCTGGTAAAGCTGTAAATGAGTTTAATTAATCCAATTAAATGTTAGTTGCAATCAACGATAGCAAGATGCAGTGGGGTTTGAATGTGTGGGCCAGTGACATCACTAAATGGGATGTGTCAATTCAAATGATCTTGGTAAATATATAGCTACCCAGAAGTCTGAGTACGCATTTGATTGGTTTAATTTTACAACATCTCGTATTGATTGGTTTAATTTTACAACATCTAAAGTTCTTGTAGGTTGTCTGACAAACTCAGGTTTGGTACTGTACAGCTCTTTCCACTTCAGTGTTGCTCCCACCCGTTCCCACAGTCTTCAGTTCCGCTCCCATCCGTTCACGTGAGATTTAATTCTTTATTCCCAGTCCCACCCATTCCTGCCAGTTTAATTTCAGTTTCCATCCATCCCAGAAACACAGAGAAATGTATTCCTGTACCATGGGAATCCCACGGGAGTCCCGTCCTGATGTCACTCTATAGTACACGGTAACAACTCAAACGTTTAAAGGATCACATTGATGGACCCATTTTGAGGACTGCTTCAAACGAACACTGGTGTATAATAAGGTTGCAGAATACATCAGTTGTACGGTCTCACGCTACAGCTTTTTCCTTTCCTTTTTCCTTATTTAAAATATCTTCTTACAGATATTTTAAATAACCAGAGGGAAAACAACAGTTGTCCAATTTATAAGCCCTTTTATAAAAGTTTACCACAGTATATTTGCACTGCATTTTAGCAGTTTTCCCAAGCTTTTCCCATGTTTATACTATGCATATTCTATAGTTTACCATGCTTGACCATACCTCTCTGGGCTTTACAATGCTTGTCTATGCTTTACCATGCTTTCAGTATGCTTTATTACATTTTGCAATGTTTTTACTATGGGGAACTTTTATATGGGCTAGTGCCCAGTGGTAGTATTGTTATTGTTATGGGATTGCAGTTAAGCACAGTTGGGAACTTTATTTCTGCTATTAAAAATCACATCTAAGAAAGAATCTAGTCACTGTTACAGATTTGTTAACATTCCAGTGTATATGTATTCTAGAATAGTAGCATTAGGGTCATTCCAGCTCAAGTGGACCAATGCAGAATCTGTTCCATCTATTTTATTATTTCTAATGAAATCGCTTGAAACATGCTTTAAAGTGAAAATAACATTGTTTGTATATAAGCAGTAGCAGTCAACTCGTCCCAAAATCAGGTTGGCCCAAGCATTGTCAACTCAGATGTAAATCGACACGGCAGACATATCTCAATTTAAATATAGGAGCTGTATCCATCACGTTTCAAATCGCTGTATAACAGGTGAATTGTAGGCTACTGCGCACTACTGCTACTGACAAGTGATTTCTTGCATAGCCTTTTGCCACTCCTCTGTGGTAACACTAGAAATGAAATTGCAATTCAATATTGCAAATATTAAACAAGCATACGCAAATCCAGTAATGGTTGTTTTTTTTTTTTTTTACCTTGCTTTTTACAGTATTTCAACATTCAAAAGCCTATGGGTTTATTTCATACAAAACACAGCATATATTATTGTTATTATCAGCAGAAGTAGTAGTGTGCAGTAGCCTATAATTCACCTGTTGCACAATGATTTGAAATGTGATGGAGGCAGCTCCTATATTTAAAATCGTATCCAAGCATACAAAAATCGAGATATGGAGGCATTGTTAATAATAATGATCTGGTTTTGGGGCAACCTTAACTGTGAACCATGTCTAAGTTATCCCTCACATGGAAGAAAATGAGGTAAAAGATCATCAGTCATTTTTACAACCTTCAGACATTTACCATGTGGGGGCAGGAGTTACACAGCTCTTCTGTATACACACATACCCTGGTTCCATTATAGATCTGGAACATTAGCATTAACAGTAATATGAGGAGATTACAAGGGGAATCAGGGGGTAAATGCAATATGTTATTGCTGTATTATTTTAATTTATATATGTACAGTCCTGTAAAAACTTTGTGGTGATCATAATGATCTGGGTGACACTATTGAAGCTTCCTGTCTCATTGTGAAGCAGACCTGTAGGAGTGGGTTTCAGTACAATAGCCTATTTGCACTTCTGAAATATGCCATTGTTAATGCCCACGGTATTCAAATTTCCCAGAATACAATCGAATAGCCACATGTTACTTTAGCAACAGGTATATAATATGATGTGGGACATATTCCCTGAATATGATATTAACCCTTTGCAGTCCTATGTCGGACCAGATCCGACATTGCAATTTTCCCTTTTTGGTCCAATGTCGAACCCTGTCCGACATCATCAAAAAGACGTAAAGCACAACAAAGAACGCCGTAAGAATAGAAATAACGGGGGTAAGTTTAAAAACAGTTGTATCAAGAAGAGAACCCTCAGGCTAAAGCAAAGATTAAAGCACTCAGGGAATCGCTTAAGCAGATACAGGAAACTTTGAAGCAGCTGACTACTAAGCAGCCCCCAAGTGACACGAACACACAGGGTACAACAGGCTACCTCCACATGACTAGACGGGGAACAAATACAGCTTCCCCAGATTAATAGAGTCGGGCAGAGAGGAGCTACTGAAACAGAAAGTGAGGTGAGAAGCATGGAAATGCATACTGTGTGAGACCTGGTTGGTGTTACAATACCGGGAATAAAGTTGGGAGATATCATAATTAAAGGT
The DNA here is from genome assembly GCA_036884735.1 of Huso huso. Classification (NCBI taxonomy): domain Eukaryota; kingdom Metazoa; phylum Chordata; class Actinopteri; order Acipenseriformes; family Acipenseridae; genus Huso; species Huso huso. The sequence goes on along the minus strand of CM072668.1, from coordinate 22,133,715 downwards.
AATCAACCATATTTTCCAGTTATGATGCAGGAAGCTGTAACTTGCGAGGCGTTACTGGATTTAGGTGCAGATGCTGCACTAATGACAAAAGAGATGTTTGATCATTTGAATAAGGTAATAGACAGGGGAGACTGACACCCAGCAAGAAGGAGCTTCATAGCTATACCAATGATTGTATCCACCCCCTTGGAATTAGCTGGGTCTGTTTTGAGTTTGGGAAATTCAGAGTTACCCATCCTGTGTATATTACAAGCGCAGCTGCAGAAAACGTGTTGATTGCGGCTGATCTATTGATGAGACTCCGACCCTTGATTGATTGCAGCAGTACAGTGTTGTGGGCCAGTATAAAGAAACCAATACCCTACAAGAAACTGGGTTTGGCAAGTGAAGTAGAAAGTTTGAAAAAAAAACGGCGTGTAGAAAGAGGGTCAGTGTTGAATGTAGTTTATGGTGGTCCCCTACAGCCCTCGTTTTCAATACAAGTCCATGGACCTGATAGAAAAACAGCTCAAGCAGACCGCTCCCCAAAACCACACCAAACAGTAAGACCCCACAGGGGCAATTAATGTCTCCAGTACCTGTAGCTGACAGGACTGAAGGCAGTCGGGGGGCCAAAGGAGGCTCGGTGCAAATGCATGTCCCTCTTGACCTCAGAGCTGACAGGATGTGTGCATGTGTAAAAGTAGAAACCACTGAAGTGGCCGATGCTGTTGTAACTCCACAGTATGAGAACACTTTGGTCAGTGAGTGCCTGTTTGATCAGATTCAAGAGAGTAACCCACAGCTGGTACAGGTAAACAAGAGAGAGATGTTAAATGACATCCCCCACAGTAAACACCCTGTCCTCATCATAGGTATTAGTGCTATTGATGTTGGGATTAGAGATAGGATGTTTACGCATTATGTGCATGTGGTCAGAGGCTTGCCAGTAAACTGTGTGGTCGGAGCTGACTATCTCGTAAGGATAGGGCCGCAGATTGACTTTAGAGCAGGCATACTGCATGCAAGGGTTAGAGACATACATGACACGGACGTAGGCATGGTAGGGGGGGAGGTTATTTTATGATTTTGAATTGACCCTTCCCATTGTAGGACCTTGTCCTGAATACTTGGAAAGGGGGGACGAAAAGGTTAGTTATACTAAACCCTGTCAAAGGATTCAAGTAATGTATATTAGCGAGAATGAGGCAAAGCCAGGTCCTGTTCTCTTACCCATAGACAGGATGCTGTGATGACTCTCACAGTCATACAGCAAGCAACACAATAAATTGTACAGCCCTTGCAAGTGCATTTAGCGTACAGTTTAGGAAGTGCCGTCCCAGTATATGTGGATACGAGGGCATGAGGAGTCGCCTTTTTGGTTAATTTGCCGGTGCTGGAATCCGTGAATGTCTATCAATTGAAAGCTGTCTTGAACATCGGGTTCTGGCAGGGTGATAAGCATGTGCAGTTAGTCACACCACCTGTGGTTGCGTATCAAGCTAGCAGTCCTAATCTCTATCTGGTGCCTAACTTGTGCAGCACTATTCGGGACATTCATTGGCTCTGCCCTAGCAAACCCTTTATTAGGGACACAGCTCAGATATTGTGTGGTTTGAGGAAAGATGATACTGCTGAGAAATGCAAAGTTACTGTGACAATGCCAGGTGGACCGGCAAAAGCCCGAGCTGAAATAGCCAATGCTCAGTGGCTCGTGAGCACCCCGCAACAAGAATTTACACTGTCATATGACCAGCATGATACCGTTAAGGTTATTAAGCTACCAGCAGACCCTGTATTACTACGGTGCTGATGGGGGCGATTGCCCATATTGGAGATTTAGCCTTTTATAGACTGATTTTCACGAGGCAGAGGTTGAAATATTAGATGTCTTTAGAGGACACAAGTTTCAAATGGATCCTGCTATAGAGCAGCTCCTGAATCTAAAGACGCTCCACACAGTGGAAATTACCATCACTCCAACTGACCTTCGAGTCTCGGATTTGAGACTGGGACCCAGAGACAACTTAGTTATTTGTAGGACAGAGTTTGGAGTTATATTCACTCTGATCATATTGTCTGGGTTAGTGACTGCCTTGGTTATAGTAGTGGGGTTAATTTTCCAAAAATACCTGGTGGTAAGGAGAGCCATGGACATGATATTTCTGGTTTTGCCTCTAGTGGATGTTAATTGGAGATCTAAGACAATTCATTTACTGAAAAAGGAAAAGTCTGAGAGTAATGGACAGGAAGGGACTATTCTATACTGTATGTTCATGTAATGGGTTGCCCGCCCCTTTATTAATGTATATATTATGTTGTTGTTTGATTTATTTCAGTTTTTATGTGTGTATATATCTATATGTATTTGTTTCTATTGTTTGTTTTGGATTGGCAGGGAGGGGATTACAATTCCTCCCTGCCAGAAATGTATGTGAGAATGTGGCTGTGGCTTAATTAGGTAATTGTTAATTATTGATTAATTGGTCTCCAGCCATATACTAGAAAAGCCAGGAGAAAACCTTTATCTGGGTGGTGGAGGGTTGGAGAGTACAGGAGACTGTTTGTTTGGAGAAGAAAAGACAAACGAATGCTACTGGTGTATTTTTTGAAAGGTACTCGTTTTGTTTATTGTGTTTGTGTTTAATTTTTGTTGGTTTATTTTGGCCCTTGTGCCTTTTTGTTTTGTATTATTTAATTTAATAAATACAAGTGCAGCAGTGCAGTTTTGCTCTGCACTACTTGTGTTTCTGAATACTTCTTCCTGGTCTGGCATCACCACACAAGCCAACCTGTCACAATTAACAACAGGGTTTATTCGGATCTAAATACTGCCGTCCTTTACGTCTATATTAATCCAGCTTAGGGTTTTCCCTGTGTAATAATGTTAATAAATACAGTGCCATGAGGTCTGCAAGCAATCAGGTTTACACATTTTAGGCAATTAAGATATGCTACTGTTACAAACTTTAAAATAAACCCCACAATGTCCCGTTCCTTCCAATATGTCTGGCCGACTGTCTGGTATCTAATTTAGTATTTATATGGATTGCATTTTACAGGCTTAACCTCCATCGCTGTTGAAAGCAGTAAATGGCAGGAAGGAAGATGTTGGAAAAACACAGTGAAAGGGAAAATAATCCAATCAATATGTTGAATATTCTAGGCAGAGCCATGGTGGAGTGTCACAGTGGGGTCTAATGGAGAGTGAAAGGCTGTTTTGTTTGAAATGTATTGAAGGAACACAACATCAGTGCTTTGGGTAAATTGTTGTCCTGGGAAGAGTCACACGTAAAGATCCGCTGTTTACCTGCTCCTGACATTATTGGTGCAGATAAATGCAAGCTGCCTGCTGCCCTGAACGCCTGAACACCTCCGCTGCTGCCCCTTGATTGCTGTTTAGTCACTGTCTTAGCAATCCCTGATATTTGCAGCACAATTTGGCTTTTTGTACATGTCACAGATAATCCATCTTCCATCACATTTCCAAGACAAAAGGCTACATATGTCACATCATTAAAGTTTTCTGGCAAATTTAGATTAATGTAGAATTTTTTTTGTTTATAGTGGCTTGAGACAAGAAATGGGGTGCATTGATATTTAACCCTTTGCGGTCCTATGTCGGACCTGGTCCAACATTGCAATTATTCCTATCCGGTCCAATGTCGGACCCTGTCCGACATCATCAAAAAGACGTTTTTTCTCTTGAAAAAGCCGAGAAAACCATTCAATGGAGCCGAGACAAGCCGAAAAAAAAAAAAAAAAAAAAGGGCGTATCTCATGAATAGTCATACTTGCCCCTGGCATCTGATAATGGAGGCCATAAGGAAACAAGCTGGCTGTGACTGCATCAGCGCTCAGAGAATATCACGGACATTTGCAGAGCTTTTTTCAGATGTTATAGTAATAAAATAATGACTTGGATCGCATTATTGAGGTGTTTGGTGATAAAACGAGTGATCAGGAGATGATTGATCGGTATGTATGCTATAGCGAACGAAAGGGTGGGGCGGGGCTGGAGATGCCTAGAGAGTGCTTTGTTGATATGCAGGGCCTTTTAAACCCGTTTGACTGTGGGGAAAAAAAAATACTTTTAAACAGCGCGTCTAAAATTAACTGCGCGTGTGAAAATAAATTGGACCTGACACGCCTGACACGCACTTAATAAATGGACTGCAAAGGGTTAACGCATGAATGGCTACACCTGACATCATACAGTCACTGGATTTGAATACTGTATATTTCAGTGTAATAGAAAATAATAAAATTGTTTTAAACGGTTACCTAGACCTAACCCAGGCCCGGTGGTCACTTCAGCCAAGTTAGACAAACTGACTTACAGGATAAAGCGTTTCTGAACAGCTTTGAACAATATACTGTAATACCACATGGAACAGCATTTTAATGTCTTCTATAGGAAGACAAACTGTTCTTGAAACTAAATTGCCCTTTTTTGTCGGATGTCCAGGTGATCTGAACCTTGGTATAATGTGGACAGCAGCTGAGTTCTGTCTTGATTAAAGCTGCCACCTTTAAACATAAAAATACAGACGTGATGCAGCCAGTGTCAACATTTTTAAATAATAATTTTATTCCTCTCCTATTTGGAAAAGGATACCATATAAGAAAAAGGTATGCAAAGTTAAATTAAGAGTTGTTGTTTCAAATGATGATATATAACCAACCTCCAATAAGATCGTTCATTGTAAATCTGAAGTAGTTTTATTGCCAAAATAATTGCATTTGTATTCTTAGTTTGCTTGTGTAAGTTACCAGCGGATTATAGAATGTTTGATAAAAGTAAAATGATTTGGCAGCTGGTGTGTGCTTAAGATCCTGCTTTATGTTAATTAGCCATGAGGTTTTCAGAGTGCTCTGTATTCCAACACAGAAGCACATGTGTGCAAACAACATTTCCTTATGGATTTATTTTTCTACCTTAATAAGAAAGTGTGTCTTGTACTGCTTAGTACTGTAGTAAATGTGAAATTATGTGTAATACCCAATTGAAAGGTATTGTGTGGGGTTTTTTTTAAAATGGTCCTGCCCATCGTTACACGGTGACGTTTAGTTTACTGCAGGTAAACTGTAAACATGGTAGCTTTAGTTTTGATTGGCAGTGCTAATATCTTCCTGCATATCTCACATGGCTGTGAGGTCCATCTGACATACCTACAGTTTCATTCATTGAATTTGATGGAAGTTGGTATTAGAGTTTATCGGGTCACTGCCCATCTAAATTTTCAAAAGGGGCCACTGTTACCTCTTTATGGTGACAAAAGCAGATTTTTTATTTTATTTTTTAAGTTGACGCACATCTTGCTTTTTCAAAAGATTGTGTGGAGCTGCACTTCAAACTAAACAAACCCACTGCACCCCTGTAGGCCCCCAGCCAAGGCAGTCAACTCGACACAACCAGGATTCAAACCAGAGAACTCCTGATCATATGATTAACCCTGTACTCCAGCACATTATTTCATTTACTGGATAAACCACTGGGGACCCCTGTACATTTTTAAGTAACTGTAGCTAATGAAACAGCCATTTTGCAAGTGCAGTTTTGAAAGAAGCACATGTCTTCTGCATCAAAGCTAGAAGCATGTCAGTCAATGAGGAAAGCAGCTGGTTCACAGGAAAGGCAGTGAAGGGATGGGGACAATTTCACTCTCCAGTGAAATATCCCAGGACGTGCAAGAGTCTAAAAGCATGGATTGTAAACAGAGAATAATTTAGCCCAGTGTAGTACCAGATATGTTTACTATAACAGGTGTTTCTTTCAAAACTGCATTTTTGAGACCTATATAATGAATGGATATGCATGGTGGAGAAAATCTGTGGAACTATTTTATTAGCTACAGCAACTTCAAGGAAATCACATTGAGTTTTCTATGTTGACGGTGTATGCGTTCATTATTGTTGTGGCTGCAGATACCAGAAAATGAGTTTTATTGTTATTATTGTACTTCACAGTTTAATGTCAGTAGAGTAAAAACCCAAAAGCGAGACTACCTAACTGATCTGTTTTTTTTTTTTATCTTTGCTGATAAGAGTTTGGACAGCCTGATTTGGCTTCAGTGTTTGAATTGGGTCCTCATTGCAGTCCTCACATTGTTTGCACACATGCCATGATGAACTGTGATTAGTATATGCAGGCTGTTTTCTTCCTATACTGATTTCAGATGCAATATCCACAATAAATCGAGGTTTGCACTGCAAGACGGGATTGGATGAAAGAAGTAATAACAACATGCTGCCTACATCTATCACCCCAATAACACAATCAACACAATAATACGCTTGGCTTGCCTTGAACCTGTAGGTATTCTACTCGTGCGTTGCCTAAAAATGACTTCTCCGTGGTATCAGCATTGTGCATTAAAGAAAATGGACGTTTCTGCCGGGAAAGAAATATCAGGATTTCCACCCAGACCTGCTGTTTGATCAAGAGCCCACTCGAGGAGCTATATCCAGAAGTGCTTCTCAGAGCCTCATTCTGAGATGAAAGCAATGATTAGATTATGGTGTGTCTGCTTGTCAGCCTTGCAAAAGGTTATTGCTTCCCATAATTGTGGCTGTTTTCATGCCACCCTCTATTCACCAACTCGGCTAATAATTGCAATTTAATTGCCTTGTTACGCCCCCATATGCTTTGGCTGCTCCTCGGCTGACAGTGTTGTCCCCTGTGTTTGATAAGACCAGGGAGCTGAGCTTGTGTCTGTGTGGTGATTGACAGCTGTGCTGCATGAACATATTATCCTGTTTGTCAAATAGTATTATCAGTTACTGCATCAATTTATATCATCCAAAACAAACAACAAAAAATAAAATAAAAATGTGGACATACAAAATAAGGGCCATAATCTCAATGCAGAATAGGCTTCTTTTAAAACATTATACACACACACAGTTCTATACAGTAGAATCTTTTGCCTAATTCATACGTCAGTGATTCACTTCCTTTGTGTGGTGTCTTTTTGTAACAATATTTTGGAATAAATTTAAAGAAGTGTTTTTGTATATTGCATATCAGATTCTATTGTGTAAGGCTGTCGATCTGTGTTTAAATGATTAAACATTTAAATACCTATTTTTTTTACCATTACACCAATAGCCTCGACATTACCGCGAATCCTAGACCGCATAGACATCAAAGTTCCGCGTCACTTACCAGGGACATTTTAATATGATTTAGCAGTGTTCAAAGCGCCTTTGTTTACCATTCCCACAGCGAAGAAATAAACTGCCCATTTTGGCCCCAAAACTGCGCTATGACATCATAGAAACGCACCTAGAGAATAGATTTATACCATGTGTGTGTATATACAGTGGTCGTGAACTAATTTATGGAAGTGTAACACTTCAATTCCCAAACACCCCTAGTTAAGGTCTCTTCTGTTTTCAAAGTTCAAAACAAAACGTCAGTTCACCAGTTAACTCCCCCAAAGCCCGCCTCATTGTATGCAACTGTTTTAATATGATTTGGAAGACTCACTCACTCAAAGATATTGTTCCTTTATGAAAGACTTTGGATGTGCTTATGTTTTCTCTTTGTTTACTACCAGCCCCCCATCCCATTTCTCAGAGCATCCATTTCTAAATGAAGAAATAAACAGTGGTTGTTGTTGCCGCTATTTTGGCCCCAAAACTGCCTTTGCTGTGTTTCTTTTGTCCGCCGCTGCCACAATACATAGAAACGTTCTTTTCCCTTTTCCCCGCTGCAATAGCGGCGTGACCCGTTCCCCATAAATACACATAACATAAAAAGGGGACAGACAACAAGTCCTGCAACAATACAATTGTCCGGGTCGTTACACAGCCCCCCATAGTCCCTGCCCGTTTTGGCAGGGCACCTAAAATGCATTCCTCCGCTCCAGGACCTGGCAGGGCCCGAGCCAGTGAGAATAGATTTATACCATGTGTGTGCCTGCGTATACAGTGGTCGTCCTGCAGCCTCCGGGCGTACTCTGGACCTGGGGCACACTTTACAAACCCTAATTTATGGAAGTGTAACATCGTACAATTAATGTTGAATACATGTATATAGTACATTCCTTTAAACACCCCTAGTTATTTATGGTAAAATCCCCCTATTCTTCTGTTTTCTAATATAAAAAGATCCAAAACAAAAAACTGTCAGTTCAGCTTGTTACAGTTATGTACTGCTTTGTTTGTGTTGTGCTCTTGTAGCCCTGAATAAAATATATTTTCAAAGAAACAAGAAATCGCAATTTTAACGTGTGTAACAGAAGCATACATTGGGATACTTTTGAAAAACAACTGTGGATATCGGCCAATTGCAATATATACACTGAAACCTTGAGGGTGGAAGACTAACTCACTCAAAGATATGAATGCACAATTTAATAATAATAATAATAATAATAATAATAATAATAATAATAATAATAAAAGCTTCTGCTCGGAACTCAGATACAGGGGAATGGGGAAGAGCTGCAAGTCTCACGCTGTCACTGGAAGAATTGGATCAATCTTGCGCTTTTGACAACACATAAACATTAGCGGATGTAAATATCTCTGATGTATTTGTAAGAGTCTTTTAATAGACCCTTTTATTAGAAATAGTGGACAGACCCTGATTATCAGTAGTACAATAATAATAATAATAATAATAATAATAATAATAATAATAATAATAAAACTACGTGCCAAGCAAGTACTAAAGGGGAATTATCTGACTACAACATTTTAATTTCAAACAACAAAAGCGAACTCGCTCTGGATAAAAGCGTCATGCTAAAAAGAAAACAGTGGGTTCTGTACCGATATGACAGGGCAGAGAAACAAGGAAAACAATATAAAGATAAACTCTTTATTTAAAAAAACGAATCTGTACAAAATATACATTTAAAAAAAAAAATCCAAGCACATGATGTCCATGTATCGGTCCCCAATACTAGGACTATATAAAGAAGGGGATAGGAAAATGATGTCACAAATGGGCGGAGTTAGTAAACAGTGGAGCATTTCTGGAGACCATAGAGCACTTTAACAGTGCACTGCTGTCAATGGGGCACCCTCTCCCGGTTTAACGTATTGGGGGCCCGCTTGCCCTGGCAAAATGTTTCTTGACATAATCAAGCATTAATTCACATAAATAACAGTCAGTCACTTTATATTAGCGATACTTTGTAATGTTATTAAAAAAAAAGGCAACAAAAAAAAAAAACGGTATATCCTGTCACCACAACACAGCATCGCCTGGGCCCAGGTCTAGCAATGTATTCAGTAGGCATTGTTGGGCACAAATGTAATGGTCCCGTCATACTTTTTACCGTGAATACACGCTTTTATTGCATGGATGTTTTACTTAACGTAATTACCAATCTTGTTATGATGGAAATGTATTTTTCCCATCAGTCCATCCTTCTAATTTCGCCATTAATTCAAACTGTATTAAGAACAATCGCCAGTCGAACAGTGAAAAAAAAAAAAAAACCATCATAAGTGGGTTTGTTGATGCATATAGTCTTCTGCAATCAGAAAATCTATGGTGAACCCCGCCGCCATCTTGACCTGCAGGCTCCTTCGTGTGTCCGAGTTCCCCTGGTAAGTGCCTGCAACGTTTTTGTGAAATCGCAGTCTTATATCCTTGTAGTTTGGACTCACGGAGACAGTGTGGAACTCTCGGTCTCAATTTTTTATTTTAATAAACAGAGAATTCCTGTCAGTCCGAATTCACGATGTTCTTTATCCTCTATTGCTATCTCTCTCTCTCTGCGCTGTAATTGTCTCTCTCCCCGCTGTCACTCATCCACCACCTTATGTCATCTCCCGCCACTGTCCGGCTCAACCAATGGTGATGTCCCCTTACAATACACATAACATAAAAAAACAAGATGCTGTCCTGCAACAATGGCCCGGGTCGCTTATGAATGGTCTGGCTCTGTAATGTCCGTCACTGGAAGAATTGGATCAATCTTGTTTTGACAACATAAAACATTAGCGGATGTAAATATCTCTGATGTATTTGTAAGAGTCTTTTAATAGACCCTTTTATTAGGGACAGACCCTGATTATCAGTAGTACAATAATAATAATAATAATAATAATAATAATAATAATAATAATAATAATAATAAAACTACGTGCCAAGCAAGTACTAAAGGGGAATTATCTGACTACAACATTTTAATTTCAAACAACAAAAGCGAACTCGTATAAAAAGCGTCATGCTCCGTCATGGTATAAAGATAAACTCTTTATTTAAAAAAACGTCTGTACAAAATATACATTTAAAAAAAAAAAAAAAATCCAATGTGCTGTATCGTCCCCAATGGACTATATAAAGAAGGGGATAGGAAATGATGTCACAAATGGGCGGAGTTAGTAAACAGTGGAGCATTTTGGAATGGTTTAACAGTGCACTCGCTATGTAATGTCCGTTTCACATAATCAAGGTCAGATGTCGTAGTGCTGTTATGGCCAGTCGCTTTAATGGTCTGCAGCCACTAGTATGGCCAGGTTGCTGTAATGTCCGTCATGGTGATGTCGTAGTGCTGTTATGGCCAGTCGCTTTAATGGTCTGCGCTGTAATGTCCGTCATGGTGATGTCATAGTGCTGTTATGGCCAATGTCGCTGTCAATGGTCCAGTCGCTGTAATGTCCGTCATGGTGATGTCGTAGTGCTGTTATGGCCAGTCGCTTTAATGGTCGGCTCTGTAATGTCCGTCATGGTGATGTCGTAGTGCTGTTATGGCCAGTCGCTTTAATGGTCTGCGCTGTAATGTCCGTCATGGTGATGTCGTAGTGCTGTTATGGCCAGTCGCTGTAATGGTCGGCTCTGTAATGTCCGTCATGGTGATGTCGTAGCGCTGTTATGGCCAGTCGCTGTAATGGTCGGCTCTGTAATGTCCGTCATGGTGATGTCGTAGTGCTGTTATGGGTAGTCGCTGTAATGGTCTGCGCTGTAATGGTCTGCGCTGTAATGTCCGTCGCTGGTGATGTCGGCGCGGTTTTGGACTTGCTGTTATGTCATGTAACCCAATTTAGCTACATTAAATTTCGACCAGCAGATAGCTAGTGTTTTGTGGAGCTCAACTTGAAGGCACTCAGTCCAATTGACATGTTTCTGACATACAGGATGTTTACACTGGGGATGGCAGTCGTTCAGAGTTTAAACATTTTAAATGTACTGGGGCAGTGACGTCTTTGTTCTCTTCTCTGCAGTAAGTCACGTTCCTGTTTGTGTACTGGGGCAGTGACGTCTTTGTTCTCTTCTCTGCAGTAAGTCACATTCCTGTTTGTGTACTGGGGCAATGACGTCTTTGTTCTCTTCTCTGCAGTAAGTCACGTTCCTGTTTGTGTACTGGGGCAGTGATGTCTTTGTTGGTCTTTTCTCGGCAGCCAGTCACGTTAATGCATGCATCGCTATACTCAAATGCAGGCCATTTTTGAGTAGAAAAAAATGGTTTAAAAAATGTATTCAATTCAAAGGAATATGGTATATTTCATTTAAAATGTTTTTATACAGTATATTAAAGAGGGTTATTAAAATAAACTGAAAAACAATCTTGCGTGTCACACCTTATCATACACACTGACAAGCTTTAGTAGTGTTACACAACTCTGAGCAGCAAACAAAGCGAGATTCTGTACACTTCACATTCTCCAGCCTGTTCTCACTGTCTGGAAATCCAATTTATTAAGAAGATAACATTGTGCTCATACACTGTGCCTGTCAGCACTGCAATCCAGAACCCTGCTTGAGACCCATACTGTACCTAGCATTTTCAGTCTCCTTTCAACATCATTGTACCAATGGCAAGAGACACATTGATATAAATAAAGGCTGGGCCAAATAAAAAATGTGCGTGGTTCGGGTTACGCTATCCATAGGTCTAGTGAACTTTAATATTGCTGGAAAGAATGTTTTTCTATAAGTGTAAATATATTTATACTTACCTGTGTTGTACAGGTTAATTAGTATACTGCTGTTAAGTGTGTGGGGGTAATTAGGTGCATAAATGTTAGAGTGCAATATCAAGCTTGCTTTCTTTTTTTTTTTTTTTGTGGGAGTAACTTGCTCTATGCTTAAATTTGTAGTTGTGAAAGTTCCTTGGTTTTAAGTGTTCCCTGGGTAGGGTGTAGTAGGGATAAGTTGTTTTATGTGGGTTTACTACTATGTCCTAGTGATGGTTTTGGTGAAAATTAACACAAACATTGGTAGATTAAATATTATCTTGGCACCTCAGATAGCCAACCGTTACAGCAGAAGCAGGCTACAATGTCAGACACAGTGTTGGAAGAAGCCATGAGATGTTCCCTTTACAGATCCGTGTGCACGCGTCAGTTTAATTAAATAATTCAGAACATTATAATAGTGTGGCAATGTGCTCCGCCCCTGTGTGCATTTCTGTGTTGTATGTTGCGTGCGTGTGTTAATGTTGGTGTATAGAGATGGCTGCACGGGATATAAATGGGTGTGTGCAGCACGAGTTATTTAAAATGTATAATTGTATTTAGGCATGGGATTGCACATCACTTCACGTGCATTTAAAGTATTTAATATGTGAGCATGAGGTTGCACGTAATTAATTCACGTGCTGGGATTCAAGTGAATAATTAATTAGTAATTGAATCCCAGCACAACAGTATATATAGATGCACGTTTGACTCACTCGGGGTTGTGTGTTCGGTGAGTGGAGAACGGATGTGGAGAGGAGAAAATTAAGAACAAGAAAACTTAACAAAGTAATTTATATGACCGTTGTTTTCACTCACCTTGTTTGTCTGTTAGTCCGTTTTGTTTGTCTGTTTATTTTGGCTTCACGTGCCGTGTGCTGTTTTGTTACAACCTTTTTATTTTCTGTTCTGTTTATTTATTAAATGCTGAGCGAGACCATTCGCTCAGCTCCACCAAACTCCACCTCTCTCTTGTTGTTTTATTTCCTGGCTCTGGTCTGACGCCACCCACTCTGGCCATCTTTGTGACACGTGGTGTCCTGCGTGGGATCTACAGCGCCTCCAGGACTCGCAGTTTTTTTTGAAAAACAAAAGGAAAAGAAATGGGGAGAAGAGGCTGGAGAGGAGCACAGGAGGGCAAAAGGAGAAAGGCGGAAGCAGGGCTGTGGTGTTTCGACTGTGGCCAAACTAGCCACACCACCATACCCTGCTCCGTCCACAGGACCCTTCAGGCAATGGCCCAAAGACTGGGATGGGGGGAGTGGTGCCCTGGCTGTGGGGCATATGGGCACACGTTGGCCCTATGCCCCATGCAGGATGAAAAAGAGGAGCCCTTGCTGCCATGTCCTATGCCTGAATGGGAGGAGCCTGAGTGTCCACAGCCCAAGTGGGAGGAGCCTGAGCGTCCACAGCCCAAGCGGGAGGAGCCAGAGCATCCACAGCCCAAGAGGGAGGAGCCTGAGCGTCCACAGCCCAAGCGGGAGGAGCCTGAGCGTCCACAGCCCAAGCGGGAGGAGCCAGAGCGTCCACAGCCCAAGCGGGAGGAACCAGAGCGTCCACAGCCCAAGCGGGAGGAGCCCGAACGTCCTACGCCTGAGTGGGAGGAGCCCGAACGTCCTACGCCTGAGTGGGAGGAGCCCGAACGTCCTACGCCTGAGTGGGGGGAGTCAGTGCGTCCACAGCCCAAAAGGGAGGAGTCGGTGCGTCCACAGCCCAAAGAGGGGGAAGTCGGTGCTTCCACAGCCCTAGGACCCAAGCTGCCAGCAGAGGAACAATGCCTGCTGTCCCCATGTCCACCAGCAGAGGAAGAATGCCTGCTGTCTCCGTGTCCACCAGCAGAGGAAGAATGCCTGCTGTCCCCGTGTCCACCAGCAGAGGAAGAATGCCTGCTGTCCCCATCACAACCAGCAGAGGAAGAATGCCTGCTGGTTTCCCCCGCAAGAGAGGCAGAGCCGCACCAGTTCCCTGCAAGAGAGGCAGAGCCGCACCAGTCCCCTGCAAGAGAGGCAGAGCCGCACCAGTCCCTTGCAAGAGAGGGAGAGCAGCACCAGTCCCCTGCAAGAGGGGGAGACTACACGCTGCTCCCACCTCCATCGCCAGGAGACTACACGCTGCTCCCACCTCCGTCGCCAGGAGACTACACGCTGCTCCCACCTCCGTCGCCAGGAGACTACACGCTGCTCCCACCTCCACCTCCACCACTAGGAGCAGAGCAGCAGGAGCTGCCTCTGCCTCCGCCACCACCCGGAGCAGAGGAGCAGGAGCTGCCTCTGCCTCTGCCACTTTCAGGAGCAGAGCAGCAGGAGCTGCCTCTGCCTCCGCCACCTCCACCAGCAGAGGGTGAATACCTGCTGGTTCCACCTTCATTGTTGTGGGAGGACTGCTTGCCCCTTCCACCTCCACCAGCAGAGGGTGAATACCTGCTGGTTCCGCCTTCACCGCTGTAGGAGGACTGCTGGCCCCCCCACCTCCACCAGCAGAGGGTGAATACCTGCTGGTTCCGACACCACCAGGAGCAGAGGAGCAGGAGCTGCCTCTGCCTCCACCACTGCCAGGAGGAGAGCAGCAGGAGCTGCCTCTGCCTCCGCCACTGCCAGGAGCAGAACAGCAGGAGCTGTCTCTGCTTCCCGCACCTCCACCACAGGGAGGCACGGTGGCGGAGCACCAGAAAGGGAGCTACCGGCTACAAAGACAGGGGGAGAGGTCAGGAGACCACTTTCCCCAGCAGCAGTTTCGCTGCAGGAGTTCTTGTGGCCGGAGCCCCACAGGAGGGAGCTACCGGCTACGAAGAAAAGGGGAGAGGTCAGGAGACCAGCATCCCCCGCAGCAATTTCGCTGCAGGAGTGGACCAGCATGCTGTCAGCCGTGCCACTACCGGCAGGGGTGCTGACAGCATTGCCAGCCATGGGCCCACTGAAGCCTCCCTTCCCAGCCCGAGACTTTGTCCTGGACTGCTGGGTTTTTAAGGGGGGAGGTGGCCTTTGAGGCCATGTGTGCTGCGCACAAGGGGGGGTATATGTGGCAATGTGCTCCGCCCCTGTGTGCATTTCTGTGTTGTATGTTGCGTGCGTGTGTTAATGTTGGTGTATAGAGATGGCTGCACGGGATATAAATGGGTGTGTGCAGCACGAGTTATTTAAAATGTATAATTGTATTTAGGCACGGGATTGCACATCACTTCACGTGCATTTAAAGTATTTAATATGTGAGCACGAGGTTGCATGTAATTAATTCACGTGCTGGGATTCAAGTGAATAATTAATTAGTAATTGAATCCCAGCACAACAGTATATATAGATGCACGTTTGACTCACTCGGGGTTGTGTGTTCGGTGAGTGGAGAACGAGTGTGGAGAGGAGAGAATTAAGAACGAGAAAACTTAACAAAGTAATTTATATGACCGTTGTTTTCACTCACCTTGTTTGTCTGTTAGTCTGTTTTGTTTGTCTGTTTATTTTGGCTTCACGTGCCGTGTGCTGTTTTGTTACAACCTTTTTATTTTCTGTTCTGTTTATTTATTAAATGCTGAGCGAGACCATTCGCTCAGCTCCACCAAACTCCACCTCTCTCTTGTTATTTTATTTCCTGGCTCTGGTCTGACGCCACCCACTCCGGTCGTCTTTGTGACAAATAGTCATGATCAATAGTTCCAACCCTGCTTCCACACTGTTAAAGGATAATAATTACAGTAATGTAGTTGCCATGAGGCAGGGGGTTTAAGTCTTTGTGTGTGTGGTATCTGCACATGTAAGAAAGCTAATCAGAGATTAATCCTTTAAAAAAACAATGTTGCAACACTGACTGTGACCAAGACAGCTGGCTTTGTTGTGACAGCCACTAGGGTATAGGCCTAATTAGTTCTAATTGCAGAAATTCCCTCAATTAGCAGTTTACATGGGCTTATTTGTCATCAAAGATTGGATAAAGTTCTCATTTCTTTTCTGAAGAGTTCTCCAAACCTTCTTCCTGCCTTATTGACAGCCAGGATCCCAGTGGTGATGTACTGTAATTTGCATGATACGTGTGCATATAAACCATGTTATTTCTGATGGCGACGTCCAAAATATATTATTTGAGAGCTTGTGGACGTGCAATATATTATCTGAGGCGTTCAGTTCAGAGCAGATTTAGCTGAGGCTAGACAGCTCAAATCCCTATCACTTGGTCATTTCAATAATATACCTAAAGAAAGGGACTGGGTGCAGGACTAGAGTGAGATTCTAACCCTGGTCTAAGAGTAGATACAGAGCTGTATAGTTGCTTATAAGTAGAACCATCACTGAAGTTGCTAGTCACCTTGAGTGTAAAGATGTACTATAAGCTAGTTTTTGAAGGCTTCTAAAGCTATTGCTTTCCTTTTAATATGTAAATGGTACTGTTGCTGATAAACAACAACTGTTAAATGACCCAAAGTATAAATATATGTAGGGATGATACTGTATTTGTCAGTTGTCATGATTGTTTTCAATAGAAATTAAGCTCTTAAAGTTGCTTCGATCCCGGAAAGGACAACCTAAAGCAGGGTGGGTGGCATCAAGATGAACCAGACTGAATCCTTAATGAAAAAATGCAGTAACATCAGCCTTCTTGTGATCAAAGTAGGAGAATAGCAAAGGACATTACTATTAAGAAATGGTGTGCATGTATATAAAGATATGGTAAAGTGCTGTACCCTCATCTGAACAATGCAAACTGTGCACAGGATGATAATGATGTTTTTCAGGTGAAGAACACTCAAGTGAGGAGCAGATCTTGAATATAGAAAGAAAAGCGCTAATTAGGAATAGTATTCATTATACCTTTTATGGTGTCATGCTTGTATTCCAAATTCCAGATGCAAACATTCAAACATGCCCCCTTAACATTAACTGTGGAAAGATTAAATTAGCTACATGTGTGCAGTTTCGAAAGAAACACATTATTGCAAAAATGTTTTTTTTTTTTTAATTTTAAAGGCTTAAGTATGGCATTTTTGTTAAAGCCTCATATTGTTATTTTGGGTTATCATCACCATCCTTCAACATACTGTAAAAAAAACAAAATCTTATCTTTTTAAATACAGCTCTAAACAGCTAGTGTCCTTTTAATCTGTGAGGTGGTGACAGTGAATAGTCAGAATGCTTTCAATGTCAAGTGGTTTCCACTAATAATTTTCAAATGGCATGAACTTTATCATGTCAAACTGAATACACCAATATCCTGTTTTCACCACAGTGCATGAACTGTATGTTTTTTATCGCAGTTCCACTTAAATATTCCATTTTAATAAAGAGAAGGGGGTAAAATTCTTCTTCAGTAAAACAAACAACGGAACAGAATTGGATGATGATCCTTTGGCCACCTGAAGTAATGATATTTCTTTTTTTTTTTTTTTTTTTTTTTTTTGCAGGTTGAAATCATCAAGGGAAACTCCCAAAGTGTTGGCCTGACGTTCAGGCAGGTACCGGCCATTGAAGGGGATGCTGTGAATGTCAGTATTGAGACTGTAGTCCCCAACTCCCCTGCCGCCCTGGCCGACCTTCAGAAAGGAGATAGACTCATTGCCATCGGAGGTGAGAGGTCAAGCACTTTTAAGATTGCACATTTCATAATCTTTTGAATTATTTGTTGTTCTTAGCATAATTAAGACAAATCTTATCTTTTATCTGTTTGATACAGTGACTGGGAAGATTATGCCGGGGGGGTTGCTATCAACAGCAGTTTCACCCATTCCAATTTTTAATACAAGCTTGATTAGCCAGTGTATAGATAACAAGCTCAGGTGTGTGTGATTAAACTTGTACTAAAACCAGGAATGGATTAAACTGCTGTGCAACGTGAGTCTTGTTTCCATGCCTGCTGTGTAAAACCATGAAAAAAACACTAAAACATAGGTATTATGTCTGTTATGAGTTCATGAGCAATAGACTGTCAGAATAATAGACTGTCAAGACATGACTACATTGAAGATTTTGCATTAAATAACTATACTATACATAATAATGACCTGGTATATTTTTTAATCTTGTCTGAAATATTCCATGTAAAGCATCAGATGTTTGTTATAGACCTTGTGTGTAGACCATGTCAAAGCTGCTACAGCTGGAGCTAGCACACAAAGCCTTCCTTATCAAAAATGAACAGCCTATTATTACGCTAGATACTACACATCAATAGGTTTTCAACTTTGTTTGAACTGAATGCATCCAAATTCTATTTTTAACATGTGTTTTTAATCATAGCACACAGTTTAGTAATGGATATATCGAATACATATATACATATCGATACATATTATAAATATATATATATATATATATATATATATATATATATATATATATATATATATATATATACAGTGCCTTGCAAAAGTATTCAGACCCCTGACCAATTCTCTCATACTACTGAATTACAAATGGTACATTGAAATTTCATTCTGTTTGATATTTTATATTAAAACACTGAAACTCAAAATCAATTATTGTAAGGTGACATTGGTTTTATGTTGGGAAATATTTTTAAGAAAAATAAAAAACTGAAATATCTTGCTTGCATAAGTATTCAACCCCTGTGCTGTGGAAGCTCCCAGTTTACACCGATGAAAGAAATTGCCCTAACGAGGACACAATTACCTTACCATTGGCCTCCAACTGTGAAACATTACAGTTGCTGTCACATTTTCTGGGTAAAAACCCCACTGTTGAAGGATCATTGGTCAAGCTGTGAATTTGAAGGAAAATGAAGACCAAAGAGAAATATCTTGCTTGCATAAGTATTCAACCCCCACATATTAATATTTGGTAGAGCCACATTTTGCTGCAATAACAGCTTTAAGTCTTTTGGGGTAAGTATGTACCAGCTTTGCACACAGTGTCGGAGTGATTTTGACCCATTCTTCTTGGCAGATTTGCTCCAGGTTATTCAGGTTGGTTGGACGACGCTTGTGGACCGCAATTTTCAAATAGTGCCACAGATTCTCAATGGGATTGAGATCAGGACTTTGACTAGGCCACTGTAGGACATTCACCTTTTTGTTCTTGAGCCACTCCAATTTTGCTTTGTCCTTGTGCTTGGGATCATTGTCCTGCTGAAAGGTGAATTTCCTCCCAAGCTTCAGTTTTTTAGCGGACTGAAGCAAGTTCTCTTGCAGTATTTCCCTGTATTTTGCTCCATCCATTCTTCCTTCAATTTTAACAAGATGCCCAGTCCCTGCTGATGAGAAACATCCCCACAGCATGATGCTGCCACCACCATACTTCACTGTAGGGATGGTGTGTCTTGAGGAAGGGCAGTGTTAGGTTTGAGTTTTGGCCAAAAAGCTCTATCTTGGTCTCATCTGACCACAAAACCTTTTCCCACATCGCAGCTGGGTCACTCTCATGCTTTCTGGCAAACTCCAGATGTGTGTTCAGATGGTACTTTTTGAGTAACGGCTTCTTTCTTGCCATCCTCCCATACAGGCCAGTGTTATGCAGACCTCTTGATATGGTTGACTGGTGCACCATTACTCCACTCCCAGCCACTGAACTCTGTAGCTCCTTCAAAGTGATTGTTGGCCTCTCTGTGGCTTAGCTCACAAATTTCCTCCTTGTTTGAGCGCTGAGTTTTGAGGGATGGCGTTTTCTTAGCAGTGCCTGGGTAGTGTGATGCAGCTTCCACTTCCTGATTATTGATCCAACTGTGCTCACTGGGATATCCAAACACTTGGATATTATTTTGTACCCTTTCCCTAATCTATGCATTTGTATTACTTTATCTCTAACTTCTGTAGAATGCTCTTTGGTCTTCATTTTCCTTCAGATTCACAGCCTCACCAATGATCCTTCAACAGTGGGGTTTTTATCCAGAAAATGTGACAGCAACTTTAATGGTTCACAGGTGGAGGCCAATGGTAAGGTAATTGTGTCCTCGTTAGGGCAATTTCTTTCATCGGTGTAAACTGGGGGCTTCCACAGCACAGGGGTTGAATACTTATGCAAGCAAGATATTTCAGTTTTTTATTTTTCTTAAAAATATTTCCTAACATAAAACCAATGTCATCTTACAATAATTGATTTTGAGTTTCAGTGTTTTAAAATAAAATATTAAACGGAACGAAATTTCAATGTACCATTTGTAATTCAGTAATATGAGAGAATTGGTCAGGGGTCTGAATACTTTTGCAAGGCACTGTATATATATATATATATATATATATATATATATATATATATATATATATATATTTTCCTTTTTTGGAAATAAAAGCACATTAAAATATATATTTATAATATAGAAAAAAGCCGAGATTGAAAGCACAGAGTAGGAGATTGTAATGACTTCTATTCTCCTACCAAAACATCAGTATGTCAGATGCCACTCAGGTCTCACGGGCACAGCCTCAAGGTTCACCAACATACAAGTCCTCTATGACATGAAATTGTAGTGTACCCATAAAACATTCAATAAAAACAACTTGTAAGTGAGACTTTACAATACTAGGTACTGTAACTTGCCTCTTATAATGGTAGAAGCACTTTCTACAATTGTTCTCACTGATTTTCTAGGTGTAAAGGTGACCTCTTCGGTTCATGTCCTGAAGCTCATTAAGCAGGCTGGGGATAAGGTGTTGGTGTATTACGAGAGGCCTATGCGTCATCAGATCCAGCCAGTGGGGGTGCTGCAGGAAGGGTTCAATCAGTTGGAAGAGCCCGCTTACCTGACACAGCCCGTGTATGAGGAAGACTCTGCCAGCATCAACACCTTAGACAGCAGCGACAGCAAAGATATGGACCCCGAGTTGGAAGAGCAGGTGTATGAAGCGAAGCCACCAAGCAGTGATATCAAGGAAGAGTCTCTGCTGACCATAAACCAAAGCCCCAAAAGGACAGTGGCCAACCTTGCTTCTAAACCCCTAGGAACCGTTTCCCCCATCCTTAACCGCAAACTGAACCTGGGAGGTCTTCAGGCACCACTGAAGCCACAGCCGAAGAATGGAACTAAACCTCCCCTCCCAAAAAGCACAGAGTCCCCAGAAGCAACTCAGCAGCAAGGCAAGCCTTCACATGCTCCTCCGAACAGACCCCCTGTGCCCCCAAGACCTCACATTAAATTGACCCTGGCTTCCTCAGAAACACATTGCCTACTGGATTCGGGAGATGCCCCCATCGAAAAGCCGGAAAGACCGCCTCCACCTTCGAACACCGGGGAGAAAGCAGCCGAGAAGTCACCCGTGAAACCTGTGGAACAAAACGAAGAGCTGGAACCCTCGAATTCAAACAAAGTGGACTCAAAAGACAAGGTTCCTGAAAGTTCCTGCAGCACTAAGGATAGTGTGGAGGATCAAGCGATGTGGGAATCCTCTGAAGCAGTTTACCGCAACCGCATTGCCAGATGGAAAAAAGCCTCATCAGTGTTTGAGACAGAGAGTCACCACAAGTACCTTAATATAGCACTTTGGTGTAAGGACCCTTTTAAACTTGGTAGTCTCATCTGCCTCGGATATGTAAGTTTGAAACTTGAACACATTGCCTTGGAATGTCTTTCTACATCCTCTATGGAATATCAAACCACTTTCAGGTTAAACACACCAGAACCAAAAGCTAGCATCAGTAGAACTGCTCTGAGAAATCTAAGCACTCATAAGGGATTTAATGAAAAACTTTGTTATGGGGATGTTGCTGTAAACTTCACCTATTTGAAAGAGGGGGAATCAGAGCACTCTAGTGGTTTGATAGAAAGTGAAAGAGAATGCAGTGTACAAGAGGATGCACCGCTGTTTGCGAAAGAAGAAGCTAACCTCCCACCAATGCTGATTACAGAAGTAAAGCATAATTTCCAAGACACACAGTTTCAAAACCCAACTTGGTGTGAGTACTGCAAGAAGAAAGTTTGGACCAAAGCAGCATCACAATGCATGATTTGTGCCTATGTGTGCCATAAGAAATGCCAGGAAAAATGCCTAGCGGAGCACCCTTACTGCATGGCAGGTGACAAGAGGATGGACTTGGAAGCAAAGTCAACCCTGAACAAGGCCACTGGGTTAACCAGACATATCATCAACACTAGCTCCCGCTTGTTAAACCTAAGGCAGATACCCAAGTCTCGCCTTGCGGAGCAGGGGCCTGAGATAGTCGAACCCTCTCCGAAACACACACCCAACACATCTGATAATGAAAGCAGCGACACAGAGACATACGTCGCCGGTAGTCCATCCAAGCGTCCAGCTCCTGCAAGTACAAAACTAGTCAGGAAAGAAGGGGGCTTGGATGACAATGTGTTCATCGCTGTCAAAGAAATCGGACGAGATCTTTACCGGGGGTTGCCGACGGACGAGAGGTCCCAGAAGCTGGAACTGATGTTGGACAAGTTGCAACAAGAGATCGACCAGGAGCTGGAACACAACAATTCCCTTGTCCGAGAAGAGAAGGAGACCACCGATGCCAGGAAGAAGTCTTTGATTTCTGCAGCCCTGTCCAAATCCGGAGAAAGACTACAAGCCCTAACCCTTCTCATGATCCATTACCGAGCAGGCATCGAAGATCTGGAGTCGATTGAAAGCACATCCCCCTCAGAGCAGCACAGCGAGAAAGCCAGGGGTTCAGAAGACTCAGTGTCAAACCCGGAAGCATTTGGCAATGAGATTGCCAATCCGATGGAAGCTCAGATACTAGATGAGATATCGGAAGAGCAGATCTGTGTCGAAGCACTGCCATGAAGAAGGAGTTGAAGGCATGTAACGTACAAAATACTTTTTGTTTTTGTCATGTTTTGTTTTTGTTCAAGCTAGATATACAGGTGTACATTTTTCAAAAAGCAGTAAGACTGCAGAATGCTTCCCTTTCGATGGTTTGCTAAGTATTTAGCTTTCTCAAGAAAGGGCTTGCATGAATGGTAATGGCATGTATTGTACTAAAAATGCTTAGTAAGTTACACAAACCCAAAAAGTTTATCACTTCAAATGTACCGTTTGTTCTGTTTGTTCAAGCAGTGTATTTTTAATTAATCTTGTAACCTCTGTAAATCTGTGTCTGAGCTTTTTTTTATTTATTGCAGAGCTTTTTGATTGTTATTCTGTCCTGTAAAAGGGATTATAAAAATGATATTTTAGTTTGTTACTGGTAGGGTTGATATTCACTGAAGCTGTGAGGCCAATGCATGTGCAAAAATAGTGGACTAAAACAACAGTCATTTTGGGACCAGGGTTGAAAATGTCAGTTGTTTCTTTGTTTAATTTGGTTTTATTTCTTCTTTTTTGTTGTTGTTTCCTTTTGCCAAAAGTGTATCACAAAGTGTATCACTGGCTTAGACTATGTCCATTATAATTATTGAGTAAACCTATATGTATATCTTGTTGCTTCTTGCTTTAGTAACTTTATTTGTACGTACAAAAGGATTTTTGCAAAATACTGGGGTAGAATGTAGTACAAAAATGCCAGACAATGTTAATCATCTAATTGGTGGCGTTTACAAATGTGCCTAATTCTATAGCTGAGCAAATTTTTATATCTGCTTCTCAATAGTCTAATATATTTGGTGTTCAAAGCTAAATGTAGTTTTCTGTTACATTCTGCAACACAGACTTTTTGCATCAATAATAAAATACCAGTCTTGAGTACAGCGTCCGAGTGCAGATTGCTACAAATGTTTATGCACTGTTAATGTCTGCCTCTGTATTGCTGTTGTAATTCTAGCATTTGACAAAGCAATGTGGTAACATTTAGGATTCATCACTAAAGTATAAATATGGTAAAATGATTAAAGTGAAAGTGCAATTGTAAATACCTCCAATTACATTGAAAGGGACACAATTAGTTAAAAGGCAATGATTGTGTTCATGCTCTAGGAATGCTCTAGGAATGTCTGCCGCTGTATTGTACCAGTACAATTCACAAATGGGCCCCACTCCACAAAAAAAATGAGTACACTCCATTGAAGTAAACCTTGAGCAATGACGAAGCGCAAGAACGAACAAGGGGATCAGAGGTGTAGATTTCTTTGTTGCTCTCCAAGGATTCAGAGCAAATCTATCACCAGTTGGTCTGAATACTTACAGCTCAACCTAGCAAACATTAACGGAATGGAAATGTATCCACGTTTTGTGCAATACAGTGGGTGCGATAACCTGTAGATATATGGCTGCTAATTTACCATTACTAACTGTTATATATTCAAAGAATGTCTGGTCTTGTCAAGCAATATTACTGGTAACTAATTTGCTTAACTGGGTGTATTGGAGCTGTATTCAAAGTGTGTAAGAAAGGCTTATACAATGCAGGGTTAGGGTCATTTTTTTTTCAATTCCAATATAATAAGATCTAAAATGGAAAATTACCTATATGGTAACAATATCAGTATCAGCAATATCAGCACAGTAAGCATGGTTTTAGGAAAGGGAGATCGTGTCTAACTAACCTGCTTGACTTTTTTGAGGATGCAACATTGCAACATTGACAATGGATAATTGCAAAGCATACGACATGGTTTATTTAGATTTCCAGAAAACTTTTGACAAAGTCCTGCATAAAAGATTAATTCTCAAACTGAACGCAGTAGGGATTCAAGGAAATGCATGCACATGGATTAGGGAGTGGTTAACATGTCGAAAACAGAATGTACTGATTAGAGGAGAAACCTCAACATGGAGCGAGGTAACCAGTGGTGTACCACAGGGATCAGTATTAGGTCCTCTGCTATTCCTAATCTACATTAATGATTTAGATTCTGGTATAGTAAGCAAACTTAAATTTGCAGACGACACAAAAATAGGAGGAGTGGCAAACACTGTTGCAGCAGCAAAGGTCATTCAAAATGATCCAGACAGCATTCAGAACTGGGCAGACACATGGCAAATGACATTTAATAGAGAAAATTGTAAAGTATTGCATGCAGGCAATAAAAATGTGCATTATAAATATCACATGGGAGATACTGAAATTGAAGAAGGGAACTATGAAAAAGACCTAGGAGTTTATGTTGACTCAGAAATGTCTTCATCTAGACAATGTGGGGAAGCTATAAAAAAGGCCAACAAGATGCTCGGATATATTGTGAGAAGTGTTGAATTTAAATCAAGGGAGGTAATGTTAAAACTTTACAATGCATTAGTAAGACCTCACCTAGAATATTGTGTTAAGTTCTGGTCACCTTGTTACAAAAAGGATATTGCTGCTCTAGAAAGAATGCAAAGAAGAGCAACCAGAATTATCCCGGGTTTAAAAGGCATGTCATATGCAGACAGGCTAAAAGAATTGAATCTGTTCAGTCTTGAACAAAGAAGACTACGCGGCGATCTGATTCAAACATTCAAAATCCTAAAAGGTATAGACAGTGTCGACCCAGGGGACTTTTTTTTTGACCTGAAAAAAGAAACAAGGACCAGGGGTCACAAATGGAGATTAGATAAAGGGGCATTCAGAACAGAAAATAGGAGGCACTTTTTTACACAGAGAATTGTGAGGGTCTGGAACCAACTCCCCAGTAATGTTGTTGAAGCTGACACCCTGGGATCCTTCAAGAAGCTGCTTGATGAGATTCTGGGATCAATAAGCTACTAACAACCAAACGAGCAAGATGGGCTGAATGGCCTCCTCTCGTTTGTAAACTTTCTTATGTTCTTAATTCCATTTGAAAATCAATTCCCAATTCCAATTCCCTTTTAATAGATTCCAAATTGGAATTGGAATTGATTTTAAAAAGGAATTGGAATTGAAAAATAGAAGGGTTCATGTTTGGTTTCTGCTGCAAATATTCTGTGATCCTTAAACATAAC
Source organism: Huso huso (assembly GCA_036884735.1). Lineage (NCBI taxonomy): Eukaryota > Metazoa > Chordata > Actinopteri > Acipenseriformes > Acipenseridae > Huso > Huso huso. The sequence goes on along the minus strand of CM072668.1, from coordinate 22,108,082 downwards.
AGATGTACCCTGCACTGTTTCTATTGATTTATAAAGGATATGTTAACTTTGTCTGGCATTGCTACCTTCAGTTTAGCATTTTGCAAGAAAGATGTTATACAAAATAATACAAATCATGTAATCATGCGTTACTGTAAATAGCTGAAATAAACATTAATCTTAACTGAAATTGACTTTTTTTCCATAGATCGATGGCCTTTTGAGTTGATTTTCTGTTTTGACATTTTTCACAAGCTTTCAACTACAGACCTCTACCCTCATTAAAAAAATAGGTTAGGTGTGGCCAAGGATCTTTCCTTTTGGCCCTCCAATGAAGTGAGAAACTATACAACTGAAGGATGGCAGTAAGACCAAGCTTTTAAATGATTGGGGTAAACCAGTAAAGGAAGAGGGGCTGTGATGTCACCTCCAGAATAGTAGCAAGCCTTTTAATAAAAAAAAAAAAAAAACATTTGCTACATCATGGTATTGTAAAAAATAACTTGACAGCCATCTCTTCAGCCAAAACAGCCAATGATGTTTAGATCAATTGGACCCCAATGTAACCTAAATGGTAAAAAAAGTATGATTTAATACAAATTTCAACAAGTTGGATCAAAAATAGTAGCAATAGAGGAATATTCCTGTAGAAATGTAATTTTTACATTAAACAAATTTCCTGAATCTGTCTGGCCATGTTAAAACAGCAGAGCCAGATCTTATGAAGCAGCCACTGCTGGGACTCGCTTTCACATACGCTTTCAATAAAACTTGAGGCATTTTACTGTGGAGTTTTAAAACCCTTTTGAACAGCAGCTAATAATTGTCCAATCTTTTTGGCTATAACAGAACCAGAGTTACCAGGGAGCAGAAAAACAAAGCAAAACATTTTAAAATGAAGTATCTTAAAAGTACTGTACCATCTGTACAGCATACTGGCATGTCTTGCTGATGCTGTCATCTCTCTTGACTGATCACTGGTTCGGAAGACCAGCAATTGCTCTCATTAGCCTTCCTCCCTGGGGCATTTGTGTATGTTGGAAGTGTATTTACTAGAGTGATAATACCCGCTGGCCTTATCACTGACTATCTTTAGAGTTATCACAGGTCTTTTGTTAAGATTTCTAACTAAATGACTTGCAGTTTAGTACAAGGGTACTGGGGCTTTATTCCACTGGTTGAAAAGAGGTCAGTATATCTTTCGTCTGTAAGTGAGTTTGCCCCATTCTGCAAGCACTAAATACAAAATGTGGCACCAGATTAAACATGGATCCCACTGCATGGATAGGCCCAATACAAAAAAATATTGAAAAGTCACACCGTTTCACCAAGGCCTCATGAAATAAAAGGTTTTACAGTCAGTGTTCCCAAACAGCGTGTAGTGTTTAGAACAAACCCATTACTTACGTATGTTGTAACAATGTGTTGTTGTTTTTAAACAGCAGTGTCATTTTATATTATTTTCAGAATTACATTTTAATTATTCCAGCACTATCCATATGTGCAGCTGGTTTAAAAAATAAACTATAACATGTTAAATTATTTAATGTGAACACTGCTTATACATTCCAAAGACTACAATCTATCTTTATCAGTTGTTGTTTTTTATTTTGTTATTTGGTACTTTCTAAAAGCAGCTAAAACACCAGAATAAATTAATGCTTTTGGCCCCTAGACCTCATATTTAAGACCCTTGCTCTAGTGACCTATTCAACAGTCTCCTTTTGAAGTTTCAACATGAGACACTGATCATTTTATACATTATTTATGAACTCCTAATATATACAGTATACTCTTTTAAAATGTAGCATTGAGATTACATGTGCACCAAAATAGACAAAAAAGGAAAATGTCATTAATATTCTACAGTTGTAACAAGAGTAGTCAAAAGCCATTGCTTTTCAGATTCCTCGTTTAAAATGAAGAAAAAGTCATTTGTCCATCTCTCCTGAAACTTCCGGTGCTCATCCTGAACTGCACAAACTTTTACAGTGGCTTCAGCTTCATTTACAGAACTCTCATTTTCAGCAACCGCTGCCCTCGCAGTAGGTTCATTATTCAGGTCATGATCGTTTTCACGGTTTTTATCACATTCTTGATTTTTTTTCCTCAACGGGACAAGATACCGATCCATTCACTCTTAGTACCGAAAACATTCGTGCCTTGCAACATTGAGTGAAAAAGGTTAATTGAAATGCATTTTGGGAGTTGTATTTTACTCATCTACTGGTAATGTACTTATTATAACACAAGTGTGCGGTTAGTAAAATACAATTACCAGAGTTCATTTTGCTTTCTATTTCAAGTTCAAATGTGCAAGGTTATGAATCCCCTTTTTTATTTCTAATTTAAACACATTTTTAATAAAGAAGGATCATTTGAATGAAGGGACAAATTTAGGGACATGGGGGGCCGCCAGTGGCCCGTGGGCCACGCAATGAAGACCCCTGATCTAGGTAGTCTGTAAGAAATTACCTCTGGTCCTGTACACTCTCTCGCTGTTTCGTCGGCATCACAGCCGTGGTCTGTTAAATTTCTTTTTTCAAGGTGAGTTATGTACTCTTTCGTTAATTAAAACCCTCCTTTTCCAAGAGCAAATGAACTCCTGATAAATTATAACAATTAACATAGATTTGCTTTTAAATTTCCACGCAAACAAAATAAATAGTTGTAAGAAGCACTACTCGTTAAGATATTAACATTATTTCGTAAATCAACATAATTTCGGAAATCACATTAGGATGATTATTTAATAACAAAAGTCGTAATGACCGCTTGTAAATGCCAAAATCAATGCTACATACAGATTTCTTGAGTAACACTGATTGACCTTTTCAAAATCCTGCCCTAGGTTTCAAGCCACTGCATGGCACACCAGGGGAGATGGGTTTGATACAGCAAAGTTGTCTCAAACTAGGTCCCTAGAGCCAGGTTTCAAGCCACTGTTCCTGAAAAAGTCGCTTCGTGTTCCCTCAGCTTGAATGTATACAGAACATATTTTAACCTATTTTATCTTCCTTTGATATTTATTTTAAGCTGTTTCTTAAAGTATATGCAATGTTAATCCTGGGGTTTCTGAGTGGCTCATCTGGAACAGACATGATCACGAGATGTGCAGGGAGGTTCATAGGGTAGGGCAGGTTCCCACAGGGAGCCACTCATTGGCTCTGGTGCTCCAGTAAGTTAGTGAGGCAAAATAAACAAGGACTGAGTCTCCTCATTGCACTACAGTGGCCCAGCGCCCAGTAAGCTCAAACCGGACCACTGCAGTGCTGGCCTTTGTCCTCCAAGGACCAGTAGCTCGCTAACATCTCCTGTGAAGCTCCTGGGCTTGGAAGTGGGAAGAGAGAACACCCACTGCCTTCTGTTCTCCTGAGCTGTTGTGGGGAGTTGCTGCAGCCAGGGACCATAATTGGACATTTCTCAATTAGGGAGAAAAACGGGAGTTAAATAATTGAGCGGTCACTTAAATAAATCCTCTGATAAAATCTGTACACTGCATTCGTAAAATCTTAAGCAGACATTAATGGTTAACCGTGCTTCTATTAAAATTGAAATATGAAACCCCTAACGGGACACAAGGTGAGTTTTGAGAGACTTAAAACAAATAGCACAGAAGTGAAGTACTCAGAAAACATTTATTACTGGATTGCCCTTGCCTAAAGAGCAGCATGTAATACAGTACACAAGCACACCCTCACCCCTCCACTGTTCAGGGACAGCTTTTCTCCACTACTTAAAGAACATCTGCTGACAGGTTGAAAGAAGGCACATATATATTTTTATATACAAAAAGAAAAGTTAACACTTTTCACAAGACATTACTTTCTCTGTAAGTTGTACCGTTATTTGTGTCCACTGTCTTCAGTGCAAATAAGACCTACGATAGATATCATTTCTAATCTAGTTTTTACCACTCTGAATGCTTGCTTGTGTGGCTAAATGCAATGTATTATTTTAATTAGTAAAGTATTAGCATCATACTCATGCGTTTTTGTATAGTTTTAATCTCCATGTAAATCCATTGGTTGCTTACTCACTAATCTTTTTTACAATAGGAAATATTTTTAAACAGTACTTTTTAAAAGAGGAAGCTTGTATTCCCCCAGATAAACATATGCATGTAAACTAGGTGGACTGTCAACAAGGTCTGTTTCTGTTAGTCGTGTGCTATATAAGAACGGAAATAAAAACAATGTGGTTTGTCATGAAATGGAAAATGTCAAATATTGAAATGGAGAATAACTTTGTCCTTACCATTGCCATGTCTAGCTTGCTTTAAAATGAGTGGGATGTTGTTGATCTCAAGTCTAATCTGCATTGAAGTAAAACAAACAAGCTTCTTGGTACACAATCACCTACAGCACAGGAAGTGATTGGGTACCATTTTAGGGAGTATGGTTTTAAACCCTTGGTTGGCATTCCTTTTCAGTTCAACAGTACTATAATTGTACTATCTACAATTCTTCAACTAAATGAATGCTACAAAATGTTTAAATTAGAACTGTGGTGGGTATAAAAACACATAAACTATTGTAAAGTTGTAAAAGTTGTAATGTAAAACTAACTTCAATGTTCAATAGTTACAAAATATATGTTATTACAGTATTTTACTCTGGCAGTGTGTGTTTCTGTGTGAGTTTTAGTTTAAATTGCAATAGCCAAGTATATGAAACACATTTTCTTAATCATTTTATCAATAATTAAGCTGCATTTGTTTTCCAGAATGTATTCTCACTTTGATTTTTAAGTGTTCACTACAACAACTAAAACAATTTAAAAAAAACAGTTTTGCAGTAAATATGACCTCACCAGCACCCATTGTTTCCTATGTACAGCATATAATGGGAGTGGAAGTCTCAGTTGGGATCCTATTAAATGTAACTCAAGTGAAAATCATGTATTGACAGTGGACCACACTAAGCTGAATTTAAACCATTATTAAAATGTATGGGCATTTATTTTCACTTACAATGCCACTAATACCCGCAAATATATAATTAAAAATATAGGCTATATTTAAAAAAAAAAAAAAAAGACATAAAAATAATTGAATTTGTTTTTCTTCCCCCAGCAGTAAATTATTTCCATAAATACATTAACATCAGTTTTATACGGCTGCCAGCTACTTATTTTTAATAGAACAAAAACAGCTGTAACACTGGGCAATAAAAACAGCTGTAACACTGGGCAATAAAAACAGCTGTAACACTGGGCAATAAAAACAGCTGTAACACTGGGCAATAAAACAGCTGTAACACTGGGCAATAAAAACAGCTGTAACACTGGGCAATAAAACAGCTGTAACACTGGGCAATAAAAACAGCTGTAACACTGGGCAATAAAACAGCTGTAACACTGGGCAATAAAAACAGCTTTGGTATGCTTCAATGGTACACCATATTGATACAGTACATTTATGAAACAGACATTTAAAATGGGACGTTCACATAAACACTGCTTTTTTTGTACAACAAAATAGATATTCTGAGGGGTAACATACACATATGGCTCCTGTTACTCGTCACTTTCAGACTCTTCATCTTCTTCCAGAGGGTATGGTTGCATACTGTTGTGAGTGTACATTCTGGTCTTGACTGGATGCTTGTGATCCATTAATATAGCCTGAAGAGAGAGAAGAGATTCCAGTCTGTGGGCTCTGTTTAAGAGTGCTAACCGAAGCTTCAAATCCAACTCAAAAGACAATGCCTAAAGCGTTTAAGAAATACAGCTTCTTGTATATCCACTTCGGTCATGATTTTTTAATTACATGTTTTGAAATTTCATAATAGTTTGTGTGGACTCTATGGAGTTGGAGAAGTTTCCTTGACAAAAAAAAAAAGAATAAATTATATATATAGGCCTATTTAATTTGGGATCCAAGTATTTTATTAGTAAGCATGTCTGTTCGTTCTGGGGGTAGCTTCACTTTGGGAATGTTGACCATTGTAAATAGAGAAGCACTTAATCAGTGCTGAGTAGAAAAGAAAATGCCATGATCTGTAATGGATATTCCTCTACATTAAAGAGCAGTTTCAAATATCATTTGAATTGTCTTTTCACATTTCTCTTAATGTCATAAGGTGTTCCAATATTGCGTCATCATATTTTTTCTCTAAAGCAGCCTTTCTGTTTTTCACACAACATAATGTAACTGTTAATGCCTACACATTGTGACTTTTTGTATCACTCTTACCATTTTCTCTTCCTTGGCTGGTGGGCTTCTGAGGAAGTAGCAGAGTGGCGCAAAGAGTATGTCAATGATCCCAATGATCGTCATCAACCAGGGAAACCCAATGCTTCGAGCAATCGCACCACCAGTGGAAGGGCCTGAGGATTGAAATTTGAAGAGGTAACAATGAAAACAGTACTCAAAAGAACCGGGCACTGCACTGCACATATATGGTAAATGAGTTTGAGTTAGCTCAGACACACAGCATTATCCCTGAAAGGTAGAAGCTCATCTGGCCACAAAAAATAAATAAATAAATTTCTGCAGGCTTACTTATATAATCATGTCAAATTTATAGCTTATACATATTAGTTTCCACGCTTCCATCTGCCACTGGGAACGACTTGAAAATGATTTGAAATTAGGTTTGCTCGTTTCCATAAGAAGCAGCTCGAGCTCAAATCTATTTCAATTGGGACTCTCAGCCCCATTTAGGGTTGTGGACTGGCAGAAGTTTAATAGTTTCATCTTAGAATTCTGACTGAAGTTATAGATGACTCTTTCATGGTATCTGCCTGTAGCCTCTGCTATTCATCAAATTCAAGGTAAGATAATAATTAATTTGAATGTACATGTTGACAGAATTAGTTAGAAAAACTAAGTGGAAAATTGCTGTTCAAATTTAAGTAGAGTTACATACAAAAGTGAATATTTCTCACTTATGGAAGCCATTTGAAACAACACAATGTTGAACCACTGAAGCATGCTTACCCAATGCAAATCCCATGCAGAAGGCCACATCCGCGATGGCGTACACACTTCCATAGACAGAAACATGACGCAGGTCAACAAGGTAACCCATTATAGGCATCATTGAAGAATCCACCATGCCTGTCATGAACCAGGCAGCAATGTCTGTTAGTATCATTTTACTGCTACAAAAGACAATTTCTTTGCTAGAAAATATATTCGAGCATACACAGAGTGGGTATTTGTACAATGCAGAGCATACTGTTAGAACTTTAGTGCTGTGGCCCATCATAGCAACAACTATGACTTGGATAAAACCAGAGTTAAGGGGGAAAAACAGGTCTTTATTTCATCCCCACTTCAATTCTAAAGTAAACAGAGCCTTGAGGGACAATGCATTGAGGAAGGGGCCAGTTGTGATGCCAACAAGATCCTTCTGCTTTCTCATGATTATTATTGAATATCTCACTCAGCTTATATAGGTCTGGTAGAGTATGTGACAGGTCACCTGCTCACTACATTTGCATACATTGTATACTTTTTACTTCTATTTTTTTTGTCTCCAGTCAGTGTTGGAGAACATGAATTAACCATTAAATAAGTATTGTGTAGCAGATTGCTAAGCGTGCAGACTGGCAGAGCTACAATCGTGTTATTTTCTGAAAAGTGACTAACATGGTAGATAGCATACTGCTAGTTCCAAACGCACTGCTGACAATTGATAAGGGATAGAGTCACAGACTCTAAGCCTACAACTTACTTGCCCAGCATTTATTGCAGACAATAATTGACTGCAAGTTGCATATTCTTGAGAAAAACAGGAAGATAGCCAAATCCACAAGTTTGGGTGTTGAGCTAACAGCAACTTCTCTTACAAACAACAGATGCTGGCTGAGGAAACTGAAGCACCCAAGATAACATGACAAAAGCTAGCTAACATCCTAAGAATAACAAGCTGGAAAAATAATTTTATGCTGACAAGCAATTTTCAAGGCACCTCAGCACATGACACTAGTCACATCTTTTGCACACAACACAAAAACATTACACACACAGTACTAAGAAAGAGGTGTAACCACAGAACATTGTCCCTGTCCTATTGGTTAAGTGCCAGGAACAGGGGAGTGGAAACACCCTGTACAACGGGGTATTTAATGTCCTGTAAACTGTAAAAACTTTGAATCTGTTTGTTCTATTATGGAAACTTGATTCCCTGCATATATTAAAATAAACCTAACATTTATTGAAGGAATGCAGTTTCTTAAGAAATATCAATACTCACTTTTTAGATTCTAGGAATACTTTTACAAAAAAAACATGCTGGTTTTATTTGATCCAGTGTAAAATATACACTGTGTAATTTATGAAATGTTATGAAAGTTTAAAGAGATCACTGAAGTATGAGATGTAAAATTTATTTGGGTGATAATTTAGTACTGAACAGTAAATCATCCTATAAATACAAAAGGAAAACAGGTACAAAATATGTTGGGCTTAATCAATGTAGTGAGGTAACAGACAGAAAACAAGTTCACTCACCTATGGCAAAACCAACTCCAAAATTTGGTATAATGAGCCCATATATATTTTTGGCAAAAGGCACCTGCGTGAAGAAAAGAAAAAAACAAAATGGACTGTAATGTTGAATAATGTGAAGTGCTCACTAAACTCACTTAAGAATGTTTACTCCAGTATATTATTAATTTAACAGTTTGCCATGCTTTACTATACCTCTCTGGGCTTTGCAATGCTTGCCTTTGTTTTACCATGCTTTCTCTTTGCTTGATTACACTTTGCTCTGCATCTACTATGGGAAATGTGCATAAGGGCAAGTGTTAACCTTTTATTTGAGGTTCACTGAGCAGCAGCATTTTTACGTTGTTCAAATATATTAATAGTTATTAAACCAGTGACCGGTTAAACAAAACACCTTACCTATAACATGTTTGTAAAACACACATGCATAGATTAATGGGTGTCTAAACTTGATAACTCAAAATTTCTTATACAATTATTTTGCTTAATATTACCATAGCTTCTGGGAAAAAAAAAGAAAAACTTAAAGAATGTTTATAGGAAGAACTACAGAGATATTCAACTTGAAGTATTTTTTCTAGTAAAGGCAAATCCCTGAAAATAGATTCTGCTCAAGAAGTCCAATATATTAATGCTCACTTATTCTAAAAGTAACTTTTATCTAATTCTGATCAATAAACCAATTGGTTCCACAATATACACGAGAGCCTACCAGCAGTGCTGCATCAAAAGAAGAACCTTTATTTGCTGCACCTTGACAATTAATTGGTCATTCAGTAATTGGATGAAAATCTAAGCTTACAAATACTTTGGCATGAAACAAACAAAATACTGGATTCGCAGGCAGATTCAATTAAGTATTTTTTGTATTATTACTTTTCCTATAAAAGTTCTTGAAAGGGCACAATTACTTTGATCTGAACAGTGGCAGATCTACATTGAAATACAAATGTAATGAAAACAGTACATTGGAGTTTCTCTTGTGTGTTCCCAAGTTAGAAAATCATTACTAAATATTAAACACGCAATAGTGCTCGATTTAGAAATACCAAGAGAAACTTTAATATTTCAATGGCAAACGTTTTGACTAAGTCTTCCTCAGTGTTTCCTGTTTTAATGATTTGAACAAGGGCGATATTTAGATCTGCTGCCATTACGGTCGCTGGTATAGACTCCAAGGTGTCTTCTCATCTGCCCAAAGGCTTCTTAATTTAGCTGTTTCCACTTCTCAAGATACTAAAAGCTGAGATCAACTAAGAAGATATATTTTAGTTTTTCGATCACAATGAGAGAGTTAAAGCAATAATGTCTACATCACTCACACATAAGATGCTTATTCCTACAAGTACCATTCCGATCAGGGCACAAAGCCACCTGTGAATAAAAAATTAAAAAGACAGAAACACAGACAAATTAGAAGCGCATTCGAAACTGATAAAGACATTATACATGTAGTTTGGTTATAATACTATGCTCAGTAAAATATAAATGAATGGTTGTTTTACCAGGTCCTAATAATCTCATTTGGAAGAGAATGTTCTTAGAAATTTTAGAATACAGGTCAGTGGGCAACACAGGAAAGTATGCTAAACTTACTGCTCACAAAATCACAGATATGTAAACATCAGAAAAACAGTGTTGTCTGGGTGGAGCAAAGTGCTGGGAAAGGTGGTCAAATGATGGAACAGCAATGCAGGTAGATATGTGCAGGGTGCCAGTTCAGAACATTCATGGAGTAATTAAAGAGGTCAGAAATCAAAACCAAGTGGAAATTATTGTTTGGCTTTCCCTGTAGCACCTCAATTAGTCAACTGTGTGGTTAAACCTTTTTGTGTGTGTGTGTGTTTTTTTAAAAACGGCTTTGTGCCATCTGAAAAAAAACACGATCCAATCTAAATGCACCACGTACATCCTGCTAGAGTCATGCAAAAATATTTCTCCTCCCTTTTAAAATGTAATTATTTCCTTTGAATTAACCTTGAGGCATTTGTCTGCTTGCTACCCAACCGACAAAGGGGTTACGGCATGAAGATATTTCCTGCGCATCACCCTTCGCTAGCTTTTTCAGATCAGCTATTTCACACCACTCATTTGAGCGTTTGAGTCAGATTCCTTATTTCACTGTAGCTTTTTGGTCCCAGCACAGCGGCTGACACAGCAGCTTTACGCCAGAACCCCACTCACGCAAGATAAAGGGTGACTATGAAATCTGTGTGACCCCAAGTAATAGTGCTATTGAATACAGAGCATCAGAATCCAGGGAAGGGAGCCAGGTTTGTTGAAGACAGCAACTATACATCTGTGTGGAGCTGGAATTGCAAGTGCAACCAAAGCCTTTAAAATCACTTCAAAACGAACCAAGCAAAATGATGATAAAATAAGCAGAGCCGACTATCAGTTCACCAATGACCCAGCAAAATAAGCTTTAAAACACAGAATACAGCAAATATACCTGTTTTGCTGTAGAACTCAAATACAGTAGAAGGCATTGTTACTGATACAGTTGTGCTTCATTTTGTGTTCAGCAATTTATTTTTCAATATATACTATACTGTACATTTACAACACATGGTAATATTTTAATACTTCAACATCTTACTTACATTTAAATCTTCTAAGCTTTTTTTCCAACGTGATATTAAGTGGGGTAGAAATCAGTTTTAGGACTGATAAATGTGAGTGATATTAACCAAAGTGATATTATCAGGAGTTGAGAACCATTATATTCTGACCTGGACATTTCAATGTGGTGATAACAAGTGGAGGTTAACAGGATTGAAATTAAGCAGGTTTGACTGTACACTCGGAAGGCACAGAACACTATTTTTGCTCTGTATTTAAAATAATGTAATACTTCTTTTTTTTTTTTTTTACTTCAAAGTCTCATCTGATTGTTCATTGAAAAACCAATCACCAATCTCCAATCTCTACGACCCCTGAAGAAGTATCAAATTAGGAATATTTTAGTTCAAATGCATTGCAGTATCAACATTGACAGAGCAAGCCTACTTTTAGTAACCTGTCACAAACAGAAAAGGGATTGAGAGTGTGTCGATTGAAATTTCCTGTACCTTCCCATTTTGTGAGCAAGAACGCCAAAGATGTTGGTTCCAATAAGGTAGGAGATGCTGGCGGGGACAAAAGCAACGCCTGAAAAAAAAAAAATCTCATCAGAGGTTTCATCACCAAAATATAATTTTAAAAAAAGTTCTGAATCCCTGAGCTACAATAATGAAACAGGCAGCTAATAAAGCTGTCTGAATGAGTCTTTCATGTCCTGTTCTGTCAAGATCCACTATCTATTTAATGAGCTGCACAGAAGCAACCATCTATATATATATATATAAAGAGAGAGAGATTTTTTTATTTTTTTTTTGGTTTCCACATTTATCACAAGATACTAGAGCCTTTCCCATACAGAGATAATATAAAGTATGCCAGAGGAATGAAACTAAACAGGAGAAGATAACAAATGATGGAGAACAAGACTTTAGGACTTTATTCATTATGAAGTTCTCAGTTTTATATGCCTTACTTCTACGTAGTCTGTTGTACTTGCACTTCCTAGTTCATCAATCATGATACTTGAGGTCTCCATCCCTTCTTTCCTGACATAAACCAACCAGCGGCTTCCCCTAATGACTGACAAGCTTTGACCAAAAAGACATTGCTAAGGGGATACATTGCTAGTCAATGTAAGTATTGCAGTGTGCATGAAAATAAAACGTGCAGACTGAGAACTTTCTTTAACCTAGCATGGTACCAGATAGCTGCTTTCAAAATGTGAGACTTACTGTACAAAGTAAAAGTGCAGGACCAGTAAGATGTATGGAATTACTACATTAGCCATAACCCTTCAAAGTTATTTATTTTAAAGTCTGTTTTGATTAATTAAATATGACATCCAATGAGTTTTAGATCGATGTCGGGTTCTTCAATTAAAGAAATGGAAAATAATTCCCTCACCCTAAACGCTTGTGTTTGTTCATCAAATCAGAAACCCTAATTATACACTATTATTATTTGTTTATTTAGCAGACGCCTTTATCCAAGGCGACTTACAGAGACTAGGGTGTGTGAACTATGCATCAGCTGCAGAGTCACTTACAACTACGTCCCACCCGAAAGACGGAGCACAAGGAGGTTAAGTGATTTGCTCAGGGTCACACAATGAGTCAGTGGCTGAGGTGGGATTTGAACCGGGGACCTCCTCGTTACAAGCCCTTTTCTTTAACCACTGGACCACACAGCCTCATTTTCAATTACCTATGATTCCTGGTTCAATGTTTGCTGCTGTATATCATTTCATAGTTCAACCACCTGTTTACTCTGCTTCCCTGGAAAACAGGCATTGTTGGCTTACCAGTTTGTTTGCATTACCTGAGGTAGTATGCCCTCTGGCTGCAGCAGAGGGGGTATGAACAGCATGTGCAAGCTCTGGGTTAGACCAGGGAAGCAAAATAGAAATGCAAAACAAGAACTAAAATATCTCCCAATCCCCTTGTTCATATTTTAGTTTTTCTGTATACTACAGTAGTAATAACATTTTGCTCCCATAAACCAAATATTTGAATACTTTAAAAACCTATAGGACACTGTACATTTCAAATAAACAAATACCAAGTTGCCATTTTCTTGAACACATGGTCTCCATCATCCATATTGGCAGCGCTGGCTCTAGCATTGCGATGGCCATGTTAGCAAAGCATATGGATCCTAAAAAAAAACAAAAACATATACAAATAAAGCAGAATAGCCTTGTACGCTACTACTAGCATTTTACAAACACACCTTATTGTCTCTTTTCTGATATGATACATTCTACTGGTTCAGCCTCACCAAACAAGAGGCTGGTAATTGGAGGAGTGGGTGGAAACACAAGCTGGAGATAGTATTTCAGCACTTTAATGTCTCCCAAAACATCCATTTGAAGGTAAGAGCACTTCTGAAAACAGTGCACCTTTCATTAAGTACAACAAAAACACAACACTTGTACACAGTGTCTAAAACAAATGAATTTATTGAGCTGTGATCGGTGCCTAGTCATTTAAACATATTGATTATTTAATTTCTAAACTGCTTTAGCGAAGCAGAAAAAAATAAAAAACATGATATCACTACTGGTTATGCTAAATTAGAATTGAACACTATGTACTTTGTGCATCAGAATACCTTCATAAGGCTACAAAAGACTGTAGAACTGTGAATAATAAACAAGAATCACTTTGAAAACCCAGATAAACATGCATATACAAGCATTCATAACATTATTTACTATGCTGCACAGTAACAGTCTTATTATTAAGACCCAAGTGTCTGCTCAGATAAGAGAATTCTAAAAATGTATTAATGAAGTTCAGACAATCCGAAGCATCCAGCAATAATGTTAGATTTACACAACGCAATTAACATGTAGTTGACCCCTATAAGATACACAAACAGCTGTGTGGCGGACAAATTCATGTGAAAAAAAATGAATCCCCAAATAAGAATAATCCTAAAATATAGACCGGACCAGTCAGAATCAGATTGATAAATATTACAGCCCATGTCAAAAGTGTGCATGCAGCATGAGAGTCAATACCAAACGAAAAGGAACCACGCATCCCCCTTTCATTACCATTCATATAATTAATGACATATTTACAGTAATGTCTGACATCTTTTACAAACACATTTATTGTAGTTTAATAATATATTTTTTTCTGTATGAGTTACTGTGACAAGCTGGCCGAGTAGTGACGTTCCCAGACCAGACAGCTGACAGAGAGACACACAGGCAGGTACTACGGGTGAAAGCACTCTGGTGCACCGTTTTTATTCAAACAAAAATAAAAATTAATATTTAAACAAAAACACTGCTCACAGAGCGAAATAAAATGATTAAAAAAAACAAATCTCAAACACATACTGTGCTGGTCTGCTCAGAACTAGTAGCAATTGCTTTTTCTTTCATTCTTTCTTTCTTTTTACTTTTGGTTTAGGTTTTCCCCCCCGTCTCTCTCACACACGTTCCTCCTCTCGAACACCCACCCCCACCACCAAAAGCTGCTGGTTTTTATACCGGCGACCATCTGCAGATAAGCAACAAATTAATCAATTAATCTGGAGACAGTCACTTTCTGCACAGGGTTTTTAATATTTGCGTGGTCGACAGCAACTCTGTTCATAATGAATCTGCTGCCGACCAAGCATTACCACGAGATGTCTGGAAAAGACGAACTGCTAACAATCGCCCCTGCCAGACCACATCCAAACCAATCAATAACAAACCAAAGCATCGTTCTAATTAAACACAAAACAATAGATTTAAATCATAACACTACGTTGTGTTTTGAAATAAACACAAAATACAAACACCTGTTTAAATGAACACATTAATAAGCAGGGTTTTGCCCTGCTCCCTGTTTATGTGCAGGGCTCTGTTCTATCCTGCCACAGTTACATATTTATATTCTTTTCTCTGTTCCAGTTTATATGATTAGAATACCCTTTGTATCATTTCATTTAAAATGCCAAGGTAGAACTACAAGAAACCAAACCAAGTACACAAACATCCCTCTTTATGCACACTGAAAGCAATAATTAAAATATGTTAAGCACCCCAAACTTGTCCTAGACCTGTTAATTGATGTGCCATCTCGGTCTATTAGCTTAACTAGGACTTACTGTTTTTTTGTACTTTAAAGATTTACGGAATGGATGTTAAACATGTAAGTTAAGACACAGATTTCCATTTACAGGCAAGTTTCACCCGTACTTTACATCTTAACACAAAATAACAGAACCTGAAAAAACTCCAAGAAAGAAATATATTAATGTTCCTGGTCATTTCAACTGGAGAGTGAAACTGTCCCCACCCCTTCAGGGCCTTCAGTAACCAACCAGCTGCGTCCCCTATTGACTGACATGTTTTGCAGACAGTAAAATGCTTTGACCACAAACACCCTGCTGGTGAAATTACCTTTCTTTAACCTAGTGTACTACCAGATGTCATTTTTTTTTATATGAAAAGACATGTTTCCTATAACAAAGCTGCAAATATAAGACCTATATAGTCAACTGAAGTGCACAACAGGTTAATATAATTCATTTTGTTAGCTAGAACCCTACAAATGGATTTGGAATTGAGGTCACCTTTCTCAGATATATAGGACAGGGACATCCAAACTAGCCAGGTTGACCAAACATTTCAAACACTGATGTTTACGTTTGAATAAACCACCGGCCACTGCTGTCCCATTATTTTCTATGGAGGAGAGACATTCTGTTGTTACTCAATAACAGAAAAGATTACACTAATTAACAACCTGTTCTAAAACCACTGCTTACTGATGAAAGGCTTTTTTACTGTACTTTTTTAGTAGAATCATTATTTCAGGAAAAACAGAGGTAAATAAATAACTTTAAAAACAAATGTAGTGTAATAGTGATAATGTAATTTCGGTGGTGTGTTAATGGAACTCCCATTATAATAATGGAACTCCCATTATTACCTTGTAACATGCCACAGCAATGCTATTAAATCCCTTAAATATATAACAAACCTACCTGCAGCAATGAGGATATAAAGGGTCCCGCAAAAGTGCAAAGAGTGATGTTCCCTCCTGGCTCTGTCAATCAGCATTAGATAAAGTTAACAGAAAGGACACTGAATCAAAACACAATGTCCTAAAACAAAGCAGTAGAGAAAGTTCAGTTTGTAAGACACAGACAAGCGCCTATATTACCTCATGGCTGTATCTGAAGATGTGCTCAAGATAAACAGAACACTGACAAATGAGCAATAACACAATGATCAATATCCAGGCTAATGGGAAGTCATCGTTAATTATACAATTACTGGTTCTGTGCATGACGACATGTGTTTGGGGAGACGTTCCCCCTATTTTTCCATGTAAGATGTTCTGACCAGATACAGTAAGTCTAAGAAGTATCATTTCTGTCTAATGGCAAGTACACATCCTCATGGACCTAGCTGTCAGTCTGTACAGATCTTGTGATGTTCCCTGTTTTTAATAACCCACACATACTGGCCTCCCTGCTTATGCATAGCAGATAAAGGTCATTTTATTATCCTAACAGGTTGAGTCTAAAAAGACGCCACTGGATTTCATTAGAGCATTTTACAGCACTGGGGAATCACCCTGGATTGCATCAACTACCAATTTGCATTTACACTGAGATACTCCTAAAACTAGATGGCTAAAGCAATCCAGTGCTTGAAAATGCTCTGATCTATTCTGGTGGGGTTTACAGTAGGTGTTGATCAGATCGACTGCTAAGCTTTACACCTCATTAAATCATTAGACACACTACTACAGTACTAACCTGTTCAAGTTACTATGAAATACAACTATTTTCATTATATATATATATATATATATATTTTTTTTTTAACTAACCTCCAAATTGTTTATTTATTTATTTATTTTTTATCAGTAACCTTTTTTGGTATTTTTAAAAGAGATAATTAATGAAAAAGATATTCTAAAATGGCCTGGACACATTTGTTGGTACCCTTAGAAAAGATAATAAATAATTGGATTATAGTGATATTTCAAACTAATTGGTTTCTTTAATTAGTATCACACATGTCTCAATCTTGTAATCAGTCATTCAGCCTATTCAAATGGAGAAAAAGTAGTCACTGTGCTGTTTGGTATCATTGTGCACCACACTGAACATGGACCAGAAAAGCAAAGGAGAGTTGTCTGAGGAGATCAGAAAAAAATAATAGACAAGCATGGTAAAGGTAAAGGCTACAAGACCATCTCCAAGCAGCTTGATGTTCCTGTGACAACAGTTGCAAATATTATTAAAGTTTAAGGTCCATGGAACTGTAGCCAACCTCCTGGGCATGGCCGCAGGAAAATCGACCCCAGATTGAACAGAAGGATAGTGCGAATGGTAAAAAAACCAAGGATAACTGCCAAAGAGATACAAGCTGAACTCCAAGGTGAAGGATGCGTCAGTTTCTGATCGCACCATCCGTCGCTTTTTGAGCAAAGTGGGCTCCATGGAAGAAGACCCAGGAGGACTCCACTTTTGAAAGAAAAACATAAAAAAAACCAGACTGGAATTTGCTAAAATGCATATTGACAAGCCACAATCCTTCTGGGAGAATGTCCTTTGGACAGATGAGTCAAAACTGGAGCTTTTGGCAAGTCACATCAGCTCTATGTTCACAGGCGAAAAATGAAGCTTTCAAAGAAAAGAACACCATACCTACAGTGAAACATGGAGGAGGCTCGGTTATGTTTTGGGGCTGCTTTGCTGCGCCTGGCACAAGTGCCTTGAATCTGTGCAGGGCACAATGAAATCTCAAGACTATCAAGGCATTCTGGAGCGAAATGTACTGCCCAGTGTCAGAAAGCTCTGTCTCAGTCGCAGGTCATGGGTCCTCCAACAGGCTAATGACCCAAAACACACAGCTAAAAGCACCCAAGAATGGATAAGAACAAAACATTGGACTATTCTGAAGTGGCCTTCTATGGTCCTGATCTGAATCCCTATCGAACATCTATGGAAAGAGCTGAAACTTGCAGTCTGGAGAAGGCACCCATCAAACCTGAGACAGCTGGAGCAGTTTGCTCAGGAAGAGTGGGCCAAACTACCTGTTAACAGGTGCGGAAGTCTCATTGAGAGCTACAGAAAACGTTTGATTGCAGTGATTGCCTCTAAGGTTGTGCAACAAAATATTAGGTTAAGCGGTCCCATCATTTTGTCCATGCCATTTTCATTTGTTTTCTTATTTACAATATTATGTTGAATAAAAAATCAAAAAGCAAAGTCTGATTTCTATTAAATATGGAATAAACAATGGTGGATGCCAATTACTTTTGTCAGTTTCAAGTTATTTCAAGAAAATTGTGCATTCTTCGTTTTTTGTGGAGGGGTACCAACAAATTTGTCTGTATATATATATATATATATATATATATATATATATATATATTTTTAACTAACCTCCAAATTGTTTATTTATTTTTTTTTTTTTTTTTTAGGTAACCTTTTTGCTTTTTTAATAATTAATGAAAAGTAATTTCAGCAAGTCTATCCTCAAAAAAACAAAAAAACATTTAAGCTTCTGCTGGTTTTGAAAATGCTACTTACTTCAGGTTCCGATTTTGATGGTTGCAGAATAAAAAGCTGTAGAGCTGTGGGACAACAAAGATTATTAAATAAAAGGTCATTAAATCAGTCTCACCTGTTGTTTATTTCCAATTGTTATATAGATCTTAGCAAGCTTGCATTTTCATTAAAAGATACATCTGGCAACATACTACATAAGCTAAAGAAAGCTCTCAGTGTGCATTCCTTACTTTCAGGTGTAGTCTGTTACTGTTTTAATTCAGTGAAGCAATTGGTTGGATAATGACAGGAAAGAAGGGGAGGGATCTATGTCACTCTCCAGGTGAAATGATCTAGTCAGTGACAGGCACGTAAACAGAGCTTTCTCAACCTAGTACAGTATCAAATATCATTCTTTAATGAAAAAAAAAAAATCTGCTCCCCTTTTGTTACAATATGAAATGTTGTTTGATTTTCTTTATCTTAAGACGGTATTAGCATAGGGTTAATAGCAAGAATTCTCTGGGACCTTCCACATTATGAAGGCTGTGTGGACTTTGTATTCAGGTGTTTGTTAGCAGTGTTAGCCATCAGCTGCAGACACGGACATGTGTAACCATTTATAAATAGCCTTGTGTAAGATTTAAACTCATATAATATTTCTGTACTTTTAACAGATATATATGTCTAGGGTTACCATATGACTCCATGCAGTGGAGTGCATTCTGGTACGCTTTACCTGTCTCGCAGGACTACACTTACCAGAATGCATTGGCACAGTTAAAAGCCTGAACTGTCCTTGTGTACATGGAGTCATATGGTAACCCTAGACAGGCCTACAGTCCTTACTTCAGTCTTCCTTCTATAACAAAGATATCTGAAAAGCCTGTTTTATACAGCACTCGATGTCTACATCCTTCATAACCGCTTCTTTGTCTCTCTGAAATATAGGTAAGTCTTGCCTTGTTGTGAATTTTGAGTGCTGTCCATAAAGTTTATTAAACTTAAACATTGTTGTATCTGAGTAAATACTTTGGGTCAATCCACAAAATCACACTCCTGTGAGGTGGGTACCAATCTGCTTGTTCCAGAATTGCACATGTGACATCTCCATGCATGGTGCTGTAGACAGGCAAGACATAACCAAGATCATGCAACAGTCTCTTGACACAGGGGTTGTACTGACAGACTGGAAAATTGCAAATGTAATACCGATCCACAAAAAGGGAGACAAAACCGAACCAGGTAACTACAGACAAATAAGCCTGACTTCTATTATATGTAAACTTATGGAAACTATAATAAGATCTAAAATGGAAAATTACCTATATGGTAACAATATCCTGGGAGACAGTCAGCATGGTTTTAGGAAAGGGAGATCGTGTCTAATCACTTAACCTCCTTGTGCTCCGTCTTTCGGGTGAGATGTAATTGTAAGTGACTCTGCAGCTGATGCATAGTTCACACACCCTAGTGTCTGTAAGTCGCCTTGGATAAAGGTGTCTGCTAAATAAACAAATAATAATAATAAATAACCTGCTTGATTTTTTTGAGGATGCAACATTGACAATGGATAATTGCAAAGCATACGACATGGTTTATTTAGATTTCGAGAAAACTTTTGACAAAGTCCCGCATAAAAGATTAATTCTCAAACTGAACGCAGTAGGGATTCAAGGAAATGCATGCACATGGATTAGGGAGTGGTTAACATGTAGAAAACAGAAAGTACTGATTAGAGGAGAAACCTCAAAATGGAGCGAGGTAACCAGTGGTGTACCACAGGGATCAGTATTAGGTCCTCTGCTATTCCTAATCTACATTAATGATTTAGACTCTGATATAGTAAGCAAACTTGTTAAATTTGCAGACGACACAAAAATAGGAGGAGTGGCAAACACTGTTGCAGCAGCAAAGGTCATTCAAAATGATCTAGACAGCATTCAGAACTGGGCAGACACATGGCAAATGACATTTAATAGAGAAAAGTGTAAAGTATTGCATGCAGGCAATAAAAATGTGCATTATAAATATCATATGGGAGATACTGAAATTGAAGAAGGGAATTATGAAAAAGACCTAGGAGTTTATGTTGACTCAGAAATGTCTTCATCTAGACAATGTGGGGAAGCTATAAAAAAGGCTAACAAGATGCTCGGATATATTGTGAGAAGTATTGAATTTAAATCAAGGGAAGTAATGTTAAAACTTTACAATGCATTAGTAAGACCTCACCTAGAATATTGTGTTCAATTCTGGTCACCTCGTTACAAAAAGGTTATTGCTGCTCTAGAAAGAGTGCAAAGAAGAGCAACCAGAATTATCCCGGGTTTAAAAAACATGTCCTATGCAGACAGGCTAAAAGAATTGAATCTATTCAGTCTTGAACAAAGAAGACTACGTGGTGATCTGATTCAAACATTGAAAATCCTAAAAGGTATAGACAATGTTGACCCAGGGGACTTTTTTTACCTGAAAAAAGAAACAAGGACCAGGGGTCACAAATGGAGATTAGATAAAGGGGCATTCAAAACAGAAGATAGGAGGCACATTTTTACACAGAGAATTGTGAGGGTCTGGAACCAACTACACAGTAATGTTGTTCAAGGTGACACCCTGGGATCCTTCAAGAAACTGCTTGATGAGATTCTGGGATCAATAAGCTACTAACAACCAAACGAGCAAGATGGGCTGAATGGCCTCCTCTCATTTGTAAACTTTCTTATGTTCTTCTTATGTTCTTATAAATACAGCTTTTGATAGCTGTAACTGTAACAATGCCGTTTCTTTAATTAAATACATACGCTAAACTCACTGACCTCCATCGAGCAATGCCAATACTGCTAAAATCAGAAAAGGTGCTGTTTTCCCCACAAACTCGTACATCACGCTGCCGAAGGGGGGGCCAACTGAAAGGGAAAGCAAAAATAAAAACTGTGATTCTCAGAACCTAAAGACATAATAGCTCTTCTGAAACATTTTTTGTCTGTTTTCCGAATAGAATAATTGAAACCCAAATTACCCCCACCCACACCACCCCACTAAGACGCCAACTAGCTCATTATTGTGCACTTCAAGTGACATTTTCTTCAGGTTGTAAAGAACAGTTTTGTCCATTTATTAAACATAATTGTAGACACACAAGATTTAAACAATTCAACAACAATGCTGTTTTGTGTATTCTTCATTCTCTAACATGTAGCACTCTCTAATTGCTTGTTTTGCCCTTGTGTCTTTCTATTGTATTATTGTAGTAATATAGTACAATATCTGTGACACCTACTTTTGGCCACTGACTTCATTCCTACATAAATTATATATATATATATATGTACTGGAAATGAAGCAGCTGACATTTTTACAAGTGGTTTATATAAGGTATTGTAATAATAACAACCTAAATGTGTAAACAAGAAAAGAGAACCATCGTGGGTAGTACACCTTTGTACTGATGAGAAATCACCCAGCTCTGAAAGGACGGATTAGTCCTGTAAAGGGTATTCTCTTGACTTAAAAGGAGATATCACCTAGATTCTAGATCGAAGCCCTTTCAGAAAACAGGTTTACATTTTGAAGCTTTTGTGAAAGAAAATGTAATGTAAAAAATTAGACTGTGGTTAAAAAGAAATTAAAAAAAAAAACTGCTGAATATGCTGTTTGGATGCTAATTCCTGCAGTTAGATAAAGCACAGACTGGCTTATCATTTTCACCCAAGAACTACCCAGCAAGACAGGTTTGATGTTTTAAGACAGGTTTTTACTTTTTTCTAATGTGGCTGTTTTGTAGATTCAGAACAGATAGCTGGTAAACACAAATCTCAGAAGCTGGTGTTGTCAACATGTCGGTAAAAGCAAATATTTACAGGTAGTGGACAAAAAAATGGAAACACCAATGTAAAGTCACTTAATAGGGCGTTGGGCCACTATGGTATCCCACTCTGTGGAGTTCTCGGCGGACCATTTTTGATGAAACTGGTTGCTCGCGCCCCAGGTTGAAATTTGCAGGAGGCTGTGTGGTCCAGTGGTTAAAGAAAAGGGCTTGTAACCAGGAGGTCCCCGGTTAAAATCCCACCTCAGCCACTGACTCATTGTGTGACCCTGAGCAAGTCACTTAACCTCCTTGTGCTCCGTCTTTCGGGTGAGATGTAATTGTAAGTGACTCTGCAGCTGATGCATAGTTCACAAACCTTAGTCTCTGTAAGTCGCCTTGGATAAAAGCGTCTGCTAAATAAACAAATAATAATAATAATAATTGATCTGCAGTTGCTCGCCTGTTTTGCCTTGCACTTCGAATTAATGCACGGATATCACGATCCTGGAGTACGCGCTTTCGCCCACTGTTGCCTTTTGCTGATGATGTCTTTCCCTCGGAGTTCCATGCCGACATCACCTTAGACACCGTTGCTCGTGAAAAAATCAGCAAGTTGAGCTGTCTTGGTCACTGAAGCTCCTGCCAAACGCGCCTCAGCAAGTCTCCTCTTGCAGCCATGCTAGCCATAATTATAGGCAACCAGGCCTGTCCAGCATTTTTATACATGACCCCAAGCATGCTGGGATGTTATTTGCTTAATTAACACATGAGCCACCCCTGTGTGGAAGCCCTTGCTTTCAATATACTTGGTGTCCCTCATTTACTCAGGTGTTTCCATTTATTTGTCAACTACCTGTATATAGGATGTAGAAAATGTATGCTTTCAAAAGAAAAAAAAGAAAAAAGAATGCTTCCTTATAAAAACAACAAGCAAAAGAAAAATCCTAAAATTCCCAAGTGAGCAACACTTGACATGTCTGCAATAGTGACAGACAAAAATGAAATATTTTGCACTTATTAATTTGTCTGTGCTGCATATCATTTTATACTTAGAATGTCCATTACAAATCTATTTGTTCATTAACAGTCCCTAAAAGAAAAGTACAAAAAAAGCACGGTCTGTATCATTTATATTCATACATGTGACATTTAGGATTGACTTCATTTTCTAAGTAGAATAGATCTGTGGGTCTATACAGCATCAGATCTAAATAGAGCCACTATTTAGATCATTAAACAGGGCTCTGTAAATGCATAGGAGTCTCTTCAGTGTAATTCTGTCCTATTTTAATTAATCAAACCACGGTGGTATTTAGATCTTCCTTCGTGTAGTGAATAAACCAAGTGCTCCATGCATCAATATACTAACCCAGCACTCCCATAGCCAGGCCTCCTAATGCAATTCCCATGGCATTCCCTCGTTCCTCGTCATTCGTGTAGACACTAGCAAGCATCCCCATACCTGAAAACAAACAGTATCACTTTGAAAACCCCTTTCTATAATGGGGAGCCGTGGTCTGGCGTCAGTCATTATAAGTAACTGGTTAATGTACACAAATGTGTATTTCCATTGAAAATGTGACACTCTGGACATTTTTATTAAATTACTACAAATCAATTTAATTATTTACCATACTCATTTGTATATAGTGTCTGGATAGATGGCATATATACAGTACATTGTCCAATGCACCAGCCTTGAAAGAGAATGACTGGGGGTGGGCCTTTTATTCCACTCAGACCCCCTAGAGTACTTACTTAATATCCTCCCTCAATATATGTTAAACACTGTAAAATGCATCCCACAAGTACAGTGGTACCTCAAATATTATCCACATATACTGTATACTGTATATACATATGGTATATACACACACACACACACACACACACATACACACACTGTACTCAAATGCTGAATTATTTCATACTAACATGCTTTTTCTAAACCATCTAGTGATAATATTAATGTTTTCTTTTAGTACTTAGTAGTGTGTTTTTCATTCAGGAGCATTTTTGACTTCTTTCTTTTATGTTTTGGATTCAGGGCTGGCATTTTCAAATAAATAGAGCATTAGAAATGCCGTGTGTTCTTACCTGCCACTGACGAACAGGAGGACCCGATTCCCTGCAGAGACCTCGCCAGGAAAAGTAAAGTATAGCTTTCAGAAAAAGCAAACACTGCAAGACAGATAAAACATGGTGTTAGCTTTTTATATCAGAAATCTGAGCTACTGTACTGTAATAGTTTAAACATGAGGAGTACTTACTGACAGTGGAAAGGAACATGATGCAAAAGCCAGCAAACATTGGAACCTGGTATCCTATTCTGAAAAAAACAAGCACAAAAAAGAGTTTGCCATCATAATGTATTAACAGAGAGGGGCTTCTTAAATACGGCTAGCCTTTGAGTGTTTATTCATGAGTTCTTGTGTATGAAGATCTGATGCTACTTTGATCATAGGTTCATACAATGTCCCTGCAATACCTCAAACAAGGCAACTGAATCTACCAGTTCTAAACCATTACTCTCATGCTGCCTTTTGAAAGTTGATTGACATTTCACACAAAAGAAATACCAGTATATATAAATAAATACATTTTTGGTTTGTGGAAAAACCAGACTAAAAACAGACCTTTATGGTTTACTTCATCAAACTTAAAATAATTTAGGGTAAGTGTTTGAAGCTTTTGTTGTCCCAGACCCCACTGCTTCAGTTATCTGAGCAGAATATAATGCGAGTCAAATGAATAATTTCTTAGCTACTTCAGTATGTTTAGCTGCATAACTTGTATTTACTGTGAGTGAAGCCTCATTGTTATTCATGTTGAAAAATCCACTTTATTATGATTTTATTATAATGCTGCCTAAAAAGTTACAGTAATAAAACGTTGTATCGTCTTAATCACAGCTCTGCTAAATGTCATATGGTCGGTTTATTTTATTCTAGAGTAATCAAATTACTGTATTTTCATAATGGTTTTGGAGGAAACTGACAGTGACACACAAAAGTTTAAATGCTTCAATTTATTAGCAGAGACAAGCGACTGCAGTGGGATAGCCTACTTATTCTCAGTGGTTTTGTTTCAACAAGTTATTTACAGTTTTCAAAACATTTTACGTAAATGAAGAAATCCTTTTTTGTTCAAACTCTGGATGTGTAATAATTATTTGTAACAACATTAGAAGCTTACATGTGCAATGTCATGTGAACTGTAGATATAAATCCAATACGTCTTTTAATAGTTTTGCTATATGTATGTGGGCCCTGTGCCAAAAATGAACCACAGTAAAGATGGCAGATTTGCACGGGGTACTCCAGGGTACCCTGTTAAGTCTCATACCCCTGTTAAATGTAACGGAGATATTCATTAAAACACACTTCCATGTGCAAACTCAGCATAGTGTGATTGCATACAAGAGATGTTCTTACATGAATCTGACCAGCCAAGTTAGAGTAAAGTCATCAGCCATAGAATGACATGATAGATTCAAAATGCGCCAAGTTATCTTTTTTTAAAACAAATAAATGGGGCTATCTTGCCTCCAGCTTCATGTTGCTATTATTAATACGCATCATTTTTACTAGCATGCCATTTTGTTGCTTTCATAAGTTAATACACTGTGTGTGTCTCTTACTGTTATAAGAAATGTTCTGTGCATCGGAGGACACATCTGTACACCGGATGTGCTGGATTCCAATTTGAATTTAGGAATCACCATTCTAAAACTTTTCAATGCAAATTCAAGGAACCTACCTGTTGGTCAGAGGTCCAATGAAGGGATTAGTTATCAACTGCACGGTGGCTTTTGAAGCAAACAGCAAACCCACTTTCACATTTTCATTTAAAAGGCGTTTGTCCTTTTTGGGACAGTCTGATGGTGCTTCAGTGGCATTGGTGATGGGGCTGCTGGTGGTGGTGTAGGAGAAACGGGTTGCTCTTTGGGATGTCTCCTCAGAGGCGTTGCCAGGCAGCCTGGTGGGGTTGTCATAGTAGGAGAAGATGTTTTGAAAGGTGTTTGAGGAGGGCACAGACTCCGGCCCAGGACTGGCCGTCTGGTTTTTCACTGGAGAAGTTTCATGATCTACTGTGTACAAGTAGCTGGGGATAATGGGCACTGGAAAGATAAAAAAGAGGCGTTGTCAGTGATGTGCTCTTACTGTCCAGCATTACCAGCTCTGTTATGAACAATAGTATGGACACAAATTTCAGTTAGTGCCTTCAGTGTACTGAATTTATTTTGTAGGTCTACCTTTTCACAACCTTTCACAAATATAGTGACAAACAAATCAGACACTTACCCTTAAAGTAATTGTAACTAACAAAATAATTCCATAAATCGTTGCCATTTCTGCACTTCCGTAAGATACATAGGTCTCAATTGTGCAGTTTTAAAACAAACACATTATAGTACACGTGTATTTGTTTTAAAACATGATATCTAGTACTTTAGGTTAAAGGAAGCTCTCAGTTTCTATGTCTTATTTTTTGGTTATCTGTTTGACCTTACACTTCCAAGCCAGTGAAGGAGTGGGGACAATTTCCCTGTTTTCGTGAAATGACCCAGGAAGTACAAGACCATCTAAAAGTATAGTCTTCAACCTAGTGTCATGCCAGATGTCATGTTTTAAAATGAAAGTACATGTTTGCTATTTAACATGTGTTTCTTTCAAAACTGCTCTTTTGAGACCTATACAGTGACTATTTTGTTAGTACTTTAATATATAAAGCTGGTATTCCTATGGATGTGAGAATTATAGACCCATATCCATACTCCCAGCACTTTCAAAGATCTTGTAAAAAATGCTTTCCCTCAGTTTACTGCTTCTGTTAATTGTAATAATCTCCTGAATGATAAACAACCTGGCCTTTGGGCAAACCATTCTACTATTGACAAATTACTTTGCTGGAGAGCATGGATAAGGGACAACTGTTTTTACAGATCTTACTGAAGCATTTGATTTAGTAGACCACAGGCTACTCTGCTAGCATAGCTCAGTGGTTTTGGCTTTGGTCCATCAGCCTTGATCTGATTCTCTGATTATTGCTGTCTCAATACAAGGCTGCCCATCGATCTGGACACCTCCTACGATGGGAGTACCCCAGAGTTCTGTCTTGGGACCTCTACTGTTTTTGATTTTATCAATGACACATTTACAGATATCAAATTAGTTTCCTTGAAATACTAACACTCATCTGCTTACCTAATATTATTTTAGGATAGAGGGACTACTTAGGAGACACTCTAGGGTGCTTGTACAGGAAACACACTAAATAAATTAAATATGTGTGGTGTGGAGACTGCACAGTAACCCAAAGAGAGGGTAAGCTCTGAGATATTTGGAATATGTGCTTTAAATAAAAGCATTAAACATATTTTTTTTCACCAACAGCAGCATATTTTTTTTCCCCATCACAAGCTATAAGGTATTACCACATTTTAATCAAATACAGTAAAAAGTGAACATGTGTGGGTACTTATTCAAGGTCTCTGCAATTGAAAAAAAAATACTGCTGCTATAACAGACATTAGCATGTAGTACAGCATGTTGCATGGTTTTGGCACAGTGCCTTGTCTCTCAATTATCAGGCTCTGAGAGAAAGAGAGAGAAAGACAGGGAGGCACTATCTTGACGTGAATATGGGTTACCTCCTGTCCAATCTCTGCTTTGACTTTGGTAGGATTCTCCTGCCTATAAAGAAGAATTTACTCCCCTGAAACTTTCAATTGCTTAAATTCAATCATTTTAAAAAGTCTGTTGGGGGTTTATTGGCTGGTTGGTGCCACCAGGGCCAGATTAACGCATAGGCACCTGCCTAGGGCCCAAAGTCATGGGGAGGCCCAACATTTCAACCGAGGCAGTGTATCATTTGTGTTCACACGAAATCAAACTGGCTGACCTGGAACTTACTGTCTTGCTCACATTCGAGCAGCGACAAGTAAATTCCAGGTCAGTCAGTTTGATTTTGCTTGAATACAGCAAACAATGTCTCTTTCATGGGCAGCAAAGCATAAACATAAGAAACGGGAAGAAGAGGAATGCAAGCGGCAAAGGGTAGCATTAGAAATATTTTTACAAATCTGTGCTGAAAGCCCTGAACCGTCGAAAACATTATCCCTGACCCTGGAGAAAGAGCATTTTCTTTAGCGAAGCATGTCAAAAAACACCTCCGATCAACAGTAAAGCAAGGACAGCTCACTGCCTTTGCTGTATTAGCGATTGAGAAAGATGTAAGCCACGTTAAACTGCATTTGGCTTAAGGTTGCCAACTGTACATTTTAACACTAAAACGTAAATAAATACAAAATCTGTTATTTTGAATCAAAATAAATATAGTATTGTGATAAAGAAAGAAAGGATCAATGTTATAAATCTCCCTCCCAACCTGAAAGGGCACTGTGTCAGGATGGTGGTATGCTGCCTCCCAGATGGACCGCCTTTATGGTAGGTGGAAACCGTAAGGTGACCATATTAGGGGGAGCGCATAGTTGCACGTACCCGGAAAGACTCAATCAGCTGCGGGACAGTCCTCTATTGGAGAAACAATGGCGACGGGTTGATTGCAGGGAGGACTTTGTGGGTACAAAGGGGAAGCAGCTACGTCAGTACGCCGCCTTGCGCTGACAAACGTAATGAGACGGCCGGAGCGTGTAGCGTTTGTTTTGTTTTGTTTTGTTACGTTTGTGTTGTGTGTTTGCAGAGGAGGATTGAGCACCGCGGAGCTGTGGCTAAGGAACCAATAAGCACACTGGAGCACTTCCCTGCACTAACACCACATCCTATATCACCCTTTCTTGCACTGAGGACGCAGGACCGACCAGATCCATTGGATTATTGTTTTGGGTTTGTTTTGGGTTTGCAAAGCCCGCCGTGTACCCCCCAATGCCATTGATGGTAGAGGGACGGATTGTTTTATTTTGTATTTAAAAATAAACACAGATTGTCTGGACAGTTACTTGATTGCATCACACCACTTGCACCTGACGACAGGTATATTTTGTACTGCCTGCGGCTTTCCCAATCAGCTCGAATGACATATACGTACATCTTATGTGATGGCAGTGAAAAGTATCAAAAGAAGAATACCAATTAACACTACTGTGCTGAAATTAGTATACGCGTTCTTCAACCAAGTAAGTAAACAAAGCACAGCAAGCTCGGGAGACATCGTCCAGCTTACAATGCTTTTTTGTTATTGGAAATATGCTGGATTGCCTAGATGGAATTTATGCAATAACAAGTGATTGACTGACTTGACGGATCTTAGACGGGATCCGGCAGCTGATGAAAACTGGCACAAAATGCGCTCTTGTATATACCTAGCGGAGTGCCACGTTTCCTACACTTGCCAAGGTTGTCATTAATATGTTGACTGCCACACAGTACTGCAGAATTAGAACAAGTTTTTTTCTCAGATGAACCTTGTAAAAACAGCTGTAAGAAATCAATTGTCTACAGACATTGTGAATGGAATTCTGACTATCAAGACTGCTGTTAAAAACAGCACCAGCTTCAGACCAACGATCCAGTCTGCAAATGTGTCCATGTATGACCATGTGAAAAGGATGGCTTGCAGTGGTGACGTCAGACCAGAAACACAGACTCAGCCCAAGGGGCGGGGCAAAACTGAAACACTACGGCATTCAGTCTGTTTATTAAATAATAAAACAAAAGATTTAAACAAAACTACACAAAAGGGCACGTTGGCCAAACAAACAAACAATAAACAACGTTTAGCAATTGTTATTTCGCTGTGTTTACTACCTCCTCTCCACACACGTTCTCCACTCTGCACCCTTCCCTGAACAAAGACAGCTGCAGGCTTTTATATTCTGGCCGAGGGTTTAACTAGCTATTATTACCCCTCGGCCATAGTCTGCACGAGTTTAATAAGGATACGTGACTGTCAGCTAGTTAAATAATCAGTAGCTGATCAGTCACACATCCTCACGAGGTTTTAAAATACAAAATACAAACCAATAACAAATAATGGCGGAGGCTTTACATCCGCGCCGCAAACAATAATAAGACCTGTATACAGTACATAGTCTCCCAGTTGGTGAGGTGCATCTCAGCATCCAAAATCATGTGTGAACAGCATTACCAGCAGCAAGAAAATGTGCCTTTAGCAGCATTCACCACAGCTCATTATTTATATTATATTTATATTATATACAATTGAGGTGATATATATATAATATATATATATATATATATATATATATATATATATATATATATATATATATATATATATACACTGTATGTTGTAGCCCAATACAT
This sequence comes from Huso huso, assembly GCA_036884735.1. Taxonomy (NCBI): domain Eukaryota; kingdom Metazoa; phylum Chordata; class Actinopteri; order Acipenseriformes; family Acipenseridae; genus Huso; species Huso huso. Next base: position 22,077,472 of record CM072668.1, on the reverse strand, counting down.
AAAACCAGATGAAGCAGCTGTAAGCCATTTAAACCTCTTTTGCATTCTCATTTTAATAACAGCATAATTATTATGATAGTCACCATAGAGAAATCTACAATTACCAGAAATCATTATCATTTGCAATTACTGTAACAATAATTACAATTGCATATGCATAATAGTTCCACAATGTCTCGATAAGAACTCTGTTGCAATATGTAATGATGTTTTAAATTTAACGCTCTCTGCAATATAAATCATGATATGCCAATTTCAAATCGGTGTTTTCCCTGATGCCCTTCCACAGAACAAGATCTCTAATGGTATCAATTTCACATAATCGAATTCTGAAGCAAGAATACAGACGGTCAGCAAATCAAACCTGAAAACAACCGGTGCCAGTATACCTAAGCATAATGAGAAGCACTTGTTCCAAATCAATCCCAGCACACTCTTCATCACATTGTACAGAAGAAGTCAAATATTTAAGTCTGTCCAATATTAAATCAATAGGGACAGCTGCAAGAAGCTTTTCTACAGAACCTTGTGGTTTTGTATACAGTGTCAGGGATCCCAATCAACATGCCCTACAATCATGATATGCCTTACTGTATTTTAATTCATTAGTACGTGCTATTGATTTATGGCATTCTTCCAAAGTATAGCCTTCCACACACTCCACTTTAACACCTTTAATGGCAGTCCAGTTTGTTTAAGTTCTCCAAATGTTAGCTGGAGGTTTCCCTGATTGAAATTCACTCCATAGGCAAAAATGGGGAGGTGATTTTTACTACGTACAGTAGTAGAGGGTATTAAATTACTTTATAAAACAGCAGGAAGCAGAACAAACTTGAAAATGCCCCCCATCCCCAGATATGCTAAACTATCAAGTTAAATCGTAATATAAATGACATTTTAATTACATTCTTTGCATGCTAGATATACCGGCAGACACCAACTCCCTAATGATTAAATTACTGTAATCTTCAAAACTCAAGTAGTGTTAAAATGTTCCAGAACAACAACGATGATGTATAATACTTAAACATATCCAGCTGCCACAGGGATGGTGATAATACACAGAAACAAAGGCTACCAGTAATTATATATATATATATATATATATATATATATATATATATATATATATATATATATTTATTCCTATTCAACAGCTGTGTTTGTGTTTCACCCTACCCGCATACTTCAATGGTAATATCACGAATGTTTTGAAATCCTGTCAAGATAAATATTAAATAATTCATTGCTTGTTATCGCCTATATAACAACAACAACAACAAAAAAAAAAAAAAAATACATGCATTAAGCTGGTTTCTTGAATCACAACCTTAGTACTAGCATAAAAGTTACTTCACCAGTGAAACCATTTTGGCACGATGACAGCTTTTTTGTTACACAAAACAAAAGCTTAATACGGAATAAAATATAAATATTTCTCTATCTTTATCCCTGATGTTAATCTTCTGTCAGCTGTCTATTTGGTGTTTTTACCGGCTGTAGAAATGTTTAATACTAGTAAGAAACGCAAAAAGGCTGCTGCCAGTAAGATTTTCTTCTGGTTCTAGTCACGAATTTTAAAATTGTTTAATTGCATACATACCGACTACAGTGAGGAGCATGTTGTCCAGCAGAAGTGCAACAAACACGATCAGAAGAATGAGCCTCCTCGACTGCCTGCCTTCTCTTAACCATCCCAAAACACTGAACTCCCTGAAGGTTTGCAGTGCACCCATTTTCCACAGGAATCCACAGAGGAACGCTTTCACTCTGCAATGAGAACGCGCAAGAGAGAAACGGGTCACTTCGTGATTCCATCCCCGGAGCAGCAAGGCAGCAAGACAGCGCTCACATCTGTCTGCAAGATAATGTACACCGCTAACGTGCGTGGCTATGTCGCGTTTCTGCCATTACCTAATAAGCACTGAAGACTGACAGAATTCAGATAAAAAATATAATTCAGATAAAATACAAATTACATATCGTTTAAAATATTATTTAAAATTATATATTATCATAAAAAGTTGTTTTAATTCGCTGTGCTTTAAAATACCTTTTTATGCATCCATACCAGTCCCGTATGACATATTCAAGACGTTGCTTCTCAAAATATCTGACATCATGCTTTCTAGTAAATGGCAGTACTTTTCACAGCCAAATGAATAAATAGCGATCATATATCAATGTGAATAATCCTTACCGTTTTTTTTTGGTTAGTTAGTTAGTTTTTATTATTATAAGGAAAGGTTTGGTTTGCATGCAAAATATATAAATATATGGCTAACTAACCAAAAGCAAATTATAAATTTGCAAAATAACAAGACAAATTGAAAACAGAAAAAAAGAAAATCTTATTTTGAATACAATCCACGTACAGTGAAAGTACCTCTTGATTCCTAACACTCCAGGAGACAGGACGGTATAGCTATGGGCAGGTTACCTAACTTGTCTTGCATCTGACGTCACAGAATCATTATCAATCATGTTTAAAATGTGTAATTTCATGACACACACAGACTGGGACACGACCAGTTCGATGTGTAGATAAACACGTGTTTTGGTGCATAACATCTAGTAAATCAAGCGAACAAACAGCAAATAAGTTACTACTGTACTGCTACTGTAGTCTTGAAATAAATGTGTGGATCTATAGCTGCGTTTCAGACTCGCGCCTCAGACCTGCCGCAGCTGCTGTTGAAAAGTTGGATTGTTATTAATGAGACACTTGTTGCTGAAATGGTCACACTGGTAAGGGTTAATACTGTCGCCCTTACATAGTCAGTTTACATCTGCATCTCAACACGGGACTGTGTGCTTAGATACATGCAGACACAAGGACAGCTACTTATTAACGAGACAGTTTTACCTAATGTAGCAGGTGAGACCATTTTATTAATTGTTATCAATAATCTAATTATTGCCGCGGCGTTCTTAACAATTTGCGCATATCTATAACACACGGCAGGTTCATTTAGGGGATTAAGACTGCTGTGGTTGCTTCGGTTTATACTTTTTGGTCTCCGTCCTGCTGCTACCTTGAACGATAAGAAAGATCTCTTTCTCTCCCGCTTTGTTTATTTGTGTGCTGGTCTCCACTGTTTTAAATGCTTTTATCTTTTGTTTTGTGGTGTTGGTGTTTAGTAGGGTGAACAGTCTGGAAGGAGACTACCTCGGTGAACCGAAACGATCAATGTGTGGTTTGTTTCCTTTTGTTTTAAATGATTATAGGCAGTTTACTTGTTTTTAATGAATGTATAATAAAATGAGCGTAATAGTTTTGTTTTAAGTAAATGGGTTGAATTGTTTTTTGTTTTGGTCACGCAAAAAGGTGTGTGTGTGTTTTTTTAGGAGACGTGTTGGCCACTTGTTTCTCTGTAATTTTGCTTTTGTTTAATTTTTTTGGTCCCTGTGCTTTAGTGTATATTGTTTTTATTCCCGTGTTTTAAACACTATCTTGTGTATTCTTATGCTTACTACTAAAAAGGAAAACATCCGACTCGATTATATTACCCCCTAGTAGTGTTTAATACATTGGATGCTAACAAATGAGTGCAACCCTAAAGCTTAGGCAGTCTGTATTCAGCCTCCCTCAGATCACACTGCCCCCTGGTGTCTGCGTTATAGTTATTCACGATTTGGGTTTTGAGCACATTAAGATTTGTTGGTATGGGGGTACCGTTTGTGTCATGCATCATTTTGTCCACAGAAGGACCTTGTAAAGAAAGCAGTTCAGGACATCAAACAGAACCATTCACATGCAGGAGTATACCTTTTTGGGCATCTTAGGTCACATGACATATACATACCACAAAGCAGACTCAGAGATGTTTTACATGAAGTAGATCAATATGGGATTGTCACGAGACAAAGTTCAGTTATCCACAGGCGAGTGGATTGGTGCCCCTGTCCAAATTATGTGTGGCATTTAGATGGTCTACACAAAATGGTGCACTGGAAATTTGTGGTGCATGGTGCAATTGATGGTTATAGTATACTTATTGACTTTCTCTCCTGTGCAACCAACAGCAGGGCACACACAGTTCTTGAGCAGTTTCACACAGCTGTGGAGCAGTATGAATGGCCCTTGCATGTATGCACAGATAAAGGTGGTGAAAATTCACAAGTGTGGCATGCTATGGTACAACACCACAGTACAGAGAGGGCTGTTATTGCAGGCAGAATGTGGCATGATGTCAACAGATTAATCTCTTGCCAGTTTCGTGAAATGCTCTACCACCTTGAATCGGAGGGTATGCTGGATCCCCTGAAAGAAACAGATCTCTTTTGTTTACATTGGGTGTACTCTGACCTCATTGGCAAGATACTTTCAGAACATGCAAAAGCGCACAATAACCAGAGTATCAACTGAGGGAAACTTCACTCCTCTGCAGCTCCAACAAGCTACCATACATATGATGGAACATCACAGACATCACAATGGAAATAATGGATCTCACATACCAGACCATTTAAGCCATAGCACTGTTGATGTTGAAAATGTACGATTTAAACCAGCAAATCAACTTCAACTGCAACTAATACAAGAGGTGCCACGTGAAGAAGTTAAAATGGCAAATGCTGTTGAAATGTATAACAGAGCAGTCCAATGTGTGGGTACGTACCTAATGGAAAAACGAAGTACAGGCATTAAATTTAGATTTTAAAAGCAAGCCAATTCTCATGTAGGGTCCATAACATTTGTGGGGTCTGCATTAAGTTCAATATTTGACAAACACAACTTTATTATTCAACAGGAGCGTATATTAACAATGCTTCACTCACAATTGCAAAGTTTAAATCAGTGTGCTTGGTCATGCCTGTGACACATCATAAATGCCTATTGCACAGTTAATTAACAGATGTTCAATAGTGTCACACTGTGTCATACTTATTGGTGCTTAAGGATAAATACAAAATACAAATGTCTACATAGGAAATATGTAACATTAGGTTGAGGTTAGTACACCACTTTATTTACATTTGATGTTTCAAGTGTATCACATGTAAAAATGATCATTGCCCTCTGATGTTTTTTGTAATATTTTTAAGTTGCTTTTATGTCAAACAGACAATAGCTGTTTTAAAGGTTATTCTAGAAATTAAAAGAACATGTTAAGACTGTCAAAAGCACTTTTAATTCATCATAAGAAAGCTGTGCAAATTAAATCCCTCTGTGGTTAGATATTAAATTTCTTGTATTTATGGATTATTTCTTTTAATCTTTAATAGCATTTTTTAAATGTATTTAAAACACCATTCGATTCCAAAACAGTCAATTTCAAATATACTTTGTTTATTGCCTTGAGCTAGTCATTTTGCAGATTACAAGTAAATCAAGACAAGTGTGCACTCCTTAGGGAATGCTACTCATTATTCATTAACGCTTTAGATAGAACAGGTAAGAGTACCAAAAGATCATCATCATAAAAGCAAAAAGAAAAGAAAAAACGCTTTATTTGTTTCAGTGCCCTTTTCAATGCTGATTGTTTAATTAAGCTTTGTTACTGATATGCTTTTTTAACTTTAAAAAATAGTCTCAGCCGGCACAACACTAGAGAACAAACTTAATCTCTAAAAGACCCCTGTGCTTCTGCAATAGATGGAGTGTTTGTTTTCAAGTTAGAACAGTTAACAACCTTTATATCAACTATGGGAAAAACCCAACACCACAAACCCCATCCAACATACAGGATTACTACTCTAGTTACCTTCAAAGACTAAGGGGTCATGTATCAAGCCTTTGCAACAACGTTAAGGCCATAACACCGAGTCTACGTCAGCCTTAAAATTGCCCTGTATGCATCAAGACACTTGTGACACCCACCTTCCTAATATTGAGTTGCACCCCCTTTTGCCCACAGAACAGCCTCAATTCGTCGGGCATGGACTCTACAAGATGTTGAAAGCGTTCCACAGGGATGCTGGCCCATTTTGACTCCAATGCTTCCCACAGCTGTGTCAAGTTGGCTGGTAGTGGATCTCTACTCCGAATAGCTCGTTCCATCTCATCCCACAGATGCTCAATTGGATTGAGATCTGGTGACTGGGCAGGCCACTGCAGTAAGCTGAATTCACTGTCATGTTCGTGGAACCATTCCTGGACAATACTAGCCTTGTGGCATGGGGCATTATCGTGCTGAAAAAATCCATTAGCAGATGGATACACTGCTGCCATGAAGGGATGCACCTGATTGGCAATGATGTTCAGATATCCTTTGGCATTCAAACGTTGCTCCACTTTTATCAAGGGGCCCAATGTGTGCCATGAAAACACACCCCACACCATCACACCACCACCACCAGTCTGCAATGTTGACACGCGGCATGATGGATGCATGTACTCATGTGGTTTTCTCCATACCCTAGTCCTCCCATCAGCGTGAAACAGCAGGAACCGGGATTCATCAGACAAGGCAATGTTTTTCCAATCCTCCAGTGTCCAGTGTTTTCGTTCCTTAGCCCACTGCAACTGCAGTTTCTTGTGTTTTGCTGAAAGAAGTGGAACTCTGTTAGGTCGTCGGCTGCCATACCCCATTCGTGTCAAGGTGCGACGAGTTGTGCATTCTTTTATGGATACTTCGGCACCAATGTTGTACTGGACTGTCAGTTGACTAACTGTAGCCCGTCTGTTGCTCTGCACAATTCGTGTCAGCCTCCTTTGGCCTCTTTCATCAATGAGCCGTTTTCGACCACTGGCCTGCCATTGGCTGGATGTCCTTTGGGTGGTGGACCATCCTTGATACACACAGGAAACTGTTGAGCGTAAAAAACCCAGCAGCGTTGCAGTTCTTGACACACTCAAACTGGCGCTTACTGTAAATCTTTTGTCTTGCACATTTACCCTCTGAATGGCACACATACACTATCCATGTCTCAATTGTGTCAAGGCTTAAAAAACCTTCATTAACCTGTCTCCCCTTCATCTACACTGATTGAAGTGGATTTAACAGGTTACATCAATAAGGGATCATAGCTTTCATCTGGATTCACCTCGTCAGTCTATTTCATGGAAAGAGCAGGTGTTCCTAATGTTCCTCAGTGTATATATATATATATATATATATATATATATATATATATATATATATATATATATATATATATCGGTGGGCAGGACCTTATTGTGGGCCCCGACCTTTATGTAATACTTATTGTGGGCCCCGACCTTTATGTAATACTTTTATAAACATAAAACACGCCAAGTCAAGTGTTCAATATTTAACAATATTTTTTTCTCAGAATGTTAGCATGTATGAAACAGTATGTGACAACATAAGAAGCTTTTCTACTCATCTATTTGAATTGCATTTTGCGTGCATCTTTACTTCCAATATTACACTCTTTTAAATCACAAGCTAACAAGTTTAATCACCAGTCACTCCAGGATTCAACAGACACTTTTTTTTTATCAGAAATACTGTACAGGCATGTTAATTTGCTTTAGTTTATTTTGGTACCCAGTAGCACCCATTAACAGCTTCTGCCTAAACTACAGGATGAATCGTGCACACAGAATATAACTGCAAAAGACTGCTGAACAGTACCCCAAACCTTCCATGAAGACAGTAGGAAACTGTTTTGCAATATTGAGAGATCATTGGGTTAAAGTACAAGAGATTGCAGAGTTCGAAAAAGAGACGCCAACGAAACAAAACGGTGCCTCATACCAGCCTCCATGCAAAGACAGTTACGAGGAATGAAAAATAAAATGTTAGGAAGCTAATTTTAATTCAACCATTAAAAAAAAAACCCACACACAATAAAAACAGAATTACTGGCCCTGGTAGCTACAATGATACAAATATGTAGGTAACATCTGCAAATATAAATGAGAAGGATATTATCACTGTTAAGTTTTTTTCCCCTCTGAGTGTGTGGGCCCCTGTGCAGTTACCCCAGCTCCAGTGACTATTCCTCCTCCACTGCCCAATACGAATACCTCAGCCTAGTTTTCCCCCTCCACAATGAACAATGATATTGAACTTATTTCTGCCTGACACTGTGATTAGAGTTGAAAGAGATGATCAGTCAAAAGCAGGACGGAGAGCTGTCTGTTGGCATCAACGCAGAGATGGCTATTGTTGCCAGGACTGAAAGTTATCCACTTGCTGTGGGCAGATTCCACTGTGCAGAAGGGAGATTGCTCTTGACAGCCAGCGAGTCACTGCTGTACTATAGAAACTGATGCTACTGCAGTGGGCTGAAGAGCAGAGGCTCTGGTCTGTAGGGTTAGGGTTAGAATCCCAGACCTGCCAACCTTGACATTTTTTTTTGAGTAGCACTCTTTCACACGGACATTTCGGGGGGTCCGGGGGGCTTCCCCTCAGAATAGTTTTAGGGTATAAAACAGCTAAATACTACTCTGGTGAGTTTTGAGTATGAATTTTTCTGTAAAAAAAATAAATTTAAATTTCAGTTTAAATTTAATTTTGTTTACCTTAGTATAGATGAAACCTTTTTAATTTATACCAACTGAAAACTATTTCAAGTACAGAAAATAGCCATTTTTGTAGTATGTGGGCAATTCCACAGTGTTGGATGTAAGCTTTGGACACTTTGCAGATCTGTAGCTTCTTAACTGACATAACTTGCTTGGTTTCTTTTATGGCAAGGTAGATTATTATTATTTATTTCTTAGCAGACGCCCTTATCCAGGGTGACTTACAATTGTTACAAGATATCACATTATACATTATTTCACATTATACAGATATCACATTATTTTTACATGCAATTACCCATTTATACAGTTGGGGTTTTTTTTTACTGGAGCAATCTAGGTAAAGTACCTTGCTCAAGGGTACAACAGCAGTGTCCCCACTGGGATTGAACCCACAACCCTCGGTCAAGAGTCCAGAGCCTAACCACTAAACCCCTAGATGCCCCTATTAGTATAGTTGTTCCATCATATCAAAATTGTCAAATACTAAATATCCTATCTAGGGGGAGTAAAAAACAGTCGGTGTCGGACGTAATCAGAAAAGTGTATTTTTCCAGCATTGGTCAGAAACATTCAGATCGCTCTGAATTAGGAGGACTCTGGTAATACACTCTATGCTGATCTTTTAGGTAAGACTTAAAGTAGTGAATTGTATATTAAGTATTTCAAATTGCATGCATTATTTCTGAAATAGGAACAGTTTTCTTCAGTGTCGGACGTACAGTTTTAAGTGACGGACGTACATTTGTGAAAGTGTCGGACGTACAAATACTATTTTAATTAAAAAAAAAAACAATTTGTTTCCAAATATCAATTTACCAAAGCTGTCAATGGAAGGTTTAACTTTTAGGAATATTTCAAGTGATTAATTCTATATATTAAGCCTTTTGTGCAGCTACAGTACACTGTATTAGTTGACCCCCATCCATCCTTTATCATAACCGCTTAATCCTCCATAGGGTGGCAGTGAGCACCACACACACACACACACACACACAGAGGGCAATTTAGAGTGACCAATCAACCTGAACAGCATGTCTTTGGTCTGTGGAAGGAAACACAAGTACCTGGAGAAAACCCATGTGAACATGGGGAGAACATGCAAACTCCACATAGACCAGAATCGAACCCAGGCCCCTGCAGCGCTAACCGCTAACCTCTAGCAGACCTTATTTACTTAATTTGCTCACCACAATCTTAATTGAAATGAGGTGTAACAACTAAAGCTAGAAATGAAAACTCACAAGATGTATTTAAATGCCCAAAATTCACCATTTTATTCTGAACTATTATTACATGCAGGATACATGAACAATATAGTAGCCTGATGTAATCTTAAGTGTTTTGAGAGAAAAACAACACACATTAATATGGGAAAAAGACAGCCTACAACACACAAAAACATCAATATGAACACTAATCTCTTAAGTGTACTCTAGATAACAAAACTGCAATGCACCCTTATGACTAACATGCTAACCAAGAACCAAGAATGGGGTAGAGAGAGAACTTTCCCTGATTTACTGCAACTACTGGAGTACTGTAATCTAAATCAAAATACAAAACTACAGTATGCATACAGCCTAGAATTGGGTAACGAAAATGAACTGTCCCCTGTTTCCTGCAACTACCGGAGCTTCAATCTTTCTAATGCCATCCTTTTCAAAGTACATAATGTGGTCAGGAGTTTCAGGCCATTTCCATTTTGTTCCAGATGGGCACATGGCATTCACATTGTAGATTTGCTGACCATCCTCTTTACTCTGTTTGGTGATCTCTCCTGGAAATATGTTGCCATCATACTTAACAAGGACCCAATCCCCTACCAAGAAGACTTCTCTACCAGAGATATACTCCTCTTGATTTGGTTGACTGGACTCAGAGGGTCTCATCTAGATCTTTGTTTTTAATTGGCACTTCCATTAAATGAGGGGAGTCAGAAGTTTCAGCTACAATCAAAGCAAACTTTCCCTTTGGCCTAACGCTGTGAACTTGGTGTATTTGGAATTGCTAGTGTGCCTTCCCAATGAGTCTCAAGCATATTCCTCTCCTTTTCAATTTGTTCTCTTGAGACATACAGGATATTTATTCCTGGATTTCTCTCCTTAGCTACTCTGTAGAAGTCAAATGGTGTTGCTGTTTGACCCTTTCCACTACGAACATACCGCCAAACTGATCTTTTAACTGTTCCTCCAATCCAGTAAACAACTCCTTTGCCATGTGATGTTGCAAAAAAATGCCAGCTAACTTTGAAGCTGAACTTCTCCTCTGACAAATGCAGGTTTGAGAAGAGGAACTGCTGTTTGAATTGTGAGCTGGCTCCATCTAAACAGATCTTAACTTCTGTGATTGCAGGGTATTTGTTTTTCAATGATTCAAATGATATGGGTCATGAAGGTGTATTCTTGGATGAATGCTGATTATCACACCACCTGTTCAACCACCTGTTCAACCATGTGCTTAAACCAGGAAGTTTAAACAGGTGGCAGGACTTAAAACATGGTTTCGGACGTACGGGTGTCGGACGTACACAAAAATGTACGTCCAACACCAGGATTTCTGCTAAACTGTAGATTGTGGTGAGCAATCAATATGGTAAATATGTTAGTGGGATCCCTTGTGCAGAGAATCTATGGTATGAAATAATTTCAAAACTCAAAGTGGGAGCAAACTAAAAAAATATGAAATTTCGGTGCCGGACGTACTGGGAGTCAGTGTCGTTATTAACATTATTAATTTTACAAAACTGAATGATGATGAAATTTGCAGTTTGCCATCATCATTAAGCTAACACAGTATGCTTTAGAAAGAAATATTAAAATGAATGTATTATTCTTTAGTAACCTGTACAAATTTTAATGACTCCATACGTTTCGCATCAAGTTTTGTAACTGCCGAATAGACTACTGCCAAAAAAAGTAGTTTTACTCCTATAATCCAAACTTTTTAATGCCTTATAAATCCTAAAAGTTGCCAAAATTTCCTGTAAAATGAGTGTAAGTTCATCATGATAGGATGATTTTTAAAAATTAACCCCTGGGTTGACCTTCCCATGGAATTGCCCATGTTTGTATTTTGTTTACTGTCAAAACATAACAAATTGAAATGTATAAGCTTCTAAAACAGAGAAACAAAGCACTTTCAAAAAAGGGAAAAAAAATTGTAAATAGTCACTGAGTCAGCACCAAATGTAATAGCTATCCACAAAGTGAGTTGTTTGGAAAAGAAAGGAATCCAACAGGTCAGACTGCACTTTCAGATCTTGAATGTTTAGCTTCATAGGTGGCTGACTTGGCTTTCCTGAGCAAGGTGTCACTTGCTGCTTCGCTGACATCATGACTTTGTGCGTCACCAGTGAACTTAGCATGTCTGTGCTCAGGCTGGCTCTGTGTTGGGTTTTGTTTTTGGTCACCAAGCTGAACACTCTTTCACAGTCAGCATTACTGTGGAAGATGACCAAAATGCCTAGCGCGGTAACATTACAGTAATGCCCGATTATTTTGTTCTGGAGAGAAATATAACGTTTCCTTCGACAGGATTCCTGCTGATCCAGAAAGGAGGGTAAAATGGATTTCAGCGATTAAAAGAGAATAAAATAAACGAAAAAGACTGGACCCATTCATTTGTAGTGAGCGCTTCATAAAAAGTTAATATCAGTAAGCATATATTGGTAGTTCTGATACTACGTTATTATTATTAGTAGTAGTCGTAGTAGTATTAAGTCCCACTTTATTATTATTATTATTATTATTTATTTCTTAGCAGACGCCCTTATCCAGGGCGACTTACAGACGGTTTCAAATTTGTTGGTACCCTCCACAAAAACGAAGAATGCACAATTTTCTCTGAAATAACTTGAAACTGACAAAAAGTAATTGGCATCCACCATTGTTTATTCCATATTTAATAGAAATCAGACTTTTGCTTTTGATTTTTATTCAACATAATATTGTAAATAAGAAAACAAATGAAAATGGCATGGACAAAAATGATGGGACCGCTAACCTAATATTTTGTTGCACAACCTTTAGAGGCAATCACTGCAATCAAACGTTTTCTGTAGCTCTCAATGAGACTTCTGCACCTGTTAACAGGTAGTTTGGCCCACTCTTCCTGAGCAAACTGCTCCAACTATCTCAGGTTTGATGGGTGCCTTCTCCAGACTGCAAGTTTCAGCTCTTTCCATAGATGTTCGATAGGATTCAGATCAGGACTCATAGAAGGCCACTTCAGAATAGTCCAATGTTTTGTTCTTATCCATTCTTGGGTGCTTTTAGCTGTGTGTTTTGGGTCATTATCCTGTTGGAGGACCCATGACCTGCGACTGAGACAGAGCTTTCTGACACTGGGCAGTACGTTTCGCTCCAGAATGCCTTGATAGTCTTGATTTCATTGTGCCCTGCACAGATTCAAGGCACCCTGTGCCAGGCGCAGCAAAGCAGCCCCAAAACATAACCGAGCCTCCTCCATGTTTCACTGTAGGTATGGTGTTCTTTTCTTTTGAAAGCTTCATTTTTCGTCTGTGAACATAGAGCTGATGTGACTTGCCAAAAGCTCCAGTTTTGACTCATCTGTCCAAAGGACATTCTCCCAGAAGGATTGTGGCTTGTCAATATGCATTTTAGCAAATTCCAGTCTGGCTTTTTTTATGTTTTTCTTTCAAAAGTGGAGTCCTCCTGGGTCTTCTTCCATGAAGCCCACTTTCGCTCAAAAAAAGCGACGGATGGTGCGATCAGAAACTGACGTACCTTCACCTTGGAGTTCAGCTTGATCTCTTTGGCAGTTATCCTTGGTTCTTTTTCTACCATTTGCACTATCCTTCTGTTCAATCTGGGGTCGATTTTCCTCTTCGCGGCCGCGCCCAGGAGGTTGGCTACAGTTCCATGGACCTTAAACTTCTTAATAATATTTGCAACTGTTGTCACAGGAACATCAAGCTGCTTGGAGATGGTCTTGTAGCCTTTACCTTTACCATGCTTGTCTATTATTTTCTTTCTGATCTCCTCAGACAACTCTCTCCTTTGCTTTCTCTGGTCCATGTTAAGTGTGGTGCACACAATGATACCAAACAGCACAGTGACTACTTTTCTCCATTTAAATAGGCTGAATGACTGATTACAAGATTGGAGACATGTGTGATACTAATTAAAGAAACTAATTAGTTTGAAATATCACTATAATCCAATTATTTATTATCTTTTCTAAGGGGTACCAACAAAAGTGTCCAGGCCATTTTAGAATATCTTTCTAGAATAAGCAATAATTCATCTCTTTTCACAGCTTCTTTGCGTTATTCTATGACATACCAAAGGCATGCAAGTATACATGATAAAATAGCTTTTAATTTCATCACTTTTCAGGAGGAATGAAGCATTATTTCAATGAGCTGTAAGGGTACCAACAAATTTGAGCACGTCTGTACAATCGTAAGCAAATACATTTCAAGTGTTACAATACAAGTAATACAATAAGAGCAAGAAATACAATAACTTTTGTTCAAGTGTGACAAACCACACGCTTACTTGTATTGTGCAAGCCTTTGACAAGGAGACAGTTACTGTATTTGCTTTATTATTAAAGGTAGTCTTTAACAAAGGTGCTTTTTCAATGGAGTGAAGTTTCTACAGTAATACAGTACTAAAAATAAACCTCAATATCGACCTCTCAGTCCTGGAGCTTAATACAGCCGTGTATTTTAATACAATACAGCCTTTCGACATAACAATGTTATTTATTAAGCTACTTAGAAACAATTAAAATATACGTATGTTAAAATAGCTACTGTATATAAAACAGTAACTATAAAATGACAGAACAGAATACGATGATTGGATGAACGAGATCCCAAGCATTGCCGCTGTTTGACAACTGCAAATGCATTGAATCCCTTTAGCATTATCACTAAAGCATAGTGAAAGCACGGTAAAGCATAAGTAATCTTTGTAAAGCCCGAAACGGTATGGTAAAGCATATGAACTAAAGTAAAATGCATAGTATAACCATGGGAAAACTGCAAAGTTACTGGGCAAATTTACCATGGTAAAAATTTATAAGGGATTTTACAATCGCAAGAATACACTTCAAAGTGTGCGTTACTGTGATATTACTGCACAGCCCCGTGCTTAACAATGCACCTAGCAGTGCCTATTAGAATGAGCTAAAATGTACCAGAATCAATCAAATATGAATACCCCAATATGTTTTGATCAGTTTTCAAGGACTGCAAGACCTGCATGTAACAAAAAATAAACACAATACACAATTTAAGGAAAACAATCCTAATTTTGTAAAAAGGTAAACACAAAAATACACTCAAATACACTTGACTATTTTTAAAGCGTTCATATTTATTAACAGTACAATCATTTGTGGGGACTTTAAACATATTATTCAGTCTTTATGTGCAGTTTTATTTTGTATTGTCTATTTTATTTTCTAATTTAAATCCCTAACAGGTGAACATTTTGTTTACAGTGTATTACATTTTTGCACATTTCTTATTATATATTCGTATGACTATTTCAAGTTTGTATCCCCTTTTTTGTTGCCCATAGTTTATGGTTATACGTTTGCAATAGCAACCATTTTAACAGAAATAAGACAATCTGTATTAAATCAAGTATTTTACTAAAGGCGTTGTTAGGCACGCTATCTTAAGATAGGCCTAAAAGTGGCTGTGTTTTGAGCATCATTATCCACAGGGGGGCGCTCTAGGTATGTGAAACAGGACCGATAACACATTGGTATGTGTTACAATACTGTAACACATACAGTAGACGGAGTGTAACATTTTAGTAATGGTTGAAACGTAAATGTGTCTATCAACACCTGTATGTTTTGCTCAACGTAGAATATTTAATTAAAATGCGTTCTTTATTTAGCTAATTGCGTTAACTTTGTTACGCAGAACAAATACAAGTTCATTTTTTACTTAGAAGAGGCTGACCTGGTCTGAAGGCGTAAGAGAAAGGCCTGCTTTGTCGTTTAATTATGCAAACAATGATATATTGTAAAATGATTCATCATACTTAATAGCCTTGTAAACAATCTCACGCATGCATTAATTTAAGAAAAGTGCATTTATGTAAAACAAACAGCGTCTGCATAAACAAGTAAAATACGGTCTGATTCTATGAGCTATCATTAACCACCACCATCTTCTATGAAACATTACTGTACTCTTACCAGCAGCTGGAAAAAAGTAAACCACGCGTTTACAACTGCTTTGTGATGAAATACAATAATCCAATTCTGTGCAGTAGTAGCCAGAAAACTTTTAGGACCCACTAGGTGGCGCTGTTGTTTAACACAAATACATTGTACAGAGGGATGAAAACACTGGTTTTATTACCAGCACTCATTGAATAATCCAAAACTCTAACACGTAATGGAGATAAAACAGTACTTAATAAACAGCTATCTTGTTCTAAGAAATTATTGCTTAATGGGTTCGGTATGTAGTAAAACTCTTTAAGAAGTAAGCTATTTAATTAACTATTTTAACTAGCTATTGTAAATTTATGGAAAACAGACACGTTGACATCTTGTATATTTGTATCCAGAAACCAGTTAACTGTATTTAACTTTATCGAGTGGAATGCTAAATGCAGTTGGCTTAAATAGATGGAGGTAAGTTTCAAACCAATTCGTTCATAGACATTTTAAATAGTTCTCAATAGCATTTTCTAAGATTATCCATTGAAGTATAAAACTACTGAAGAAAATTACCAAATAATATATTAATGTGCTTAATCATGATGTAAACGCTTATATATGTAATTCTGTCTAGTGTGTCTGTATGTGGGCCTGCCTACCTTCTCACAACAGTGTATGAGAAGGTAATATTTGGTCCTTACGTTTAGAATCATTTTGTTTTTCAGCAATATGGTCATTGGTTCATGGAGTTCATTTTTGGACCTAATTCAACAGGTAAATTACAATATTCTCTTTCCTTTTATGCTAACCACTATAACTCCGGTCCATTAAAGAAAACAAGTTTGAATATGTATAGCTTGGTATAGTTCTCAAATAAAAGTTTCAAATAAAGTAATATAACAACTGAACCTTTATTTCTAAGATAAAAAAAGGAACGTGACCAATTCAAAGAAAAAAAGTAAACAATAAAAATGATATATAGACTAAAACTATGGATATTTAAACATTTTTTTTTTTTTTATTTATTTTGCAGCCGCTACATCCATTATGTCTGAACAAGTAATATTTATATAGGATTTTAAAAAGTCAGCGTACCTGCTGTGAACTTAATTCCATCTAAACTAAGGTGGTGGAAGCCAAAAGTTTCAGCTTTGCAATATAATATTTTAAAATAGTGTTTTTCTGTTTTAATATGGCATTTTTATGTACACAAACATTCTGTTACCAATTTATTTAATTCGATTTACACTTAAAGATGCTTATTTTCAGTGCAAGTTATTTGTTTTACTTGCTAATTTTGTAAAAGGTGTTTTTCTGCTTTCAAAAAAAATAACAGTTATTAAATACTGGATTAAATGCTTTGAAAACATACCCTAAAAGATCACTTAAAAAAAGGAATACATTTTTGTATTTTTGTATTTGTTTGTTAATCGCAAATGTATTGATCGCAACACCAATGCAAATGTTAATTTATATATTGTTAGATATTATGATTTTTTTCCCCACACAAGTTTTAATTCTGTATCATTAATCCCCATCTGTATTGCAGAGATTACATGTAAACCTTACACAGACAAGAAATACTAGTACCCAGCCCATTGAGTCCAAAAGAATACACTTTTCTTTTGTTCTTTTATTTACTTGTGCACAGACTGGTGAGGAAGCAACATTACAAAGGGAAACTGCAGCGCTAAGCCTAAGAGGGCTCGACAGTATTTAACTGCTTTCAAAAAAGAAATATTTACTATAGGTGCCTTTCATATTTAATGACTGCATGCGCTCCATTCTAAACTGCCAGGTTCTGTTGACACAATTGATGATTGTCTAGTTCTGAACAATGTAATGTGTGTGTCGTAACATCCATTTGATCCTCATATACTTCCTTTAATTAACAATAAATTATTATTATTATTTTTTTCTTAGCAGACGCCCTTATCCAGGGCGACTTACAATCGCAAGCAAATACATTTCAAGTGTTACAATACAAGTAATACAATAAAGGCTTCCATTCTGATTTCAATCAAGCTGTGCCAGTGTTCATATTTTATATTCATCAACACAGCACAGTACCAATGCAATGTGAACATAAAATAATTCATTTGGTGTTATGACAAGCTTATTTTTGACACAACACTTCATACAAATGAATACAAGGATTTTAAAATAGACACAAGTATCAAATTATAACACTGAAGCGGAAATCCACTTGATTTAGCTTTTGCCTTAAAATGTGTGATTAGGTGATTGATATTATCCTCAAAAATGAAACAGAGTAAAAGAGACAGAATTCAGAAACGTCAATTTATTTATATAGCACCTTTCATATCACAGTAACACAAAGCGTTTTACACAGAAAGAAGTACGTACTATCAAGAAGTAGTACAAATTACAAAGTAGCATTAAGTAATAATATCAGTAAATAATAACAATAAAGAAAAAAAACAATTGAAGAAAACAAGAAATGAATAAGAATGATAAAACACAAAATTACAAAAATTAGGAAATAAAATAGATACAAACAATTATAGTTGTAAATCAGGTAAAAACTATAAAAGTCTGATTTTGACTTTAAAATATTGACCAAAACAGCATCTCTCATAGTAAAGGGCAGTGAGTTCCACAATCTAGGGGTATTGTAACTAAATGCATAAATGGGAAATGTCGTGTCATTGTGATTTGCACAATGTTTTGCATTTTGTGGCTCCGGGGTGACGGAATATTTAAACAATGCGTTCAAATAAATATTCAAGTGAGTGTTGTAAAGGATTGTTTGTATAGAGTTTTGGTATTGAATGTTTGGCTAGCACTTTTTGAAATCTTTATAAAAACTCCTCCTCGCCTGTATTTTGTTAGATATAAGCTTTTCATGTCCTCAATGTTGGCAACTTCATGAGCCAGTCTATGTAGATGGACTGTCTATATCGGTACGATAAAAAAAAGAGAGCGCTCTGTATAAATAATAATAATCTTGTGAAACCGATTGTCGATTTCTGTTACTATTATTTCGCATTTTAACCCTTTAACATACAAGAGACATATGTGTTCCACAAATAAAATTATGCCGACTTTATTATTTTTCAAATTAAGTGCATGAACCAGATATGTGATACTTGAATCACCCCCAAATGTATTTTAAGAAGAAACTGTTTTAAAAACCGCTCAATTCCTTGTGTACCTTAAGGGGTGAAGAAGATGTATGGGACTTGAACACCAAAAAAAACATTACACTTATTTTGGATGATACTATTTCAATTGGGCTCTTGATATCTACTAAATTTTACACCATGTAAAAAATGTAACTGAATTTCAATATTTGTCCAGAAAGAAATTTCTTTTTATGATATGATTATTAGACATTTTGCATTATAATAACATACTGATTAAACACTGGCACTTGTGTCACTATTATGTTAGTTAATCTCCAATGCAGCAGATATAATTAATGTCTCCTGATGATATAACACTTGTATTGGAGAAAATACATTCCAAAAACGCAAAACAAAATTGACAAAAAGACATACAGTAACTCTAAATTAGATGTACTGCATAAGTTACTGGAAGCTAGTTTTAAAGTACTTATTTAAAGATGTAGTGCCCCATATAGAGACATTTACAGTAAGCTATCACTATCTGGTCTGTTTGTGTGCCCTATTAAATGAGAGGAAGCACAATGTTTTGTTTTGCTTTCTTGAGCTATGGTGGAGCTTGGAAATAGCATGCTGTTGTATGGAGGCGCAGAAGCGAGCCTCTTTAGTGACAAGAAAGGATTAGGGTTAGGGGGGAAGCTTCTGTATCTGTGTCTGAAATACCCTTCAGGGAATGTAAACTTGAGCCTGGTATCATATGAAGTAAGGTTATGATAAATGGTCAATAGGAAGAAAGAAATCCAACATAATGGCTGTTAGACACATCTCAAGGACATAGGAGATACTGTATGATAATTAACCCGGAAGACTTGTGTACGGCTCCAGTCTCTTACATTTGGAACCGTTAGAATGTGTTCATTGAAAAGACTATTTGTCTGTTTTTGTGTACTTGTTTTAAACCCGATGATTTTTCTCAATGGCGTAACATATAACTGTAAATTAAATACACTAGTAGCGAGCATGATTTCTTCCAATAAGTTGTCAATGCTTCACTATGTATCATTGTGGCAATGTGCCCCGCCCCTGTGTGCATATTATGTGTTGTATGTTGCGTGTGTTAATGTTGGTGTATAGATTGGTACACGGGATATAAACGGGTCTGTGTTTCACGTGTGATTTAAAAAGTGTAGATTTGTATTTAGGCACGAGGAGAGCACAAATCACTTCACGTGCTGGTTAAATGTAATATGTGAGCACGGGGTTGCACAGAATTAATTCACGTGCTGGGATTCAAGTGAATAATTAATTAGTAATTGAATCCCAGCACAACAGTATATATAGAGACACGTAGCATTCACTCGGGGTTGGGTGTTCGGTGAGTGGAGAACGGGAGAGAGAGAAGGAGAAAGTAAAACGAAAAGTAGTAAAGTAAATAATAGTTAAATCTGCTCACCGTGTTTTGTTCGTCTGTCTGTGCACTGTTTAGTTCGTTTTGTTTGTCTTTTTATTTTGGCGTATAGTGCCGTGTCCAGTGTTTTTGTGTGTTCAAACCTTTTATTTTCTGTTCTGTTTATTAAATGCTGAGCGAAAGCATTCGCTCAGCTTCACCAAACCACACCTCTCTGTCTGTTTATTTCCTGCTTCTGGTCTGACGCCACCCACTCCGGCCATCTTTGTGACAATCATATATTAACAACAACAATAATGTATTATTATCATTATCATTAGTAGTAGTACAGTATTTCATGTTAGATGTCGAAATCTGTTATTAAAAAGAAAAAAAAGATATATATATAGCTTTATTCAAATAACCTGTGACAAGTACACTATATATATATATATATATATATATATATATATATATATATATATATATATATAGTACTTGTCACAGGTTTATTTGAATAAAGCTATATTTCCTTACAGAAGTTTTAATATCCACAACAAACAAGATGTAAAAGTTTAAATTGGAAAATGAAGTCTGCATTCTGTTTATCTGTCTTCATAATTAAATAAATAGGTTATCTGCATGAAACAGGATTGTGCTGTCAATTGTTCACTGATGGAGAATTTTGTAAGGTAATCAGAAAAAAAAGCATTGTATAGCATCACAGTTTAAAATCAAATGCATTAATTTGTTCCTCAGTCACTGATTGCCTGTCAAAAGAACAGTGCAGCCCCTGGCTGCAGCAGGTATCATTAACTACTGATCATCGTTCATTAAGATTTGCAGCATACATATTTATTATTGGAAAACATCTTTTGTTGAATTTACACTACTGTCTAAACTTGCATTGCTTTCAATTATAGTGGTTTGGAGTCACATTGTTAGAATTCAGAATGGAGGAAGTATATTATTAGCGAGTAAAAATGTTGTTGCAGTTTTAGTAAATATTTTGATTCTGATACACACGTTACAGACCCTTTCCACTACCATTGTAAAGCATTTCTAATTAATATAATGTGTGCACAATGCTATTTCTATTATTCTTGTAACCTTAGAGAAAACACTATTTACATGTGAAGGTGCATATTAAGCAGGAGCTTAATATGTCTCAAAGCAGTCTGAGGATAGTAAAACTACATTTAAACATGATGTTGCTGTGGAAACGGGTGTGTCTTATCCAGTGTTGCAGGGTTGTGTGATTTGGGTCACTGCAGCACTTGTCTGATTCTTGTCATAATAAGTTGTACACCTCTGTGGACTCCATCCATCATGACCCACTCATCATGACCTGTCATATATACGTTTCAGACATGAGTTCTTTCGAACCTGGTTTAGGGTAAGGGTTTAGGTATAGGGGGGTAGGGTTGGGAATAGGATACGGACCCGGTTTAGGGTAAGGATTTAGGTTGGGGGGGCACATAGGGATACATAGGGATACTGGGAAGGCACAGAAGGGGGGGGGGTAGGACAGTCAAACATAGACCATAAACTAAAGGTCATAGGCTTCCTGGAAGAGGTGTGTTTTCAGGAGGTTTTTGAATGAGATGACTGTGTCTGCATGTCGTATGTGTGGGGGGAGTGCATTCCAGAGCCTAGGTGCCAAGCAGCTAAAGGCCCGGGCACCCATGGTGGAGAGGCAGAATGGAGGGGTAACAAGGAGACCAGCACAGGAGGAGCGGAGGGAGCTGGAGGGGGCATAGACTGGGGAAGGTCATAAAGGTAGGTGGGATCCAGGTTATGGAGGGCTTTGTAGGTGAGGAGGAGTGTCTTAAAGTCAATACGGTATTGCACAGGGAGCCAGTGTAGATTGATGAGGATTGGTGTAATGTGTTCAGTTGATCTAGTGTGGGTGAGGATTCTGGCAGCAGAGTTCTGGACCAGTTGGAGTCTGTTGGTGAGTTTGGTGGGGATACCAGTGAGGAGAGTGTTGCAGTAGCCCAGTCGGGAAGTGACGAAGGCATGGATGAGGGTTTCAGTGCTGGAGTGTGAAAGTGAGGATCGGAGCCTAGAGATGTTGCGGAGGTGGAAGAATGCTGTCTGGGTCATGGTTTTTATGTGGAATTCGAATGAGAAGGAATTGTCCAGGGTGACACCGAGGCTTTTGACTTGTGTTGACAGAGGGACCGGGAAACCATCTAGGGTGATGTTGAGGTTGTGCTGTTTGGAGAGAGTGGATTTGGAGCCGATGAGCATAACCTCCGTCTTGTTGCTGTTGAGTTGGAGGAGGTTCATGCTTATCCAGCTCCGGATGTCTTGAAGGCAGTTGATGAGAGAGGTGGGAGGGAGGGGAGTGGTGGGTTTGGTGGAGAGGTAGAGCTGGGTGTCATCAGCATAGCAGTGGAAGTGAACTTTGTGATGTCGCATGATCTTACCCAGGGGTAGGAGGTATATGATAAAGAGGAGAGGACCCAACACTGACCCCTGGGGGACACCCTGTGAGACAGCCGCACACCCTGATCTGTGATTTTTCAGTTGCACAAACTGTTGGCAATCAGTGAGGTAGGAGGAAAACCAGGAGAGTGCAACACCCGTGACACCAACACCAGCCAGACGTTCCATGAGGAGTGGATGGGAGATGGTATCAAAGGCTGCACTCAGGTCGAGGAGGATGAGGATGGATAGCAGGCCTGAGTCAGATGCACAGAGGAGGTCATTGACGATTTTGACCAGGGCTGTTTCGGTGCTGTGTTTGGAGCGGAAACAGGACTGGAATGGTTCGTGAAAGTTATTGGAATTTAAATGGTGTTGCAGTTGAGTGGCCACAACCCGCTTCAGTATTTTGGAGAGGAAGGGAAGGTTTGAGATGGGATGGAAGTTGTTCAGGTCATCGGGGTCAGCATTCGGCTTTTTGAGGATGGGAGTAACGGCAGGAATCTTGAGAGTGGAGGGTACGATGCCAGTGGTGAGGGAGGAGTTAATTATGCCAGTGAGCAGGGGAGAGATGGAAGGCAGGCAGGCTTTGACAAGGCTGATAGGCAGGGGGTCAAGTTGGCAGGTGAAAGATTTGGATTTGCAGATAAGCTCAGTGATGGAGTTCTCAGTATCCAGGGTGAAGTCAGAGAGGCAGGTGGTGTAGGCTGGACCTTCCGAGGTGTTCATCCAGGACAAGTTGTAGGCAGAAGTACTGGGCATTGTAAGAAGATGTTGGTGGATGTTGTGGATTTTGGCGTGGAAGAAGTTCAGGAACTTGTTGCACTGTTCGGGGGAGCGGTTCACTGTGGAGAAGAGGAAACCTGCTGAATAATGTTACATTAAGATATTTAATTACTTACCGCTTTGTAGTTTTCCATATACTTAACTAAATCTGACAAAAATTGAAAAATGTGACATTGACATGTAACATGAAATACTGTACTACTATTATGGCTTCTGGTAGACTTTTGCAATATCATTTTATGTCTCAATCCTAAAATTCTAGATGTTGCAAAACTTTTGGCCATAGCTATAGTAGTAGTACTGTTGTAGTTGTATTTTAACACACATTCTGTTTCATGTCCAGCAAACACAGTACAAGATTTGAGGCTCCTAATTTCTTTCCTCAAATTGCCCTCTAAGGTACAACTTAGAGCTAAGCACCACCAATTGTAAGCAGCAGCCTGTTTAGTCAGAACTCTCTCTTTTTCTTTTTCCCCTTCCTTCCAGTTTCGACAGACGGCCCCCAACACTGTGAACAGGGTTAGTGCAACATGTGGCCTTTAACCCCACAAAAAACCACTGCCAGGCAGCCACACTCAAAGGATTGTTTGTTAATAGTCCAATTAGATAATTGCCATCTTTCACTCCTTTTGCTCCACATTTCCCATACAGGAATGAATAAGGAGAGCAGCATGAAGAGGGCTTCTGCCTTGCAAGGTGACAAGAAGGGCTGGAGCATGTTCCTAGCACAAGATCATTTGCTTTAATTGAATCATTGTAACCTAATCAATGGGCTTATTGGATTACTGGCCATTGCTGCTCCCAAAGATATTGTTGCAGTGACAATGAAATAACCAGGGTAACACTTTTTTTTTAAAAACATTTTTTTATTTAGCAGCATACAGCTGTATGAACAGCTATCCGGCTAAGGGAGAAAAAAAGAAGTGTAATATGGCTGATGCCAGTGGAGCTGCTTTTTAAATAAAAGGAGGCTGTAAAACCTGCTGAAGGGATTTCTATAAAGGAAGTTTTTTTTGGGGGGGATGTTGGCAATCTAGAGAGCAGGTCAGCACTGGAGCTCTGAACGGGGACAGATTTAAGGCGATTAAAGTTTGTTGAGTATGGCTGGTGATGTGCTCGGTATTCCAAGATGAAGCGCCTCCGAAGTTTTCTGCTAGTTTGTGATTGCGTGTTACAGGCGGACCAACGAGACCAATCATTTCACTTTATTACCTGGCAGAATTCTGCTTGACTAGGAGGACGGAGCACAGCAAACCATCCATTAAGAGCTGATATATTATCCAAAACAATTTAGTGTATTCATGAGGCAACATAAATGTGGAGGCTGCAAAATTACCGTAATCAATTGGAACAGCAAGTGTGCTCCCGTCTGTGTGTCTGATCATTTGGAGATCATCTAACAACTGGATGTGTCTGTATTAAGACGGGTATTAAATCGCTGCAGAGTTACACTGGGAAGTCCATGATCATTGGTTAAGTCAGGCTGGATAACCATCACAGGACAGCCAAACAGATGAAGCAAATATCTCCCCTCGCATTAGGAAGCCATTCTCATATTTAAAAGGACCTTTAAAAAAATCCTCTGGACAATATTGTGTGCAATATTCTCAAATATAGATCTCTCTCTCTTCACTCTATTATTATTTATTTTATTTTTTTTGGAGCTACACGTCTAAGAGTCTATAGGCAGCATGGATGTCAGATACAATCAGGAAGGAGAGACAAGTATTGTCTTAAAGAACGGACTTCAAGAGGGGAATGAGAGCAAGGAATCCCTCGGAAATCTTTCTAAATCGTTCCTGAAGGAGCAGCAGGAGGCTTTCTCAGTTTCTGGTTCTTCGGAAAACTGTGAAAAAAATAAAGCTAACTCGGCAGACCCAGACTACTGCAGGAGAATACTAGTTAGAGGTGAGTGACTTTTTTCTTTTCTTTTTAGAAAGCTGAAAGGCTCTAGTATTTTACTGGTTAAAATATACGACTTAAAAAAACAACTAAACATGCAACTTAGTTAAACGAAACAGTGACATGCGATCTATTAAATGATTAGGATTTTTTTTATATAATTCACTCACAGTGTAAACAGGCGTAATATACAAGGATAACTAGACTATTTCATTATTATGTTAAAATTAGGGACCTGGTATTTAAACATTGAAACTATTTTTTCAATTTTTGTTTTCAAACACAATAATTATTTCTTTAATATACTTTAGCACATTCTTGTTTTTACCTTTTTTAATTTTATTTTTCAACACACTAATAGTTCCTTGAAAGTGGAATTGTATGTACTCCAGAGCTCCAATATTTTTTTTTTAACTGCAATGGAATTAGGTTTATAAACTGGAATCACGTAAAATAAGATGGGGATATGACAAATTATAAAGCAACAGTGTACGGTGATGTAAACTCGTGATGTAGGGTTAGAAAATAAATGCAAATTATGAAAATAAATCAAACCAAAAATGAATGTGTTAAAACGTAGTTCACAGTTGGGTAGAGATATCTGTACAATTTCAAATTAAACTGGAAACATACATTTCAATAGCACTGTTTCTATACATTTGTATTTTATTTTATTTTTTTAAACTCTGTATTTGCATTTTTGGTTTTATTTGAGTTCATAAAAAATGTTTTAAATGATACACATCTTTATCGGGAATCAATATTACAGTATATTTTTTAAATAAACTATAAAATAGTATATCTTAAAAGCACTACCATAGAAATAAAATAAGGGAAATATGTGTTTCTATATGTTTATCTTCTACAAAATAATATTTTATGTAATGGTTGTAATGGAAAGATACATTATTAAAGTAAAATACCATAATATTAAACACAAGAATACACAGATTTGACTCTATTAAATACTCACATGTAGATAAAAATGTATTAAATACAAGCAAGCAGGTTTTTTCATACGTAGTTATCGAAATCAGTAACAAAAACAATTAGGATTTAAAATTGTTTTTGCAAAGAACATTACTTTTTTAGAAACGTATTTTAGTGTAAAAATTGCCTGTAACTAAAAATAACTATTTGATGACTGACCATATAAGAACGTCACAGTATATTCTAGTTGTCAGCACTACCATAGAAATAAAATAAGGGAAATATGTGTTTCTATATGTTTATCTTCTACAAAATAATATTTTATGTAATGGTTGTAATGGAAAGATACATTATTAAAGTAAAATACCATAATATTAAACACAAGAATACACAGATTTGACTCTATTAAATACTCACATGTAGATAAAAATGTATTAAATACAAGCAAGCAGGTTTTTTCATACGTAGTTATCGAAATCAGTAACAAAAACAATTAGGATTTAAAATTGTTTTTGCAAAGAACATTACTTTTTTAGAAACGTATTTTAGTGTAAAAATTGCCTGTAACTAAAAATAACTATTTGATGACTGACCATATAAGAACGTCACAGTATATTCTAGTTGTCAGCGTTGTTTGTACAGGTTGGGAGGGGTTTTAACTGAAACGGAGAGGCACGCTTTCACTACAGTGTTGTCAGATTTAAGTCTCGTCTCGCTACCATAAAGGCAAGACGATCGTTTTTTTTTGTAATTTTAAAAGTTTGGTTGTGTTTAGAATATATAAAAAAGGGTGGCATATTATTGACAGATTCGTACACATAGTGCCACTAAAGTGCTTGCGGCTAGTGTCAGAACATTGTTGGCACGCCTTTGGCCTGTATTTCATGCAGAAGAAATTGGGACTAAAGGAAACTCAACATGCAGTAATATGAACTGCATGTGAAATCTGGATTTCTTAACCCTATAGCGTGGAAGGCTGCTTCCAGAAAACATTCTACTGTGGTTCATTTGTATTTTATTTTCATTTAATTGTATTTCTGTCCCATCTGCTAAGGTGTAGGTGTGGAGGGGTTCAAAAAGAAAACGTGTAGCTCATAACCGCAATTGTCAGTATAGGTTTACAGTGTATTCTGTGTTTCTTTTTTCTTTTTGATTTTCTAATATGTTTATGTTAATATTCTCATTGAGTTTTTTTTCCCCATCTTTTTCAATAGGGACCAACTGGTTACAAACCAAAATGAGTTTTTTAAAAAAGAGAGCAATCATAATATTAAAATGTATAAATCCAAAATACCGACTTTACCAAACCAATGTTTTATGATCATCAAAGTTGAATTATTTATGAAATATACCATCCAGAGGAATGGTCACACAGCAACATTTCCTTATTACGATTAATAAACAAATTGTAACAATGATTTTGAGCAAATAATAATAATAATAATAATAATAATAATAATAATAATAATAATAATACTCCTGGGAAGATCTTGGAATATATTCTTTGAATGTTCAAAATTCATTATAACAATATTATTTCATTTTTAATTAGCTGAAAAAAGAAAACCAAAAAAAAAACCGTAATGCCGTTGTTGTTTTGGTTATTTTAATCACTGCAATCCAAGCTGGTGGGCAGCGTTGCTTTTCGGTAAGATACTGTCTTAACGATTACATTTGACAGTTCTGGAGGACATGGAACAGGGTTATGTTTTGCCTCTGAATAGGTTTCAAACAATTTTTGTTCTGCTTTGCGATTATTTGTCCCAGCACAAGAATATTGCCATCACGTGATCTCATTTTCCAGATGCCAAAGGGTCAATCAGAGAGATTATTCTGCCAAGGGGTTTGGACTTGGACCGACCCAAGCGCACCAGAACCTCCTTCACAGCGGAGCAGCTATACAGGCTCGAGATGGAGTTCCAGCGATGTCAATACGTGGTGGGGAGAGAGCGCACTGAGCTGGCCAGGCAGCTCAATCTGTCTGAAACGCAGGTAATGACGCAGCTTTCCATTACATTTTTGTGGAAAATACAACGTAACACTTTATTTTACAGAGGGACCGATTTACTTTGTGTTGTTAACGGACACAGAAATGAACGGTTAACCATTATACTTCTCGTTGTTGTACAAATATGTAAATATATTATGCATGAATGAATTAAAACTGAGATAATTTGTGAGCGGATTTCTGCTCTGCAAGAGCAAAACCTATTAAATACATATCATTAATAACTTAGTGTGCTTTTATGCTATTTCCTTATTTATTGTTTGCAAAAAAAGCCATGCATGTTATATTTAAATGTATTGCATCACAGTAGATAGTTTGTGCGAATGTATTAAGGGCAGTTTCACTATAGCTAGTCTACAAAACCACTATATTGTAAAAAACAAACAAACAAACAAACAAACAATATATATATATAAAATAAAAACAGTATATAAATATTTACTGCCACTCCCAATCATATTATCAAATTCTAAAATATTATGAATATTATCCATGGTTTATATGCTTTGGAAAAATATTTTTGAATCTTGTTTTAACACTACAATATTAAATTAATATTCAATTTGGTGCTACCAAAATTAGCACTGTTAATGACAAGGTTTAAATACAATTATATACGTGCCATGTAAATATGAATACAATACTTAAACCTAAATAAATGTCTCCTTTAAGACATGCAATATGCTGTATTTTTAAGTCATTTATCTAGAAATTATATCTGATATTATGATGGGGTGATATTACAATAGGAAAAACGATACATGTATGGTAAAAGAGTATATACATATGAAGTTAAACATGTTATATTGTTTTCAATGCAAAATAAAAGGAATGACTCCTTTTTAAAAACTTTTAAAATTAATATTTTGCTTCATAATTTCAAATTTAGATGTTTTTACAACAGTTTTAACACAATTGAAGAATGGTCATACTTAGTAGCTCTGAAATCTAAAATAGGAGCATTTTACATTGAACAGATCAGAGATGTCAGTACTTTTGAGCATCACTGTATTGTGTATAGGTCAGAACCAATAGCCGTATCTGTTACTGCTATCTATGTCACATAATCTGAACAGATGGCATACAGCATTAAAAACATTCTGTGTAGGAGTAATATATATTTGTATGTAAATACATTCAAATAATGTCTAGAGCTTCTTGAGCCATTGAGTCTAAACACGAAGAAAATGCAGGATAATGTGAAACTAATAAATGACATGCACAAAAGGTCAAAACAATCACTTTGATTTAAAATCTGGTTATTAAAATGCGATTGACTAACACCAGGTTCTCACATTTGGCGGAATGTTTATATAGTAAATATAGATTGTTTTTAAAGATTTATATTTACATGTTGTAATTGTTTAATGATTTGTGTATCTATTTTTATTATCATCATTTTCTGAATAAATTCAGTGTCTGTTTAGATTATTTTCCCCATAAACTGGTTATTAATTATGTTTCTATTTCCAATGCAATGTCTGATTGCAATATTTTTTAAAACATTTGGGAAATTCTATCAAAATAATATCTAATTCATGTTTATATTTATGTAGTAGGATTATAAATACTGTTTATTTGTGGGTAAGGGAAAAACTATAAATTGTGTATTATAAAATAAGCAAATTGCCAGTTAAAAATATTATTCAATTATGTTCTTTTGATTGTGTTTTTTTTTTTAAGACTTTTTTTTTTTTTATACTTACTCTGGATTTCACAATTTGATAATTTACAAAATTCGGTTAATTCCCAGTTAGCTTGTGTTGACAGTAAATAGTAAATGCAATGCACCCTTCACCAATTCACTCCCCTCAATATTTAATGATTTTGTCTTATATAAGTCAGGGAAATAACCAGGGAACACTGTGTAGTCTTCTTCAATCTAATAGCGTATCAGATAGAATTCATTACCAGCAACATCAAGTCAAATATCACATGATTACAATTAGTGAGTTACTACAAAAGGGTATCATGGTTGATTAGCAGTTTTATTTCATACTGACATGTTTGCTCCAAAATCCTTTTAGCAGTGCTCATAAGAAGCGGAATAATTTTATAAAAAATCTTTAATTGAAAACACCTATATGTGCACCAATGACCGCACTCAACACAAGCTGTCCTTTTCAGTAGTTTTATTGATTATGTTATTATTATTATTATTATTTATTTCTTAGCAGATGCCCTTATCCAGGGCGACTTACAATTGTTACAAGATATCACATTATTTTTACATACAATTACCCATTTATACAGTTGGGTTTTTACTGGAGCAATCTAGGTAAAGTACCTTGTTCAAGGGTACAGCAGCAGTGTCCTCCACTGGGGATTGAACCCACAACCCTTCGGTCAAGAGTCCAGAGCCCTAACCACTACTCCACACTGCTGCCCATGTTGATAGCGCTCCTCTGTAAAATGACACAAACTGCAGTGTATATGTGGCACAAAAAGTAACATTAGTTACATTTTAATGTAAACAGGGTTTGATAAAAGAAAGCCAACAACATCTATCCCACAATAAATCTATTTCACGTTACAGAGCTTTTTTTTAAAAAAACTTTTTACATTAAAATTTCAGTGGTGGTAAATAATAACCATGCAACCATGATCACGATCAGAACCATTTACATAATACTTCAACCCCAGTTTACATACCACTGTGCAGCTTGACTTGCACCATGGTAACATTCCTATTGTTTTTTTAACCTCTGGCTTTCATACAATGTGATCAGGTTTTAACAGAGTATTGTATTTTAGCCCTTCCCCAACTGATCTTTCTCATCTTGGCCGACACACTGTATTTTCATACCTGTCCATACTGAGTTTTCAAAATAAGGGAGCTTTTGTAAACTGAAATCGTAGTGGCCTGTATTGTAGTGATTACCTACATAAGACAAAGGCATACAGCTATTCCACTTTATTACTTGGTAGAATCCTAGGCTGTGATATGGTGTCGTGTTATTTACAGGTATGCGTTAAAACACAGGTCCACTGTAGTTGATTTTGCACAACAGAAAAGTATACACAGTTGCCATTGTTACTTTTATCACACAACAAACCTGAGTTTGGCACTGCACATTGACCTTATCATCAAAGGACGAGCTGTGGCACCTACTTTATAACAAGGAAAAAAAAACTTCAATAAGTCCGTGTGGCGGAGTGTCCCGCCCCTATTTATTATTATTTGTGTTATTGTTTGCGGCGCGGGTAAAAGCGCCGCGTCTTTTATTATTATATTTAAAAACCCCGTGAGGATGCATGACTGATCAGCTACTGATTATTTAAGTAGCTGACAGTCATGCATCCTTACTAAACGCGTGCAGACTCTGGCCGAGGGGTAATAAGATAATTAACAACTAGTTAAACCCTCGGCCAGAGTATAAGAACCGGCAGCTGTCCGTTCTGCAGGGGAAGTGTAGAGAGGAGAGTACGGGAGAGCGCGAGAGCATATAAAATTAACAATTGCTATATTTAAAAAAATATACTTGTTTCTATTTGTTTGGCCATCGCGCCTTTTTGTTTTGTGTTTTGTGTTTTGTTTAAATCTTTTGTTTCTGTTTATTTACTTAATAAATCCACGCTGAGTGCAATAGCATTCAGCTTCACCCGCCCATCCACTGTTTTGGTTTGAGTTACTTCCTGGTCCGTGACGTCATCAACCTCACCACTGCGAGCCAGACTGTCACAGTCCATCATAAAAATACACAACAACATGGTCATTACACTGCACATATATGGTGGATCAATAAGACCATTGTCAATAACATTTCATTGTCAAATACCTTTTATTTAAATGAACACAGTATTGCCATATATAAACATATGTTATCAATCAAGCTGAATTTCTAAAGCAATGTTGAAGCTCAAATTGTAATTTCAGCTTCACAACAACTTCACAACACCTTTCACTAGTTGTGTAACTTTTAGACTCCCGCAGAATACTTTGCAATTTGTGAGTCTGGGAATTATACTACAGATTTGGTGAACAAGTAACGTGTAAAGGTCTCTGCATATGTAACTTTTTTGATCTGTGTTTTTCCTTTGGCAACAAAAGATGTTAATAATTGAAGCGCTGGTTTTCGGAGTGTCACTGGCTTTTTGGTGTTTTTGTGCTTACCACAAACATCATTGTTGCTCCCATGTTCCACCGTTAAGTTCTGCATAGTTTACAGAAAGTATGACTTTTTCTAATGTTGCATATTATTATGTGAGAATATGTTGTGGTCCAATAAGCTTGAATTTTGCATCAAGATTTAGTTTTATTTATTTTTTGCCGGGGGGGCTTATCGCACGCACAGCCATTGTAGATGGTCAAGTATGGGCGCGTTATTTTAGTCACCATTTGCTCTCCCAGTGACACTCTGTGGTCACTGAACTGTTGTTAAGTCAACAGGTGACGCTCAACTAGCTGTTGTTAAACTCACCAATGAGCCACCAGACTCACAGGCTAGAAAGCTGGTGAGATTCACCAAAACAACATGGATGCTGCCATGGAGACTGTCAATCTGGAGTGTGGGGAGACCAAATTAAACATTTTAGTTGACTCTGATGGCAAATCATTTCAGAAATGATAATAATAGAAGTCCTACCGAATGCCATTAATTTTCCTTTCCATTTAAGTAGTCAAATCCAAAAGCAAAGACATTTGAATTTAAATTAATGGAGTTTGTAAAGATGACACTATTTTTATTATCTAACCTTGGCGTTTAATGTCAAGAAATTAAAAAAAAAAAAAAAAACATGTGAAAACATTTGTATGAATTTACTATTAAATTTCATTCAGCGTGTTACTATCTCCACAAAAAAACTATTAAATAGTATTTAATAGAAGAAGTTTGTAAACATCCACTTTTATATAACCCCTCGCTTAGTTAAAGAATATAGAGATGCCCAAATAATAGAAACAGCGTTGGTCTGTATTATTCAGAAAAAAATAGAAAAGGACTGGAGAGAATGTAAAGCCCGATGGAGTAAACTGTCTGATAGATTTGTGAAGAGCAAAAAAACCTTGAAGTAAAGAGTGGAGTTGGAAGCTCGTGGCCACATTTTGCTGGGAATCGACAGTTGCTATACATGTGCAATGTGACTGCAAGTCTTTCTGCAGGTGTCACTGGCATCACATGTTTATTTTTGCGTTGAAGCAATGGTCCCGATCTGTTTAACAGATAGTCAAACCTTTCACCTGTCATTCTAAAAATATCTTTCTTTCTGACAACAGCGAGTCTGTTACAGCCTTGCCTGCCGTCGCAGCACACATTTTTCTCCTACTACTAGTCACCACGTTGATGTCACCAAACTGTTGTTTTAATCCTGTCACTGGAGCATGTACTTCCGCCTCATTTTTTTGCCGCAGTGGATAAAACAACGTGCCCTATGTGAGCTTGCCTCGCACACTGAATGCATGCCAACTGAGATTGCAGTAACCAGACTGTACAAGATTTTTGCAGAAATTAAAGGTTTGCTGACATAAAGGTGTTTAACAGTATAGTTTTGAGCAAAATACGGGAGAAAATTTGTCTAGGTAGTTGTCCGGGAGAAGTGTCCAAAAAACGGGAGAGTCCCAGCAAATAAGGGAGAGTTGACAGGTCTGTATTTTCTGTTACTGACATCCAAGCAAAAAGTAGTATTGTTTACATGCAGATCCAAATACTTAAATATTAACCCCCCAGGTTTTCATCCTGGAGTAATTAATTGACCCTCTTATTAGCATGATTAAATACAAAAAAAGAAAGATAATAGAACATGTTTACAAGTTTTAGACTGGTGTTATCAAGATTGACTGCAGTTCAGACCACTAAAATGGACCCCATTGGGGTTTGGATTTAAGAAATACTAAAATAAACATAATAAATTCAATGACAATCGTTTTGACGAGAAGTCATTCTCAATGTCTTAAAAAACCTGGACTGGTTACGTTTCTTTCAGCATTTCTAAATTGAACACCATTGCCTGCTTAATAGTTGTGGATGAAATATTAGAATTAACTGTTCGTTGTTAATTTTTCTACAGGTAAAGGTTTGGTTTCAGAACAGGCGAACCAAGCAGAAGAAGGACCAAGGCAAGGACTCTGAGATGAGATCAGTGGTTTCAGAAACGGCCGCCACCTGCAGCGTTCTGAGGTTGCTGGAACAGGGTCGCTTGTTGCCTCCCCCACGGTTGCCTGGACTTCTCCCCCACTGCACCAGCACTGCCCTTGGATCGGCGTTAAAAGGCCCTTCTATCACCAATAATGGCACGCACACCACTTCCTCAGGGACAGCAGGGAGCTCGCCACTGCCGGCAGTGACCACCTCAGGGGCTCCTCCGGGACTGCCCAACTCCCCACCTGGCCATGGGCTCTTCAACTTCCCCATCCCCTCCCTCCTGGGCTCCGTGGCCAGCCGACTCAGCTCAAACCCCTTGTCCATGGCCGGGTCCCTGGCAGGAAACTTGCAAGAACTGTCAGCCAGATACCTGAGTTCTTCCGCCTTTGAGCCCTACTCCAGGACCAACAGTAAGGAAGTGCTGGACAAAAAAGTGCTGGACTGATCCCCTCTCCTTCGCTCTGTTTGTTGTTGTTGATTCCTTCAAGGGATCACTAAAATATTGCTTTTTCACATCACAAAGGGATTATTCTGACATTTTAATATTTTCAGATGGTAGATTGTATGCCAGATGTGTCCTCACCAGGCTTATTACCTAAACATGTGGTATCCTTTTGTTAAAATAACTAAATGCATTACCTATCAATTTGTTACCACAAAGAGCATGCAAGCTACAGCAATATTGAAAAATGTTCAAGTATGTCTGCTTGGAAAATAATCATGGCGAGGTGAAAGGTGCTGTCGTGAACGCCATTGAAAATATTAAAGTCCTTGAATGAGCCTGTAAATAAAGGGCACTATCGCCCTACTCCATCGACTGACTTCTCAAATTAATTCTAAACCTATGAGACCTGATTCAGCGCAGCAAAAATAATTCTCAATACTGTGCAATTAATTCAAACTTTTCCCCAGACATAAATTACACTGACACTCGAAATACTCACTAATGCTAGAACAGCAGGATACTGTTAACACTAAACATATTTTATTATTATTATTATTTATTTCTTAGCTAGAACAATTGTTACAAGATACTGTTAACATTAAAGCAGGTTTTACTTATTTTTACATACAATTAACATTTATTTGGGATATAAAAAGCAAAAACAGCAAAATAACCCGTTTCAAGTCCAGAGATTAACCACTCAAAAACTCAGATTTGAGAATATCAAAAAGCTTAATAAGGTTCTAAAACCTGAATATCATCTTAGGTTAAAACCTGGTCGTAGGATTTGTGAATGGCCCCCCACAACATAACTTTAACCCATTCTAATGATTATATATATATATATATATTTATATATTACATGGTATCTACAAAGAACATATAATTAAATTTATATTATATATATATATTATTAATTTATATATTAGTTGTCTCTACAAATTAAAATTAAATTTTCTTGTATTTTAAAAATAGTTGTCCTTAAAAAGTAATACTTAAAAATTTAAATAATTTAAAGCACATGGATAGGGCTAAAAGCAACATCAACTCAAAAAGTGTTGTATGAGTTCTATTGTAATGGAAATATCAGTAGCAAATTGTGTTGAATAAGCTGCTACTATTTAGTTTTACAACTTAAACTAATTGGTACAAACTTATAGTTAACACAAGTCCACCCTCCTTTCCACTAAATGCAAAATGAAGCAATGTGTAATTTGTTCAACTGTGCCATCATTCTTGGGTCCTACAAACAGCCGAATGGCTGTGGTAAATTAAACTTATTGTAGTATAAAAACTGAAAGAAGAGTTGTAACAAAAAAAGTTATTTTATTGTAAATTATTCACGTCTGTAATTAATAGAAAAATAGTATATTGGGAACAAATAATGGATGAATGTAAAAGGTGATTTGTAAATCAAATGAAGCTGTTGATGTCTGTGATGAATATCTTGAAAATTGTGATTCTGTGGTGCAAGTGTGAATATATATATATATTATATATGACTAACATGATGTGTTTTTTCTTTCTTGTTTTACACCAAGCACAGTCAGAAACAATGGAAGACGGATACATGTACTCCATTTTAATTAAGGGGGCGCTATCTCTAAAATAAAACAATTGGGAGAGTTATTTTGCAATTTTAGTAGACATTACAGTTACCATCATATTTTAAATGGAGACTTCTTTAAAGCCATATAAGGATAAAGCAGCTCCATAATTGAATGTGCATCTCTTGAGAGTGGAGGGGCGCATAGTAAAAGCACAGTGTCAAACTGTCCTGGGCACACTGTTTTATATTACTTGAATGTGACAAATAAATTGCATGAACATCGTCATTTTAAAACATTGTTATCCAATAATACAAATTAATAAATACATGAATAAAACATTCTTTAAACAGACTAGCTAAATGTTCACTATTTTTAAGTAAAAGATAAATTATATGCGGCAAATCAAATTGCCACTTTGAGCTGTTACATTAAGTGTCTACTCGTCACTCAAATACATTCAAAATGCTGAATATGTAATTCCAGTATTTTGGGTTTTGAAGAAGAGTTATAAAAAACATGTTATGAATAATATGTTGTTTTTCAAAGCTATTGATTTTCAGAGAGGAAAACAAACAATTAACTGATTAAATTCAGTTTTCTAACTAATCCACAGTTTTCATTGCCAAATTCACAGTTCTCTGTCACGAATCACAGTTATTTGTTGAATTGGAAAATTGATCAATTAAAAGATCAGAGGGAGATGCCATAGAAATGTCTTAACAGAAAATAACAGGGATATCCATTTAAAATATATTGTGGTACACCATGATGAAAGCATAGCAAAGTGATGTAAAGGAAGCAGAGTGAGTGTGGAACAGTACAGACCAGCTTGCTAAAACAGTATGGTGAAGTAAAGTAAAATACATCTGAATTAATGATGGTAAATCCAATGTACAGGCACTGCGGACTGACTGTAAATTCATCATGGTATACTTTTATAACGATGTACTCACTGGCGCTACTTACTCAAGGGATAGCTGCTATTGGTAAATAGTTTTGGTCTAAAATAATAAAGAGCATGTTTAACCCTAAATAATAAAAAGCGGTTTCCTTAATAAATCTGTTATTTTCTTTAAGATACGCAATATGTAGCTTGCTCTGTACAAAAGCTTAAAGTCTTATAATCATTTCCTCTCTGTGGAAGGGTATGTTGTTCACTGAATACACGGAAGACAGAAAGTTTACTTGAGACCACGTCACCGGCGTCCAGTTTTTATTAGATGGCACAAAGGGGCACTGTTGCACCGTGGATGAACAATACCAGCAATGGTAAAGTCTGTCTCCATGGCAGATGAGAGGAAATACCAACAATGGTAAGGTTCACTGTTCAGTCCCGTTATCGTGCACATGCAGGTGCCGAAATATTCAAAACCAGAAGGCGAAAGAAAAAGGGAAAATAAAACACAATAATAAAACTACAAACAAAAGGTGCTGCTTCTTGCCGCTTCCTGCAGCCCCTGCACTCCGGTACGGCTTGGGCTTTAGAGATACTTTGGTGGTCCCTCACTCACACTCACAGGGTTGCCCAGGATTCCCCAGCTGTACTACAATAACGCCCTAGTATTGGGACATGAAATTTAAATTATTTTATTTTTCTCCTAGAAGGGCAAGGGTGAAGGAACAGAAAGGCGTTCCTTAACCGCAACGGACGAACTCGTCGGGCCTATTGTCAACCAGCCCATGATTCCCCAGCAGCCTCCGTCTGTCCTAGTCATGCAACTCCAAGGGGACTAGGATATGGATGCTATCTCTAGGGATGCATCAGAGGGGGAGCATCTTCTGGAAGAGGACAGCATAGAGGCGGAGGTGGTATCTCACCACTCAGAACAAGAGTCTGAGCTGGAGGTGTTGGACACTAATGACCCCTTATGGTCACTGGTGGAGCGAGCAACTCGCCATCTGGGGATTGACTGGCCAACAGTAGAGCAACCTCGGCGATCTCTTTTTGAGTCACCCTCGGCACCATTACAGCAGCCCAGCCCTTTCCGGACTTTATTAAGGAGGTGCAGTCCACATGGGTGACCCCGGCTTTCTCCCCTGCAACTTCGCGAAAGGCTTCCGCCTTTGCTATGCAGGGAGCTAGCGAAGCAGGGTTGGCTTCTTTCCCGCCGGTTGATGCTGCGTTCGCCGCCCTAGTGAAGACACCAACGCTATCGGGGCTGGCGAAGGATCCTGCATGCCCGAACAGGCAATGCAGGATCACTGAGGTGCACCTTAAAAAGGGATACTCAGCGGCCGCAGAGGCGGTTAGGCTGTCCAATGTGGCCAGCCTGCTTTCAGTGTATCAGGCGGCACTTATTAAGGACCTCCCGGAGTACCCGTCAGTGTCCCTCAGGACGGAATTGGGACTAACTGCCCAACTCCTGGTTAAGTTAGCCCAGTTAAACGCGCGGGCTCAAGGCAGGAACATTGCGTCACTGGTGGTGGCCAGAAGGCAGCTCTGACTCTCGCAGGCGAGAGTCCAGGAGCATGATAAAGCTCCACTACTTGATGCTCCCATTACACCGGGGCACACGTTTGGCCCAGCGGTAGAGGAGATGCTGCAACGCTCTGCTAAGGCCCGGGAGGCATCGCAGCAGATGGCAAAAATGTGGCCGCATAAGCCTTTCCAGCCCAGACGTCCGCAAGAACAACAGTGGCGTAGGACACCACCACAGCCCCAAGCACGTCCAGGGGGTACTAAGACCTCTCCTGGAAGTACAGCAAAACGCGGGCAGCCTACTTTTGTAAGGCTGCAGCGTGGAGGTTGGCGTCCTAGAGGAGGCAGTAGACCAGGCCCTCACGGCTCCGGTCAGGCCCCTTGTGAGCGAGCACAGCCAAAGCAGCCCTGAGACACCCAGGCAGCTTTCAACCCACCCCTACACTCTCCTACAGCACCAATTCTGGCAACTGTGCACCAACGACATCTGGGTGCAAAAAACCATTGTCACCGGTTACACCCTTCAGTTCCGCTTAAATCCCCCCCCCTTTCGGGGAGTGGTGGTAACTGCAGTGAAGGACTTTGCTTAGTCTTCAGCTCTGAATGTAGAAATACAAGCATTGCTCAGCAAGCATGCTATTCAGCAAGTAGACCCTGCTCTGATCGAGCAAGGGTTCTATTCAAAATACTTCCTAGTGCCCAAAAAGAACAGCGGGTTCCGCCCTATTTTAGACCTGCGAGCACTGAACAAATACCTACGGGTGTTATCGTTCAAGATGCTTACGCACCGGCACATCATCCGTTCTGTCTGTCGCGGCGACTGGTTTACCACCGTGGACCTGACAGATGCGTACTTTCACGTTCCCATCTGCCTGGGTCACAGGAAGTACTTGCGTTTCGCCTTTCAGAGCAAGGCATACGAATTCCGTGTCCTTCCATTCGGTCTGTCACTGGCTCCTCGAACCTTTTCGAAGTGTATGGATGCCATTTTGGCTCCCTTGCGGACTCAAGGCGTCCGACTGCTGAACTATCTGGACGACTGGCTCGTCTGCGCGCAGTCGAAGGAGCAGTTGGCACAGCACACAGTGATGGTTACAGACCATCTTCAGCAGCTAGGTCTGAAGGTAAATTCAGAAAAGAGCCGCCTTGTGCCAAGCCAGCAGACCAAGTTTTTAGGTCTGCATCTGGACTCGGTGTCCATGGAAGCGACCCTGTCGACACAAAGAGTTGCCTCGATGGAGCGTTGTCTCTCCCTATTCAGGTTGAGAGAAACAGTGAGCATGGAGCTGTGTCAGCGCATGCTAGGGTTGATGGCTGCCGCCTCGCAAGCCCATCCCTTGGGCTTACTACACCAAAGACCTCTACAGGCCTGGTTCAATGCCTTCGCGTTACATCCGCGGAGAGACAAACACCACAGGTTGAGGATTTCCAAAACCTGCTGGGAAGCTCTACGCTGGTGGAAAGTTCCTTCGAACATCCACCAGGGCGTACATTTGGGTCCCATCTTCCGGAGGGAAGTGGTCACCACCGATGCTTCCAACGAAGGTTGGGGAGCAGTCTGGAATGGGGCAGGGACCCGTGGAGTGTGGTCAGGACCCTGGAGGTTAGCCCACATCAATGCTCTTGAGCTCAGTGTGGTGGACCTCACCCTGCGGCATTTCTTGCCGGTGCTTCGAAACAAGCACGTGTTAGTGCGGTCAGACAACACCACGTTAGTGGCGTATATCAACCGCCAGGGCGGTCTACGGTCCCCCAGTCTTTACCGGATGGTAGCACGGTTGTTGCTATGGGCACAACCACGGTTAACCTCTCTTCGAGCGGTTCATCTACCGAGTCAAACACGCAGTGGATCTCCTATCCAGAGGAAGCCCTCTTGTGGGCGAATGGCGTCTTCACCCTCAGGTGGTAGAGCGCATCTGGGAATGGTTCGGCACAGTGCAAGTAGATCTCTTACGCTTCGTGAGAGACCACGCACTGCCCCCTATGGTTCTCGGTGAAGGACCTCGACAGCCCCCTAGGAGTAGATGCACTGGCTCACGAATGGCCGCCAGGGCTCCTATATGCATTTCCACTGATTCCGATGCTCCCCGCCTTCTTAGAGAAGGTCAGGGTAGAGCAAGCGACAGTGATTCTGATCGCTCCTCTGTGGTCTTGGAGAATATGGTTCCTGATTCTGGTGCAGTTGTTGCACGGTCACCCGAGGGAGCTCCCTCTGTGAGCGGACCTATTGTCCCAAGCCCAAGGAGGGCTATGGCACCCGAACCCCAAGCTCATGCAGCTATGATTTCGACCATTCAGAGTGCCAGAGCGCCCGCTACTAGGTCGCAATATACGTACAAATGGCAGTTGTTTCAAGATTGGTGTCTGACTGAGGGCCATGACCCAATATCCTGCCCTATGGCAGTAATACTGCAGGTTCTACAGAAACTGTTAGATGAAGGGAAATGTATTTAGCCGCCATATCGGCTTGCCATGTACGCATTAACGGTTTATCAACAGGTTGCCATTTTCTGGCATCTCAATTCCTAAAAGGCGCAAGATGCTTGCGACCTCCTAGGATGACCAGTTTACCGTCATGGAGCCTTGACGTGGTGCTGCAAGGCACCGTTCAAGCCTGTCCACAGTGTGGATATGAAGCTTGTGTCTATGAAAAACGCGTTTTTGCTATCAGTGGTATCAGCCAAACGCGTGGGCGAGTTACATGCACTATCAGTGCATTCATCATGTACTCGTTTCGCAGAAGACAGTTCTAAAGTCTCCATGCGTCCAAATCCGGCCTTTTTACCTAAGATCATATCCTCATTTCATATGAACCAACCAGTCGAGTTGATGGCATTCCTCCTCCTTTTACTTCCCCAGAGGAAGAACGGATACACATGCTCTGCCCCGTGTGGGCATTGAGGTGTTATATTGACCGTACAATGACTGTGAGGCAAACAGAACAGATGTTCATATGCCATGGTTCTAGGACTTTGGGTCAGCCATTGTCTAAACAACAACTTTCCCACTGGATAGTGGATGCTATTAAATTAGCTTATGAATCCGCAGGCCTTCCGCCACCAGGGCAGTTGAAGGCGCATTCCACTAGGGGTATGGCGACATCCTGGGCCCTCTTCAGAGGGGTGCCGGTGTCTGACATTTGCGCTGCAGCCAGTTGGGTTACACCGCATACTTTTACAAGGTTTTACCGGTTGAATGTACTGGATTCCTCTGCTCCACTATTTGGAGCATCTGTGCTACACTATATGATGCCTCAGGATGCGGACATATAGAGTGGTTGACAATATGGTGTTGACTATTCCACCTTGGGACAGGTGTAATTGCGTGCATAGACGCTGAAGCGTGGCTCCGCATATGCGTAGATGTATTGCCTACGCAGTTGCGTTATGACGTAAATCTGTCCTATTGCCGAGAATCCTCCCTCGCGACGGCTTGGGTACACTGTTCCCATACCTTGATGGTTATTTTCGACTTGAAAGGGAACGATAGGTTGCGGATGCAACCCCGGTTCCCTGAAAGAGAAAATAACCATCAAGCCGCGAGGTCGCTCTGGAAGCCTTCAGGGCCTGAAGCAAAAGAAGAAGGGCGTTCTGCGTAATGTAAGCTTCCAGGGGGGCCGGCTTACACGTCAGCTTGTGCAGAGGCCTATCGGCAGCTTTGCTATAAAGCTCAGCCAATTCCTACTGCCTGACGGCGATATCTCATACCCTGATGGTTATTTTCTCTTTCATCACAATAATTAGGGGACCAGTGATATGTTGCAAACATTAATAGGAGGTAAGAAAATTGATTTGTATTTCTTGGTAAGCACAATTTGTACCCTGACCTAAAAGGCTAATATGCTGAAAGATGTTGTATTGATCCTGTTATTAACTGTTGGGACTTTAAGTAGTCGTTTCCCTACCTAACTTTTTCATTGCCCTACTCCATGCTTGTGATATAAAACAGAGACCTATCCATTTTCAAAAAAAGACTCAAATACATCAGAGAAATAAACACTGAGAGGCAAAGAATTGAAGAAACGTACTGTGGCAATTACCTGCCTATGGGAAGTTTAGGCTTTATTCATTAGCCATTTTAGTATTATGCCTCTGACACATTCAGATTGAATCCAGAAGATATGAGGAACTGCCAGACTTCAGGCATGCAGCTCTTTTTACTATTTTCTATACACAATTTGCGCCTGTGCCCACGGTACCCTGCAGTATCCAAAAACCTTCACCTTAACAGGCTCTCTGAGGAACATTTTTTCAGTTAAAATGTTAAACTTACATCAATCTTTACACTTTGGCTGTTTAAATATTCAATTAGCACCACCCCTCCTTGAGATTTTGTATATTTTAAAGGTAGAAATAAACTAAAGGGACAGACTCCAACAGCCATGGTGTGACAGGGTGGCTGAGTCGTCTGACGTCAGGCCAGAAGCAGGAACTAAAACAAACTGACACCAACACTGTTTCCAAACAAAAAGACGCGGTTGCGCTGTTTTATTTAAATAACACAAAAATAAATAAAAAGTTCAAACAGAAAAAACTGTGCTCGCAGAGCAAAATAAATATTTTAAATAAAACAAAACACGAACACAAAATTATAAATACAGATCAGGCTGGGCAGTCACTGTCACTGTTCCTGTTCCTGTTCCTGTATATTTTTAAGTTTCGTTTTCTCTCTCCTCGCTTTCTCCGCTCTCACTCCTAATACACCCCACCCGGAGTGCAGAGAGCTGCAGCCTTTTATTGTGGCTGAGGGGTTTAACTGGCTAGTATTATTCTATTACCCCTTGGCCACAATAGTTGGTGCTTATCT
The DNA here is from genome assembly GCA_036884735.1 of Huso huso. Lineage (NCBI taxonomy): Eukaryota > Metazoa > Chordata > Actinopteri > Acipenseriformes > Acipenseridae > Huso > Huso huso. Next base: position 22,034,048 of record CM072668.1, on the reverse strand, counting down.
AGTTTTAACATCTACTCTCGTGTAATGGAAATCTTGTTCATTTTTATTTTATTAACTCAAATATACATTCTTCTGGAAAGTTATGTCGTGGAAAGTTAATGAAGTATTTAATTAGTAACTTGTTTCCATCTGGAACTAGGATAGAGTTGAAAGCGATTTGTTTCCATTGGCAGCAGAGAGTGATATCAATGCGGTTTAAACTGAGACTGTGCGAGTTTGAAATACATACTGAGATAATCCCTCCATCCCAGTATAGTGGACGTGCTGGTGAATGTATTTATAAATGGCAACATGACAGAGTAGCATCACGGCCCAGGCTGGTTACCGGCAGGAATTAGACCCAGAGACAGAAAGCTGCAGTTTTAAAGTGCTGTTTCGCACTTTATTACATCAAAATAACACAAAAACAGGAACAAACAAAACACGGCAGGAGGGCCAAAATAAAAAGGTTCAAACAAAAGAACAAAACACCTGTAGGCTGGGCATTAGCCTTCACGATCGTTGTGAAACAGTACACAGCACAGCACGGCACAGCACAGCACAGCACAGCACAAACATTAACCACTAAATTCCACCAACAAACAAAGGATTTTGCTTCCTTTATGTACAGTATACATATGGCCACTCACAAATTAGCACCAATTACCTAATTGGGGAATGGCCACACCTGTGATTGCTGGCGGCGATTGATTTAATCCCATCCCTGCCAACCTTACATTCCCACACACACTACTTACTGTCACTGCCACAGGAAACTATATAAAACTATATAGAGATCTGCAGATGGAACTGACGGCAGCCCCAGTTTGATATTGGAAAGAGGTGCCATTCGACAGACTGGTTCCACAGTGCAGGTAGATACATGGCATTAGTAACCAATACTTATGGGCACCACTCTATATAAGCACGGTTATGCAATATCATTTTAAAAGATACAAAGTTAATTTGAATAAAGCACCATTAAATGCCAACAATTTCATATTATTGCTTCAGTAAAGTGGTTTTGTGTGAATCATAGAAAACAGTTGTAGGTGACATGTAAGGTGTAGATTTCAAAGTTTTTTTGTGTCAGCTGTAATTGAAATGTTCATTAAAGCATCTTTGACATGTGGCAGAGCCTTCTGTGTAAATGATTACAGGTGAAATGAACAGCAGACTTCCCATTTTGTGTTCCGATAAAAGCGAGCCGGCATGTCACGGAGCAATGAATACCTTTAACAATGTCACAATTGAACCTTACTTTGACAGCTTTATTTTTTCCTATGCTCATTATTTAAGACCATAAACACACCTTAAATAAATATGTAATTTGGTTTCTTACTGCACAGCTACCTCTGATTAAACAAAACATTTTTTGAACAAAACATTTTCACAAAATTATTTATTTTTTCTGCATTAAACAAGGTTTCTTAATTTTTTTTTTAAAACCTTAAGGTTTACACAGCCTGACTACATAAACAAGTAGTTGTTTAGCTTTTTTGACCGAAATGGTTAAATAAACCACACTGAGACAGTTTCAGACAACACTTAATCATTTTAGTAGTCTCCTAAGAGAACACTTCACCTAACCCTTGTGGTGAAACTGATTTTTCCCATTATAAATGCTCCAGCTAAAGGGACAGGAACTTCGCTTAAAAGAACACCTTCTTGGCACCGATAGTGATTTGTTCACAATGGATACAGTACTGTTTTGTAAAAAAGCGACTTATCGCCTGAGTGTCTTGACGGACACTGATTGGTTTATTAAATCTTTCCAGAACCACCGTCATATCATTGAATTGTTTTATATTCTGATTTCCACAAGTGCACCTCATCACTACAAAATGGTGTTTCCCATTCTCACGAGTTGCTTCACCACTCTGTTAAATAAACTGCATGTCTTGTATTGCTGCTGCATTTTGTAACGTGTGTAGGGGTGTTGTGTTAATAGATCTGACAGTTAGTGTATTAACGTTAAGTTAACCCAAGTAACGCCCATTATTTTTGCCTCTGCCATTGTGACACGAAACACACCTGCCAGCATAGTAAATAGCGATGTAAGCTTTTTGACTGTGTTTTTTGCTTTAGTTTTATTAATCTTAGTTTGTCTGTTACATTATTAGTATAGTTTATTTACATACACTTGCCTATTATTTTGCTTTCACTTATTCAGTTCATTTCATATGTTGATGCACGTGCGTCATGATAAGTGTGGAAGGGTGTGGGTATTCACAGACACGGGAGACAGAAGGGTGTTCTTGAAACCGCACAGGCGCCCAGTTTTATTTATTTATTTATTTTGTTTTCTAATTTTCAAGTACGTGTTTTAGCCTGCAGAGGGCGCTGTTGTCCGTGGCCTGAATACCAGCGATGGTAGACAGGACCACGGAAATACCCACAGGTAAATAGTCCCGCTGACGCACTCGCAGGTGCTCTCAAATAATAATAATAACAAAAGGAGAAATCAAAAAGAGAAAATAAAACACAGTAATCAAAGCTACAAAGAAAAGGTGCTGCACTCGGCAGCGTTACCCTGACCGTTGCTACCCGCATGGCCCGGGTCTCCGTCCTACACTTGACCGCTCCCTCAGCCTGCTTGCTATACACTTATGGGGTCTGCCCAAGGTTTCCCTGCTATCGATAATTTTATTTTCTTTGGGTTCTTTTGTTTTTTCTTTTCCCAGTCGTTCTCGGTCCTGGAACAGAGCTTCCTCTAGCTCGTTAGTTCGTCTTTCAGGGGCCGACCTGAGGGAACAACAGAACGTTATTTATAGGGCCAGCAAGCCCACCAATGCCTGCCTCTCAGCCACTCAGAGAGAGGGAAAGCCCACACACCCTCTCTCCTACCTTTCTGTGTCACTGCCATGACTGACCGGCGGATATTGCAAGGCTGCTGCCCTCTTCCTGCAGCACTATGAATGCACCAGAAGAGTCAGCACAGATCTCCCCCCGTTACAACAAGTAATACATATTTATTGATTCATATTGTGTCTGGTGGCTAACTCCGTCTTAGAAAACACTTTGGCTATAAGAACACTTTGCTTGCTTCCCAAGGGGTGTTCTCTTAGCTGGAGACCACTGTACTTCAAAATCAATCTGAAACTTAAAATGAAAGGATGGACAATTGATAACACTGCTTATCATGACAGATTATCGTGTACCAACTACTATTCTTTCCCATCACCCCATTTCTCTTTCTACCACTTGACTGATAGTTTTCACACTAGCAATTTAGAGTGGTGTTGAGTGTACACTGAAGCAAGACTCACAACCTGTTTTGTTCACACTTACCTAAGGCCCTTGTGACAGGGTAGCGTCGGGGGACCAGATGGTATTCGGCAGGCAAAGAGACTCAGAGACAAGGAACTGCAGTTAACGCGCTTCTGCGCTGTTTAATCAACAAAAGATAAATCAAAAAGTCAAACAAAACACTGCTCACCAAGCAAAAATAAAACAGTTAAACAAAACAGAACTTTCACAGTAAAACAAATCACAAAATAACTGGCGCAAGGGCCAAAACAAAAGGTTTAAACAAAATACAAAAAGGTAGGCTGGGCATTAGCCTTCACTACACTTCTTTTTTTTCAAAAATAAACACAGCACAAACAAACAACCACTCACCCAAAAAACCTCCCCCAAACAAAAGAATTGACCCTTTTTTATACCATGTGGCTGGAGCCTAATTATCAATGATTCAATTAGCTCCAGCCACATTCTCATGTATTTTGGCAGGGACAGAAATTAACCCCATCCCTGCCAACCACCACCAAATCACCACACAAACAATATTTACAGGCAGGGGCCCTGCCCTGCTACATTTCCCCCATGCGCAGCACACATGGCCCCACGGCCTCCCCCCCCCTTTGAAAGCCATCCACCTCCCTCAAGTCCCCTATTGTCCTTCCTCTCCCATCCTTGAGGAGGGTTAGTCCATAGTCCGGTGCCTTCCTGGCGGGACCGAGACCTGGCGACAGGGACCCAGGCGTAGTGGATGGGGCGTCAGGGCGCGGGCAGGCGAGCAGTCGGCTGCAGCCCCAGGCAGAGGTGCGAGCCCAGGCGACTGTGGAGCGGCGTCTGGGCAACCAGGGGAGCGGAGCAGGAGACCAGGCGACCTCATGTGCCTGGTGGTGCTGCGACCTGGGAGTCAGGCCCAGCGACCAGAGGTCCAGACATGCAGCCTGGGTGTCTGGGAGCCCAGGTTGAGGAACCAACCCCAGGCGCCGGGCTATGGCACAGGGGTGGTGGTCGGGGCTGTGGTGGAGGTGGTCTCCTCACCTCCCCCTTCTTCGTGGCCGGTAGCTCCCCTTTGTGCGGCTCCGCCACAGTATTCCCTGCTGCCATGAAGGGCTGGCAGCGACCCCAAGCAAAGCTAAGCCTGTGTGACCACAGGCAGCGGGGCAGCGGACCCTCGGGAGGCAACGGGCGGACCCTCGGGAGGCAACGGTGGCAGCGGACCTCGAGGCAACGGCAGCAGCGACCCTGGGAGGCGACGGCGGCAGCAGCGACCCTCGGGAGGCGACGCAGCAGCGGACCCTCGGTGGTGACGGGCGGCAGCAGCGGACCTCGGAAGGAGACACAGGACCGCAGCAACCCTAGGAGAAAGCAAGGGACACAGGGAACCCCAGGCGATGCCGAGCAGCAGGCAGGCCCAGGCGATGGTAAACTGGCATCCCAGGCGATGGAGACGGAGGGAGGGGAGCCCTGGCCATGAAGGCGGCAGCAGGAGCTCCACTTCTCCCAATGGTGGTGTTCGAGGCAGAGGTAGCTCCTGCTCCACCTCTTGATGGCAAAGGCGGCAGGGGCTCCTCCCTCTGGCTCATGGCGCAGGGCCCCCCCTCTGGCTGCGAAGGCGGCAGGGCCCCCCCTTCTGGCTGCGGCGGCGGCAGGGGCTCCTCCTCTGGCTGCGGCGGCAGGGGCCCTCCTCTGGCTACGGGGAGGCGGCAGGGGCTCCTCCCCTCTGGCTGCGAGGCGGCGGGGGCTCCTCCCCCTCTGGCTGCGAAGGTGGCAGGGCTCCTCCCCTTCTGGCTGCGGGCGGCGGGGGCTCCTCCCCTTCTGGCTCTTGGCGGGGGCTCCTCCCCTTCTGGCTGCGAAAGGCGGCAGGGCTCCTCCCTTCTGGCTGCGAAGGCGGCAGGGCTCCTCCCCTTCTGGCTGCGAAGGCGGCAGGGGCTCCTCCCCCTTCTGGCTGCCCAGCGGGCGGCAGGGCCCCTCCCCTCTGGCTGCGGGCGGCGGGCTCCCCCCTTCTGGCTGCAAAGGCGGCGGGGCCCCTCCCCTCTGGCTGCGGCGGCAGGGGCTCCTCCCCTTCTGGCTGCTGTGGCGGGGCTCCTCCCTTCTGGCTCTGCGGCGGCAGGTGCTCCCCCTTCTGGCTGCCCCGGCAGCGGCTCCTCCCCTTCTGCTGGTGGCAGTGGTGGATGCAGAGGCAGCAGGCATTCTTCTGGTGGGAGGGGCAGTTAGCTGGGAAATGGCCCCACCCCCACAGATGCAGCAACAATACTATCGCCCATGCTGTGGAGGAGGGCTTCCCAGCCATCCTCCTCCTGTGGCTGTGGCTCTGGTTCCACCTCTTCTTCCTGAGGTGGGGAGTGGTAGTAGTCGGGCGACACGTGCCCAACCTTGCCAACTTCAAAACACCACTCCTCCCCCCTCAAGCAGGTCATGCAGACGTCCACCTTGCCAGATGCGCGGTGGGGCTTGCGACCAGCCCCGCGCTGCTGCTTCTGCCGCTGCTTCTTTCCCATTTTTTTTTTTTTTTTTAAACTACAGTCCCGCTCCGAGTCTCTAGGGGGCGCTATCCCACTTCTGACACCATATGTGACAGGGTAGCGTCGTGGGCCCAGATGGTATTCGGCAGGCAAAGAGACTCAGAGACAAGGAACTGCAGTTAACGCGCTTCTGCGCTGTTTAATCAACAAAAGATAAATCAAAAAGTCAAACAAAACACTGCTCACCGAGCAAAAATAAAACAGTTAAACAAAACAGAACTTTCACAGTAAAACAAATCACAAAATAACTGGCGCAAGGGCTAAAACAAAGGTTTAAACAAAATACAAAAAAAATTAGGCTGGGCATTAGCCTTCACTACACTTCTTTTTTTTTTCAAAAAATAAACACAGCACAAACAAACAACCACTCACCCAAAAAACCTCCCCCAAACAAAAGAATTGACCCTTTTTTATACCATGTGGCTGGAGCCTAATTATCAATGATTCAATTAGCTCCAGCCACATTCTCACATGTATTTTGGCAGGGACAGGAAATTAACCCCATCCCTGCCAACCACCACCAAATCACCACACAACAACAATATTTACAGGCAGGGCCCTGCCCTGCTACAGCCCTGTCCACACTACCTTACCAATCTTGAGAACCGTGCTCAAAAACGTTTTAACTAATCTAGCTCAAAGCGTTCACACTAAAGTACTATTTCATGTTTAGTCAGGCTTAATACGTACAAACACTATTAAAATAGTCCGGTTACAGTTCCTAGCAGCGCAATGGACTGTGGGACTTAATATGACATTATTATCCCACATGGGATGGGGCCAGCGGAGCCCCACGAAGGAGAGTCTGGTGGACGCATTGAGCCGCCTAGGGTCCCGCCACGTCAGCTGGGCCCCGCTGTAGGAGGACCCTACGAAAGAAGAGACCGGGAGGGGAGGACGGTTCAGGTGTGGTGGGGGGGGTCTGCCCCCTGGGCAGCTGCTGTTCACAGCGGATCCAGAGAAGGAGCCCCTGTGGGGTAAGAGGGCACGCCAACCCCCTCAGAGGTTCAGGGAGTAAGTGTGACAGTGACCGGAATGGTTCACTGTTTAGAGGGGGCAGTGTAACGACCTTGAGAGGTGTTGGGAAGCTCGGAGGACCCCCGTGATGGACAGGTGGCAAGGATGCTGATTACGCAGAGGGGAAAGGCTGCCAAGAGGTCTCCTCCAACCGGATCTGAGAAGCGAGAGGGGGTGGGCCAGCATATAAGAAAGGTGAGAATGACGCGAGGAAGGGGAGAGGGAGACGACAAGCGAACTGACGAGTAAGAATAGAGAGGAAGAAAGAGAACCACCACTATTCACCATTAATATGGCCAGCCGAGAGACGGACCCCGACCACTGTTGTGCCATTACTCCCCTTGGTAGCCTTGTGGAAGGAAGGAAGAGGGTGAGCCATAGGAGCGACTGCAATCCCAAAAATATAATGTTTTGTTCATTGCATCGATTATCGTTGATAAATGTCTATACGATAATTGAATAAGAAATTAGGTTGCCGATTGCACCACTAATATTAAGGTGACCATATGGCTCCGTGTTCAGCTGGACAGTTTTGGCCAGTTCAGGTTTTTTAAGTCACGTTTTACCTGTCCACTGTTTCCTTTAAGAGAAGCGGGACTACGCTTACCAGAATGCATTGAGTTCTGAACTGTGGGAGCGTTGTTAAATTCACCGCTGCATGCACCGATGTAAAGCGGATTCACCAAACCGTTGTTAAATTCACCAGGAGTTGCTCAACGAACTGTTGTTAAATTCACCGGTGCGCCACCGCTGAAGCAGCGGATTCACCGGGGTGGCCGCTCCCACTGTGAAAGTTTGTAGGTTCAGAGACGCCACATCTTTTGAAAATGGGTATGGAGTTGTGTATTTTTAATAAATATATAAAAGCGCTAATAAACATATTGATAAGCAGTATTTTTTTTTTTATCGTGTATGTTATTTGTCCTTTTATACTTCAAACAAATACGTTACAAAGTTGCAAAAAGTGGGTGAACTGTATTTGAAAGTGTATCCATTAATATATTCATATTTATAAATATTTACAATTGCAGGCTAGCTGCTTTCTACATTTTAATGTAACAACAAGCTAGCTCCTAATTAGTCACTTAAAGATAACTAAACCTTTGTCCCAATAACAGGTCAACAACAGCCTTGCATGCTGCAGCAAATACCTTTCTATTATTATTATCAGTTATGTTAATTCACCAAACTGTTGTTAATTTTTTTAATTATTTTTTTAAAGCAAATACAAACAAACATTAAATTAAGAATAATAACAAAATTATACATATGTCAAAGGCATAGGCCAAATATTATCATCAAAATTATATATATATATATATATATATATATATATATATATATATATATATATATATATATTCATATACATACACATACATACATAAAAAGGTATTGAAGTAAAGTTAAAAAAATAGATACAAGGAGTTATATTTTTTAAATAGACACTGTTTTGTGGCTTTGCTATCTTTGCAAGATTTAAGAGTTCTAAAATAATTGTTTAATTCAGTCTGAAAGTGTAAAAAATTACTTGTTTCTTTAAAAAGTTGATTTATGAATGTAGAATTCAGCCAAAAGTATTATCAAATTTACAATGAATAGGATGTCATTGTTTTCATGTTTAAAAGAGAACATTATATCCACAGATTGTAGATGTAAATGAGTATGGATAAAAAGGCAAATATCTGACCAAAATGTCCTGATAAATGAAAAAAAAAAAAGAAATGTACAATGGATTCTGTTTCACCATTACAGAAGCTACATAAGGCTAATACATCAGGGTTATATTTACTAAATGTTTCATTAGCGGGGTAAATCTTATGTAAAATATTAAAACTAACTTCTCTAACTTTGTTATGAATACATTATTTGAGAGGGAGGGACCAAGATAAACACCAATTAAAGTGCCATTCCAAAAGGAAGTTCCTTTAGAGAGTATATATGAAAGTATTTCTTATATAAGTATTGGAACAAGTGGGACTTAAAAGAAGTTTAGACCTAATCCTCAGTTCAGGGAAAGTTTGTTTTTTATTATTATAAGTATAGTGATTCTTAAGTAGATATTGAGTTCCTGGAGGTATAGCACCAACAACATGACAAAACTTTATGTTTGGTAAAGGAAAATTATAAGTATTCATAAATGCTTCATATGATAAAACATTTCCATTATCATCAAGTAAATCAGAGAGAAATAAAATATTGTTTTTCTTCCAAGATTTAAAAAACAAAGACTTTCCTCTTAAAACATGTTGGCTATTCCATAACAACTCTCTATTAGAGGAAAAATTATATGACACAGTTTCCAAGCTGTTAAGGCTTGCCAGTAAAATTTTGACAGTTTACATGGAACTTTATCTGGGGATAAATTGCATGCCAACAAAAAATTTAAACCCCCCAATTTATGGAAAATTAAATTTGGAATTAAAAACCAGATATAATTATCCTGGAGCAAGCATTGTTTTAACCATTTAATTTTAAATGTATTGTTGAGATGATCAAAGTCTGTAGTATTTAAGCCACCACATCTGTATTTAGATATAATGACAGATTTTTATTTTATTGTATGGGGTTTGTTCTTCCAAATAAACTTCAATACATCATTAATATCTTTTATATATGTTTGAGACATAAAGTGAGAGTGCAGGGTATACTAATCTAGAGATGCCTTCAGCTTTAGAGTATAAAGATCTACCAAATATAGATACATCTCTCTGTAGCCACAGATTAAAGATTGACTTAGTTATGTTTTTCTTTCAGTGTTATTTTTGGAAACAAAGATACCCAGTTACTTAATTGAATTCCTTACTAAAATGTTTTCAACACTAGTGACAGATGAATGATGAATAAATAACATCCCACACTTAGCTACATTTAATCTTAAACCAGAGGCACAAGAAAAAATATTAATATTGTAGCGTGCACGGGGGAAGGCAGCAGTAGGACTGGTAGGTGACGTAATCACACACAGAGACATAAGCCTGATATACGCTCCTTGCAAAGGAGCCGGCTCTTTGTACAGCGGTATCGGGCGCTATGCTTCAGTGCGAGAGGACCCGGGTTCGCGCCCGCCCTCCGCCTGTGTGTGGATTTCCTCGCTCTGTGTGATGCGCCTGCCTGCGGGAACCGAGAACGCTACAATATATTAATATTGTTTCTTTACCTGACCCATATTACTTAAAAATAAAGTTGTGTCATCTGCTAATTACTAATTGTGTAATTTTAATTTCCATTGAACTTATGTTTATACCAGTAATGTCTTTGCTATGTCTTATATAGATTGATAATAATTCTGCTACAAGTAAAAATAAAAAGGTGAAATGGGGCACCCTTGTCTAATGCCTCTTTCAAGAAAAAATCTTGGGGAGGTACCAGAGAGTAAAGAGACGGAGCTATTTATCCCTTTATATAAAGTATGTATCATATTAGTAAAACAGTTCCCAAAACCAAACATTTTGAGAGTTCTAAAGAGAAATTTGTGTTCTACGGTATCAAAGGCCTTCTAAAAGTCCAGAAATAATAACAGTGCATTTTTATCAACTAAGTCCTTATAATCCAATACATCTAATATTAATCGAATATTGTTATTAATATGGCGTTTTTTCATGAAGCCGGATTGAGTTTCATTAAACACCCTTTAACCTGAAGGCATATAACTGTTGTTAAATCCCCCCCACCGATGAGCACCAGGTGATGCCACTTCAGACTCAGCAATGCAGTGCAATGCACTGATGAATTTAACAACACACCTTTCCCAAACTCCTGCTCAACACAGAGCCATATGGTCACCGTAACTAATATATAGGCCTATATGTGTTTGAATCAAAACATTGGAGGTACTTATAGGTTTTTGACGGCATGACAACTACTAAAATTACTGAACATGTTACCAATCAGAAGGCCTATTCTTGTGTTTTTCATTAAATTCTGTTACATTTTCATTTCCCAACAAAATCTACACGCAGAACGACACAAGCTAGACTTCACTACACTACATTGTGCACGCTCCCATTGGCATGCAAATCCACGGTGACGCGCATGCCTTGGTTTCCTGTAGCTCTCTTCCGGTATTTCTTGTCATATGACTGGTTAAGACTACCTGTCGCAACGGCACTGAACTTAATTTAACAATTTAACAATGGCGACAATGCTGGATAAAAGACCTATGGACAACCTAAACGGGCCTGATGCTGCGGCTAGACAACACGCCCAGGCAGTCAGCAGGAACTACATTTCGCAGCCAAGACTGAGTATGTATTAACTGCAAGTGTTTTGTAACAGCTTGAGCTCAGCGTTAAGTTGATCGCTTTGAATAATATATTTCCCAATGCTCTGGTATCTGGTTTCACTTCCCACTACCAGCACAATTTATAAAATCATATTCTTTTATTTGCAGATGTTTATGGACACATTTTGTTTTTCAGTTTCAGTCGGGAACACTAGCGAAGTTAAGTAGCATTTGCATACAGCACATACCGGTATAAAAAAAACAGCGGACGTAATTTTAGCTTTATAACTGTACTGTTAAATCTGACAAGGAAAGTCACCTTGTCACTCATTGTGTTACCACAACTATACATTTTGAACACCACAGTATTTAATTGCATTATTGTTGCATTTAATTTTAATATAGTGTAACGCTTTGCATACTCACCGCAATGAATGAATGAATGAATTAAAAGGATTTTACCATTTTGTCATAGGACTTGTTTATAATTTGCACGTATAATACAGCAGTGGTTTCAAAGTCATGTGACACACCGGCGTCATAAATGGGAACTTGATATTACGCGAACAAGCGTTTACTGTTGATACAGCTGTTTCTGCCAGCAAGTTACGTTGGAAACAGTTTGCTTGCACAAGTTCCCCATTTTGATTTCAGCACCCTGAATGCAAGATGTTAAAATAGCGGCAGATGGGCTATGACTGATCCACATCATGTGACTAGGTCATGTGATGTGTACACAGCCAAGAGAGTTCACAAGCTGTATTGTTGTTTCATTAATTTCCTATAAGGTTTAGCCAAAAACGCAAGAATGCCTGCAATATGTAGCACATATGTGTGCAAAATAACACCATTTAAACCTGTAAACCATTTACTATGCATGTTTCTGTTCCAAGTCAGTTTTACAGCTCAGACAGACTTTGGCCTAGATTTAAATCAAATTTATAGTGGTGTCTTAGCCATTATAAAGGATAGCAATGGCTGTGCCATACATTTCGATTTAATCCAGGCCTTTGATCAATGGCTGATTGTAGGTGCCTGAATTCAGGGCCTTCCTATACTTCTTTACTGACATTTCAATGACGGTGTGTATCAGATTTCTGCCCTTTGCTTCCATGTGAAAGAATTAAGAGTGGTCTAATGACCTAGCATTTTGTCAGGTGAAGTGAAACAGTATCAGTGCTACAGCACAGCTTTGTTTTGCACTACAACTAAATATTATTGACATTTATTTATCTACTGATGGTAAAGTCAGGAATTATCTTGCTATAAATCTGTATTTCATGAGCCACATTTCTGGGGAAAATCTCTCAACTATAGCATTTGTAAAACCCATGAATTTTTCAACCCAAATATATTTAAAGAAAAAAAAAAAAAAAAAGGGATGTGATTATTTCAATGATCACTATGCTACAGTCAGAATGCATGCTTTCTCAAGCTTGCAGCGCAGCATTTGAGCAGTAATAGTGTTATTTTGAAGTACTTTCTGTGTACCAATATGTTAATGTTTTTTTATTTAACAGCAACATTTTGTTCATCTGAAAAATGGTATTGTCAATCTGACCTATAATTCAATACCCGCAATTTGGCAATGGTTTCAAAACAAGGATAGTGAGTTGTAAGTGCAGTGCGTAGGTTAAGGGATTGGGCGATTCAGATATACCCAGCCAGACTTACGATTGGAACAGAAATAAGGATGTGATCCCTTATCTTCTCGCTTTTCTTTTTATTATGTAAAGAAACTGTTGGCGGCTTAAAGTATATTACATCACATTACATTTACCAGCAATTTCAACAAACTATTTGCACATATTTATACAGGTGTATAATAGAAACGGCTACTATAATAGAGCTGTTAATAGTTTAAAGGTAAACTTTTAAAAGTTAATATGAAACGTAAACATTTAACCATGGGCAAATAGCCTTACTATTTACATCGTACTGAGGACTGCAGCGGAGGCACATTTATTTCAGTATTCAATATTTTTTCTTGGTCTTTTCCAGAATGAAATGTGTTACACATGTAGTATTATGCATAGATGCATGGTTCAGTATAACAAAGGGAGGGCTTCTCATAATGGCATTTCCTATTGGTAACAAACATTCCCAATATGTTAAAGTTTAAACATTTTAAAGGTTTAAACATTTTAAAGGTGTTTAATCCTAAAGTTTAAATGCTGTGAAACACAAACTAACACCCCTGCTAATAACCAAGGTGTTTTTTTTAAAATATAGATTAATTGTATACCTGTCATTTTCCTGTGGATTTTGTTTTCCACACTTTATATTCACTTTGACTGGTGAAGTCCTGCTACCATAGTGTAGGTTCACTTCCTGTGTACAGGTGCACAGGAAGTAAATATTGTGACACGGAATGAAGGTGAAAAGAAAGTCTGAAAACACAAACGATATACACCAAAATAAGGGATGTGATAGAAAGTTTAACGTAATGACAAGTCTGAATGTCACTTTTTTAATGTTATAATCCTACTCTGAAGATGCATACGGTGGAGATAAGAGAGGACAGAAGATCTCCAATAGTGATTAAACTTGCTAAACCCCTTCCTCAGAACAATTTATATATTATAACATAATCTCAGGGAATATGGAGGCTGTCGGTTCATCTGACGGTCTGTACAGTATGTCACAACTACATTTTTAGCACAAGCTACTGGGGCTATACGGAGGCACCCTGTTTGCCCGTCTGTATGTCAAACTTAAATGTGTACTCGTACATACTGTGCACTAGATACTGGTCATACTGTAGAGAACCACTTTTCATGTGTCAGAGGGCTTTACTTTTGAAGTCTGCAATTGAAAAACTAAGTTGCAAAGCAAGCCGACCTGTGCTGATTTTATTGATTTCACTGTTCCATTTTTTCCTGGGAGATAATAGAGCAATTAGAACTTTTTAGTGATGTTTGACTTTCAACTTTGGTGTTCACATTAGGGGCATTTAGATTTTACCTCCAGTTTGTCCAAAATCTAGTTGTCATTCGGCCCAAGTTCATGTACTGGGAACCAGGAGTGCACTGGAACAAACCCTCAGGCAGAATCTATTTGTCAAGGTCACAGGCCCACTGGTTTCTCCAGTTAAACCAACCCTCCTTATTCAAAACATGCCTCTACACCATTTACTGTACATATTGGTTAAGGGGTTCGGTAGCATTGCTCAGCCATTTGAGCACTGTAGGATGTTATTGTTTAGCATTTATTTTCTTGAATGTATCACAATATGGTGTATCTGGAATTTGTAAAATAGGTGCAGTCTTAAATTATATATTTATGTCCTTTTCTGGTTTTAATAATGTATCCAAAAAATCACCCAAAGATTTTTGGATAGATCTACAAGAATCAAGCAAAACATTTTGCTGTCTGCAGATTTTGGATATTTATAAGATTTTTGAAGTTGCATTTGTCATGCATTCGAGCATTGCTTATGGCCACTTTGGTGAGGCTAAAGTACCACATAGTCTTACCCGAACTGGTGTTATTCTTCAATTTTGCATTATCTGGGGTTAGAACTAGAGCAGCGGTTCTCAAACCTGGGGGGGGCTTGGACTGTATCCTGGGGGGGCATTAGAATGTTTTTTTTTAAATACAGCACACATCTTAACCTAGGCTATACCGTATAATGAGCGGATACTTTATTTTGACTTTATTGGCTATTTTGATTGGATCACCTATAATACTTCCACCAATCAGAGGGTTGCATACAGTACTTGTAGCGATCCCACCCTCTGTCAGACTGGTATACAGAACAGATTAAAGAAAGCTCTGTATGCAAAAACATTAAAGGTAGACCGGACATTTCCATCAGTGGATTTAAAAAATGTGGAATTGATGATGCGATCAGAAACCCAGAGGCAGTGTAAACTGCCTTCTAGTAGGACTGTTATTTTTTATGTTCTTTTTTGTGTTCTTTTTTTAGAAGGGTTTAACTAAGTAACAGCCAAAATTGTTTGTGTCAGACTTGTTGAAAGTCTGTAACAAAATGGTTGATTGTTATTGTCTATACGTTGTAGATACGACTATTAATGCAGACATCGTGTAGGTATCGCAAAGTCCAGAAACAAAACAAAACGTTAAAACATTTTGCACTGTATAAAACTGAGATGATTTTGCCAGTGCTTGCTAGTATATTAACCAGTTAGAAATGATTTTGAAGCAAATAAAAGCATTTTCTTTCTGGCTTTATTGTTAAAGATTTCACATGTGGCAATACTGCCCTACAATTACTGCATGGTAGTATTGTGATCGTTCCACTGTGTTATGTTGTGAACCATAGTTTTAAAACAGAGACAGCAAATGCTTATAATAAGTTTACTGGTTCTTAAAATTTAAGGGCCCTATAAGAACGATAAATACTGTAACTGATTAGATGGCCTTCTTTGTTGTTCAAGTTGCTGCAGTTACATTGTAGATGCTATAATGAGTTACTGTAAATGAGATACTGATTTAGCAGACATATTAAATTAAGTAAACATTTATTAAAATGCTTTTGGAATTAAAAGTATAAATGCAAAACTTTTTTGTGAACGTACTGTAAAAAAAGCCCCCCAGCGTAGCAAATCCGCCGAATTTAGAGATTTTGTAGATAGCGCTGTGCATCTGACTGGTGCCTTTTAAGCTTGCATATTTTTGGATGAAGTCCACTGCCATCTGGTGTTTATCAGCTTATTATGTTGTAATAGTTGGTCACAATCAGTAAACTGTAATTTGCAGTGCTAAGTTTGCTCTTATTACGATGGATCGGTGGCTGGTTCATGCAAAAAAGTGAGTGTGCTTCCAGTGGCACTAGCTTGGAGCTGAAGGGTTATGAACTTGCGTGTGGAACTTAGATTAATTGGTAGTCACAAATTTGAAACTACCAAAACCTCAATTAGTTGCGTTTTAAAAACTACTAACTGACAGAAAACACAAATATGTTACCATGGTAAACTTAAGGAACTTGAGGGGTTAACAACTTCCAGCGTATCTACAATTTCACATCTACTCCTACTGGAATCAAACTCAAAATCTCAGTTCATATGACTAAGTATATAACTGCAAAAAGGAAAGGATGTTAAACATTTTAAAAGCTGCATGCAGAATGTGGTTGGTTAACAACTGCTATAGAAACCACACATCACAAATGTCATTAATAATCAAATTTAACATTATTGGGGGATTTTTTTCACAATGTTCTTCCATTCGTAGAACAGTCTGTCCTCAGAAGGGCCACTTGAAGGTGTTCGGTCCGGCAGAATGCATAACCTTCACTTGTGCTCCATCATTAGAGACATTCTCAACTTCTCCAAGGAACGTTTTATTGTCATGCAACACCTTCACCCAGTCACCAACTTGTAGACGCAGCTGAGCTGGACCCTTCTGGACAACTGCACCTTTCAACACTGTCACCATACTTTGACTGGTATGAGACTTTTATCTTGCCCGGGGTATCGGGTACAAAGTGGTGCACTTCCCTGGAGCGGTGATGGCTAGGGCGTTGTTATACCTGGCATTAAGGAGAGGGTGGTTCTCTTCAACCTGTTCTTGAGAGGCGAACTTGACCTGCACACCGGTTACGTGTCCTTTCACCCATTCATACAGCTGGTAAGGGGTAAGAATTATGTTGCTTTGAAGGCTAGCTCGTGCTGCTCTTGCCTTAATAGTACCTCCCACACCATCACACAGACTTTTTCCGTGTGATATGGCAAAGCAATGCTATTCTGCAGTGGTGGTCTTGTACCTTTACCTTTAAGTCTTTTCTGATGAAAGCCAAAGTTGGCAAAATGATTTTTTTTCCCATTTAAATAGGTTGAATGACTGATTACGATTCTTGTACTGCCTAGCAGTCCGTCACTGAAGTAATGTATTTGTTTCAAGTCAGGGACCTCCTCTTGATCAAAGGAATGACCTCCTTCTGAAATGCATACACTGTCGCGTTTACGTGGAGTTTTTAATTTCATCACTTTTCAGGAGTTGCATTTTTGAGCATTATTCATCACTGCAACACTCATGTGCTTAAGTTCACAACCTGACGGAAGTCCTGCAACACAAACGGATGGAGTGTTGCCTTCTTGAATCGTCCCAATGAAATCCTTTTGTGCAATGCTATTCTGCGCCTTGGGTCACAAAACTATAATTTTCTGCAAAATCGAGCAGACTGATGGCATGGTCCTTTCATTTCAGATCTTCTTTCAGGCACCTCAAGGATTTGCTTTTTGAATTCTTCAACCTTTTCTGTCAGTCAGCAGGACTGAGATCTTCTTTCAGGCACCTCAGGATTCTTTTGAATTCTTCAACCTTCTCTGTCAGTCAGCAGGACTGAGCGATCAGCATACACCCACTGATGGAATACAACATTGTCAGCTGTATCCAGACTTTCCAGACCATCAAAGTATTCCTCTAGGGGTTGACGACCAGGACGTGCTTCACAAGAGCCTGTCATACAAGCTTCTTCCTCAAGGGAGCACACAGTCTTACCAAGCAAGCATTTGTAGTCCTCCTGAGCACCACACGCCTTTAACATCAACTTTACGTTCTGATGGTACGTACAGACACACACAGAGTGAGTCCCAGAAGCTCAATGCAGTATGCATCGCTTAGGCCGCAGAGCTGCAAATTATGAGAACCCAGTCTTCTTATCGAGGTATTGCTCTTGGAAGGTATGGTGAGCCTCAAGAAGGTCGACAAGCATGAAGTGCTTCGGCTTCTTCACTATCTCTCCATTGATACACACGGTTACCACCTGTTTTGCCCCTGGATATATATGCGACTCACTTCTTGCTCTTCATGGAAGACTCAGTCCGATGCTGACAAGGGACTCATTCAGAGCATCCTCCTCAATAAAGGAAACATATGATGAAGCCAAGCTTTCTTCGCCAGATGTGCTTTGTACTTGCTCAGGTTGCTCCTGCTTGCTTAAACTCGTTTATCGGATGACACATCGAGGACAGAGCTTGTGTCCCGGAATTAGTTTAAACATTGGGAGGTCTACTGCCTGTGTCTTGTGGCTTTTAGTGGGATCAACACAGCACTTCAGAACTATGAGATGCTTATATTTATCAAGAAAAAACTTGACGATGGTAGAGGCATGTATTCACTAGATCACCTTCTCCAGAGAACCTGAGCCGTAGCAGCTTTTGCTCATCTTCAGAGAATTTGACCAAAGGAGTCAGTTGATCAGGGACTTTTGAGTTAGGTTGAAGATAAGTCAGTTTGTGAAACATCTCGATACCGGAAAGAGCAGTCCTCCATCTCTGTGAAATATGGCGGGATCCCTTTTAGAGTGTGCTGCTCACTAGTATGTGCGCTTGTGCACTTGCATGAGTGGCGCAAGCACCACTTGGTAGAGAAATCTGTCGGCTTAAACTGTTTATAATTCCTACTAAAATTCCAAAAGATAGCAAACAAAATTATCAAATACGGTTAAATGTTTTATTTCAACAAAACACAAAATAAACAGTGGTTCAAGCGCCAAAAAATGGCAGCAACTTGGTAGCGTTCTGCCCTCTCTCTCTCTCTCTCTCTCCTTGTGGTTTCTCTCCAACAAAAAAACCTTTTTTATAGGGTGTGGTGCCTACCTATGGGGATACTTGACTGATTGGCCAACCATTCATGAGAGAGCCATTTGCTGCATTCTCATGCAGGCCAATCGGTCAATTTAAGCCTCCTGGGCAGGCACACCTGAAAGTCTTTGTTTAAGTCTTCAGTGGCAGGGAACCCCTACCTTGCAACAATAGGCCGAGTTCTGTTTCTTCAGGATGTGCCAGTTGCCAGTATGCATGGCGCCAGGACACTGGAGCGCCGGATGGAGCAGTGTTCAAAACCACATGGCTTCACTACGTCTTTCTCGGGCAATTCGACATCTGGTACAAAGTCAATGATATATACAAATTATATTTAATGATGTTCTTTTAAAACCGTGGTGTTTAAGCGATTAGTGCCTGTTGATGATGGCTCTACCTGAGTGCAAATGTTGACATTACTCCATCCGTACACAGAAAGTCAACAGTAGATGTCTTACATTGAACTGCAGTCCAGAGTTAAAAAAAAACTCCTTTTCAACTCCAAGTATCTTACCTTTTCTTATTAGTCACTGTGTTGTTCTGCTTAACATTTAGTATGTCTTTTATTACCTTTCTAATTACCTTACCCAAGTTTGGATTACTTCTTTTAGCACTTGCTATATACATTATTTTATTTCAGATCACACATTCAAAGTTTGCCGATGCTATGCTTCCAGAAGCTGTTTCACGACTGGCTAGCAACAGCTGCAGAAGCTGCTGTGTACAGTTATTACAGAGGAACTCAAGCAGGGATCTGTTAACATTAGCTAAAAACAAGGCAATAAAATTGGCAACAATTTCAAACAGAATACGACTACTGTAGAATGTTGCTATTACAAGCATTGCATAATTAATTAGGGTCGCCTACGTTTAATATGCAAATAACAACGGGTTTAAGACATAACAAGTGTTAAGTGTCAACATTAAAAAAATAAAAAAGACACGTTTGCTTCTACTAGTAGCTAATGTATAAGGTTTTTTGTATACTTGAATATGTAATATGCTATTTGAATATATATATATATATATATATATATATATATATATATATATATATATATATATATATATATATATATATATATGTATTTATATAATTCTACAATGACCCATCCCTAATTAGGATTATTATAATTAAGTTTTAGCGTTGCTGTGACCACATGTTAACAGTTCGGTTGCGGGTTTGCTTGTGAAAGAATATCATATGTACACATACATTTTCAAATCTTGAATACAGTATTTTCATTTTCCGACAAGCACACAAATGTGTGCATGTTAAATGGCTGAAGTAACATATATTGAAAGGCTTTGATTAGCCACTTTCTTCTGAGACATGGGCTCTTTTTATTTACCATACCATTTAGAAACATACTGAAAATAGCACTGGAATGGGTAAAGGACCCCAGGTACAGCCCCCTGGTGTGTTCTTTTATCTGCCGCCGCCACACTGACCATGGTTTGCCTGTTTACATCCTTAAAAAAATAGGTTGATTGATTTGTAACTCTAAAGGAAATGCTTTGTGTAACTAACGATTATACAATGTGAATAGCGTAAATTACCAATGAAGAAGTATAATGCTATTAATAATCCATATGTATATTTTCACTTATTTTGACACTTCCTCCAATTACTCCTGATAGATTATTTGATGAAATGATGGGCGATATAGCTGATGATGAATAAAATTGTTGGGTTACTGTGTCCAAGGTTCAGTCTCAATGTCCCGGAAGGGGGAAGCAAAGTTGTTCGGGGTGGCCATAGCCCGCAGGGATTCCAAATTGTTTTAAACCTTCAAGGTTCGGGGATCTGGTCAGACGCCAGCATTCATGCAGTACCAAATGGTCTCCCGCTTATGGCCGGCCCTCGTACCAATGACCTCTGGCTTACATGGCGCCACTGCCATGGAGTTCCCCTCCGTGGGCCCGGCCAGGGGTGTATCACGACATCACCGCTGAAACAAGACCGGGAGACATCCCTTACATTACAGACACTGCCCATAACAGCACTACGACAACACTGCGACTACAATTCCCAGAAGACTCTGCGAAGTTCACAAACGCGTCACTTACCAGGAACTCCCCCCCACCTCCCTCAGTATGCAGGTTTTAATATGACTTAGCAGTGTCAGTGAGACTCGTATTGTAAAGCAGTTGCACACCAGGTTTGATGAAGATTTCTTGCAGATCGAAACATTGATCTTGGGTATAATAAAAAAAATATAAACACTTTGGAGCATAATATATGTGTGCGGATACTATGTTTGTTTAACTTTATAATCTTTCTACCCTGCACCTTGAAAGACTTTGGATGTGCGTATGTTTTCTCTTTGTTTACTACCAGCCCCCCATCCCATTTCTCAGAGCGTCCATTTCTCAAGGAAGAAATAAACAGTGGTTGTTGTTGCCGCTATTTTGGCCCCAAAACTGCCTTTGGTGTGTTTCTTTTATCTGCCGTCGCCACAATATGTAGACTCATTTGTTTGCCTGTTTGGCAGGGCTCCTAAAAATGCATTCCTGTTAGCTGCTAGAGAATAGATTTATACCATGTGTGTGTGTGCGTATACAGTGGTTGTCCAAAGTTTACAAACTCTGTATGAAAGTGTAACACCCTAAAATTAATGTTAAATACATGTCTATAGTACATTCCTATAAACACCCCTATTTATTTATGGTAAATATATGTAGATGGTACATTCCTAAAATCCCCCGACTCTTGTTTTCTAATGTATAAAAAAAGTTCCAAAACAAAAAACTCTCAGTTCAGCTTGTTACAGTTACGTACCACTTTGTTTGCTGTTCAAAGAAACAATAAATCACCATTTAATGTGTGTAACAGAAGAATACATTGGGATACTTTTGACAAACAACTGTGGATATTGGTTAATTGCAATATTATTACATTCTATTATTTATTTCTTAGCAGATGCCCTTATCCAGGGCGACTTACAATTGTTACAAGATATCACATTATTTTTACGTACAATTACCCATTTATACAGTGTATTTTTTTTTTTTACTGGAGCAATCTGGGTAAAGTACCTTGCTCAAGGGTACAGCAGAAGGGTCCCCCACCTGGGATTGAACCCACGACCTTCCGGTCAAGAGTCCAGAGCCCTAACCACTACTACACACGCTGAGCCCTTGAGGGTGGAATACTCACTCACTCAAAGATATGAATGCACAATTTAATAATAATAATAATAATAAATAATAATAATAAACGCTTCTGCTCAGAACTGAGATACAGGGGAATGGGGAAGAGCTGCAAGTCTCACGCTGTCACTGGAAGAATTGGATCAAGCTTGCGCTTTTGACATTTAAAAGAATATTAGCAGATGTAAATATCTCTGATGTATTTTGTAAGAGTCTTTTAATAGATCCTTTTATTAGAAATAGTGGACAGACCCTGATTATCAGTAGTACTATAAAAATAATAATAATAAAAACTACTTACCTGTAAAATAATAGGATTTTCAATCAAATATAAACAAGTAGCTATGGAGACATCACCAGTAAATTATGCAAATGAGTATCATTGAAGGTCAAAATGTACCCTTCGTTGCAGCCCTATAAAATTGTGATCAGTGACATGCCTGCTTTATCATACCAAACTGGTAGAAATATAGAAATCTTATTACTCAAAAATGAATCACATTTTTTATCCCAACAGGTGCATGTACAGTGTCACAATTTACATTTTTCCATATCTGGAAAACTGCTTCTCCAGTTGTGATGAAATGTGGTATTAACAAGTTAGGGAGTATCAGATTGTGTTGATATGTACGTAGGGGTGTGTGCATCCATTCATCTAAATGTCACACATTTTTACATGAATCTTGAGTTGTTCCACATACTGTAAATCAGTCATTTCTAATACATATATACTTTACCATGATACTAATGACACATTTGATTACCTAATGACATCTAGATCTTAAATACCACTTATCCAATTTTCATTAAACATCATTGCCATTTCTTATTCTATACAATTAAGTACATACTGTTGAAATATGTAGCGATCATCAACTTTGTCGTACTGATTTTGAACTTTAAAGCATGGCGGAGGATGTCTTGCTGGATACTTCTTTCTTAATACGAGTGGTGTTTTTGATGATTTCAGGCTGGGTCTTTAGTAAGTAAGCATTGGAACTGGGGTAAAACATGCAACAGCTGTCCCAACCCCTGATTCTGTATTTATTCCTCACAACACTTCTGAAGTGTAAATTTACATATGCATGTAGATAATTGCTTTTTCAATTGGCAGGGCATGTTACTGTGAACAGCAGAACCTGGAAATATATGGAAGGCTATATGTCACCATTTTTGATTTCCTAAGAACAGAAAACCTGGTTAGGATGTTTGCCACACATCATTGAAAGCCTAAACGTTTAAACAAACAATTGTAGCCCAGTTTATTTTCAATATTTATTCAGACTTTTCTGTGTACAGTACTCAAATGTTGTATTTGGTAGATTCCCAATGATAATTATGATAGTTATTCTTAATAATCAAACATATTGAACAGTATCTACTGTAACACACTTGTTTCAGTACATTGTTCAAACTGAGCATTAGCTGAAGCAGAGTACAACACATACTTGGTGTTCCACGTTTCCGGTTTATTCTGAATTTTTTTTAACAGGACGTCAGTTTTTACTGATTTTATACCAGATTTTTGTCTTTTATTCAATATTTTCCCAGTACTATTTTCTAGGAAATATTTTTTGATTAAAATGCTGTTTTATTTTGACTCTGACATTTGTAATAAGCAGCCCTACACTGTGTCCTAGGATACAGCAGACGTTTAGAGGTCAGAGGATCAAATAACATTCAAACGTGGTTCTGTCACTTCACAAACACATTATCACCTGATTATGTTGGCAGAATGACTGTAGAATGACTGTAGAATGAGTGCAGAATGACTGTTAATGAGTTTGCTGGACAGCCACTGTTTATTGCAGACTGGAGAGAGGTATGCATTAGTGACTTAGTGCGACAGTACTGTCTATCAGTTAAAACACTGCCTAACACCGCCAATCTTAATCGTAAATATTTGACAGAAAATGGTGATGCTTTGGTAAACTTATGGAACGCATTTATGGAAATGTCCAGTGTGATTTTTGACACATCTCCCAATGGCTTGCACCGCCCACTTATGTCAAATTTCTTTTCCTTTTGTGATTTCAAGGTGAATAAACCTGGCTTATTTTGTGCTGATGTCATGTTCATACCTCCTGTAGATACTATTTCCGTTAGCACAGCAATTGCCCAAACGTTTGCAAAGTACCAGCAAACTTGGGAAAATGTGGCTTCGACTTGCACAGATTCTTCTTCATCATACATGCCAGGGACATTAAACTTAATCAGAAACCAGAACTGCTACGCATCATATTACATGTAAAGTGTGTATACTGAGATTTTTCCCACCCAATTTTTTCAATGAAAAACAATGATGTTTCAATGAAAAACTATTTATTACCAATTTTTATCCCTATTTTAATATATGTAAAATGAACTCTCTTTTTAAAGATAAAAACCAAAAATGTGGAACACTACACATACTGTACTAATCTTGTACCTCTCTTAGTGCTAGGAGAACATGATCTCATCTGATTAGCCTTTCCTTTCCCTTACAGCTTTGGGATGCAGGGGACTTTAACATATCTCCCACTGAGTCGTAATGGGCTTATACTGCAACAGCACGCAATGTCTCTCCGGCAGGAGCAATTGGGCAGTGTGGCTCTCTGTTCCCCTTAGACCCCGAGCTGTTTTTCTGTACGCCGCTGCCCAATTAGCAAAATAAATTGCGTATTTCAGATAGCAGTTTGACAATGGTTTCTCTCAGGTGTGAATCTTTTATCTTCTATGTTTTGTATGTACACCTGCCGTGCTAAAAGCTTTCAAATCGTAAGGTGATTACATCAATCGTGAAATTGCATTGCCATCACAGGTGTGAAGGAGCACAGTTAGCAAAAATGAGGAGCCACACATTTCAAACAACGAACAAGCCGGTTCTGAGAAGGGTGTATTTATAAGAAAACATTCTTACAGATGCATTTCAATTGAAAAAATGGGATACTGGAATAAGGTAAAAATCTGATAAAATCTTTTGTTACTTCTAATTTAAGACCTTTTATTTACTCTTTTGAGTTTTTAGACTGTGCTTGGGGTGTACTTTGTCACCAGTTTGCACTCTGTAACACCACACAATGCACAAGTTAAAGATAATGCCATAATAAATAGTGCCAGGATGAAGATTCTTTAAAATTTTAAATAAATATTCGAGTATTCGTTAATTACTAATAAGCAGGAAAACAAAGATAATTCATACAGTATTACAGTAAAAAAAAAAAAAAAAAAACTCATGGGAGTATATTACTGTAAACCTGATGGTACCCCATCAAATTACCTGTTTAAGCAAAATTCTGTAATATGAACAAATACAGACAGTCATTTTTCTGTTTGAATATGCAGTAAAATAATTATATAAATACATTCAAGTAAAAATACATATTTGCTTGGGTGTGGCTGGTCACCACCTGCTGCCACATTCTTAGTCAGCTCAATGCGAGTCTGTGGTACACAACCATTATCCATTATCCTGATGTGTCACCCAGATTCTGAATGAATACAGAAGTCAAATAACATTGACGCCCTGTGAGATTAATCATGCAGCTCTTCAGTCAGGGTCTTGTCCGTTTTCTCAAATAAATATTTTTCCAGTTTGCATGTGCAGTGAACCTCTTCTATTTCATTGTCTTTAAGTGGTATTGCCGTGTTCATCTAGTCATCATCACTGTGTCAATTTGTTCATTATTGCCAGTGTCATACATACAATTAAAATAACTCCAATGTGCCCCAACCTTACTAAATAGACATGTCTTATCAATGGTTATATGTATATTATAGATTTGATGGTGTAACAAAGAGGGCTAGATTCGCAGTTATTTTTTGTCATTAGTGCAGTTTATTTCTCGAAATGAAACCACTTTTAGACAACTTATGAACCCCAAAGTTGAGAGTCTTTATTGTTTTATTTTTGGTGGGTGTGTGTCACAGGTGTGTTTATTTTTTAAATTTTCTTTTCTCCGGTCTCCTCTCGCTCTCCCGTACTCTCCTCTGTACACCCACATCGAGTGCAGAGAGCTGCAGGCTTATATGCAGGTGCCCATCTCCCGATTAGCAACAATTAACCCTTAGCTGTCCATTTATTCAGCGCGTCTCAGGCGCGTCAGGTCCAATTTATTTTCACACGCGCAGTTTATTTTAGACGCGCTGTTTTAAAAGTATTTTTTCACAGTAAAACAAGTTTAAAAGGCACTGCATATCAACAGGACACTCAGTACTGCATCTCCAGCCCCACCCCTTGTTCGCTATATTTTTCAAATACCTCTTAATAATAGTACATACCGATAAATCATCTCTTGATCACTCATTTTATCACCAAACTCCTCAATAATGCGATCCAAGTTGTTATTTTATTACTGTAACGTCTAAAAAAAGCTCTGCAAATGTCTGTGATGTTCTTTGAACGCTGGATGCGGAAGCAGCTATCTTGTT
The DNA here is from genome assembly GCA_036884735.1 of Huso huso. Classification (NCBI taxonomy): domain Eukaryota; kingdom Metazoa; phylum Chordata; class Actinopteri; order Acipenseriformes; family Acipenseridae; genus Huso; species Huso huso. The sequence goes on along the minus strand of CM072668.1, from coordinate 22,007,955 downwards.
TGTTTGTTTATGTCCGTGTTATCTATGTGGTGTCGGGCCTACCAGTATTCATGAGATATGCCCCCTTTTTTTTCGGCTTCTTTCGACTCCTATCGGTCTCACTCGGCCATTGAATGGTTTTCTCGGCTTTTTCTGGAGAAAAAACGATTAGAGACCTGTGTTTTTTACATCTTTTTGATGATGTCAGACAGGGTCCGACATTGGACCGGAAAGGGTTAAACAATTAATTAACTCGGGAGATGGTCACCTTCTACGCAGAGTTTTTAATGTGGATGGGGCTTCCCATCCACGCTGCTAAACAATACAAAACATGGCTCTTCACCGTCACATTTAATAAAACAATAACAAAACACATCTACGCCGTCATATTTATAAATACATAATAAATAATAATAAATAATAATAAATAATAAAACAAATACAAAATAATAAATTGCGCAGGGGTACCCCGTTCTAAAATAAACAATACTTTTATGGCAGGGCTTTGCCCCGCCCCCTTTTCATGTAAGGGCTCCTGGCCCTGTTACAGTGTGGTGGTGGTTTTTTTTTTTTTTTTTTTTTAAATAAGACAATTTTTAGTAAAGAGAATTTAGTATTTCCAACTCATGTAAATTCGTTAAATAGCTATTAAGACTGGTGACTGCAAGTTTTCATATGGAAACGGGTAGTAGCATTTAATGTACCCTGTTTTTAAGAATAACTGTCTTGGTCAGTCCCTTTATACCACAATACAAAAACTACATTGTAATCATGGTGCTATTTGGAAACATGAAATCGCCACAGACTTGACAAACACGCTAGCACTGCGCCCATACCCAAACCAATGTCAATAACTACAGATCATTTATGGGTGACTTTTTGTTGGGGGGAATGTAAGTTTACTGACTGTAAAATAAAATGTATTTTGACTGCCAATCAAAGCTTTTGGTTCAAATGTTGTTATAAAAAATTATCCTTGACTATAGTTGCTTCCCATTTTAATTAAATGTCTTATAACCAATGCCACCTGGTTATAAGCCTCCAATCACATTTGCAATTAGATGAAAACATTTTACTTTGTGTGCCCTGGAGGTTGACCCTAACCCAACCCCAACCCTAACCTTAAGCAACCCCAGGCCTAAAACCTAACACTAACCCAATACCTAACCCTAAACCTAACCATTAAAAATCATCTGATGCCCTCAGGACACTTTCTAGTGGATATTCATTTGTGTTGCTTCCTGCTTCGAGGTCACGTGACAGAACAGAATCATAGGGAAAGCAGGAAGCTCAGTGACCACATATGGCTTCTGCTTTTGATACTTTGCACCATTAAGGGCTAGATTCTCAAAGCTATTTTCTAGCTCATTTTAGCTTATTTTCTGAAAAGGAACATTTTCAAGTACAGTTCTAATTTTAAGACTGCTTGCAAGTACTAAAAGAAATGGCTGAGTTGTTTCTGTTAAGTTTATTTTTGGAAACAGGCTTCACACTGCTATTTGTACTGGACTTTTCCATCCTGTACACTTCCAGTTTTCATTGTTACTGAACTAAAGATATTTTCAAAATGTATCATCGCATATTCGCCATAACTTACACTCAGCAACCTCGGATCCTTAATTTCTATCAGAAAGACGGGACCTGCTATCCTTACTGGGTCATTTCAATTACGCAATATGCATCACCCCGCAGGATAGAACCTTCATTTCATGTCTCCTTGCTCCCTTTCTACAGCATCAAGCCAGGAAGCTCGGAAAAGCATATCCACGGAATCCAGGAAGGACATAAATATGTGCATTATTAATTCAAAACTGGAACGGGCTTTCACTATTCTACAAAGACTACATCTCAGCCCCCCCACTACTCCTCCCTTTTCACAGACGCCTCATTTCTAGGATTCAGGGGTTTCATGAATTGCCAGATTCGCAAGCTGATCCCAGCAGCAGCTCCAGACCCATTGCAGGCATTCCATCTACAAGGTTGTCTTGCATGACAGGCTGTAACTGTTACCAGTCTTCTGTGCTCAGAATTGGATTCTGCCTATCCATTTAATCAAGACTGGATCCTCGCTTTCATCGCACACACAAGAGGCTCTCTCCATCTGGCTCTAGGCACAATTAAATCATACATTAGTGGGATCCAGGATCAGTATCGTTTTATTGCCGTTTTTTCCCTCTCTTGCTGTCTATCCCAACAGTCTGTCTCACACTGCAAGGAATCATGAAGCATGGCCCGAGAACAATTTAGCATCCGCAATTGCATCCGGTTCTCATTCAGCCTCTAACATTAGGCACCCCACTCTCTCCAAACATTCGAAAGCAAATATAATTTATCCGTTTCCACCAAATGGAAACATAGTTTAAACAGTAACATTCAGGTCTTGTACCAAATAAACAATCAACGGTAAAAATATCAATGTTACACTCAAATCACGCAACATTAAGTTCCACACCGCTGTCAAGAGCCGGATCAATATTTATTCTACATTGTTAAGCTCCCAGTTATATGTTATATGAGTACTATAAAACATTCTCTGCTAAAGTCGCTGCCTTTTTGGCAGATAAATTGTGCCAATCGGTCTTCCCCCGATTTCAGTCCTCTTTAACCGCAATCTCAGTGGTTTGCAAGCCAACGCCTACGGACTCTGCACATTCACAGCCCATTCTACCTCCCTCTGTCAAAAAAATACAATCATGATCCAGTTGTGAGGGTTATTAATCACAATAATCAAACATTCTACCTTGCATCACTTTCTAAAGTCAACAGTTTTATTCTAATCATAACCTCTAGATGGCAGTATAACACCACAAGTTCTATATATTTTCACGGGTCCTCTTTCACTGCAAAAGTCATGCATTTTCAAATCGGGATCAGTTTTACTTTGGAAGTTAATTTTCATTTGATGTGAGCCACCTGTCAGATACGGAAACCATGTCCTACGATTATCAATGTTTGTCAAGGTGCCCTCCTACCCCGCAATGGACAATACACTCTGACTGCTCCTGATAAATCAATAGGTTCTGCAGCGTCCTCAGATCTATGCATTCTTCATCTCTGCCCAAAGGCAGTCCCATCTTCGGCTCCATCTAAACCGCCTTAACACTCAAAGACCAATATCCACCGCATTCAGCAGATCTCTGCGCTCTACAGCAGGCCACTGCACACAACGCTCCAGTTTTCCTCCAATACTCAGATCGTGGCAGCCATTTCTGCTTGACTTCCTCAGCAATCTACTCTTATGTCTGCTCATCCTTTCAAATACTACAAACATTAATACGTGGTGAGAGACGTGGTACGAGACTGGGAATCTGTCTTGATTATGAGTTAAGGAGTTCCACTATTAGGAGAATGACTGGAGTTATGAAACCCAAATCTCTGAATGTGAGTTCACCTTTTCCATTCCAAGCAGACGTGATAGTAGCAAACCGCTGATCAATCCCGTATTAACTAGGATGGTAGGATGGTCTCACCACTCTCGTCTCCAGAACTGGCCTTTCTCCCCAATCTTATACCCCCCCATACATTTTGGATCAAAGCAGCTACTTCCGCAGCCAAAGCCAACATCAATCTCCATCTAATCAAAACATGGGGCGCTGGTCATTTGCTGCAGTCAATTCATAAATATGTTCATCCTCTACAGAAATTGCAATAGCCCTTCAAAGACTAGCTAGCATACTCGGAGTGGGGGCTACCTGACCGCCGGGGCCACCAAAGGTTTTCCCCTTCTAGGAAGGTTTTTTTTTCTCTCCACTAGCAGCTGGTAATCACATAACCATACCACACTGGCACTATTTTAACCTCTTCAGTTTTGTCTCTCATGTCCCGTCCTTTCCTGTCTTTTCCAGCTGTTTCTTTTATGTTATGCACTGGCTCGACTTATTGTTTGTCTCACGGTGAGTGTCTCTGCTGGGAGCCGGGGGTCCATCCTTTGGGGAGGCAAGTGCAACATTATCACACTGTGATGAAGTTGGTGAAAGATTTACATATCGCCCAAATAATTTCTTGTGGGTTCTGTGTGAGACAATTAGAGAGGGAGTGTTAATATGAAAATAGACATAACGGATTTCTCTTGTCCGGGACTGTGCAATTCAGTCTTTTAAAATAAATATAAAATGGTAATAAATAAAAACATTTAAAATATGGAACATGAACCAAAGTAGGAGAATCTATTTCATAATATGTGTATGCATGAACAATAATAATTAATAATGTTTAATAATAATAATAATAATAATAATAATAATAATTCATTATAACTAGATGTGAGCATTGCAATTAGTATTCCAAGCTGTGTCCCTTTCTAAGAAGCCTCCCTCTATATTGTGTGCAGTGAATGTGTGACATACTTCACTGTTAATACAGCTTTGTAAGATTTATTCAGTGTTAGAATGATGATGTTTCCCTTTTCAGCCCAGAAATTAAAATGTGTTGGAATGCTCTGTGCTTCTTTTCACACCCCCCTGAATGGGTTCTTTAGTATTTCACACCAAGGTTTCCTTCAAGGTGCTAGGTCAGGCTACGAAAACACCTTCTAGTAGGGGATTAGGACCAATTAACATCTTTGTGCACAAAAGACACTGGCAGCTGAACAGGCGGCCAGATGACCCGCACTAGAGCTGCCTGCCTAACTGGGGATTCTGTACTTGAGCTCAAGTGGTCAGGTAGGGTGGAGAAAGTTTTTCATGAAAATTGAAAATGTTGCTACTTGATGTAGTGTGAGGTATGGCTGTTTATGTAGAGCAAGTCTTACAAAAGGGTCTTGAGGTACCTTAAGGTTTAAAAAAAAAAAAAAAAAAAAAAAAAAAAAAAAAAAAAGAACTTTGGATGAGCGACAATACAACGATGGTACTGAATTGCCAAATAATAAAAAAATGAAATTGTACAGATATTACATAATTTCTTTATTTTAAATCAAAAAGGAATAAAGAAAGGAAGTTTATCCCGTGTACACCATTTATTAATTAGTTATTTTTATTTACTGCTAAGTGTTTCACCCAAAATAATTTTAAAATTAAAATAAATGAAGTTACTAACCTGACAATCTTTCAGTGATGTATTGTTCAGTACCTCTTCCACCACAGAAGTGCTAGTTAAATTAGTAACATGTATTTTTACTACTTACGTAGTTTTATTGCATCAGGGATTTTTCAGTATCTGTTTTGTTGAATCGTTTTAACATAACTTTAAAACACACATAGTGCATAAATGGTTATCTTGGTAAGAGTTGTAGGTCTTTTGCATTTCTAAGGCATTGGAGTTGAAGTTACTATACCACAGTTTCAGCATTTTGGGATGCAGTGAGAATTACGCTGTACAGTACAGTTTGTGCAATTCTCCCTCAGAACAGAGTGGGTTTGCAAACTAACAGCTACAATGAGGAGGCAATGTGTTGATCATTCAGTTCACTTCCATGTTATTTGCTGCCAGACTCATTATCCTACATTTCACAAACTATCCTGCGGACGAAAATATAAACACTAGTTTTCTGTCCAAAAAAAAAAAAAAGAGGAATTGTACAATAGCCAACACAGAGTTCTTATTAAATCATAAAACTTCCTGAGAGGACATATTAAAGCATCATATTTCTTACGACAGTAAAACTATAAGAAGCTCAGAGTACTGAAACATTTTGATACAATTACCAATGTACAAATGAATTATGAATGACTAGACTTTTTCTCAAAAAGCACTGTATACCGGTTTGTATATTGTGCTTGTACAGTCTTAGGATACTATTTGTTTATATATGACAGTTAATACAGTATTTGTTTCACATGACATGTTTTTTTGGAATATGGACACAAATTGTTTCCACAGAACACAAACAAACTTTAGAATATATAGGTTAGACTATCATTTAACATGATCAAATTTAGATTTGCACAGAAGGATTAAACTAAAATCCGGTTGGTCTTCTCCGCTGGTCTGAAACAAAACTTAAGGGGGCATTTTTTTTTTTTTTTTTTGCTTTTCTGTTGTTGCTTTGAACCCAGTACATGTTGAAGAATGGAGAGTTCTATAGAGGGTGAGGGCTACACTGTTATATTTGGTCCAATTTTTATTTTTATTTTTTTTCCACACTTGAGCGGGTAGCCTTTCTGTCCTGGCCTTACACTTATTAGGGTATGAAATGCAGGTGTGTGTGGGAAACAGCAATTGTGCATTGACAGGCTATTTTGTTGGCCACTGCCTAATTAGTGGCATTGTGGATGCACCCTGCTAGGCTTTAGTGTTTTGCTGTAGAGCCAGTCTGTTCTAATTTCCTTGCAGCTTTGATATCCGCCAAGAGATTGACGGTTTGCACAAAAAGCAAGAGCACCATGGAGGCCTTGGTGAAACAATGGGCTCTCTTACTTCTAGATACCACAGATGTAGGACCAGAAACAATTGTCAGGCATGGCTAAATTGTCTCCAATATCAGAATCTTTAATGTTTTCCCATAGTAAGTAAAAGGTTTAGGACCCAACCCACACCCCTCCTTTTTTGTCATTGTGTTTCACATGTTTTTGCTAATTTACCTTCCATAGAATTGTATTAGATTTGTCGTCCTTGACATAAAACAGTCAATCATTATCTCTGTCGAATAGTGACTACAGTAAACATTTTAGGTAAAGACAACATGTTTGTCTACTTGACTTTCTTTCATTCCTCAAAGTTTTGGTAAATAAAAATTCAAGAGTTTTGTTAAAAAAAAAAAAAAAAAGATATCTACAATTTTAAATTTCAGATTGATTTAGTTGCTTTATGCATTTGAAAGGTATGACTAAAGAAAGAAAAGCACAGAAGTACATGAAAGAAACCGGCTCTGTTAGTGAAATAAAATAGGGTCTGTCGCTCGGTGCGATTTGCTGAGATCATTCTTTTTGTCCTTGCCCACGGGGCGGTCGTATTGCTGTAGTTCACAAAGGTTAAGTTGATGCTGTTTAATGTTCAGGAGCAACTTGCTTGAGCTACTAATATTGAACCACAATTATTTAATAATAATAATAATAATAATAATAATAATAATAATAATTGTAAAAGGTGCAATATAATTAGGCTTGCTCCTCTTCGTTTTAAAAAAAAATAAATAGGGCGTTCACAAAATACTGTAATAAATCACTCCCCTTTTAGAGTCATTTTATTTATTTATTTATTTATTTATTTATTTATTTTTGCTTCTGACCAGCAGCTGATCATTGTGGAGATATTCAAGCAAAGGAAAATCACAGCAAATAAAATGGATGACAATCAAAGTTGATGCTTCCATATTGTTGACTTTGGATAGCAGTATCTCTGGCCCACTCAATCACAGCAGCAGCGTGCTGGTCAGAAACGGCTCATAAACTGAAAGTGACAAAGCCTGTTGCATAGGTTTGCAACGAAGAACTCCAGATTTTAGTTTATTACTGTATTTTGTGAGCCCTGAAAAATATATTATGAAAAGGAGAAAATATAATTTTGTAAATGGTTGTTATTTTTAAATGTTTTTCAGCCTACTCTACAGTGTCTGGTGTAAATGGACCCCTTGTTATCTTGGACCATGTGAAGGTGCATTTGACTTATTTCTCTTACATTCCTATTGTATTTCCAGTTGGATTATTGATTGCATGACTTAAATATCTTTTCTGACACTTTGTTTCTATAATTTGTGTGTGTGTGTGTGTGTGTGTGTGTGTGTGTGTCTGTGTGTGTAATCTGGTTTCAAAAAGCTACATTAAAATGAAACTCACACTAGCACTGCACCCAGTCCTAGGATTTTATGCTTTGTATTCCAAAGGTCTTAGAGCCTGGCCTCTTCTGGTCCAGAACTTGTTACCTTCAGTAAAGTATATTATTTAAATTCCTATTGTACTTGGATTATTGATCGTTTCTATTGTTGTTTCTAAATAAATTCCTAGTTCAGAACTACCTTCAGTAAAGTATATTATTTAAATACTCCACTGGGAGTTTGTTAAATAAATTGTTCTTCCCTTACAGCTGCATGAACAACTCCTATCAGTAAGCCCACAGACTCGGGTATGACTAATTTGTGTTGTGATACCTACAATCCATTTAATAATTTTACCAGGGCCCTAATTCAAACTCCTGGCACCTAGTCATTCAATTACATACATGACTGGGTAAAGTGCGAGTTTCAAGCCTTGAAATATTTTTTTATTTTCATTTTAAAATGTTTTATTACATTTTGAAATAACGTACATGCAATCTTATAATAAAAACATATTCTGAAATGTATAACTTTAGCATTCATGCATGTATAAATCTAAACCCACAGCCCATACCCATAACTTCAGTGATGACTTTAATAATCCTTATCCTTGAAACAGGAAAATCTAGCACAGATGTATCTGATTACCACCCAATCCATTTGATAAGTGTAAATTACTCAATTGTAACTAAGATTTTAGCTGCTAGGATAGATCAAATAGCCAACAATTTAATACAAGAATCACAATAGTTTAATTTCTTGAAGATATTTGCATAATATATTGCTTTAGCCAATTTGTTTACCAATTTGAAAGTTTCTTCACTGCTGTAGCCCAGATGAGCCCTGTTTCTTGTGTCTAGCCAATTAGCTGTTTTTTTACCTGGTGAACCTAAGCAATGGATCTTACCAAGCTACAGAAGGCAAGGGCTCAGTCAGGGAACTCTGCCTGGACTCATCTGGTGCCTGACCACTAGCGGTCAATGAAGGTAGTCAATCCCCAGACATTTTTCCTCCCTAACCCTGCGGGATCTCAAAGGACGATGTAGTGCCCCTCCGTAGGTCCCAAGCCAATATCAGCTCTTGGCTCACACAGGATTTAAATCCTGATTGCAAGCCGCAGTGCTATTATTTGTGTTCACTCGTTTTATTGTATCTTTAGTTCCCCAAGTATGCAGAGATTGTTCACTTGACCCTGCCTGATGGCACCAAGAGGAGTGGACAAGTGTTGGAAGTCAGTGGCTCCAAAGCCGTAGTCCAGGTAAGCCTATATAAACAGAACAGCATTGGATATCCAGTATTATAATTGTTTCAAGCACATACCGTTTACAGCAGGGGTCGGGAACCTTTTTACCTAGAAGAGCCAAACAAACAAAAATTGAGAGAAATTTTTCAAAAGAGCCACAGCAAAGTTTACACTCGTGTATTAGAAATATTTGCGAATTTTTAAGTAATAACAACAGCAGTAATATAAGACTGCGCTGGTAGTAGTTCTGGTAGTTATATACAGTACAACACCAGTAGGTGGCAATAACGCTGCTTTTTTCACTCAGTGACACCCAAGCTAACTGTAGGCTACTACACACAATACTACATAAAAAGCACTATATTTTCTTCACTGACAGTGCTGATTTCTAGCACTCCTAAGACACCACAAAAGTTGAGAAACGGGCATCATAAACAAGTGATTAACAATAAGTGCATTGCACCCTACTTACAGTAATGAGATTTCTGTTGCTGCATCGTTTTGCTAAGTGCTTTGTAGTTGGGGTCATAACTGGTGAGATTCAGCTTCATGCAGGCATTCAGGCTTTCATCCGTTAACCCTGAGCGCAGGTTTGTTTTGATGTTGTTCAGATGTGAAAAGGACTGCTCGCATGTGTATGTTGAGCCAAACATTGTCAGCACGGCAACACTGACATGATGCATTGTGCTGAAAGTGGCTGGAAGTTCATTCCAGGTTTTCAGGATGAGATTGTCTTCGCGTTGGAGTTTTCTCATATCTGCCCACTTATGTTGCTTTGCCAGTTCTGCCCGCTGACGAGCGAGGCTTTCCAGTTCGGAATTAAAAGTGAAAAATGTTGACACCCACATATCCGACACCTTCAGTTCAGCAGCTTCCAGCTCAAAATCTCCAATGGAGATGCAAGGGATGACACTCAGGTTTTGTGCGTCCACTGTGCACGCATGTGGCTGAGTTATGACTTTGAACAAATCGGCATGTCTGCGGAAGTCCGCAAAACGTGATTTGAATGACATCAGTAAATCGGACGTGAAGGCTGCGACCGGGGTCCCTCGCTAAGCAATCCTCTCTGTACGCTCGCAATGTTTCGAAGTGCAGGAGACGGACACTTTCAATGTCCCTGATAAACAGCTCCAGCTTTGTTTCAAATGCAAACACTGCCTGTTGCAGGGACAAGATTGTGTTTCCAATGCCTTGCATTTTCACATTGAGGTGGTTCAAATGACCACCAGGTAATGAAACTTCAGGAGCCACTCAATGTCAGTGAGCTCGGGATGAACATTTCCTTTCATTTCCAGAAATGCCCTCACTTCGTTTAAACAGGCAGCAAAGCGGTCGAGTACTTTTCCCCTGGATAACCAACGAACATTGCTGTGCAGTAGCAGCCCTGGATAATTACTCCCATTTCATCCAACAGGGCCTTAAACTGGCGATCATTCAAAGCTCGGGCCGCAATGAAGTTCACAATGCGAACGACCAATGACATCACTTCGCGAAGTTCCTCTCCACACGACTGAGCACACAGTGCCTCTTGATGCACAATGCAATGAAAGTTTAAGATGGGCCGCTTCACTTGCTCACACAGAAGAGCAACGAATCCTTTATGTTTCCCGAACATACTGGATGCTCCATCAGTACACACGGATATAAGTTTATCCAGTGGTAGCTTTTTCTCTGTAGCAAAGTCCATCAGAGATTTCAACACATCCTCGCCTCTAGTTGTATCTTTCATCGGCAAAACAGCAAGACTCTCTTCACGCACTGTATCACCTGTCACATACCGCCCGACTATGCTTAGCTGTGCTACATTGCTCACATCGGTAGACTCATCCAAGGAAAGAGAAAAGTAACTACCTGAACTGATGTCGTTGATCTGCATCTCCTCTATCTGGCGAGCCATCATGAGTGCCCGATCATGAATAGTTCTTGCTTACAAAGGCATGTCTTTGATTTTTTGGATAATTTTATCCTTGTTTGGGAGGTTGTTAAACAGTTCTTTAGCCACACTGAGCATGCAGCCCTTAATGTACTCCCCATCTGTAAATGGTTTCCCGTTCCGTACAATCTCCAGAGCGCCAGCAAAGCTTGCAGAATTCAGATTCCCGCCTTTGTTAGTCCATGCCAGCAGCTGCTGCTGTCCGGTTTGCATTCTCCGCTGAAGCTCAGCGCAAGCTTTTTTCCTGCATTCCCCATTGGGATATTTTGCGGCGAATGCTGCATGGTGCGTCTCAAAATGTCTCTTAACATTTGACTTTTTGAGCGACGCAATACCTTCATTACAAATGAGACACTGCGGACCCCGACTTCTCCACAAATGCAAATTGATCCGTCCATTCGGGCTGGAATGAACGGTAATCGTCGTCTTTTTTTCTTTTTGCCATCTTGCTCTCGTTGATGATGATTTTTAATTTAGCTAGCTAGCTGTTTAACTTGACCTGGACATGATGCAGGCCTAACTACGTCATCCAATTAAAATTCAGCTCTCTGAAAGGTAGGCTAGCTACAGGCCAAACGCCGCTGTCAATCATATTAAGCTGCGAGTCTCTTACCTAAATATTTTGAACATATTTTATTTAATTTTATGCATTCATAATTATGCATTAATCAAGTATGCTAATAGTTTAAAAATAATTATCATCATGTTCGAGGCTGTATTTTCAGTCAACATTTGAAAATTGAAGAGCCATATAAAATCCTGAAAAGAGCCATATATGGCTCGCGAGCCATAGGTTCCCGACCCCTGGTTTACAGCATGCCAGAGTTTCATGTATTATCTTTAAACTGTTTTTGATAACATAATTGCATCATTCTAAATATCCAACATTGCTTTTGAAACACTTGTATTTGGACAGCTTGACCATTTATTGTAAATTCAAAAATCATTTTCCTAAACATACAGGGACGTACTGCTATAATTATATAACGCATCAAAACTGGATATCAGAGATTTAGTTTTTTTTTTTTATATAATATTTGTCTGCATATAATCCACAGTTTCAACAACAACCCTTGAAAAATAAGTATGAAATAATTATAATGTAATATTTTTTTCTTTCTTTTTCTAAGACATACATTTAAAAAAAGATTATACTTTCTGCAAATAGTTATCTGAAGTCCATATCCTGACATTGGCTTAATTTCAAGTAACCATGTCTCCATTTAAAACCTGTTTCTTTAAAAAACATTTTCATTGTTGATTACACAATGCTACGACCTTTATTTTTGTTAAAGTTTAAAAAATATGATGACCTCTTCTTTTTCCCCAGGTGTTTGAGGGGACATCAGGTATCGATGCTAAGAAAACAGCCTGTGAGTTTACAGGTGACATCCTTCGCTCGCCTGTATCAGAGGACATGCTTGGTAAGTTGACCATTAAACAGAAGGATGCTTGTTTAAACACATCTTTGTATAGCGGACCATGAAGTCATGTATTGAGAATCCAGGTTCTTTTCACAGTGTGTTGCCTGCAGCTGTGTGATTAAAGCCCAATTGCAGATGGTAGTTTCTCCTTATGACAGAATAGCAATGTCATGCTTTTAATAGTTGCTGATCTCTGTTAAATGTGATAGTTTTCCTACCTTTTTACCTATAAATGTAGTAATCTGAGCCCCAGTGTTAGTCTTAACTAATTCAGCTATAATATCGAATCCCATGTAGGCCCATGTGTGCAGTTTTGCTCATTAAGATCATTTTTCCACCCATAATGTTAGCAGCACCTTTAAACAATCTTCAATATGTTGTTTATTAGCAGTGAGATATAAAGTATATTAAAACATAATATAGTTTAAATATGGCGTTTGCATATATTTGTGTATACGTATTTAATTATACAAGTAAAAAACAGTGCAGAAATATTGAATATTGAAATAAATTTGCCTACCCTGTACACTTACTACTATGTTAACATTAAGCCCAACACCTATATTTGACCTGCATATTTTTGACAGTGGGTAAACATTTAGGCAAAATTCAAAATGCTTAATATTTTTATACTAACTATTAACACCTGTATTTTACATCAGTAAAAACTACAAACTGTATAGCCTTACTGTTTACAATTGCAGTGCAGCCCACTGTAAGATAATAAGACTGTGCCATACTTAATAAATGCAAACTTAATAAAAAAATCTTCACCTCAGAACAGCTGAAGAAACCAACAGGCAAAATCAGCAGAAGCAAATGATTTATTTACCTTTTATTTTGAGGGGGAAGAAAAAAAAATTGTGCCGCTATGAAAAAAACTATATACAAATGTAATATTAATGTGATTAATAATCTGCACAACTTTCTGGTGACCAAATGGTACGTCAGAGTGTTTCTGTCTTGGACATGTTTTCTTTGCGTATCATCCCCCGCCCCGTACCCTCCAGTTTTGAGATGCTTGGACAATGTTGCATGAATCACCCTGTATAGAAATTCATCAATTTGTTTACAGCTAATTATAACAAATAAAGTACGACCTACTGTATATATGAAAATGTCAGTTGCATGTGATTGTCTGGAATAGGTATTCTTAACCCTGGACCGTTTTCTAACTGGTTTACCATCTTTCTGAAGAGCTTGATATTAAGGAGTCCTGTTTTTTCCAGGTCGAGTATTCAATGGCTCTGGTAAACCTATTGACAGAGGACCCACTGTGTTGGCTGAAGACTTTCTGGATATCATGGGTATGACAGAACACTCAGCAGTGTACTAAATATATTCTATCTTTATTTGTAGGTTAATTTCACCCATTCACTAGAATTTAGAAAATTAATTAGAGATTTCCTTTAACCTGATTGTTCAATATGAGGTCCCTAATCTCTGGTAAAGGATACATGCTGTCTTTCAAACTATGTTTAATCTCTATTTCAAATCAATCTGCTAGAAAATATGTAAATGCAACATTAATTTATGTAATTTATTCTGCTTGATGAAAGAAAATCCCATACATGCCCTCTGAATGCTGTCTTTCAATGTAGACTAAAGTCTGCTTCCTCGCTACCCAATAATTTCTATCTATTTAAATGTAGTGCAGCACTAAAGTATAGTATTTGCTGTCAGTGGCAATACAGTAACCACAACAGCAATAGCAACTAGTCTCCGGTTTGAGTGACAAATTGTAGAAATCAAACAACTTAATGCACACTGATTTTAATTTCAGCAACTTTATTTCAGCATGTCATAATAATAATAACAACAACAACAGGCACTGTGCACTCTTCTCTAACAAAGCCAGGAGGCTTTGAATAAACTTTATGAACGGACTGAACAAGTTATTGAACAAACAGCACGATCAGTATTACACATCTAGGCTGCTAGATATTGACAAAAAAAATAAATAAATCACTTCCGCTAATACATTTTACTATTAACCATTAACCATTTCAACTGGGATAATAAAGCCTAAAGTCTTCACACCATGCATGGAATTGTAAGCAAACTACATTACTCATGGAGTATTGAGGACAACTTTATTAAAACTAGTACAATATAAAATCACAAAAACAGCAAATAGAAAAACTTTTTTTTTAATGCAGCCATTTTCTAATAGCAACAGAACCCTTAGGTGGGTCTTCAGCTTTGGGCATTTAACGACATGAGGCGGGCCTTACCAGACGGTAAAGCCCTCTTCTTTGGGTTCTACTGCTTATTGAATAGCAGTAATCCTGTACATGGTAACTCTAAAATCCACATTTCCAAAAATTGAGACGTCCTGTAAAAAAATACTTGGAACCCCATGTGAAGGCATTGAAATGTTCCTTTGGCCTTCAAATATGATCACCCAATTTGACTTGTGACGTGCATTTTAGAAATGTTTCCTTTGCTGTATCCTAAATTTCATGTATACGCAAACATTTTTCATGCAGTTGAACCCTAAATGCTGGTGGGTAGCATAGACTTGTTTTGTAAATGGATTCTACAGCAATTTGTTAAACATAAAAAGCCTGTTTTGAACATAAACTGTGAATGCCATTTGGGGGGGGGGGGGGCACTTGTTTGTTGAACTGTGACCTGAGGAAAATAAATTCTTTGTTACAAACATCAGACGCATCCATTAAATATTTAAACTGACATATTCAGTGCAAAAGTAAATAGAATTCCATTTCTGTTTTCAATTACAGGTTAAACTTTAGTGTCTGAACTGAACCAATTTCACAACCCTTGCCAATCACATTTCCTGCATCTTCTATTAATCCAACCACATTGTGTAGACCACTAGTGACCTTATAAATTCTGTTTATCGCCTTATGAATATGCACACAGTGTAGCCAGCATTATAATGCAGCCTTGATTTAATTCCATTGTGTGGTTTGTCACTAGAAGAGTACTTTGTACATCTTTTAAAAAAAAAAAAAAAAAAAAAAAATTGAGATGATGCTTGTTCAAAATGCTTTTGGGGGATGAGTTCCTGAATTCTAAACCGTTGAGCCGTCAGATATAAATAGGTATATCTGTAATGTCAAACTTCAATGATCTACAGCTTGGTGACTATTTAAAAACCATCATATGTGTCCTTTAGGATGTAGTCAAACCTGTATGAATGATGTTTCTTTTGTTATATGCCGCTGTCGTGTTATTTGGAGGCTCTTTGTCTGTCTATCCATCTCTCTTTCTGTATATCATTTTCAAGGTTTTCATATATCTAGAGAAGCATTTGTCCAATTGTCACATGACTTGCTAAGGACCTTCTTTAGCACAAGTTATAGAATGTATCATAATCTCGGGTTACATGGAGGCTGTTTGTCTGTATGTCATGTTACAGTTTTGCATATATCTAGAGAACCACATGTCCCAGGTTATTGAGTGTGTCAATCTTTATGTATGTGAAGTCTGTCTGTGTCTCACTTTTTTTTTACTTTTCATGTTCAAACATCTTTTCTTTCTTTCCTAGGGTTTGTTCAAGTAAGTGGATGTTTAGCACATTTACTACAGGATTTTAGTAGCAAATGTCTTGAATTGTTGTTTTAAAACCCCGTTAGGTCAGCCTATCAATCCTCAATGCCGTATCTACCCAGAGGAGATGATTCAGACTGGTATCTCTGCTATCGATGGCATGAACAGTATTGCCAGAGGCCAGAAGATACCCATCTTCTCTGCTGCAGGTCTCCCACACAATGAGGTGAGAAGGTTACATGGAAAGCCATATCTGGAATTTCACCTGATAAAAAACTCAGTTTGGTACCTATAAATGCATTTATATACAGGGTGATTAGAAAGTGAGTTTACATCATGAGATATGGTGCGTTGATGTGGTAAACTTATTTTCTAATTACCCTGTCTGTGTGATGTCACCATAGCTACTTGTTTAATTGAAAATCCTGTTATTTTACAGGTAATCCATGTAAATGGAATAAAATATTCACATGTAGTTTAAAAATGTTATATAGAACAGTAATCATGTTTTTATAATTTCAATAAAATAAAAAATTGTTTATTTACATGTAATTGATATTGCTTGCAATATATACAGTAAGCTTGCGTTGCAGCAGCACCAACTGCAGCAGACGTAGTCAAAACAAAGCTTTATTTAACAGTCACTGTTCCAAGCAGGTTATCGGTCACATTTTACTACTACTAAAAATATTAATAATAATATGAACTTAGGCTTGTCAAGTGACCCTGGAGATTTGTTGTGCCTCCATGATACATCAACAGTCGCTTTCACAGTTTGCATTCAACTTTTGTTTTTTTGGTTGTCTGGGCATTTACAAAAAAATCCCAAACAGGAGAGGGGTTTAGAGATGTTTTTTTCAATTTGCTGTTTTGCTTTGCTGTCGAGATGGCGAATGAAGAAATTAAAGGTTTGCTTCTGGGTAACACAAGTTGGAAGGGGGAGGGGCGGATGGTGCTCAGTTTTCGAAACTTAAAATTATTAGTGTTAGCTTATATTTTGTATGTTTCAAACATACTCTACCATAGTACTCCTCTTACGTTGTCTTGTACACTAGGTATCGGTACATATTTTAGTGAAGCACTACAACCGCTATAGGTACCCCCCCAGTGCTTTGCATACTATACCCTGCTCCATACACGGCAACGGCGCCATATAGAGTTGCGACATGTAACGATTTGGTAGTGGATTTTAAAATAACAACTTTTGTGTACGTAGTATGCATTATTCAAATTGTTAGGTTACGGATGTAACCCTGGTTCCCTGAAAGAGAAGACGACCAACAACCAATACTTTTGGGATATGCCTGCCACAGGTCAGGTATTTACTGAGCATTTTATGTCAGAGCTGCCGATAGGCCCCTCCGGTGAGTGACGTCCTCGTCCCGCCTACCGAGGGATTAAGTAGTCTCTCTGCGAAGATCACTTTCTCTTTTGCATCGAACCCGAAATGTGAGTGATGCGACCTTGCAAGGTTTGTTGATCGTCTTCTCTTTCAGGGGCTAGACCCATAGTTGGAGTCTGCCTGGTTCTGAGTGCCTCTCGCCTGACTGAAGAGATCCATGCGTAGCGTGGCCTTGCAGCAGCTGGCAAAGGTTTGATAACCAGATTCTCTTGGAAGCCTGAAGGTGATGCCTCAGGTCGCCACATGGTGCAGCAGGGATTGGAACCATCCGGGTCACAGTGTGTCACAGGCGGACGCCAACGTCTCATCCTCTCCTGCACCGGAGCACGGGAAGGGAGCATTGAGACCACCTGCCGTGATGGCTCCCGTTCTTGGTGGGAGCGTTGCAGGGTCTCCTCCACTGCTGGCCCGAATGTATGGCCAGGGGAGACAGGTGCATCCAGCAAGGTAGACTTGTCCATATCCAGGACCCTGGCCTGGGACAGTCAAAGCTGTCTGTGCGCCACTGTAAAGCCTGCCAGACTTCGCAGCAGCATGTCGAGACCAAGCGCAGCTTCGAAGATACTGGTTCAGAGAGGGGCGCTGATTGCAAAATGCCATCCAGGTAGGCCGTGAGGAGACCTGCCGTGTTGGCCAAGTGCTTAATTTGTGCTTCAGCTGCATAAGCCGCCTTAAGGTGGGCCTCTGTTATTCTGCATTGGTCGTTAGGGCATGCAGGGTCCTTAGACAGACCTCCTACCGGAGGGGCTCACACCAGGGCCATGATGGTAGAATCCACCGGCGGGAATTCCGCTAAGCCCAGCACCCCTACACCTTCCAAGGAAGCCAGCGGGGCTGCTTGCTTCAAGAGATTCGGCGCCGAGGCCGGTCAGTGCTAAGAGGACTGTACCTCCTCCAGAATATCCGGAAACACCGTGCAGGGCTGGTGCTGTTCAGGCGCTGCTGTCCAGGGAACCTGGAGGAACTTGGAGGCTCGCTCGAAACGCGATCACGTCACCCTCCATTTTTGCCCAGCTGCACTGGCTAGCTGTAAAGTTCAGGATTTATTTTCAAAACTCTCCTGCTCACCTACATGCCCTTCATCACACAGGTCACGAGTACCTCCTCAACCTGCTGACCGCTTTGTCCCTGCCCGCAAGCTGAGGTCTGGCCTGTTTGTTATCCCCAAGCAAAAGTGCACTGCACTTGGAGAACGCTTGTTTAGCTTCATGGCTCTAACTCTTTGGAACTCTCTCCCAGCTTTGGTGTGTGATGCTCCCACCATCGCTCGCTTTAAATCAGCTCTCAAGACCCACCTGTTCTCTCTTGCTTTCCATGCTCTTTAAGCCTGATATCTGCTATTAGGTGCTGTGTTGCTGCTACTATTTCATTTACTTTCCACTGTATTTAATGTGGCTGTGTGGTCCAGTGGTTAAAGAAAAGGGCTTGTAACCAGGAGGTCCCCGGTTCAAATCCCACCTCAGCCACTGACTTATTGTGTGACCCTGAGCAAGTCACTTAACCTCCTTGTGCTCCGTCTTTCGGGTGAGACTTGTAAGTGACTCTGCAGCTGATGCATAGTTCACACACCCTAGTCTCTGTAAGTCGCCTTGGAAGGCGTCTGCTAAATAAACTAATAATAATAATTACGGATTTTTTTTTTTTTACTGTATAGCATGTATTATGCATTTCTCTATTTAAAGTATTATGGATTTTCTTGTTACTGCATCTTGTAAAGCGTGTTGTTATGGTGATCCACTATGAAAGGCACTATATAAAATAAAGATTGATTGATTGATAAGGGCCCGAACTGAGCTTGAGGGAAGGGTAACACCAGTCTCTGAGGTAACCTCAGAGCTGGGGCATGTCCCCAGGGTCAGTTATTGGGCCTCTGTCTCTTCCTCTGGGAAGGAGCCACCGTCTCAGGAAGGCACGATTGAATTCGCATCCTGTTCTTCCTTGCTCATCGCCACATCTTGCTCTGAGACGTCCACCAAAATCTGAGCCATCTGGCTCTTCAGTTCAGAGATATTATTTGCATGCCGCAAGTGTCTTGCCTGCTTACTGCTCCTTGAAGGAGACTTTGAGCGGCTGCGAGATCGATGGGCTGGATCCTGCATGCAGGGAATGCTCTGCAAAGGACTTGAGGGCAGATGGAAGAGGGGGAGGCCGGGGCTCCCAACGCCACAGAGGGCCCCGCGAGTCTGCTGTGCAGGGTCCGTGGCTGGGATGCTGCGCAGATTGTTCAGAACGCGGAGGAGGCATGCTGTATGTCCAGGCACTGGACACAGAGGAGTTGCTTGTCCGGTGGGGGGAGCATCCCTCCGCAGGACGTACAAGGGTGAAATTTGGACATGTTATTGACGTGCCGGGGTGAAGCACCGAGGCACCAAAGCACGGAGCGGCCAAGCACTGAGGCTCTGAGGCACCGAGGGCACCGATGCAGGGGGCATCTGAGCACCAAGGGTGGAGAAGCACCGAGGCTCTTGGGCACCGAGGGCACCGATGCAGAGAGCATTTTAAGCACTGAGGTACTGATGCTTTGGGGTGCCAAAGCACCAAGGCACCGAGGGCACGGAGGGCACCAGTGCAGGGAGCATCTGAGCATCATGGGACCCGAAGCACCAAGATTGTGAGGCACTGAGGGCACCAATGCAGGGAGCGTCTAAGCTCCGAGGGCACCGAAGCACTGAGGCTCTGAGGCGCCAAAGCACTTAGGGCACAAGCACTGAGGGTACTGGGATGGGTGTCTAGTCTGGACCGTGTGCAGTCACACAACTGGGGCAGTGCGTAGCTTACAGCAGAATGGAGTATAGCCTACAGACAGTAAGAAAAAAGAAAGAGAGATTTTTTTTTTGTAAGACCCAGCGCACTGAGGTGGGTGGGTCGATGAATCAGTGGAGTCTACTCGAAGGTGGGGCAAGGTAGAACCAGACCCAGTGGAGGAAGCACACGTTTATTTATTTATTTATTTATTTATTTATTTATTTAAGCTGGCAGTGGAAAACACACACACAGCAGAAGCTGAAGGGGTTTTTTTTGTTATTTTTTTTGGCAGAGCCGGGTCCCGGTGGAGTAACCACGCGTCACTGTTTTTTCTCTCTTTTTTTTTATTTATAGCTGCAAATAGCAGAGGAAGAAAAACACAAAACAGCAACTCTGCAATGCTAGGAAAGCAGACTGCAATCACCAGGCGATGTAGGCTTTTGGAAAGAAAAGATTAAACAGAGCGCAGTTGCACTGCGTTTATAGCTCAGTCTTCAGAAGCCGAGTTTCTGATTCTGGGAAAGAGACAAGCCGACTTCTAGCAATAACATTGCAGGGGGACTCCAGAAAAACTCAATCACACAATTGGACAGGTTAGTTTATACCTACCGTTACCTACCTGAGTGAGAAGCAAAAGAGAAAGTGATCTCCGCGGAGTGACTACTTAATCCCGCAGTAGGTGGGACTGCGGACGTCACTCCCTGGAGGGGCCTATTGGCAGCGCTGACATAAAATGCTCATTAAATACCTGACCTGTGGCAGGCATATCCCAAAAATATTGGTTGTTGGTCATCTTCGAATTGAAAGGGAACCAAAGATCCAATTTTTGCATGCGAGTGACATTTTAATGTGTGATTTTATAGTATTCACACATTGTCAAACGGTTTCTGTTAACAGAAAATAAAAAAATAAAAAAAAAAAAAAGAACCTTTGAAGGTTTAAAACTACCTTTGAATTCCTGGCTAGCGAACAAACCTTCGAACACAGCCCTACATATATTACTAGGGCTGTGTTCGAATATGAATATATATATATATATATATATATATATATATATATATATATATATATATATATAGGACGTTCAAATAGCAAATTTGTTGGTACCCCTCCACAAAAAAACGAAGAATGCACAATTTTCTCTGAAACAACTTGAAACTGACAAAAGTAACTGGCATCCACCATTGTTTATTCCATATTTAACAGAAATCAGACTTTGCTTTTGATTTTTTATTCAACATAATATTGTAAATAATAAAACAAATGAAAATGGCATGGACAAAAATGATGGGACCGCTAACCTAATATTTTGTTGCACAACCTTTAGAGGCAATCACTGCAATCAAACGTTTTCTGTAGCTCTCAATGAGACTTCTGCACCTGTTAACAGGTAGTTTGGCCCACTCTTCCTGAGCAAACTGCTCCAGCTGTCTCAGGTTTGATGGGTGCCTTCTCCAGACTGCAAGTTTCAGCTCTTTCCATAGATCTTCGATAGGATTCAGATCAGGACTCATAGAAGGCCACTTCAGAATAGTCCAATCTTTTGTTCTTATCCATTCTTGGGTGCTTTTAGCTGTGTGTTTTGGGTCATTATCCTGTTGGAGGACCTATGACCTGCTACTGAGACAGAGCTTTCTGACACTGGGTAGTACGTTTCGCTCCAGAATGCCTTGATAGTCTTGAGATTTCATTGTGCCCTGCACAGATTCAAGGCACCCTGTGCCAGGCGCAGCAAAAGCAGCCCCAAAACATAACCGAGCCTCCTCCATGTTTCACTGTAGGTATGGTGTTCTTTTCTTTGAAAGCTTCATTTTTTGTAGTCTGTGAACATAGAGCTGATGTGACTTGCCAAAAAGCTCCAGTTTTGACTCATCTGTCCAAAGAACATTCTCCCAGAAGGATTGTGGCTTGTCAATATGCATTTTAGCAAATTCCAGTCTGGCTTTTTTATGTTTTTCTTTCAAAAGTGGAGTCCTCCTGGGTCTTCTTCCATGGAGCCCACTTTCACTCAAAAAGCGACGGATGGTACGATCACAAACTGACGTACCTTCACCTTGGAGTTCAGCTTGTATCTCTTTGGCAGTTATCCTTGGTTCTTTTTCTACCATTCGCACTATCCTTCTGTTCAATCTGGGGTCGATTTTCCTCTTGTTTAAGGTTGGCTACAGTTCCATGGACCTTAAACTTCTTAATAATATTTGCAACTGTTGTCACAGGAACATCAAGCTGCTTGGAGATGGTCTTGTAGCCTTTACCTTTACCATGCTTGTCTATTATTTTCTTTCTGATCTCCTCAGACAACTCTCTCCTTTGCTTTCTCTGGTCCATGTTCAGTGTGGTGCACACAATGATACCAAACAGCACAGTGACTACTTTTCTCCATTTAAATAGGCTGAATGACTGATTACAAGATTGGAGACATGTGTGATACTAATTAAAGAAACTAATTAGTTTGAAATATCACTATAATCCAATTATTTATTATCTTTTCTAAGGGGTACCAACAAATGTGTCCAGGCCATTTTAGAATATCTTTGTAAAATAAGCAATAATTCATCTCTTTTCACAGCTTCTTTGCTTTATTCTATGACATACCAAAGGCATGCAAGTATACATGATAAAATAGCTTTTAATTTCATCACTTTTCAGGAGGAATGAAGCATTATTTCAATGAGCTGTAAGGGTACCAACAAATTTGAGCACGTCTGTATATATATATATCTATCAGTGTACAGAATTAGAGAGAGAGATATATATATATGGTCACAGATTTTAATTTCAAATAGCAGGTTCTTATAGGGCTGGGGCAACGCCAATGCAGTAATAACGGTACATTTGTAGATGCAGATAATACAGTAGTACAATGAGCTACATGACTGAAAACTATCATTTTGTATTATAATTACATCACATTATGTTAAATTCTCAACAAAATATAAGTAGCAGAGGACAGTTTGCAGTCAGATTTCACATTCACAAGATCTGTTATGCTATAATCTGATGTTTTGTTTGCATCCTGTGCTACAGTACCTGGGAAAGGCACAGTCTTCAACACTGCAGAGCTCAGTCACACGCAAGCTTTAATTCAGCTTGCTAGTAGTAAAACAAACATTAAAAGCAACGCACAGGATTGGTCATTCATGGCAATCAAACAATCTGATGCATCACCCCAGCTTTAGGTCCTTAAAGAGTAAGTCCTCACGTGTTGATACAACTGTTTAAAAAACATACCTGTAATTTCTGTTCATTGTTAACACCCTGACAACTTTTTAAAATCTGTTTCAAAGCTCTTTTCAAAATGATTGCTCAAGTGCACTGATGGTGTAAGGATTATTGCCCACATTGTCAAACAGGTAACAGCAATAACGATCCATGATGTGGTACGGAACACAAAAGTAAAAAAAAGAATAATCCTAAATTTGTCATCACAGGATGCTGACTTCTTAAATATAGCAAATCAGTACTTGTATATTGGGGAAACTGACAAATATGATGTACTAACACAAAAGTTTGCTTCTTTAGTAAAATTTAAGAATCTGCAGTATTAAGGCAGTTGCATTCATTTTAAAAACTAAAGTGAACAGCGTCAGCTTAAAATCCATTATGAGCAGATTGGTGCTTTTATGCTTCTCTTCCAGTACATGCTATTGCCATTCAGGCTGACTTCATTAGAAACTGTGAAAGCTAAGGTCATTGCCTGCCATTTTTAAGTTCATCTTCTGTGCTTGACAACATCACACCTGGTGGCTAATGGGTTTCTAAATGCCAGATTTTTCTTGGTCTTTTCTTCTTTTTTGTTTTTGTTTTCCAGATGTATTTTGCTTCATTAATTTGAAATCTTATTAATTCCTCCAAGTTTAACATTCCCTCTGAAAAACCTGCTTCATCAAGAGAACAGTTGCTGTTCTGTTCACAAATTTGAGGAAAGAAACTGACTCTTCAACTGCTCTAAAATAGCAGCAAATAGAGCCCCTGTTATTTGTTCCGATTTTTTTTTTCTTTGTACTGTATCTGTAGCTAAAAGTGCCAGATGTAGTCTGTTTTATTCACGATTATTTAAACTAACGACACTCAAACAGTGAATTATTTTTTACAGATTCAACACTTAACATTGTTATCCCTTCTGCAACATAAGGGATTCAGTTGCACATAAAAACAAAAAGAAAAATTGGCAATTCAGTGTCAATTTTTACTTGCTTGCTTGCTTACTGCCCACTTTAACCATGTTAAATAAAAGAAAACAAGAAAGCAAGGGATTAATATAATTGGTCTACCGGTTAAAAACTGAAACACATTTTTTCTCTGACCGCCAAAGACTGTTTGTGTTTGTATGCTCGCTTTCTTGTTGTTTTTCTGTCTCCGGTTAGCACGCACGGTGCAAGATAACCTGTCAGATTACTTTGGCATAGACTGAGAAAGGCCAGTAAGAACACCTTTTGGAAATGCTATTTTGTAAATTGCCAAATACTGTATTACATTGCTTTGTTTTACAATAATTACCGCAGTATCGTACTTTGGTGTTAATTTCTAATGTTAATAAAGCAACTACCATGTAGTATAATGCCTCCCTCATGAGATCAAGCTCAACCACAACTCTGAGGTACACCTATTCCAGTCCCAGATGACGCCCAAGTCTTCCTGGATTCTCTCGACCTCCCGGACCCATCCCAGGCCTTCGTTTTTTCTCTTCTCCTGCTGGCGAGACTCAACTTGATGCAATGAAGAAGGTCGGCTCTGCTGCATGACGCCTCAACTGATCACTCTCCTGGTCCTTGGATCCTTTCACTTGGTGCAGATCTGCTGATGACATCGGGGAGCACCTGTTGCTGTCGTTCGGTCATTATTATTATTATTATTATTATTATTATTATTATTATTATTATTATTATTATTATTATTAATTTATTAGCAGACGCCCTTATCCAGGGCGACTTACAGTCGTAAACAAAAATACTTTTCAAGGGTCACAGTACAAGTAATAATACAATTAAGAGCAAGATAAATACAATGACTTTGGTTCTAGCAAGTACAAGTATGACAAAATACGATTCAATAACGGAGCAGATAACAGTGTCAGTGATAGTTACATCAGGATATAATTAAATACAAAATAATACAGATTAAATAACACTTGACAGATTACAGTACTGTAAAGTACAGGATTAAATGCAGTAAAATAGGGGGCAGATAAGAGCAAGTAAAGCGCATTTAAGGATGAGTGATAAAGTGTCCAGAGGGAAAAGAGGAGTTCTACAGGTGCTGTCTGAAGAGGTAAGTCTTGAGGAGGCGCCGGAAGGTGGTCAGGGACTGGGCAGTCCTGACATCTGTAGGAAGGTAATTCCACCACTGCGGGGCGAGGGTGGAGAAGGAGCGGGCTTTGGAGGCAAAGGATGTAGAGTCAGTCTTCTAGTGCAGGAGGAGCGGAGAGGTCGAGTGGGGGTGTAGGGAGAGATGAGGGTCTAGAGGTAGCTGGCTGCAGTCTGGTCAAGGCATCTGTAGGCTAGTACAAGAGTCTAGAACTGGATGCAAGCGGTGATCGGGAGCCAGTGGAGTGAGCGGAGCAGTGGGGTTGTGTGGGAGAAGCGAGGCAGAGAGAACACCAGGCAAGCAGCAGAGTTCTGGATGAGCTGGACCGGATGGGTGGTGGATGCAGGGAGGCCAGCCAGGAGGGAGTTGCAGTAGTCTAGGCGGGAGAGTACCATGTCCTGGACCAGGAGCTGGGTGGCGTAGTTGGTGAGGAAGGGTTGGATTCTTCGTATGTTGCTCAGGAAGAATTGGCAAGTGCGTGCCAGAGTGGAGATGTGCTGGGAATCAGAGAGGCAGGGGTCCAGGGTGACTCCGAGGTTCTTAGCTGAGGAGGAGGCTGTGTGGTCCAGTGGTTAAAGAAAAGGGCTTGTAACCCACAGGTCCCCGGTTCAAATCCCGGCTCAGCCACTGACTCATTGTGTGACCCTGAGCAAGTCACTTAACCTCCTTGTGCTCCATCTTTTGGGTGAGACGTAGTTGTAAGTGACTCTGTAGCTGATGCGTAGTTCACACACCCAAGTCTCTGTAAGTCGCCTTGGATAAAGGCGTCTGCTAAATAAACAAATAATAATAATAATAATGAGGAGGAGATAGAGAGTGTAGTAGATTCCAGAGGAATGGAGATAGAGAGATCAGAGGAGTGGGATGAGGGAAAGAACAGGAGGTCAGATTTAGAGAGGCTGAGTTTGAGGTGATGCGAGTGCATCCAGGAGGAGATAGCAGACAGATAGGTAGAGATACGGGAGGGAATGGTGGAGTCAAAGGTTGGGAAGGAGAGGAAAATCTGAGCATCATCAGCATAGAAATGGTCTGAGAAACCATAGGATGTGATGAGGAGGCCCAGGGAGCGGATGTAGAGAGAGAACAGGAGAGGACCCAAGACTGACCCTTGGGGGACTCCTGTTGAGAGAGAGCGAGGTGTGGAGGTTGCTCCACGGCAGATTACCTGGTAAGTGCGGTTGGAGAAGCAGGAGGAGAACCAGGCCAGAGCAGTGTCAGAGATTCCCAGGTCAGCGAGAGAGGATAGTAGAATAGAGTGATCGACAGTGTCAAAGGCAGCAGAGAGGTCGAGGAGAATTAGGACAGAGGAGAGAGAGGCAGCTCGGGCAGAGCTTAGTGAGTTGGTGACAGACAGGAGGGCGGTTTCAGTGGAGTGAGCAGAGCGGAAGCCAGATTGGAGAGGGTCGAGCAGGGAGTGGTTGGACAGGAAAGAAGAGAGCTGGCGGTGTACAGCCTGCTCGAGGGTTTTGGAGAGGAAGGGTAGGAGGGAGGGAGGGAGGTGAGGGAGGAGAAGAGGGTGGAGGTAGCAGAGTCTACAGAGTTGTGAGAAAGAGTCGATAGGAGGGAGGTGAGAGAGAGCAGTGGAGGAAAGGACAGAGGGGGAGAGAGAGCGGAGGTTACGGCGAGAGGTGACAGTGGGGGTAGGAGGAGCAGGGAGAGACAGAGGAAAAGAGATGAGTACCTAATTTCTGGAGGGAGGTGGGGTCGAGGGTAGGTTTTTTGAGGAGGGGAGTGATAGAGGCTTGTTTGAAGGCAGAGGGAAAGAGACCAGAAAGGAGAGAGGTGTTGAAGGGAGGAGATGAAGGGAAGTAGAGCAGGAGCAGCAGCTTGAAAGAGGTGAGTGGGGAGGGGGTCCAGGGCACACGTGGTGGGTTTGTGACCCTGGAGCAGGGAGGAGAGGTCAGAGTCTGAGAGGGGAGAGGAGGGTGAGTTGGTAGGGGATGCACTGGGTGTAGGGGTTGGAGCAGGAGGGGGTGTGGGGGAGGGAGAGGTGTTGCTAATTTTGACTTTTTATAGCATGGGTTGTTTGTTTTAGTAGGGGGGGGACAGGGCTCTTGCTTGCCCTGTCTACTAGAGTCACGGATAGATACTTTTGTAGGGTGGGGGCCACTGTTATAGGACTAGACAAAATTATTATTTTAACAGCAGCAAACCGTCCCATTTACTTGCTCCGAGATTGCTGTAAAAACAAGCGCTTTGCAGATATTTTAGCTGTTGAATCCACACAGGGAGGTAATTAACGGATGCTTCCCAAATAAACTCGGCATTACGTTCCTTTTACTCTGACCTTTTATAGCGCTGATATTCGCTTTGATAAGGAAACCTGCTCACATTTCCTCCAAAATCTCCAAATGCCACGCCTTTCACCTGAATCTGAATCTGCAATACTTATATTTTTTTTACTAAAGAAAATATAAAGATTCTACTCTGTACAAGCTATCGTCCCCTATCTTTGATTAATTTGGATGCTAAATTATATGCTACGGTTCTATCGTGCCATCTGGAGTGACTAAATTAATTAATCCTGACCAAACAGGGTTCATTTGGACCCGTCTGGCATCTGATAATGTTCACCGTCTACGTCATATTATACATGCTGCCACAGATATCGCTGCTCCCTGCGCTGTACTCTTACTTAATGCAGAGAAAGCCTTCGATTTGGTTAGAATGGGATTTTCTTTGATTGGTTTTGGATCATATGGTTTTCAAATATCTGGGTATTTATATCCACCTATCCTTGCATTCCACTGTATCAAATAATTAACAAAATCTTTGCTCAGGTGAAATCAGACTTAGACAGATGGTCCCATCTTCCTAATTCGCTACAGGCCCACATAATTAATTAATTAATTAATTAATATACTTCCTTGCATCAATGCTCCCTCTTTCTCCTCCTCCCGGATATCTAAATTTCTATGGAAAGGTAGACGGCCACATATTAGATTTTCCACTATACAGCGAGAGAAGATTTCGGGAGGTTTATCGCTGCCAAACTTTTAAATTATATTTTTGGTCATTTTATATTACGTCCACTTACTGTTTGGCTTGATCCTGATGCTCCTGTCTCATGGTGATTTTACTAGAAGAGAAATTGGTATCTCCATACAGATTACAAGATCTGATTCACTCAAACATTCCACTCAAGCACTGTAGATTGCGCTTCGGCCCTATAATCTCACAGAAAATTACTATATGGCGTTCTGTTGAAAGACACACAAAACTCCAACTAAAATGGCATTCTCACACACATATCTACATATCTTTCTTAACTAAGCGCTCTTATCAAGGGGTCATCCTTTCTCTTTCCCACTCTGAAGAGATAGGGGAGTACACTCTTACTGATGCGTCTAATACTGGTTGTTTTCTCACATTCCAGGATAAACAATCACTGTACAACTGTGTGGTCCAGTGGTTAAAGAAAAGGGCTTGTAACCAGGAGGTCCCCGGTTCAAATCCCACCTCAGCCACTGACTCATTGTGTGACCCTGAGCAAATCACTTAGCCTCCTTGTGCTCTGTTTTTTGGGTGAGACATAGTTGTAAGTGACTCTGCAGCTGATGCATAGTTCACACACCCTAGTCTCTGTAATTCGCCTTGGATAAAGGCATCTGCTAAATAAACAAATAATAATAATAACTTACCGGGCTCTTCCTTTTTCTTTTGTCTTTCACTTCGCTCAGCAATGCATGCCTATGGGGTTCCCTGGGGGACTACATTGCCACTACATCCACTCCATGATATGTTGAACACAGGGTAAAACAAAGTGACTGGTTTCTTCATTATACAGTATGAAGACCCTTAGCAGCTAGTACAATTTGGAATAGCGACCTAGTTTCCTTACATGTTGAGGTTAATTGGGATACTGTCTAGAATAATTTAGGCTTAACCTCTAGGAACCCTAATCATCAGCCGATTCATTTGAATTTCCTTCATAGGACATAATTAACCCCTCGTAGACTTTTTCCTCATGATGTTTTCATATGTGCCCTTGGCACCTTTCTACATATGGTTTGGGAATGCCCGGTTGTAGCTTTATTCTGGGAGCGGGTTTCCTCTACTTTTTCCACAATATTTGGAAAGATACTGACATCTAGGTATTATTGTTGTTATATATTGTTGTTTTTAATTGCAGGGAATGCATTCTGTTCGAATAGGCCCTGAAGCTTACCTGATCACCAGGTTCATTAAAAAAAAAAAAAAATAGCGTGAGCCAATTCACTAGCCTCTAGTGCCTTTCACCTCTGGGAGATTGGGTCTAAACACAGGTGATACTGTAAGTGAATTAAGTTTGATGGTTTCACCCTGACTTACTGGGGGGGGGCTCACTTGCTTTCACCTTAAAAGTAAAATGTTGCTGCTGTTAAATGGAACAAATAAAATATAAGCTACTCCTGCCTACATTTCTTGAAACAATCTTGATTTATCCATAACTATTAAACACTTTGATAGTGCTGCATTTAGAAATACTAAAATAAACACAAATTTGACATTTATTGTATTTCAGTCTATTTTAGTATTTCTGAAATCTTGTCTACTGATTTAATCTTTTGATTTATTGCTTTGATTATTCTGATAATTAACATTGACAACTCCATGGCAAAATTTTTTTTTCACCCAAAACATTAGGCATTATTCTTGGTGTTTTGAACCTGCTTTACTATTCAAATTCAAACACAATCCAATACGATTTCAGTGTAACTAAAATAATAATTCTGTAGCTAAATGCATTAACGGACCAAAATTGTTCGATAAAACTAAATTCATTGATGACTGCAAAATGTAATCAAATGATGTGAATAATCAAGGCAGCTTGTATTGTTGACTGTAGGACGTCTCCCGGAAACTGAAGAGACCACCCATGACCTCTTTGACCCGATAGTAGTTTGTTTGTTTGTTTGTTTATTTATTTATTTATTTATTTATTTATTTATTTATTGCATTTATATAGCGCTTTTTTATACAAAAATATCACAAAGCACTGTACAGTACATAGTAGAAAAAAAGAACAAACCACAATACTTTTGTGGTTGCATGTCACACATACAACTGCCACAGTCGGACCATTTAAATAACAGTATACACATACTAATATAAAAGCAGCAATTTTAAAGTTACATTAAAACTCACTAAGATAAGAGCCATTTTATAGAAGTGTGTTTTTAGTCTTTAGTCAAAGACGACCCCCAAACTCTTAATTTCTAGTTTAAGTTTTGATGAGAGACTGCAAGGGTCGAGCTCATGTAATCCCACATTTCCTTATAGTTGGTTCTGTGATCCCACAAGCATAACCTCTGTGTTGTCTGAATTCAACATTAGAAAATTCTATGACATCCCGTAGTTGATGTCTGTAAGGCAAGTAGCTAATAACACCCAGGCAGAAGAAATTCCTGTATTTAGGGACAAATATAGCTGGGTATCATCAACATAGCAATGGAAGTTCACTTTATGTCTGCGGATAATGTCACTAAACATGGAGCCCTGTGGAACACCACAGACGACTTCCAATTTTACCTCTCCAATGGAGATTAACTAAAACCTATCAGAAAGATAAGATTTGAAGGAGAGTGGTAATAATTTGAGTCTGTTCAGATGGTTCTCCTTATGTCCTGCCTCTCACCCCAGGAGCTAATTTAAGGCATGATTAGGATTAGGGAGGTAAAATAACATTATAATTTACCAAGTTGACTGTATCATTTAAAGAGGGTGCCATTTACGAGGTCAGGATTTTGGTTTTGGTTTGTTTGTCTTTCTGCAGTGAAGATGAGACTGACTGTCTGGAAATTACCGGGGTATTTGAAAGGGTCTCTCCAGTTTAATGCAGTATCCCAAGTTCACGTTTAAAGATGATTTCCTGGGGCACTGTTTACTGCATTGTTCTGTCGGTATACCATTTTGTACACTTCATTTGAAACAGTAATGCTCCATTCTTTAAAGGTAGATTCAGGTGCAAGCAAACCGGCTTCCTTATTTATAATGGGTCAAGTTTGGCTTTCCTGTACAAATAAACATATTTTGCTTTTTAAAACCCATGTTCTTTCAATGCTATTGATACTCTAATAATGCTTATCTGTGTGTTTTGTTGTGTTTTGACAGATTGCTGCCCAGATTTGCCGCCAAGCCGGCTTGGTTAAAAAGTCTAAAGATGTCATGGATTACAGTGCTGATAACTTTGCCATTGTGTTCGCTGCTATGGGTGTAAGTAAAGGAAGAGAATTAAGGGTTTGTGTAGATTGCTAAAGCATTGAATGTATATGTGTATCAACTAATCTGGTTGAGGTAACTTTAAAGCATCACTGGGACAGATAGTGGTTAATTTTAATGATCTAAACAGTGGTGAATACAAATACCACCACTTTAACTATTTTAAACCAGCTTTTCCCATTTTTTAAATTATTTTTTATTTTTTATTGAAATATGTTAAAAACCATGATTGAATTTTTGCAAAATGTAACTGTAGCAGGGCGGCAGTAAGCCCTGCTGCTTTAAATGTATTTATTTATTTTTAGAACGGGGTTTCCCCCTCCGCCCCTGTGCAGATTATTGTTTTGTTTTGTTTTATGATTTATTATTCTATTTACAGCGTAGCCGTGTGTTTTATTTTATTTAGTAGCGTGGATGGGAAGCCCCATCCACAGCAGTTGAGTTAATAAACTTGTGCAGATTGTGGCCGAGGGCTAATAGATTAATTACCAGCTAGTTAAACCCCTCGGCCACGATATAAAAGCCTTCAGCTCGCTGCACTCGGGGTGGGTGTACGAGAGGAGCGTAGAGAGCGAGCAGAGAGAAAAACCGAAACTTAAAAAGAAAACATACAGGAACAGTGAAGGCTATTGCCCAGCCTGACCTGTGTGGATTTTGTGTTCGTGATTTGTTTTATTTAAAATATTTATTTTCGCTCTGTGAGCAAGTCTTTTTTGTTTAAAACCTTTTTATTTATTTTTGCTTAATAAAAACGGCATCGCCGTCTTTCATTTACTTTGGTCTGCAGTATTTGGTGTCAGTTTTTAGTTCCTGCTTCTGCCGTGACGTCACCGCCCAGCCACCCTGCCACAGTAACTTTTTCCTAAATTCCTACAAAAAAGAGAAAAAAATCTATCCACCTGTACCTCACTAGGATAAGACTTATTTTTAAATGGATAACTGCCCAAGTGTTATAAAAAAAAATCCAGCTGTGGCTTCTACTGGTGGGTTTTAGCTTGAAAATCAATCTCTTAGTGATGGTAAAGTAATTGTAGCAAACAAAATAATTTCATAAATCTTGCCCAGTTTGCATTAGCTACATAGATCTCAAATAGGGTGTTTTTAAAGAAATAGCATGCATGTGTTTTTTTGATTTTTTTTTTTTTTTTTTTCATTTTAAAGCTTGAGATCTGGTACTACACTAGGTTAAAGAATATTTACAGTTTGCTTGCCTTCCCTTTCAGGAAGTGTGTTGCTGCTTTACTTTCTTGGTCATTTCACCACAGCAGTGTCTTCTGGGTGAAAGCACGTTACTGGTTGAAGGGATATCGGTCAATAGGAGAACCAGCTGATTGGTTATTGACATGAAAGAAGACAGTGAACCATTTCACCCTCAAGGGGTCTAAGTGCAAGTCTAAAAGCATAACTTGCAAACATAGATTTATTTAAGCAAGAGTTGTATTAATATTATATTTTAAAAAGAAAATACATATTTAATTCAAAGCTGCACATTTGAGATATTTTATAATGAATGGATGTGCATAGCAGAGACAATGTATGGAACTACAATGTTAGCTACAATTACTTTAATAAAAGGTACAGTAAATCACCAGGTGGAAAAACAGCACTTGGGTATTAATTATAGGAGGCAAAGGGTGGCTGTATTTATTCTAACAGTGTTTAGATCATTATTGCAGACCCTAGATCTGTTTACAGTATTGGTACATATTTATTTACATTCGATCATTGCTTAAATTTTATATAAATGTAATTTTAAATAATGAGAAACTCATTGTTGTGACAGGATAAATGGGCTACACCTGGATGAAAAGAACATGGTCTGAAAACCACAGAATAGTGTGTGTTTTTTTAATGAAAGGAATATTTCCTGTAAAGCATTGTTTATGACCTTGAATTTGCTTGTGCTTCAGGTTAATATGGAAACCGCTCGCTTCTTTAAATCCGATTTTGAGGAAAATGGCTCCATGGACAATGTGTGCTTGTTCTTAAATCTTGCAAATGACCCCACGTAAGTAACTTTTTAAAATGTATTTATAATTTTTTTTTTTCCAAACAGCTATTCAGATGCTTACAGTACAACTCAGTGTAGAAACGGGCCAATTCAATTTGGTCTAGCATTGTGCTTGAATGTAATACCAAGAAATCAAAACGTCATGAAGGTCATAGGTAGCTGTCAAACTCTCAATAAAATTTAAGTTTAAGTTTTGTTGCAAAATTGTTCAATCTGTGTCATTAGTTGCTTCTAATCAAGATCTTCCTTTTGACAGCATTGAGCGTATTATTACCCCTCGCCTTGCGCTGACTACAGCGGAGTATCTGGCTTACCAATGCGAGAAACACGTCCTGGTTATTCTCACAGACATGAGCTCCTATGCTGAGGCTTTAAGAGAGGTAAATGTATACTTTGCCGTTTTACAATAGGGATGTGCAAATACACCCTTTAACGTGTTTTTATCAGAAACCTGTTAATGTGATCATATTAGGAAAAGATGCCTTCAATCCCCTATACAGCGGAGTACCAATCAATGGCAATGAATGTCCGCATTGAGTGATTTAACCCTTTGTGGTCCATTTATTCAGCGTGTCTCAGGCGCATCAGGTCCAATTAATTTTCACACGCGCAGTTTATTTTTAGACTAGCTGTTTAAGTATTTTTTTAACTGTAAAACAGGTTTAAAAGGCACTGCATATCAACAGGACACTCAGTACTGCATCTCCAGCCCTGCCCCACCCCTTGTTCGCTGTATTTTTTCACATACCTCTTCATAGTCGTGCATTATTATTATTATTATTATTATTATTATTTTTTTTCTTAGCAGACACCCTTATCCAGGGCGACTTACAGTCGTGAACAAAAATACATTTCAAGCATACCGATAAATCATCTCCTGATCACTCGTTTTATCACCAAACTCCTCAATAATGCAATCCAAGTCATTATTTTATTACAATAACATCTCAAAAAGGTCTGCAAATGTCCGTGATATTCTTTGAATGCTGGATGCTGAAGTAGCTATCTTGTTTGTTTATGTCCACATTATCTCTGTGGTGCCAGGGCTATGTGTGTTGCTGAGATCCACGCCAGTATTTATTTATTTTTTTTTTTTTGGCTCCTATCGGTCTCACTCGGCCATTGAATGGTTTTCTTGGCTTTTTCCGGAGAAAAAAAATGACTAGAGACCCGTGTTTCACGTCTTTTTTGATGATGTTGACATCGGACCAGAAAGTAAAAATTATAATGTCGGACCTGGTCTGACATAGGACCGCAAAGTGTTCAAAGTCTGTTGGAAGCTAACTCTCTCTTCACCTGGGGCACTGATGTTTTTACTGCCATACTTCCTTAACAAGACTGTAAACTGACGAAACTAGAAAATGCCACTAATTTGTTGCGCTCACATGACCTTTCCTGAGAGCTGATCGCACTGACTGAATTATCTGCTGCTGTGTATACTGGGAGATGTATTTCTTTGTCATGTTTATCCAGAGGTTAAATCCTTCCCAGAACTACAATCCCACAATTTACTGCAGAGATTACACATTTTAAAGTGAAATCAAAATGATTTTATACCAAATGGTTAAAATAAAGGTAAGACAAATAACCACAGATGGTGTGTGTAGGTTAAGTTAGATCACGACAGGTTCTGTATTCACACTGTCAGATAGTTATTGATTGGTAATCAATGTTGGTAAACGAAGGAACACTGTGTTGTGTAATTAACACGTCTTAAGTGGGGTTATTCCATTTAACACCTAACTTAAAACATGATAAAGGCAATTTCTTAAAAAATCTGAATATTTTCATATAGATAGGGTTTTTGGTTAAAACTAAACAATCCTACAACATTTTCGAACCCTGTTTTATGCCACATTGAAAGCTGACTGACTTGAAAGCAATTTGAAATCAGTAGCAGATAAAAAAAAATATTAAGGCTTTGAATATATTATACTCTCTGGGAAATATTTGATGTTGGCAAATGAAATAATAAATAGCAATTCAACAAAAACATTTCAGTAAGTTGTCACTGTAATAGTTAATTTTTTCGACATGTAACAAAATGTGATAGCAGGTTACATTTAATGTAAAAAAAAAATAACAATTACTTTTAGTTACGAAAAAAAAAAGAACTGTGGCCAATGCATAACATGGAAATCAGGAAGTGATCTTTGGCTTCTGTGTAATGTTCGGATGCAGCTTGGATTGTAGACTGCAGATGGAACCAGCTGCAGCCCAGTTTGCTATTGGAGGAATGGGGTGTTTACAGGTTTTGTGGTGCAGATGACTTAAATGAGCCTGAAATGTTCATTTTTTATATTCCTTTCACAAAAATGCCCACTGAAATAAAAAGCATTGACAAGTAAAGACATTGGTATTGTCCAATATCTTTAAAAAAGTGAGGTTTTAAAATGGCACTCATCTTGCTCGGCTCGCTGATGTGCAGCCATCTCCAGCTTCTTTAGTCGCGACTCGTTTTTCATTCTATTCTGGGATTGAAAACCATTCAGTTAGCTGTGTAGTGAATTAGGTATACAATTTATTTAAATAGAAATTAGTCTCTAGTCACCCTGTTTATGAATGTCAATGTAAGAAATGAGACACACCATATTTAAGTTCTGGACCATGTAGAACTCGGATTCCCTTTTACCACAGCCGACATTCACACGACATGTCAGAAATATAAAACAATAGTTTATTTAAGAATAAACAGGGGTGCACAACTAATCTAATATTACAGAAAGGAAAAGCTATTGGTTAGAAATATGCATGAATAGTGTACAGTTCATTGATTGCATAGTCAAACAATTACAATGATCATAACATCATTAGCATAAATGGTTAATATACTAATATTAAATATGGCTTATCACACAAAGCGTCTACTTTGCATTAGTATTTAATACCCGTTTCTCATTGTAATCGATCATGTCGATATGCGCAAGAATTAATTGAACTTCCCATTCAGAAAAGAATCCAACATTCCAGTACCTAATGTAGAAAATGTAGAAAATTAGTCTTACCGTGTTAATTTAGTTTAGACGTGATGTACCAAACTAATAATATGTTATCAACCTCAGTTGATTATATATTCAAATTAACTCAGAAATGGGGCAATTCTCTGCACTTACGAGGTAACTCCTTTGAGTTGCACATTTCAACAGACCAAATACATTTCTTGCACAATGATCACAAGCAACAAGACTGAGGTCCGGCGTGAGGACTGCCATAAAACTTACAGAGACTTATCAGATAAACCAGTCTAGGTCTGCTGTACACCTAAAACCACAGTATCCAAAAGAAACTGTGCCCTGCTACCTGCGTAGTTAAAAGATTCAGCGAAGAGGACAGAGCGGACAGGTGATGTTGTGGATCCTATACCGAGGACTGAAGACTTTGTTGCAGCTGTTTGTTGATTCTATCGAGAATTGAAAGCTTGTTGCCAAGTTTGATCCAATGTGGGATTGAAGATCGTTGCTGAGAGGAGAGTTTTTATACTGGACAGACACTTCAACAGTTTCCAAAACAAACAGCAGACCAAAAGTCGAAGCTTCAAGGAACTATTGAGTATAATTACAGTTGCATTTTCCTTTCATGGTACTAAATTAATTAATTGTAACACATTAATTTAGTTTGCACACTTTGCGTGTGAAATAACTTTTAGTGAAGCTTGATGAAGGAACTCTGAGTAATCTACCTCATATTGTTGTATGACGAATTTCTTTAAAAGTAAACTTGCCATATCCTTAATCTGTATACCATTAATAAGCTTAATGTGATATATTCTAAGATTGTCTGCATTATCTCAGATTTACTCTGTGCTTGGATGTGTGTGTGTGTGAGCGAGCGACTAGCTACATCACAGCTTGCTCGCGCTGCAGCTTGTGTGTGAGGAGACAGGCGGTGTCATATTTCAGTTGCCTGCTAGTCAAGTTAATGCAGTGAGTTTGAATTGTATTTTGTGCTTAGAGACTAAGATTTACTTTCTGACTCCTGATTTCTGTTTATTATTTGTGTACTATGTTGCAATATTTTCTGTTGCAATGCGTTGCAATTGAAAATATGTAGTTCGTAGAAGTGTTCTTGTTGCAATTCTTCTGTATGGCTAGTACATGACCTTAGGCCCAGCTGCTGGCTATGCTTCTGTCTGTTTCGTGGAGCGATGTGGAAACCAAGACACGCTTTCAGATCAAGCAGTGTCCCGTTTACTGTTTCAGTCTCTCGTAGAGCAAAGAGCTAAGGCTCTCTTCAAAAGATGATTTTAGCCATTCTTCAGAACATTGGTTCTTCCTTGCCTTCTGTGAATTAGAGCAATTATGCTCCTATGACTTCAGTAACTTTTCTTCAGAACAGTTCAGCTTCCATTTCTCCCTCAGCACTCCTTCTGATTGTCAAAGTTCAGACTTGTTCCTTGTGTGGAGAGCGCTCTCTCTTGCCTGGAGCGCTGTTCCTTCTGTGGGGCACACTTCTAGTGCAGAGAGCTCATGGACAGCACGTATGGGAAGCTCTCAGTGTGGGGAGCTCATGGGCAGCACATATGGGAAGCTGTCAATGTGGGGAGCTCATGGGCAGCACGTTTGGGAAGCTCTCAGTGTGGGGGAGCTCATGGGCAGCACGCGTATGGGAAGCTCTCAGTGTGGGGGCAGGGGCAGCTCAGTGGGGGAGCTCATGGACAGCACGTATGGGAAGCTCTCAGTGTGGGGGAGCTCATGGGCACACGATGGAAGCTCTCAGTGTGGGGAGCATGGGCAGCACGTTTGGGAAGCTCTCAGTGTGGGGAGCTCATGGACAGCACGATGGGAAGCTCTCAGTGGGGAGCTCATGGGCACACGATGGGAAGCTCTCAGTGTGGGGAGCTCATGGGCAGCACGATGGAAGCTCTCAGTGTGGGGAGCTCATGGGCAGCACGATGGGAAGCTCTCAGTGTGGGGAGCTCATGGGCAGCACGTATGGGAAGCTCTCAGTGTGGGGAGCTCATGGGCAGCTTGCGTATGGGAAGCTCTCAGTGTGGGGAGCTCATGGGCAAGCTGGAAGCTCTCAGTGTGGGGAGCTCATGGGCAGCACGATGGAAGCTCTCAGTGTGGGGAGCTCATGGGCAGCATGTGGGAAGCTCTCAGTGTGGGGGGCTCATGGGCAGGGGGAAGCTCTCAGTGTGGGAGCTCATGGACATGGGAAGCTCTCAGTGTGGGGAACTCATGGACAGCATGATGGAAGCTCTCAGTGTGGGGAGCTCATGGACAGCACGTATGGGAAGCTCTCAGTGTGGGGAGCTCATGGGCAGCACGATGGAAGCTCTCAGTGTGGGGAGCTCATGGACAGCATGTATGGGAAGCTCTCAATGTGGGGAGCTCATGGGCAGCACGTATGGGAAGCTCTCAGTGTGGGGAGCTCATGGACAGCACGATGGAAGCTCTCAGTGTGGGGAGCTCATGGGCAGCACGTATGGGAAGCTCTCAGTGTGGGGAGCTCATGGACAGCACGTATGGGAAGCTCTCAGTGTGGGGAACTCATGGACAGCATGATGGAAGCTCTCAGTGTGGGGAGCTCATGGACAGCACGTTTGGGAAGCTCTCAGTGTGGGGAACTCATGGACAGCATGATGGAAGCTCTCAGTGTGGGGAGCTCATGGACAGCACGTATGGGAAGCTCTCAATGTGGGGAGCTCATGGGCAGCACGATGGAAGCTCTCAGTGTGGGGAGCTCATGGACAGCACGTATGGGAAGCTCTCAGTGTGGGGAGCTCATGGACAGCACGTATGGGAAACTCTCAGTGTGGGGAGCTCATGGACAGCACGTATGGGAAGCTCTCAGTGTGGGGAGCTCATGGGCAGCACGTATGGGAAGCTCTCAGTGTGGGGAGTGTCCTGTTGATATGCAGTGCCTTTTAAACCTGTTTTACTGTGAAAAAAAAATACTTTTAAACAGCGCGTCTAAAATAAACTGCGCGTGTGAAAATAAATTGTACCTGACGTGCCTGAGACGCGCTGAATAAATGGACCGCTAAGGGTTAACTTGCTTGTGAGTAAAACCTGCATTAACTCTCAATACTGGGGACCTACATTTATGTCCAGGTTAACTCTGTTTACTTAAGACTTCAGACCGCTCTAGAAGTAGAAGCTGCTGTACTGTAGTAATGTTTTCCGTTACCACTACAAATGAGGACTGGCCCTCAAATGTTGTTCAGATTCTGGCTCAAGTGAACAAAATTTGTGAGTCTTCACTTTGCTTGGAAACAAGAAAAAAAAAAAAAAAACAAGGTATTCTGGGATATCAAGATTTAAGCAAGAGGTTTGGGTGGGGTATAATTAGTAATGAGTAAATACCCCACCCTGGTAATTAACCCCAGAAAAACAGGATTGGCTTTTGAATCTTTTTCTTTTTTTTTTTTTAAGGTTTCGGCAGCTCGTGAGGAGGTGCCTGGTCGCAGAGGGTTCCCTGGGTACATGTACACTGACTTGGCCACGATCTACGAGAGAGCCGGGAGAGTAGAGGGCAGAAATGGTTCAATTACACAGATCCCCATCCTTACCATGCCTAATGATGGTGAGTTGACTTATGTGTGTGGTTGTGGATCAGTTGTTTTGGTGATGAATTTGCTAATCAAATTTAAAAACCATATCAATCAAATTAAAAAATATATATATTTGTTTGTGATAGCTTATTTTTTAGCTGGATTGATTGGCCAATTACTTTTTTTTTATTATTGTAAAGCACCCTGGGATGCTCCACATGAAGAGCGCTATATAAAACAATATTGTTTTCTATAATACAGTCAAACCTTGCTATTAACCACTTCAACACCATTACGTATGCACGTACGTCAATTGAAAACCCACTTACAGTACCATGCCGTACCTGCGTACGTCAAGTTTCCCATTTCTATTCTATGATCGGTTTCTCAGTCTAGCGTTTCAGGTTTCATTCTCTAAAGCAGTGCTAGTACTGTGGAATGTGCAATGAAAGTTGGGGGAGGGTCAGGTGACATTTTTATCCAATTGCGTGTCATGTAGCAATTCCAGTCTGTAGCTGTGGGCGTTTAGAAGACTGAGATATATTGCAGGAAGCCAGTCAGCTTTAACAAGTGTATATATATAGTGTTTTAAATTATTATTTTTTTTTTTTTAATTTATTATTAGTTTAAATTGTTTAGTTATAGTTTTTATAGTTTTTAGCGAAAGCTAAACATGGTAACGTACGTGGTCTTTCTATAATGAGCAATGGGAGTGAAGTTGGTTCGGAGGATTTCGATACCAGCGACCAGTGATGCTGACTTATCACTCAGCGATTATGAAGAAGAGGATGTGGAGCCAAGAACCGTACAAACTGTACAACCAGAAGAGCATGCAGCTACTTTACAGGTAAGCCAGCTGCAAACGGGAAGCTGTTTGGTTTGAAATGGCAGTGCTGTGACGAAATACTATCAAAACACAGCTCTGGGTATAGGCAGTGCGGAAGCCAGATCCATCACAATGCCTGCGCAAAGTAGCTGTGTACATGCATTTGTGACTATCCCTCCAACACAAGCAAAGCAGACACCGTAAAAAGGTACAGGATCTGCTACGAAAACGAAAACAAAAGAAAAGACACGAGAAAAATTTGCAGTGGTTGCGAAGAGAACCACGGGTTCTGTTGTATTGAACATTTCAATAAATGGCACAGAGCAAGTCGATACTGGCACACGTTTTGATGTCGTTTGATTTTTATTTGATAATTACTGTTTACTGATTTATTATTGTTATTATCGTTATTAGCAGTGTTTTTGTTTTCATTGTTAAAAAAAAAACAACAAAAGCAACATTTTTATCTCTATATTGAATATGGGTATGTAGTACACAGCAGCATAAAGGGTTAATGAAAAACACAGTTTAAGTCATTTATTTGTGTTTTATTCATCATATGTTAACATTTTATAGCAATTACAGGTTTGAAAACATTATTATTATTATTTTCAAAATCTGGTACCTGGGAAGGGGTTTCATTTTTACATCTGGAGTTGAAGTGGTTAAGACCACTCAAAGGACCAACAAAATGTGGCCTTAATAGGGATTTGGCCTTACTACTGAACATCCATAGTTGAAACATTTGCCAAAGAATTGATCCACGCTCCAGATAAGATGTGAAAGGGTGTTTTGCACATTGAAAAAATCTAAATTACGTATGATATTTATTATTATTTATTTCTTAGTAGACGACCTTACAGTTCTATACAAAAAATACATATCAAGCATTACAGTACAATTAAGAGCAAGATACAGAATACAATGACTTTAGTCCTAGTAAGAGTAAATACAAAACACAGTACGATATCATCAGGGTTAGATACGAGTGCAAGTGAAATACAAAATACTACAGATTGCGTTAAGTGCAAGATTAAATACAGTAAAATAGGGAGCAGATAAGTGCATTAAAGGCAGAGTGCTATATAGTCCAGAAGGGAAGAGTTGAGTTTTACAGGTATTGTCTGAAGAGGTGTGTCTGGAGGAGCTGGGCAGTCCTGACATACATAGGAAGGTCGTTCCACCACTGTGGGGCGAGGGTGGAGGAGGAGCAGGCTCTGGAGGCAGGGGAACATAGAAGAGGTACAGCCAGTCTTCTAGTGCAGGCGGAGCAGAGAGGTCAGGTGGGGGTGTAAGGAGAGATGAGGGTCTGGAGGTAGCTGGGTGCAGTCTGGTCAAGGCATCGGTAAGCGAGTACAAGAGTCTTGAAGGGAGGAGATGAAGGGGATTAGAGCAGGAGCAGCAGCTTGAAAGAGGGGAGTGGGGAGAGGGTCCAAGGAGCATGTGGTGGGTTTGTGGCCCTGGAGGAGGGAGGAGAGGTCAGAGTCTGAGAGGGGGGAGAAGGAAGGTGAATTAGTAGGGGAGACAAAGGGTGTTGGGGTTGGAGCGGGAGGAGGTGGGGGGAGGGAGAGCTGTTGAAGAGTTTGCAGATATCCGAGATTTTAGAGGAGACGAAAGAGGCAAAGTCATCAGAGTAGATAAAGGAGGGGGGGTTGAGGAGGGAGGAGAAGATAGAGAATAGTTTCCGGGGGTTGTTAGTGGAGGATTGGATAATAGATTGGAAATAGGAGCATTTAGCAGAGGAGAGAGAGGGAGGAGAGGAGGGAGCAGTAGAGGTCTAGGGCAGCAGGGAGTTCTCTTCCATTTCTTTTCAGCAGAGCACAGTTTGGTTCTTGCTGAGCAGAGGAGAGCCAGGGTTGGAGACGGGAGGGGTAGGCAGGTCCGGAGGTGAGGGGACAGAGGGAGAAGAAGAGGGTGGAGAAGAGGGTGGAGGTAGCAGAGTCTACAGAGAGTTGTGAGAAGGAGTCGATAGGAGGGAGGTGAGAGAGAGCAGTGAAGGCAAGGACAGAGGGGGAGAGAGAGCGGAGGTTACGGCGAGAGGTGACATTGGGGGTGAGCAGGGAGAGACAGAGAAAAAGATGAGTACTTAATTTTGGTTTGAAACTGGAAAATTAATGGTTACCATGCACAGGCATGATGGAAAATACTGCACAGTGACTGCATCTGTATTTGTCACCTTCTTTTTTTAATTGTTGTGCAAACTCCATGGCAGTACATGTATTTAAGAAAAATAAAACCGTGCTCAGTTGTTCTTGGTGCTGTGAAAGAGCGGGCTGGAAATGTCCTGTCAGCGCTCCGCTCCACCAACTACCTATATACAATTGGCTCTCTCCGCTCCGCTCACACAC
Source organism: Huso huso (assembly GCA_036884735.1). NCBI lineage: Eukaryota > Metazoa > Chordata > Actinopteri > Acipenseriformes > Acipenseridae > Huso > Huso huso. The sequence goes on along the minus strand of CM072668.1, from coordinate 21,964,837 downwards.
TGTCCCCAACGCAGAGTCAGATTAACCAATATGACAATAACACCATTTGCCATAATATGCAAAATATGGGTTAGCATAGGGCCCCCATGTCCTTTTAATCCAGCCCTGCGTGTACAGCTACTGTAGCGCTGCTTCTACTTGATAAAAGTATGACATGAACAGGGGAGGAGAAGAGTAATGTAAAATACTGTAAGGAAAATACAATGCATATTTTTCATGGTAGGCAGTCAAATACATGATTCCTGTGAAATCCATGATGTTGTGAATTTTCTGGGGTCTACATATAAGGCTAGTCTGCGCTCAATCTATATCTAGTTTATCTCTTCCTCACACAGCCCTAGTAACGTCAGGTCTGAAATACTGTCTCCCTGACTCTTCTTCTCGCTCTCCTGTGCAGCTTTTCTGCTGGTTCTGTGGCACCACCTGGTTTCAATAAGTGGTACTTTTAACACATGCTGAGGCATCTAGTAAAGTTAGCGTCCTTAAGTGAATATGGTTTGCATATCAAATACCTCCCTCGCGGTATTTTGTGACGTAATTTGCATACATGTCCAACCATTAACATTATTCATTATATTTAAATGACTCAAACGCTGTCATTTTTCCACGCGCTTATTTCCACGTACTAGGTTGCCTGCCACTGGTTCATGAATACAGCAGGTGTACAAAGCACACAGTAAAGGGGCTTACTGCGTGCAAAACATGTTATCTCTGTTTAGTGAATGAGGCCCATAGTGTCTAAATTGGAGAGTAAATTACTCAATGACCCAAAACCTTGGGTGGGAGGAGTTTGCTGAGAGGCTGTAGTGCTAATCGTCGTGGGTGGTAGGAGCGGAATTTTGCTGTACTTTTTTTTTTTTTTTTTTATTTATTTTTTATTTGAACAAATAAACCAGTTCATGGAAAATACAAAAGGGGGTCAAAATTGAAAAGTTTTTTCCCCCGACTTGCATTTATTTCTCCGCTCCGCATTGTATAACAAGAAAGGTGTCGTTGGAAGAATTCAACCAGCAAATGAAATTGAAAAAGGGAGGCTTTTAAAAATACAGGCTAGGCTGGACAATACTGTGTTTGTGTTTATTAATATTTATGTTCCTAATAACTTGAAGCAAGGTCTTTTTAACACTGATAATGATGGCGTGGTGGTGTTGGGTGGGGATTCTAACTGTACTATTGATTTTAATAACGATAGGAATAATGAAGAACCTGATCCCCAGTCTGCGAGAGAGCTGGGTGGAGTTTTAGAGTCCAGTGACCTGGTGGCTGACATCTGGAGGTGTCTGCATCCCACCACACGACAATACACCTGGTCCCAGTCTCGCTCAGAGCGCTTTTATAGAACGAGGCTGGACCGTTTCTATACATCACAGACCCATTTTAACAAATATATTAAGGCCAGCATCACCCCTAGCAGTATATCAGACCACACTGCCTAATTGCTACAGTTTTACTCCATTCAGAGCCACACAGCTCCTCATACTGGCACTTTAATATAAAATTTACTACAAGATGCAAAAATTAACACACAGTTTAAACAGTTTTGGAATATATGGAAAAAGGAGAAAAAACATTAAAAATCTAAGTCAGTAGTGGGATATTGGTAAAACACAAATAAAATTATTCTGCCAGCAGTACACTCCTGATGCGACCAGGTCACCGAAAGCAGCGGTGAGAAAGTTGGAGACCAAAATCCTCCAACTTGAAAAGCAATGTGGACACTAGCAACAGAGAACAGATGCTAAGGGAACAAAATAACGCTCTTGGAAGTCTGCTGAAGGAGAGGGTGAAGGGGGAGCTTGTGTGCTCTCATTTCACAGAGCTAAGGGACATGGACGCTCCCACCAGTTTCTTTTTCAGCCTGGAAGAGGAGAGCAGACATACAGAAGATGCACTGCGTCCGGACGTCCTGCGGCAGAGAGCTTTACAGCCGGGAGGAGATCAGAAGGAAGGTGGTGCAGTTCGACAGTCAGCTGTACAAGGATGAGCCCTGTGAACAAGAAGACACTGACCAACTGTTCCAGGATTTGCCTAGATTAGCGAGGAGGAACAGCATAACCTGAACGCACCACTGACATACCAGGAGCTGACTGCTGCTGTCACACAGCTCTCTAATGACAAAGCTCCAGGGACAGACAGACTGCCTGCTGAATTTTATAAAACATTTTGGAAAATAATGGGAGAGGCACTTGTTCCAGGTGCTGAGAGAGAGCCTCAAACACAAAGAACTGCCCCTCAGCTGCCGCAGGGCAGTTAATTACATTGCTGCCCAAGAAAGGAAATCTGTGCCTGCTCAAGAATTCGAGACTTGTATTGCTTTTATATCCTGATTTTAAAATAATTTCAAAGTGTGTGGCAAACAGACTTTAAAACAAGTATTGGAACTGTAGTGCACAATGATAAAACATTCTGCATACCTGGATATTATTATTTATTATTATTATTTATTTCTTAGCAGAAGCCCTTATCCAGGGCGACTTACAATCGTAAGCAAATACATTTCAAGTGTGTTCATATTCCATTTTTGATAACTTGTTTTTAATATGTGCTTTTTTTTATCTGTTGCAAATATTTATGATTCTAATGTAGGACTTGTCTCCTTGGACCAAGAAAAAGCATGTGACAGGGTTGACCATACATACCTTTTTAGAACCCTGGAAGCCTTCCTGGTTTTGGCCCTGTTGTTATTTCTTATATTCAGCTTTTATGTTTAAATGTTTTTAGTATTTTAAAGATTAATAATAGGCTAAGTCAGCCTTTCCCAGTGTACAGTAGACATGGCTGCTCTCTGTCTGACATGCTCTACTCACTGGCCATAGAGCCTCTGCTGCACCTGCTGAGGGTTAAGCTGACTGGTTGGGCAATACCCTCCTCACCCTGCCTTGTGGCAGTGAAGGTGTCTGCCTATGCAGATGATGTAAATGTGTTTGTGTGCAGTGACAGAGACATACAGGCATTACAGCAGAGTCTAAGCACATTTCAGAGAACATCTTCTGCACACATCAACTGGGCAAAATGTGGAACCTTCTTGTCAGGCAGTTGACTTGAGGACACCCCCACTGTTCTATCTGAGGCATTGAGGTGGGACAGGACAGGTATACAGGTATTAAAGTGCTGGGGGTGTTCCTCAGAACCGAAGCGTACATGCAGAAGAACTGGGAGGGCCTGGTGGACAGGGTGAGGGGGTGGCTGCAGAGATGGCGGGGACTGCTGGCTCAGCTGTCTTTCAGGGGGGGGGGTCCTAGTTATCAACAACTCCGTGGCCTCCATGCTGTGTCACAGGCTAGTGTGCCTGGACCCTCCCCGGGGCATGGCTGGGGTTTGACAAACACCTGTTTTTAATTGAAAATTCTAGGTTTGACAAGACAGGTCTCCCATCTTTTTATCAAAGTGTTTTTAATGCCTGGCCAGCAGTGAGGGTGGCTAGTTGGAGGGGTCCCTGACAGGCCGGTCCTTGCTGGAGGAGCCTCTGTTCTTTAATCAACTTTTCCCTGTGCAGTTTTTTCAGTCAGTGGTGCTCTGTGTCAGCTTTGTGAAGGCAGAAGTGACCAGGCTGGCCAATCTGATGGATCTCCTGCTGGTTAACTGCTGCCCAGCTGGTTGAGCGGCTGGGCTGGCATTCGGGGAGGCTGGCAGAGAAAATGATGAGTGGGCTAAGATGCTTCATCTCCCCAGGACTCTGGGGGCCTTGAAGGAGGAACAGCACAGGGCAGAGGCAGGACTCCATCTTCCCTGGGCTGCTAGTGTCTCCAGCAGTAGGTGAGGAAAGAGAGGGAGATGAAGGAAACACAATTTTACCACTTTTAAAGAAATAACCCTTCACACAGCAGAGAGTAAAAAGCTGTATCAGCTGTATGTAAAAACAGTTGCAGGGGCTGGTAGACTGTAGGTGGAGGGCTCGCCTGTCGATAGAGGAGGGGCAGAGGCTAGTGTGGAGAGTGCTTTAAAGCTACCCCTCACCAAGAAAGCAGGAGACCTGCAGTGGAGGATCCTGCACTGTATCGAGTCTACAGGCAGGTTTCTTCACAGGATTGACCCCAGTATCAGTGCAGAGTGCTGTTTTTGTTCTACAGAGGAGAAATGTTTTTTTCCCACATGTTTTTAGTGAGTGTGAAAGACTGAGGCCACTTTTCCATCTCATACAGGAGCTTCTGCAGGGCCTAGGCTTTGTTTTTAATGAATAATTATTTATTTTTGGGGTCCCCTACAGTTCAAAATTAAGAAATGTGTTTTAATCAATTTTATAATGGGTCAGGCAAAACTGGCAATTTTAAAATCAAGTAAGAACAAACTCTCTGGATCCGGGCTAACCAATGTCATGGTGCAGTTCAGGGTGCTGGTGGTCAGCTGGGTCAGAGTGGATTTTGAATATTTCATAATGTTCAGTAATCTGGAAGGCTTCCAGGAGAGGTGATGTGTGGGAGATGCCTTGTGTGCTGTGAGTGAGGAGGGTGTGCTCCAGTTTATGTTCTAGTTTTAATTTTTCTTGGTATTTTATTGTTTTACAGTGTTTAATTTTGTATAAATCTGTTTTGTTTTTTTAACAGAAAGAAAATACTGTTTAGATATTTTTATATAGTTTTTATTTTTTTATTTTTATTGTGTTTTTATTGATATTTTATGATCCTTTTATTTGTTTAAAATCTGTTTTTTAGAAAAACATGATGTTGTTTTTTTAGGATTTTAATGCTGATGCACTGGGGAGGTTTCGGGTGATCTCTGGAGGCAGCAAGAATCTTAATTTTGTTGTGTTTTACCTTATTGTAGTTGAATGGATTTTAATTCACCCCACCGCAGGATTCTTTAGAGACCTATTCATTGTGGAGGAGCCTGAGGAGTCCAAGCGGTTCTTCCAGGGTCTGCCTCGGGTACCTGAAGAGGACAATAAAACACTAGAAAGTGTTTTAAGTTTTAAAAGAACTGTTTGAAGCCCTGGAAGAGCTTAACAGTGGAAAGGCACCAGGAATTGATGGACTACCAGTTAAATTTTATAAAGCTTTCCGAGATGTGTTGGGAGAAGACCTATATCAGGTGTATGAGAAGAGTGTAGCATCAGGAGAGATGCCAGTGAGCTCCAGGAGAGCTGTTGTTACTCTGCTCCCCAAGAAGGGAGACCTTTGTTCCATCAAAAACTGGAGGCCTGTGGCTTTGCTTTGCACAGAATATAACATTTTGGGAGGACTTGTGCAATGTAATCAGATGTATTGTGTACTTGACAGATCGATCTATGGTAATATTTTTTTTAATAAGAGATATTTTAGTTTTTGGTTTCAACGTAGGGGCAATTTCACTGGACCAAGAAAAAGCTTTCGACAGGGTGGATCATCAGATTTTACAGAGGATTGGGATGTACCTGTCCGCCTGTTAAATGTAGGGAGTCTAAATGATTTTCCTCTGAACTCGGTGGAGAGTAAAGAATTGTACAGGGTATGTGTGAAATCCTGACATCAGCAGCAGCTCAGACCCCTCCCTGATACTCACTGGAGGGAGAAGCTGGGGTTGGGGGTGGAGGAAAGTATTCAGCCAGCTTGGAGAACACTATATAAGCCACCATTACCGAAGAGAGTGGGAGATTTGCAATGGAGAATACTCCATACTATAATTGTCACAAACTCGTTTGTAAATTTTGAGGTGTCGGATAAGTGTCCATTTTGTCCTGAAAGAGATTGTGTTTTGTTGTTTTATGTGCTGTAACAGGTTAAACTCAATGCTAAAATATTTGAAAGATTTAAATGAGGAACTGGGTTTTCAATTTACTGAGGTAAATTTTATTTTTGGTTTTAAATATTGTAAAAATCAGAAATACAGAGTGCAGCTCACTAATTCTTTGTAATGGCACTGTTAAAAAGCAGGAAAAACAGAGTGGGAGGTTTATCCAACCAAGATGCAGGAATGATTTGTAAAATGCTTGTTTTGTCAAAAATTAAACTAGAGTTTGTTTTTCATAAGGCAGTGCATAACTTGGAAATGTTTGAACTTATCTGTGAGAGGTGGGGGAACTGTATAAACAAAAAAATAAGAGATGGAAAGAAAAGAGTAATTTATTTTTTTCTGGATATGGATTTGTGTAATAGTTTTGTGATTTAATGTATTGCAAATGTATTTTTTTGTGATTTTTTTTTTTTTTTTTATAGTGAATAAATCTTTCAAAAAGTGTATTTATCTGTCATATATACAGACGTGCTCAAATTTGTTGGTACCCCTCCACAAAAAACGAAGAATGCACAATTTTCTCTGAAATAACCTGACAAAAGTAATTGGCATCCACCATTGTTTATTCCATATTTAATAGAAATCAGACTTTGCTTTTTGATTTTTTTTATTCAACATAATATTGTAAATAATAAAACAAATGAAAATGGCATGGACAAAAAATGATGGGACCGCTAACCTAATATTTTGTTGCACAACCTTTAGAGGCAATCACTGCAATCAAATGTTTTCTGTAGCTCTCAATGAGACTTCTGCACCTGTTAACAGGTAGTTTGGCCCAAGCAAACTGCTCCAGCTGTCTCAGGTTTGATGGGTGCCTTCTCCAGACTGGTTTCAGCTCTTTCCATAGATGTTATAGGATTCAGATCAGGACATAGAAGGCCACTTCAGAATAGTCCAATGTTTTGTTCTTATCCATTCTTGGGTTTTTAAATTATCCTGTTGGAGGACCCAACCTCAGACTGAGACAGAGCTTTCTGACACTGGGCAGTTCGTTTAGCAGAATGCCTTGATAGTCTTGAGATTTCATTGTGCCCTGCACAGATTCAAGGCACCCTGTGCCAGGTGCAGCAAAGCAGCCCCAAAACATAACCGAGCCTCCTCCATGTTTCACTGTAGGTATGGTGTGCTTTTCTTTGAAAGCTTCATTTTTTTAGTCTGTGAACATAGAGCTGATGTGACTTGCCAAAAAGCTCCAGTTTTGACTCATCTGTCCAAAGGACATTCTCCCAGAAGGATTGTGGCTTGTCAATATGCATTTTAGCAAATTCCAGTCTGGCTTTTTTTATGTTTTTCTTTCAAAAGTGGAGTCCTCCTGGGTCTTCTTCCATGGAACCCACTTTAGAAAAAAGTTTGGTTTCAGAAACTGACGTACCTTCACCTTGGCAGCTTGTATCTCTTTGGCAAATCCTTGGTTCTTTTCTACCATTTATCCTTCTGTTCAATCTGGGGTCGATTTTCCTCTTGCGGCCGAGGGTTGGCTACAGTTCCATGGACCTTAAACTTCTTAATAATATTTGCAACTGTTGTCACAGGAACATCAAGCTGCTTGAGATGGTCTTGTAGCCTTTTTTACCATGCTTGTCTATTATTTTCTTTCTGATCTCCTCAGACAACTCTCTCCTTTGCTTTCTCTGGTCCATGTTCAGTGTGGTACACAATGATTGACTACTTTTCTCCATTTAAATAGGCTGAATGACTGATTACAAGATTGGAGACATGTGTGATACTTTAAAGAAACGAATTAGTTTGAAATTTTTCCAATTATTTATTATCTTTTCTAAGTACCAACAAATGTGTCCAGGCCATTTTAGAATATCTTTGTAGAATAAGCAATAATTCATCTCTTTTCACAGCTTCTTTGTTTTATTCTATGGCATACCAAAGGCATGCAAGTATACATGATAAAATAGCTTTTAATTTAATCACTTTTCAGGAGGAATGAAGCATTATTTCAATGAGCTGTAAGGGTACCAACAAATTTGAGCACGTCTGTATATACATTAATTGTTTTAATGATTGCTATCATTCGGAGTGGGTTTTGCTAAAAAAAAAGACATCAGATATTGAGTTATTGTTTTTTCTATAAATCCGTCTATGTGCCTCTTTGAACTTGTCTGGAGGGGGCGAGGGGACAGATGACATGACTGCTTGTATCTACTTATCCAACTTGTCGTTACTATACAAACTAAGAATGCAGCAAAATGGCTACATTTTCTTGTTAATTAGAAAAAAAAGATATGGGTTTTGAGCACTAGATGCAGGAATACAGGGACTTTTCATTTTATATAAAAGGCAGCATGAGACATTGGGGAAGGCGACATTTTAGAATACAATACAGTTTAATTGTTGACTTTGAAGAACACAGTGAACTGCGTTGTAAAGAATAGCTTTCTGGAATGATATAATGATTACACATATTAAATGTTATATGTGCCAGCTCGAAACATTACAAAAGGCCTTGGATAACAGTTTCTTTTCTTTTTTCTTCATTTTTATTAACTGCCTTGTTTCCAAACTGTTTTGAACCCCTGTTAATCTTTGCTTGTATTTTCTTTACAGATATTACCCATCCTATTCCTGACTTGACTGGCTACATCACCGAAGGACAAGTTTATGTTGACCGACAGCTTCACAACAGACAGGTAAAGAATAAACTTTTAATAAAAGGAGACACCCACCCAGGAGAAAGTCACATATAGCCATTGGTGCCAGGTTTGTACAATTTTTGGTGGTGCCCAAGGGTCAGGGGGCAGATTCCCCTATATTTGGGGTTAGGAGAAAAAATGAAAATAATCTCTTTAAAAGCCATGTTTTTAAACAACAAAATATCTGTTGGATAAATCTACATCAAATCCATATTTGGTGTGACCACCCTTTGCCTTCAAAACAGCATCAATTCTTCTAGGTACACTTGCACAAAGTCAGGGATTTTGTAGGCATATAGTCAGGTGTATGATTAAACAATTATACCAAACAGGTGCTAATGATCATCAATTCAATATGTAGGTTGAAACACAATCATTAACTGAAACAGAAACAGCTGTGTAGGAGGAATAAAACTGGGTGAGGAACAGCCAAACTCAGCTAACAAGGTGAGGTTGCTGAAGACTGTCAAAAGTCATACACCATGGCAAGACACAGCAACAAGACACAAGGTAGTTATACTGCATCAGCAAGGTCTCTCCCAGGCAGAAATTTCAAGGCAGACAGGGTTTCCAGATGTGCTGTCCAAGCTCTTTTGAAGAAGCACAAAGAAACGGGCAACGTTGAGGACCGTGAGCGCGAGTGGTCAGCCAAGGAAACTTACTGCAGCAGATGAAAGACACATCATGCTTACTTCCCTTCGCAATCGGAAGATGTCCAGCAGTGCCATCAGCTCAGAATTGGCAGAAAACAGTGGGACCCTGGCACACCCATCTACTGTCCGGAGAAGTCTGGTCAGAAGTAGCCTTCATGGAAGACTTGCGGCCAAAAAGCCATACCTCCGACGTGGAAACAAGGCCAAGCGACTCAACTATGCACGAAAACACAGGAACTGGGGTGCAGAAAAATGGCAGCAGGTGCTCTGGACTGATGAGTCAAAATTTGAAATATTTGGCTGTAGCAGGAGGCAGTTTGTTTGCCGAAGGGCTGGAGAGCAGTACACGAATGAGTGTCTGCAGGCAACAGTCAAGCATGGTGGAGGTTCCTTGCAAGTTTGGGGCTGCATTTCTGCAAATGGAGTTGGGGATTTGGTCAGAATTAATGGTCTCCTCAATGCTGAGAAGTACAGGCAGATAATTATCCATCATGCAATACCATCAGGGAGGCATCTGATTGGCCCCAAATTTATTCTGCAGCATGACAATGACCCCAAACATACAGCGAAAGTCATTAAGAACTATCTTCAGCGTAAAGAAGAACAAAGAGTCCTGGAAGTGATGGTACGGCCCCCACAGAGCCCTGATCTCAACATCATCGAGTCTGTCTCGGATTACATGAAGAGAGAGAAGCAACTGAGGCTGCCTAAATCCACAGAAGAACTGTGGTTAGTTCTCCAAGATGTTTGGGCCAACCTACCTGCCGAGTTCCTTCAAAAACTGTGTGCAAGTGTACCTAGAAGAATTGATGCTGTTTTGAAGGCAATGGGTGGTCACACCAAATATTGATTTGATGTAGATTTTTCTTCTGTTCACTCACTTTGCATTTTGGTAATTGATAAATATAAACTATTAACATGTCTATTTTTGAAAGCATTCTTACTTTACAGCATTTTTTCACACCTGCCTAAAACTTTTGCACAGTACTGTCTGTGTGTGTGTGTGTGTGTGTGTGTGTGTGTGTGTGTGTGTGTGTATATATATATATATATATATATATATATATATATATATATATATATACACACACACACACTATTTCAGATTAGTTTTATGTGTTTTGTTTATTCTAAAATAACGATATTCGGGGTGGTATGAATTCATTCAGGAGGTGAACTTTCTCTTTCATTTGCCTCTACTGTGAAGCCTTAATAGTAGCCAGTCTGGTAGGAAAATAGTTTTGAGTGTCAAACCTGATTTTTAAGACACTGGCAGTGAATTATTCAAAAGGGACATTGTTTTTCTAAAATTAAAATAAACATTGCGCTCAATTTCTTCAACTGGAATAGTAAATTAGCCTGAATATCGGAAGTTTTCCACCGGATGTGTCTTTAACTTGCTGTGAAGTGCTCTGACTTGTAAATATTCAACACATTTAATAACCTGTCCAGACAGCACTATTGATAATCAATTCAACAGTGGCAGACTAGTAGACTATTGGAATAAGTGTCCTGTTTTTACAGAATAGGTTGTCATGTTTTTTTGCACTTCTTTTATTCTGCTTCAAGAGGGCAAATAGATGGTTTAAACTCCTATTGGTGGATAGTTTGTGTACTATTAACATTCACAGACAACCTTCAATCAAGAATAATCACACAAACTTGGTTTATTTTATAGTTTAACGAATCAGAGAATATATATTTACACCTTTGGTTTATTAACACTTAAATGGATCGAGTCATCACAGATTGATGTTGAGTCCTAGCTCATAGACAATGTGGGCAGTCTGGTGTCTGCACAACTAACAGCATCAATACTATAAAGCAATATGGTCACAACACATACTTTTGGTTCAGCCAAAGCTTGCCTAAAGCATACAATATAACAGCCTCTCTAAAGCTAAATATAATAATCTTATCCTTTGTAGACTTATGCTTCAATATAGGTGAGATACAAATACAAAAGTATGCTTACCAAACTAAAGGCCCTGAATACAACACCAGCAATCTGCTTCATAAGAAGATCTTCAGGGGATGGATCAGCCAAGTCTGTGTTACCAAACTCAACTGATGAATAAACAGCAGTTTTGCCCTGATTTATTTATAGGACTTCTTCCTTGCTTTGTGCATCAGAAGGCTTAATTAAACCTAACACATCTGGATTTCTAGACAGCCTTTATCTAAAATTAATAATATGCTGTACCAGGCTCTTTCCCTGTGTTTCTAAACCCAGAATATATGAGGTTCATGTCTAAAACTAATAATTTAATTTATAAAGATTATAAAGATGAGGTGCCCCAGATTTAAAGCACCTGTTCTGTCAGTTAGTCCTGACTTGGTTTTAAAATATATTTTTCTGGTACCATGGAGCGCCATCACTCCCTTAGATAAGAATAAACAGCCAACCTGTCTTTAAGTTAAAGCATCGGTTCATGTCAGTAAATTTAGCCTTGCTTGCTAAAATACCTCCTTCTGGTACAAAGAAGATCTTGGTACATTCTTAGATAAGATTTACAGGTGAGGAGAGGCCCCTGTCTGAGTTAACCTCTTTCTGCTGATAAGACTTTTTGCTACAAGCACATTCTAAGGGCTCCATCTGGGTTATTACATTAGGTCAGTGTTCTTGCTGGATCTTTTCATTGAAGCAAACTCAGATTTCTGCAATAATATTTCTCCTTGTTTAACAACTTTTAAACACAGTACAGAATTTTACAATATTATAATATTGCCCTTAACAGTTTACTTGTAACAATTGTCTTTTAATCACAGTGTCCAGTTTGCATATCAGATATCAGACTGCTATCAGACTGCTCCCAACTTAATTACTTAATTACCTTTCTACGACACCATCCTTTTGATCTTTTAATTGATTAATTTTCCAATTCAACTGAAAACTAGATTTTACACTCAACAAAAATATAAACGCAACATGTAAAGTGTTGGTCCCATGTTTCATGAGCTGAAATAAAAGATCCCAGAATTTTTCCATACTCAAAAAAAGCTTATTTCTCTCAAATTTTGTGCACAAATTTGTTTACATCCCTGTTAGTGAGCATTTCTCCTTTGCCAAGATAATCCATCCACCTGACAGGTGTGGCATATCAAGAAGCTGATTAAACAACATGATCATTACACAGGTGCACTTTGTGCTAGGGACAATAAAAGGCCACTAAAAATGTGCAGTTTTGTCACACAACACAATGCCACAGATGTCTCAAGTTTTGAGGGAGCGTGCAATTGGCATGCTGACTGCAGGAATGTCCACCAGAGCTGTTGCCAGAGAATTGAAAGTTCATTTCTCTACCATAAGCCGCCTCCAACGTTGTTTTAGAGAATTTGGCAGTACGTCAAACCGGCCTCACAACCGCAGACCACGTGTAACCACGCCAGCCCAGGACCTCCACATCTGGCTTCTTCACCTGCGGGATCGTCTGAGACTAGCCACTCGGACAGCTGATGAAACTGTCAGAAACCATCTCAGGGAAGCTCATCTGCGTGCTCATCTTCCTAACCAGGGTCTTGACGTGACTGCAGTTCGGCGTCGTAACCGACTTCAGTGGGCAAATGCTCACCTTCAATGGCCACTGGCACGCTGGAGAAGTGTGCTCTTCACGGATGAATCCCGGTTTCAACTGTACTGGGCAGATGGCAGACAGCGTGTATGGCGTTGTGTGGGTGAGGGTTTGCTGATGTCAATGTTGTGAACAGAGTGCCCCATGGTGGCGGTGGGGTTATGGCATGGGCAGGCATAAGCTACGGACAACGAACACAATTGCATTTTATCGATGGCAATTTGAATGCACACAGATACTGGGACGAGATCCTGAGGCCCATTGTCGTGCCATTCATTCGCCGCCATCACCTCATGTTTCAGCATGATAATGTACGGCCCCATATCGCAAGGATCTGTACACAATTCCTGGAAGCTGAAAATGTCCCAGTTCTTCCATGGCCTGCATACTCACCAGACATGTCACCCATTGAGCATGTTTGGGATGCTCTGGAACGACGTGTACGACAGCGTGTTCCAGTTCCCGCCAATATCCAGCAACTTCGCACGGCCATTGAAGGGGAGTGGGACAACATTCCACAGGCCACAATCAACAGCCAGATCAACTCTATGTGAAAGAGATGTGTCGCGCTGCATGAGGCAAATGGTGGTCACACCAGATACTGACTGGTTTGAAAGATATCTGTGAAGAAGTTAGAAAACTGATTTGATGAGCAGTTAATTGCTTCTTTTCTTCCCTGAAAGCCATTCATTTTGAAAACCAACATAGCATTCATAACATGTTACAAAGCAAAAGTACTTCAGCGTGTTTTTTTTTTCATGCAATGTATGAAAAAGAAAGTATGTTTTAAAACCTAAATTACACAGCTGATTTCAGACAATGACATTTCTTTAATCAAGCTCTGCAGTGCTTTGAAATGGACAACTCTGGCCCTTCCTGGCCAGGTTTTGTTCCATCCATGCTCTTTAATTGTTTAATTGAAGCAAATAAACCTCGAGCTAGATCCTAAACCAGGTAACTACTTTAATAAAACTGTTAAACGAGGGGAGTCATTCAGTAATCCAATCCATGACTTCTTTGAGGCACCCAGAGTGAATTGTGCTGGATTGTGTGCCGTTTTTGTGAACTAAAACTTAGGCCTCCAAAAGTCAAAAGTTTGAACATTATCTCACCACATCACTGTCCCTCCAAAATCACCTTTATGTAAGGGATAAACTAAAATTTAAGTGTTTAATCTGTAAAAATAATCCACTTTTTCGAGTGCCATTAGGCACAAGAAACTGGAATATTTTCTTATCAAATTTAAGAGTTGTTTATGCCATTTAAAACATGTCTTCCTAGTTTTGATACTTTGATAATGACATTCAATTTGATAATTGGATTTGGTTTTTACACTTTTATGGGAATGTTGTCATGAGTTCCTCTGAGTTTGAAATTACACCTACACAGACAAGTGTCTGTTGTTTGTGAAGATAGTAGTGAGGACTATGTTATGTTAATCTATTAAGCGTGGTTTGGGGGGGGGGAGCTAGGCTCCTCCTTACCCTATGATCTCCTATCAATCAAATCTACTTCCTATTTTAAACCATTAGTCACACCCTATACTTCTGTGTTTGCGTTTTTTTTTGTTTTGGTTGTGAACCTAAACGGATAGCAAGACCCCCAGCAAACACTTTCAGAGTAAAGAATTAAAGAAAAAAAATATGGCGTACTTACCACACACCTCTTCCTTGGATTCAGAGGTTTTCGAAGATCACTCCTTCCTCTGTCAGGCGTCTCCGTAACATCCAAACAAGTGTTTCTCGAGCAGAACAGCATACCACTACCCAGTGTCCAAAGAGTCAATCCCTGTCGATATAAGTGGCTCCGGGCCCAGGATACACCTCCAGAGCGACTGTACTTGACTGGGCTGGACTCTCAACAAACTCATAAAGATCCTCCTCAAAAACGGCAGCGAGATGAATCTCTTTTCATTTTCTGTTGTAATTCCATCTTTTTCCACCCAAGAAAACTCCCCAGCCGCACTCAGCTGTTCAGTGGCTGGTCAGGCAGCAAGCAGACTGTCTCACAACAAGCTACTCCAGCAGCCAGCACATCATCAGGCCAGCAGTCAGCCACTCCAGTCAGCGAAACTCAGAGGCAACATTCTCTGATGTTTAAACGAAATTAAAACATTCATACAGCCATTTGCGGACACCTTATCCTCAGTCAGTATCAAAATCAGCAATTTGAGTAAACGGGTGTCCAATATTGAACGAGAGAAACAAGGTTCCACTCTTAAAGTATTTTCATCCATTCCTGCAGTAAATGCAACCTCCACAGCAGCTACCGTCAATTTCGGTTCTACACCAACCCTAGTCCTTACAGTAGAGCCTCCGGTCTACAACCTTGCATCTGCAACAGCATATGGTTCCTCCGTCTCAACCGCTCCCGCCTTCACTCAATATTCCCGCAGATTCTGTGAAGCATAATAGAAGGTAAGGCCATTAATCTGGTTTCTCTATTAATGGTTACATCTGAATTTCTGGACCAGAGAGTGGAGTATTGCGGAGATTTATCAGTAACGCTGAAATCCAGAGACCCCAGATTACTGAAAAATCGAACTCTGGGGAATTTGTCCTTGCCTTTGCTATTTACAAAGATGTTCCATGTTCAGTATACCCAAACCGCAGACAAGAACTGGATTGTTATGAATTCTACATAGTGGAGCTATCTGTCAGATATGGAGGACCATGTTTTTCGATTACCACAAATCATTTTCAGCAAAAGCAGCAGCTATTTTGGCAACAGAGAACCTCATTATCAACTGGGCACAGCGCATCTCAGACACGTCAGGTCCAATTTATTTTCACATGTGCAGTTTATTTTAGACGCGCTGTTTAAAATTATTTTTTTCACAGTAAAACAGGTTTAAAAGGTAATGCATGTCAAGAGGACACTCAGTACTGCATCTCCAGCCCCACCCCACCCCTTGTTCACTGTATTTTTCAAATGCCTCTTAATAATAGTACATACCGATAAATCATCTCTTGATCACTCGTTTTATCACCAAACTCCTCAATAATGCGATCCAAGTTGTTATTTTATTACTATAACATCTAAAAAAAGCTCTGCAAATGTCTCTGTTATTCTTTGAGCGTTGGATGCTGAAGCAGCTATCTTGTTTGTTTATGTCTGTGTTATCTATCTGGTGTCGGGTCTATCAGTATTCATGAGATACGCCCTTTTTTTATGGCTCCTATCGGTCTCACTCGTCCATTGAATGGCCATAGAAACCTGTTTTTTGCGTCTTTTTGATGTCGGGTCCGACATTGGACCGGAAAGGGAAAATTGCGATGTCGGACCAGGTCCGACATAGGACCGCAAAGGGTTAAACTGGGTGGAAATCAATCGACTGATAACTGTGATTGAAATTAATGTGGAAGTCATGTTAATGAGGCAGAATCTCTTGGATCCTTTTAAGACCCAACTTGCCAACGTTCTGAGATCAATCAGCTACTAGGAAGCGGGAAAGCTTAAAGCCAAATGGCCTCCTGTCATTCGTAAATGTTCTTATGTTCTTAACTAGCCGATGCAGAGCACTGAATTTGGTGCAATAATCTGAAATGGTCTCGCAGTAACAGCTATACAGAAAATTGCTCCTGATGTACACCAAAGTGGTCCTTTTTTGCTTCAGAATACATTTCAAGCAAAGTTTGGGTGTTTTGATTATCTTAAATCATTAAAGTGGAAAACTATATGCTTCAAGCTGTTTGTCTTTAAAAAAAAAAAAAAAAAAAAAAAAAAAAAAAAAAAAAAAAAAAATTGCTCATAATGCACATGTATATTTCTTTGTCTGAATGCTTCATGTGTTCCCACAGTATCAAATGGCAAAATCATAGACAAGGAAAAAAAAAATAGCAAATATATTAAATGATTACTTTTCACAGGTTTTTACAAAAGGGGACACGGACAACATGCCCCACATGTCGACCTGTTCCTATCCAGTTTTAAATAACTTTAGCATAACAGAGGCAGAAGTGTTAAAGGGACTAGGAGCTCTTAAAATAAACAAATCCCCTGGGACGGATGAGATCCTCCCAATAGTACTCAAAGAAATGAAAGAAGTTATTTACAAACCGCTAACCAAGATCATGCAACAGTCTCTTGACACGGGTTGTACCGACAGACTTGAAAATTGCAAACGTAATACCGATCCACAAAAAGGGAGACAAAACTGAACCAGGTAACTACAGACCAATAAGCCTGACTTCTATTATATGTAAACTTATGGAAACTATAATAAGATCCAAAATGGAAAATTACCTATATGGGAACAATATCCTGGGAGACAGTCAGCATGGTTTTAGGAAAGGGAGATCGTGTCTAACTAACCTGCTTGACTTTTTTTAAGGATGCAGCGTCGACAGTGGATAGTTGCAAAGCATACGACATGGTTTATTTAGATTTCCAGAAAGCTTTTGACAAAGTCCCGCATAAAAGATTAATTCTCAAACTGAACGCAGTAGGGATTCAAGGAAATGCATGCGCATGGATTAGGGAGTGGTTAACATGTAGAAAACAGAAAGTACTGATTAGAGGAGAAAACTCAATATGGAGCGAGGTAACCAGTGGAATACCACAGAGATCAGTATTGGGTCCTCTGCTATTCCTAATCTACATTAATGATTTGGATTCTTGTATAGTAAGCAAACTTGTTAAATTTGCAGACGACACAAGAATAGGAGGAGTGGCAAACACTGTTGCAGCAGCAAAGGTCATTCAAAATGATCTAGACAGCATTCAGAACTGGGCAGACACATGGCAAATGACATTTAATAGAGAAAAGTGTAAAGTACTGCACGCAGGCAATAAATATGTGCATTATAAATATCATATGGGAGATACTGAAATTGAAGAAGGAATCTACGAAAAAGACCTAAGAGTTGACTCAGAAATGTCTTCATCTAGACAGTGTGGGAAAAAAGGCCAACAAGATGCTCGGATATATTGTGAGAAGTGTTGAATTTAAATCAAGGGAAGTAATGTTAAAACTTTACAATGCATTAGTAAGGCCTCACCTAGAATATTGTGTTCAGTTCTGGTCACCTCGTTACAAAAAGGATATTGCTGCTCTAGAAAGAGTGCAAAGAAGAGCAACCAGAATTATTCCGGGTTTAAAAGACATGTCGTAAGCAGACAGGCTAAAATAATTGAATCTATTCAGTCTTGAACAAAGAAGACTACGCGGCGATCTGATTCAAACATTCAAAATCCTAAAAGGTATAGACAATGTCGACCCAGGGGACTTTTTTGACCTGAAAAAAGAAACAAGGACCAGGGGGTCACAAATGGAGATTAGATAAAGGAGCATTCAGAACAGAAAATAGGAGGCACTTTTTTACACAGAGAATTGTGAGGGTCTGGAACCAACTCCCCAGTAATGTTGTTGAAGCTGACACCCTGGGATCCTTCAAGAAGCTGTTTGATGAGATTCTGGGATCAATAAGCTACTAACAACCAAACAAGCACAATGGGCTGAATGGCCTCCTCTCGTTTGTAAACTTTCTTATGTTCTTAAAACCTTTGCTGTCTAGTAACAAGAAAACAACCCTTTCTCTTTCAGATTTATCCTCCCATTAACGTTCTGCCCTCGCTGTCTCGGTTGATGAAATCCGCTATTGGAGAGGGGATGACTCGTAAAGATCATGCTGATGTGTCCAACCAGCTGGTAAGACACTTTATTAATACCACTTCTCTTGAAATGCATTATGGATCTCACAGCCATGCTTTATTTGCCCTTCTGTTATTCACTAATAAAAGAATGGCTGACATTTTAGGGTTTTGACTAGTAAAGGGAAAATAAAAACAAAGTGAATGTCTAAACAATATATACTTTTTTACAGATTTGTTATTTTAAAGAAAGCATAGATGAATATCAAATAAAAATGCAGTATCCCACATCATGTTAATTATTTTTTAAATAATTTTCTAAAAAGTATATACAGAAAGTACATTTGTAGTCAAAAGTTCACATAACCCAGTGGAAATTTATAATTTCTAGAAATGTTTCAAAAACAAAGAATTCTAGGAAAAATCTTTTGGAGGAAAATTTTGCTTTTGTGGATGAGGAAAAAAAGTTACAAGAAAGTTACAATTATCTATTTCCGTAATTTTTTTGCAAAACTCCACAAATGCTATTTCAAAAGTATTCATACCCTAACAAGGAGAATGAAATTAATGTCTAGTTGACCTTTAGCAATAATAACCTCTTTTAAACGATTAGGATATTTGTCAATTAACTTTTGGCATGATTCTTTCGTGATTTTTGACCATTATTCAACGCAAAGTTGTTCCAGTTCATGCAGATTCCAATGACTTTTTTTTGTGCACAGCCTTCTTTAACTCATACCAAAGATTATCATTCTGATTTAGATCGGGACTTTGACTAGGCCATTCCAGAACCTTGATTTTATTCTTTAACTATTCTGAAGCAGATTTTGATGTGTGCTTTGGATCCTTGTCTTGTTGGAATGTTCAGTTGCGCTTTAAAACAAGTTTTGTAGCGGAGGGTTTCCAATCCATTTTACTAAATATTAGAACTAAATTTCCTGTGCTATTAGAGGAAAAACAGCCCCATAGAAGGATATTAACAACGCCATGCTGGCAGTAGGTATGGTGTTCTTTTATTTGTACGCCTCACCAGTCTTTCTCCAAACCTAACGACTATCAGCGAGACCAAATAGCTTGATTTTTTTTTTTGTTTCATCACTCCACAAAACCTTTGACCAGAACTCCTATCCATCATTCAAATGCCGTTTTGCAATCTTTAAGCAATTTGTCCTTGTTATGTTTTCCTAAGAGTGGCTTTTTCCTTGGCCTGCTACCATTGAGACCTTCACCATGCAATACTCGACCTATGGTTGAAATGGAAACCCCAGTCCCACTTGCAGCCAATTCACTTTGAATATCTTTGGCAGTTAATCTCGGATTGTTATTAACCTTCCTCACAATTCATTTACTTGTTCTTGGGGGGAAACCTTCTTCTTTCTTACAGACTGAGGGAGTGTTGTGACAGTACCATGAGTTTTGTACTTCTTGATAATAGAAACAGTTGTTGAAATTGGGATACTCAAATGCTTGGAAATCTTCTTGTATCCTTCTCCAGCTTTGACAATAAATGATTTTCTGCCTAAGGTCTTCAGATAGCTATTTACTTTTTCCCATATTGATTTATTGGTAATGACAGCAATCATCCTATGTCTAACCCTTCTATACATTCTAAGAATGTTCACCTACAACCCAGCATTTTGTAGACTTTTCTAGAATTAGGTTCTGCATTATCATATTGAAATTTCTAGCACCTTGTAGACAATACTATCATAGCATCAAGGGTATGAATACTTTTGAATGAGCATGTTTGAAGTTTTGCAAAAAAAATTACTTAAATAAATAATTGTAGACATCTATTTCTTGTAACTTGTTTTCCATCATCCACAAAAGCAAAACTTTTGCTACAAAAGATTTTTCCTATAATTCTTTGTTTTTGAAACATTTCTAGAAATTATAAATTTTCCATTGGGGTATGTAAACTTTTGATTACAACTCTATATATCTATGTCATTGAAATGATCCAGGCCCTTTTGAAAGTACAAGTCAAGAGGCTGGAGGCTATGTGTTTATCACAACACATTCTGTACTGAGACAGTACATGGAGGGCAGTCAATCCCCATGTTGTATAATGCAGAGTTTGGCTTTATTAATTCAGGTGTTGGATGTGATTGACACCTGGCTATTGTACAGTCTTGGATATCTTTGCCACTGCCACAATTATGTCAGGCTGTGTTTTTTTCTGGTCAGAAACTAGACTCAAAGTGGATTTACTATACGCTTTAAATCAGACGTTGTGTTTTCTCCCCCGCAGTATGCCTGCTATGCTATTGGGAAAGATGTCCAAGCAATGAAGGCAGTGGTGGGTGAGGAGGCTCTCACCTCAGAGGATCTCTTGTACCTGGAATTTCTACAGAAGTTTGAAAAGAATTTCATTGCTCAGGGTAAGGTGCTTCTCCCAGCTTCTTTTAAAATGTAAAAAGGACAAGAGTCAATAATATGAAATCTTTCCAATGGAAATTATGTCACCTTTAATGGACCTACCATAGTGTATATTTGCAGAAATTAACTTGACTATTTCCACATGTGTATTGAATCCTATCTAGGCCCATTTGTGCAATTCTGCTCATTGTACTTTGCATTTTTTGTTGAATTTTAATCAATATCATGTTTAAATATTCATCACATCTCATAATGTTAAACAGATACTGAAGACTGGAATTTGGCACTCACATACTTCATTAGTAAATGTTTTACTTTTGGCTGTTGGAGGGTTAAATGGAGTTTTGTATGGAATAAACTATTGTAAACTGTTAAGTATGGGTTCAATCAGCAACCTAATTTCATATTCGATTATCGTATAGGCATTTATCATAATCGATGCATTGACGTTTATTTTTCAAAGTAAACAACAAACATTAGTTTTAGTTGTGTGGTTTTTTTTGTTTTGTTTTTATTATTATTATTTTATTATTATTTTTATTTCTTAGCAGGCGCCCTTATCCGGGACGACTTACAATTAATACAAGATATCACATTATTTTTTACATACAATTACATTATTTTTTACACATTATTTTTACATACAATTACCCATTTATACAGTTGGTTTTTTACTGGAGCAATCTAGGTAAAGTACCTTGCTCAAGGGTACAGCAGTAGTGTCCCCCACCTGGGACTGAACCCACAACCCTCCGGTCAAGAGTCCAGAGCCCTAACCACTACTCCACACTGCTGATTCAATAACTAAAAACACTCTGTGCATAATAGTTAAACAAACTTACGCCACAACTTAAATTCAAATTAGAACACTTATGATTTATAAAAAAAGAAATACAAAGGACTTGAGTTTCTAACAACTGAAAAGAATATGCATGCGCCCGCATCAGATGTTCCTTTTAGTTTAACATTGTAATACAAAAAAAAAACCAAACTGTATTTTAACAGAAGTCATTTCTATGTCAACTTGTTCATTGCTGTTAACATTTTATGTCCAAAGCAAAGCAAAACATTTTCATTTTAATTAAGCTCACAAATCCTGACTAATTTAACTACCATACTAAATTCAGCTTTTTATATAATATTTACATATAATCCAAACACAACATCTTTTGAAACAAAAGAAGGTAATCGGCAGATTTAATAGATTAAAAAAAAAAAAAAAAAAAAAAGTATTACCTTAATTTTAAATAAAAAAAAAGTGAATACAATAGGCCTACTTCGCATTGGACAAGCCAAATCAAAATGTAGAGGCCTAAAGTGTGTATCTTAGCAACGCGCTGACGTTGTTTATCTACCTATTAGCACTAAAAGAAGCGCACTCTCACACACTCAAGGTTTTAATGCAAACTGGCAACAGGAGACTTCAAACTGGCCTCTAATTTTGATGCATCGATTCACCAATATGTAATCGAAGCTCTGGAAATTTAAGGACAGATGATCAATAATCGATGCATCAATTTAATAGTTGCACCACTACTGTTAAGTAAAACAACAATCTGGAACAGTTTCATTAATATATAGAGGATACACCAAGAATGTTCATAAAGTACTGTAGTTATTTCACAAATGAAGATACAGGAGCAATATAACACAGATGAGCCTCCGATTGCATTGTGTGATGAAAATCGAATCAAGCTAGACACTGCGTTGCTCAAATTTGTTGGTACCACCACTTTTCTCTATGAACATTCATGGAGTATTCTGTTTATATTACAATGATGATTGTGGAAAAGAATATGTTTAAACAACTGATTCCATGGGACTACTTTCCGTGCATCAAGCTCTGCATCTGCTTAGCAATGCTGTGTAATTCGGAACACTGCAATTGACTTAGTCATTCTGGTGATGGATTTGAATGAATACTAGATTCTAAAATGAGATCATATATATATATATATTCAAGGCACCCTATATATATAACATATATATATATATTTTTTTTTTTTTTTTTTTTTGATTGACTTGCACAGGACCACTGTCCAATATATTGAAATGTTTTTTCAATGTTTTTCTTTCAAAAGATCTCTTACCATGGAGCTTGTTAAAAAGCTAATAATATAGATTCTAGCGATTGACCACAATATTTGTTTTTATATAGAATGTGTGTCATTTCAACTGGAAAACAAAGGTATGTATATTAACATGTACTTCTTTTGTTACCCCATGTTCAGGTCCATATGACAACAGAACTGTGTGATACCAAACAACACAGTACTGAAAATGACTTGGATATCGGCTGGCAGCTTGAAATATCACTATATTTTCCCCAAAAATGAGATGCTTTGAAATAGAATCCTCTTTTCACAAAGCACTGTGGCTGAGTTTTACCACTTTTCAGGAGGGAATCGTCTGAGCTGTAAGGTACCATTAAGACAAAACGGAAAGATGTTGATGGAAAACTTCCCATTTATGTCATTGTAATTTTCGGAGATAGACCTTTTGTGTTTTCAATAGTATACTTCCATATAACCTCTCTCCGATAACTTTACTCTCTTGAAGTGTAGTGGTACTAAGTTTGAAATAGTATTGTACCTGTTTTTTTTTTTTTTTTTTTTTTTTTTTTTTTTTTTTAAGGGTAGCTTACCTTTTGAAAAGCATTGAAATAAGCAGACAATGTAAAGGTTTGATAACAATACCAACATGCAATTCACCACATAGGCAATGTGTAGAAATTATCATTTGTTAAACAAGATCAGAGTAATAGAGAATAATGTGTTCTTTTTTTATAGTAAACTATATTTAGCATACTGGGGGGTTTCAAGATAGACTTGCACCTGATCAACTGTACATATTAACAGATTAATATGTATTTAAAGAACACAATAATTTAGTCTCAAATTTAAAGTGTTATTTAATTATTTCAATACAGCAGATCATGGAAAGATTCCACACAGACCAGCAGTTCTAATATACTTATACTTAAAAATAAATAAAAATGGACCAACATATACATATGACACGCACACTATTAAATTGGTCTTTCTGTAAAGTCAATTAGTGCTGAAATGTACTTTTATCTACCAAATGCATTTTTATTTACAAACAAAAGTACAGCAATAAAACACCCTTTTATTATAACTAAAGTACCATGTTTTATAGTGCCAAAATTGATTAAAAAGCAAAAAAAATAAATAAATAAATTGTGGGAGACGCAATAAACACTAAATGATCAGTGTGTGCTATGGCCGATAGTAATTTTGCTGATCTTGTTTAACGCATTGGATGAATACCTGCAGATCTCATTGATAACTGATTTAAAGAGCATTTGAAAAGATATCTTTTATGTGAGAATTGTTATCTATTCATAGTGGTGAAATGTTTGCTGCATTGCGATTAACCCTTATTCATATCCATACTTAGTCTTTGGATGTCAGATGCTACTGAAAGATAACAACTGTATTTAAACAATGTTTACAATCTCTGTGTTGTATGTGAGTTAAAATAGAAAGCACTTAGAATCATTCCTGTTTGTGCTGATGTCATTTCCATGTTCTTTCATACTTTATTGGATTTGGTTATAACATGTTTACATTAAATTCTCAAGACACATATTAAGTATGTATGTACTTAGGCTTTTGACTGGAGATCCATCATTCGTATTAATATTCCTGCATTAACATTTTTTTTTTTCTCTGCCCTTGATTAATTGTTTCTGACTTATGGAGTTTTGACCTGTATAACCTATACTAGGATTCTATTTTTCAAATGTACATTAAAACTATTGCAAAGTAATTTCTGGTCAAAATATTTGACAGACCATTATAAGTCGGCTGTTAAATCATGACAAATATTGGTTAAAAAAAAAGGGTATGCCTATTTAGATTCTTTATAGTTATATGTCTATGAATAAGAGTATGTATTGTGTTGATTATTGAGGACCTGTGTATCTACGTTGTATAAGGTCACCTATGTTAACTAAATGTCTCATTAAACAGGAGAAATTTGATTCAATGGAAATTATTTTTAAATAATCCCTAAAAACACTTGGAAGTCTATTTGTTCAACCATGCCCTGTTGGGATAACCCACAGCTGGATTCATTTTGAAGCTCTGGGGAATACCCTTGCACGGCCTCATGCACCTCTACACAAGATAAGCTCCTGGGTTTGTATGGGGGTCTACAAACACATGCACTGTTGAAGAGAAAAAAGTAAATATCTATCAGAAATCCAACTACAAGGCTTTAATATTATCAATCATGCTGTTGTAAAGTAAAGCAAGTTTAGAAATGTCTCCACACCCACGTCTTCCATTTACACTTCTGTTCAACCATGGAGTTGCTTATGCTTGGATACAACCATTTGGACTTGTACATGAAATTGTACAGTTGGATTAAGTGCAAGTTAAAAATCTGAGAGAAATACAGTAATGTTAACGCAAAGAAATAGGTACTAGGTTGTTTCTTGTCAGTTTATTTATTTTATTGTTTTACCTACAATTGTTTTCCCATCTGAAAAGGCAGTAAGAGTTCCACCTAGTTGTTTGGTACTGGTTTTGTAAATTAACAGGCAAGTTAATGAAAGACTAGATTTAAATGCTTTGAAAATGTATTCCACTCAGTTCATGCTCATTTGCAGTGACTTGTTTGGACATTTTTACCACTAAATGAGTTTCTGCACAGTGATATGCAGTACTCAATAAATCTTTTCCATGTATTTCAAGCTGGGATGATACTGGAGGGGGGGGGGTTTCAGAGATACTCAGATATCATTTGAACGAGAAGCCTCGCTGGTATAATTTATACTTGCTGGGTAGGGAACCTTCACCTTCTTCAAGGATTCCAGGGTGTCGGCTTCAATGACATTACTGGGTAGTTGGTTCCAGACTCGCACAATTCTCTGTGTAAAAAAGTGCCTCCTATTTTGAGGTGTTTCCTCTAATCAGTACTTTCTGTTTTCTATATGTTAACCACTCCCTAATCCATATGCATGCATTTCCTTGAAAATATAAGTAAACCATGCTTTGCAATTATCCATTGCGATGTTGCATCCTCGAAAAAATCAAGCAGGTTAGTTAGACACGATCTCCCTTTCCTAAAACCATGCTGACTGTCTCCCAGGATATTGTTACCATATAGGTAATTTTCCATTTTGGATCTTATTATACTTACCATAAGTTTACATATAATAGAAGTCAGGCTTATTGGTCTGTAGTTATCTGGTTCGGTTTTGTCTCCCTTTTTGTGGATCGGTATTACGTTTGCAATATTCCAGCCTGTCGGTACAGGCCCTGTGTCAAGAAACTGTTGCATGATCTTGGTTAGCGGTTTGTAAATAACTTCTTTAATTTCTTTGAGTACTACTGGGAGGATCTCATCCGTCCCAGGGGATTTGTTTATTTTAAGAGCTCCTAGTCCCTTTAACACTTCTGCCTCTGTTATGCTAAAGTTATTTAAAACTGGATAGGAACAGGTCGACATGTGGGGCATGTTGTCCGTGTCCCCTTTTGTAAAAACCTGTGAAAAGTAATCATTTAATATATTTGCTATTTTTTTTTCTTCGTCTATGATTTTGCCATTTGTGTCTCTTAGGTTACGGAAGTAACCTAACGTTCCCTTTCAATTTGAAGACGACCTCGACTCCCTCTGTCCCCTCACCTCCCGACCTGCTCGCCCCTCCCTCCCCAACCCTGGCTCTCCTCTGCGCTCCGCTCAGCAAGAATCACACTGCGATCTGCTGAAAAGAAATGGAAGAGAACCAAACTCCCTGCTGCCCTAGACCTTTACCGCACTCTCCTCCTTCTCCTTGACTCTCTCCTCTGCTAAATGTACTTATTTCCAATCTGTAATCCAAGCCTCCACTAACAACCCATGTAAACTATTCTCTACCTTCTCCTCCCTCCTAAACCCTCCCCCCTCCTCCTCCCTCCTATATCTCCTCTGATGACTTTGCCTCCTTCTTCTCTTCTAAAATCTCAGATATCCACACTCTTTAACACCTCTCCCTTCCCCGCACCCCCTCCTGCTCTAACCCCTACACCCACTGCATCCCCTACTAACTCACCCTCCTTCTCCACCTTCTCGCCCATCTCAGACTCTGACCGCTCCTCCCTGCTCCAGGGTCACAAACCCACCACGTGTGCCCTGGACCCCCTCCCCACTCACCTCTTTCAAGCTGCTGCTCCTGCTCTACTTCCCTTCATCTCCTCCCTTCTCAACACCTCTCTCCTTTCTGGTCTCTTTCCCTCTGCCTTCAAACAAGCCTCTATCACTCCCCTCCTCAAAAGACCTACCCTCGACCCCACCTCCCTCTGGAGCTACCGTCTTGTCTCCCTCCTACCCTTCCTCTCCAAAACCCCTCTGTCCTAATTCTCCTCGACCTCTCTGCTGCCTTTGACACTGTCGATCACTCTATTCTACTATCCTCTCTCACTGACCTGGGAATCTCTGGCACTGCTCTGGCGTGGTTCTCCTCCTACCTCTCCAACCGCACTTACCAGGTAACCTGGTGTGGAGCAACCTCCACACCTCACCCTCTCTCAACAGGAGTCCCCCAAGGGTCAGTCTTGGGTCCTCTCCTGTTCTCTCTCTACACCCGCTCCCTGGGCCCTCTCATCGCATCCATTTCTATGCTGATGATGCTCAGATTTTCCTCTCCTTCCCAACCTCTGACTCCACCATCCCCTTCCGTATATCTACCTGTCTGTCTGCTATCTCCTCCTGGATGCCCTTGTATCACCTCAAACTCAACCTCTCTAAATCTGACCTCCTTTTCTTTCCCTCCTCCTCCTCTGATCTCTCTATCTCTGTTCCTCTGGAATCTGCCACACTCTCTCCCCCTTCCTCCGCTAAGAACCTCGGAGTCACCCTGGACCCCTGCCTCTCTTATTCCCAGATCATCTCCACTCTGGCACACACTTGCCGATTCTTCCTGAGCAACATCCTGCGTCTGCCACCCGTCCGCTCCAGCTCATCCAGAACTCCGCTGCTCGCCTGGTGTTCTCTCTGCCTCGCTTCTCCCACCCAACTCCACTACTCCGCTCACTCCACTGGCTCCCGATCACCGATCGCATCCAGTTCAAGACTCTTGTACTAGACTACAGATGCCTTGACCAGACTGCACCCAGCTACCTCCAGACCCTCATCTCTCCCTACACCCCCACTCGACCTCTCTGCTCTGCCTGCACTAGAAGACTGGCACTACCTCCTCTACGCTCCCCTGCCTCCAGAGTCCGCTCCTTCTCCACCCTCGCCCTGCAGTGGTGGAATGGCCATCCTACAGATGTCAGGACTGCCCAGTCCCTAACCACATTCCGGCGCCACCTCAAGACTCACCTCTTCAGAAAGCACCTGTAGAACTTCTCTGTTTTTCCCACGGGACACTTATCACCCTTTACTTGCTCTTATCTGCACCCCATTTTTTACTGCATTTAATCCTGTACTTTAGAGTACTGTAATCTGTCAAGTATTATTTAATCTGTAGTATTTTGTATTTAATTATATCCTGATGTAACTATCACTTACCCTGTTAGCTGCTGTATTATTGAATCATATTTTGTCACACTTGTACTTGCTTGAACCAAAGTCATTGTATTTATCTTGCTCTTAATTGTATTATTACTTGTACTGTGATTCTTGAAATGTATTTGTTTTACGACTGTAAGTCGCCCTGGATAAGGGCGTCTGCTAAGAAATAATATCAGAGCCATCGCGAGGGAGAAGGAACAGCAACATATGAGGGACACACTAGCACTGTCTAACCCAGAGGTTAGCGGTGTAAACTTACACCCTCAAGGACCCTTTGCCTACAGAAGGTAAGGCAGGGTCTACCACTTTAAGACGGTAGAACCTGGAGTAAGTATGCGGCGTAGCCCAGCTAGCCGCAGTACAAATATCATACATCGAGTCAACCCTCTAGTGGAGTGTGCAACTACCCTACCAGGTGGGGGGCAAGCCAGCACTATTATATGCAGTCGAGACTGTATCCACAATCCAATGTGACGGACACTCCTTAGAGATGGGCTGTCCTAGGGTCCGAGTCCCGGGACAGACAAAGAGCTGGTCAGATTGATGCAGAGCTCTTGTCCTATGAACGGAGCATCTCAATGCCCGCACTGGGCAGAGGAAATTTAATCTCTCATCCTCCGTTGAAGCAAACGGAGGTGGATAGAAGGACACCAATTCCACAGACAGATAAACATGGAAGGCTGTGATCACCTTGGGGAGGAAAAATGGGTTGGTGCGCAGAGACACCCTGCTGCCATCCTCCCAAATACGCATGCAGGAGCTGTGCACAGACAGTGCCTGCAGCTCACTAACCCACTTAGCGGAGGTGATAGCCAAGAGAAAGGCTGTCTTCATAGACAGGTGCTTCAGCTATATGGAGTGTATGGGCTCAAACGGGGCCTTCGTGAGAGCCTCCAGTACAATATCAACGCTCCATTCAGGGAGAACAGTCCTCCTGGGAGGGCATAATCGGCGAACGCCTTTAAGAAATCGGGTAGCCAAGAAATGCGCACTCAGAGATACTGAATCTGTGGGGCATGGCAAGCAGAGATAGCTGCTAAATACACCCTCAAAGTGGAAGGCGACCTACCAGCATCAAGCAGTTCTTGTAGAAACTGTAAGATGACTGGCATAGGGCAAGATATGGGGTCATGGCTTCTAGCCAGACACCAAGCCTGGAAATACCTCCACTTATAGGTATTTAAAGACCTACTGGATTCTGCCCTAGTGCTCTGCAACATCCCCACAACCACATCTTTCAAGCGACCCCTTTCAAGGGCCAGACCCATAGCCTGAACCTGTCCGGTTCCAGGTGCCAAGAGAGCCTTTCGCCTGACTGAGATCCATGCGAAGTGGAATCTCCCAGGGCTGGCTGTGCAACAGCTGGCACAGGGTCGAAAACCACACGACTGGGAGGTTCAACACGACTCCCATTCGCACACATTCGCACAGGTGAGAGGTCGTCCTCCACCAGCGTAGGGCTGCCGACGGTGTCTGTCACATTTGGCATTGAAGTAGAACGCATTGAGCCACATTTGTAGCGGGCACATGCGAAGCAGACCCAGCTGAATGGCCGATATGGCTGCGGCCATCATACCCAATAGTTTCTGGCACAATAGGAGGGTAACCTGCGATCTCTGTTGAAACAGGGAGAGGCAACCCTGGATAGCTGCAACTCTGTCGTCCGACAGGTATTCACGCATCGTAATGGAGTCCAGTCGGAGCCCCAAGTACGAAGTGCACTGCACCGGTGTAAGCCGACTCTTTGCATCGTTGATGGTGAGGCCCAGCCTCGCCAGATGCTCTGTCATGATCTCCGTGTGGGCCACTGCTCCCTCTCGCGACTGGGAACAGATCAACCAGTTGTCGAGATAGTTTATTACTCTGATCCCCTGCAGCCGCAGGGGAGTCAGGATAGCGTCCACACACTTTGAAAACATACGAGGGGTTAGGGAGAGGCCGAATGGCAGCACAGCAAACTCGTAAACGCTTCCTTGAAAAGTGAAGCGGAGATACTTTCTGTGCTCTGGATGAATGGGAACGTAAAAGTACGTGTCCCATAAGTCCACGGTGGTGAACCAGTTGCCCGACCGGACGGACTGGAGGATGGAATGGTGCGTCAGCATTTGGAACCTCCCTTCTTTTAAGAACCCGTTGAGGAGCCTCAGGTCTAAGATGGTGCGAAAGCCGGCGTCTTTTTTGGGTACCAGAAAATACCTCAAGTAGTACCTCTCTCCGTGGGAGGTTGGGTCTACGAGATGAATGGCTCACTTTCACAGCAAGACGGCCACTTTCTTCTGAAGTACCGAGGCCCGGAGAGGGTCTGTCACGAAAGTATTTGTGATGCCTCGAAAGGGAGAAGGTTCCAAGCGGAACTGAAACATGTAACTGTTTTTCACGGTGGCGAGCACCCAGGAGTCTGAGATGCAAGCGCACCAGTACTGCAGCTGTTGTGCCGAAAAGGGGGTCTGAGGCCGCCAGCCTCCAGGGGCCCTGCTTGGGCTGCCGAGGCTGAGGCGGGGCAGTTTGGGGTGGCTGTTTAGGGTGCTGGCCCTGAAAACGCCTCCTGTGATGCTGGTGTGTTCCCTCTGCCTGTCAGTTGGGCCCGGTTGCTTGCTGCTGGTGTGCCCTGTAGCCAATGCCTTAGGTCACCCAGCGGAGCCGTGGGGACTGGAACTTTTCTAGTAACAGTCCGAGTCTGAGGAGCTTGCCAGCAGCTCGACCTGCCCCATGCGGAGGCGTGAGGAGGGAGCAACGTGGCCACCTGCCGGGACGCTTCGCGTTCCCGGTGGGATCTGTGTAAGAGCTCCTCCATGGCTGGCCCAAAGGTATGTCCTGGGGATATATAGGCACGTCAACCAGCGCGGCCTTATCCGCATCAGGAACTCTGGCTTGTGACAACCACAGGTGTCTACAAGTCACGATCAAGCTAGCCAGGCTCCGGCTAAGAGCTTGCCCTTGGAGACCAGAGATCTGCAGCAGTGTGCCTCATGCAGTACACTGTCCATATAAGAAGTAAGCACACTCGCTGTATTATACAGGCGAGTTGCCTGCGCCTCTGCTGCATATGCCCGCTTGAGATGCGTTTCCGTCACCTTACATTGAGGGTTCGGGCACGCCGGGTTTCTAGCCAACCCACCCACCGGCAGGGCCTTAATTAGGGCCGCGATGGTGGAGTCTACCGGGGGGAACCCCGCTAGGCCAAGCTTATCCGCGTCTTCTAAGGAGGCAAGCGGTGCGGCCTGTTTTAGCATGCTAGGAACCGAGGCCGGATGATCCCAGGAAAGCTGCAGCACGTCCCATAAGTGCCGAAATCGAGCAGGACAACGGGGGGGCAGTGGCTTCCAAGGCTGCCTCGAAGCCAGGTTCTTCCTCAGCAGGGGTCTCATCCACCTGCATGTCAGAGGAGAAGGAGGCCCCTTCTCCAGAAGCTGCTATGGAGAACGTGTCCTCTTGCACCAGCTGAGACGCCTCTTCCCATCCACCCTGAACTCCCCTGGTGGAGGGGGGGTATGGCAATTGGGGCTGCAGTGGGGCTTGGACAGGGGCCTGGGCCGTCGGCGCTTGTTTAGCCAAGAGCTCTAGGACCTCGGCCATCTGGGCCTAGATGTTCAAAATCTCCCTTGACTGTTTGGAACACTTCACCCTTCTCGCTTGCGGAGATGGGGAATGACTGCAGGCGGCCTGTGCATTGGGGATGCCTAACAGGTGGTCCTGGGACAGGTCATGGAGGAGGGGCTCACAGAGGGTATGCTTGTCCTCTTGCGGGATATTGGCGTTGCAGGCCGTGCAGGGGTGGAACCCTGACTTGCCTGACATGGGCCTGGTGTTTTGCATGGGCCGTGCACTAAAGACCACTTGCACAACGCTCAAGCACTGGCTAAGTGCGAACACCATGCGCTCACCTAGTAGCGCTGTAGCAGAGGGTACCTAACACCGCACACTGAGTACCATGGGCACCGTGTGCACTGTGCACCATGTGCACCATGTGCACCGTGCGTCCCGAGTGCTGTGTGCACCGAGTAAAGTGCACTATGTGCACCGAGTACCGTGCAGCACCATGTGTTCCCGCTAGCTTTGTAATAGTGGGTACCAAGCACCGTGTGCACCGCGTGCACCTAGCGCTGTGCGCACCGAGTACCATGCACTATGTGTACCGCATACCGTGCAGCAACGTGCTTTCCCGCACTAACGTTGTAGCAGTGGATACCAAGCACCATGTGCACCGCGTGCACCGTGCGTACCAAGCACTGCGTGCACAGAGCACCGAGAGCACTATGTGCACCGTGTACCGTGCAGCGCTGTGACTGTGCACTGATGCTGAGACGCTGGGCACCGTGTGCCATATGCATTGAGCACTTGTGCACCGAGATACCTAAGTATCAAGGGCTATGCATGCACCGCGGTACCAAAGCCGAAGCCGCGGTGGGTGAGTTGAAGCAGACAGCATGGTAGAAAGAGAGTATAGGGGAGAGCACACTGTTTGTTTACAAAGCCTGACTCACCGAGGTGGGCGGGCCTACACAGCTGGCAGGGTCTACTCGATAGCAGGGATGCGGCAAGGCCTAGCCCCGTGGAGGAGAGCGGGCTGGAAGAGTTACTCAACAGCGGGGATACGGCAAGGCCTAGCCCCGTGGAGGAACTGTGTACTCTCAGAAAGAATAGACAACCACTCGCGGATGACTGCACAGGCAGTCGCTCACACATGACAGACAGATACAAAGAGCGGCCTACCACGCAAGCGAGGAGGCCAGCTTTCAGCACGAATGCTAGGGAAATACAATCGACTCAAGTCGACTCGAGAAGCTCTTTTCTATCACCATGCTCAGCTAGACATAGAGGTCTTACCTTACCATCTTGAGAAGGAAAAAGAGGCATGGCTTCATTTGGATGATAGTTTTATCCCCTCGGTGGGCGGGACCGAGAGCATCATCCTAGGATGGGGCTTACCGGCAGCTCTGATATAGAGAGCTCAGAAAATAGCTACCCAATGGGCAGGCATATCCCATACGTAATGTCATTGGTGGTCGTCTTCAAATTGAAAGGGAACAATAGTTAATAAATCTGCAAACGCAAAGATGTGGACTGTGGAAGATGAGAAGCAAATGAAGGCTGTAACAAGTTTATCAAATCAAGGTGCGATAAGTCTTCTATTCATTTCTTTATACCAATTAGCTACAGAATTACCGACATGCAGTTATAAAGTTGGAAACACTTTTTTTTTTAATCAGGCGGCGCGGGTAAGTTGAGAAATTTCAGCCTTCTTTTCAGAAGAAAAAACATAGACAAAAGAATGTGCTGTAAATTTTGACATAAAAAAAAGACGTACAGTATCAATGTGTAGTTTTGGCGAACTGATATCTAGACATTCTCTTGAAAAAAAGTGACAAGTTGTGTGTGTGTGTGTGTGTGTGTGTGTGTGTGTTTTAAAGGCCAGCGGCAATTCGTTGAAATAACTAAGTCTATACTACCTATTCTGATATAATACTCTATATATTGGGAATTTAAAAAAAAAAAAAAAAAAAAAACAGCAGATGTATATAAAAAATAGCTTATTGTGTTTTGTTTTGCTGCAAAGTGAATTTGAATATTTATTTATTTATTTATTTATTTAAAACAGTTGTGCTCTTTCAAACCAATTGTAATACATGTGTTATTAGTATACACATTACAATAAAGACAAATGTATAGTTTATTGATATGTCTAATTTCAATTTGGGGTGTGGTCTGGGAGTGTTTTTTGTACGTAAGATAAAGAATGCCCCCGGAGGTGATTGTATCCTTTGTGTATGTTGAAAATGTGTCTTCATATTCTTTGGCGCGCATCACTACCAATATAAACAGACTAAATTCTTGTTGAAGCATGTTCTTTGGTGTTTTCATTAATATTAACAATGTGCTTTTAAACCAATTAGAGTAGCTGGTTAAGTGCCCTCTTATTACAAATAAATAAATAATAAATAAAACTATTGGAATATGCAATATGTCAAAAGCCTTCACATTTACATTTTCCCCTTTTAAAAAGGGCACTTTAAATAACACTGATGGTATTTGAAATTGCCTTTTTAAATTAAGTGTTTCAAAAATGTGTCTTTAGATGAAAGTTACTAATTGCGAGTGGAGTTCATGCAAGTGTTGCCCCTTACACTGCAGCAAAGTTAGCTTTCTGTAACAACTTCCATCTTTTCATCCTATTTATAGCTGTTAGGTCTTTTTTATTCAATGTCTGTTTTGGTGTATTAACAGTCCTTTTCCTAAACTAATGCTAACCAGGGTTTCAAAATGTATTTTTGTAACTCCTATTAGCACTAATAATTAAATCATTTATATCACTTAAATATGCTATATTTAAATTGCCAGAAGTGTCATCTTGTGGATGGTAGACTAATACCAACTGACAACATTTCTAACATTTTTGGAAAACAGCATTAACTATGTATTCTTTTTTTATTGTCAGCTAGAAAGCACTTTAGGTGGGAAAGAGAAATAGTGCACACAAGACCATCATAAGAGTCCATATTGGCATATCAGAAAAACCTCTCATTTTAAAGCATGCTGTTCAAGCTGTCATGGAAAAGCCTGAGACACAATAATGTCAACCGTGCTTATTTGAAACTTGAAATGATAAATGACTGATTATAAATCACAAATATGGAAAAGCATTCACATGCAATTTGATACCAGATTTCTGTTAAAATCTCATTTTAGATTGAAAAAAAAAAATCTTCTTTTGAATCGAGTAACTGAATGCTGTTTGTAGAGCTCCCCTCTCCACAGCCCCTGGGTATGTTAGCAGGCTGTACTGGTAGTCTTGCATTGAAAATGACACATTAAAACTAATGCATTTGCTCACCCTTTTAAACAAAGTTGGTGCACAAGTGGCTAGCAGCTGTAATGCAAGCAGTCCTCATTAAACTCAACAGGGTTGTGTTAATTACTGTCTTTCAGCATGTGCAAAGTGGCGCTGTCCAAACCACAAACCTGGACGTTAACAGTGTCTGTACCCACGTGTGTCAAAAATAATACAATTACATTAAAAGACCATTTGCACATATTATCAAGGAGCAAAATGTTTGTTGTCAATTATAGTGAAGAGCTGGAAATTTTGTCAATGCATTAAATCGGCAATTCTGAGCCGATTGCTACTGAATTTTATATGAGTTTAAAATACTGTTATTTACAGGACTTTCAGTGGATTAATGGATGGCTCCAAGATATCATTTAAATCACTGTATAAAAGTAGACAGTTGATTCCTTTTAATATAATTTCAATCAGCGGAGTTGGCTTTATCAGGATTTACCATTACAACACAGAAAAAGTATTGATACAACAAATGTTTTTTTCTGTGCTGTTAGTATACAGGTAATACTAGGTATTGGATTGATTACAATAGTGTGTATTTATATATTATTTATATATTATTTCTACTATATGGTCTAGTAGCACAATGTAATGATTAAAAACCTGTGTGCTATATTTTGCTACTGTACTTTGTATGTCAGAACAATTCAGTACTGGACAACAGCTATATAATGCTTTTGCTTTCCAAGGGGATATTAGGTGGGTTGGACGTCAGTTCTATTACCATTGACAGCCTCCATGGCATTTCAACATGGTGAGAATAAGCTGAGAGTCTCAGCAACAGAAGTCATAGTATTAAGTGGGTTTGAATGTATTAGAAAATACTGAAATATATGCTATTACAACAATGTCATCTTAAACATAGCTATACATACTGCGCTCCCTCATTAGCCCTTTATACCACAGAACAGGTTATAAGACATGGCTCACATTTGCCCCACAATGCCATTACACTAGCACTTGTATTCCTGTTATAAGGCGTAACATAAATCACACTCTCTTACCAATAGCTTCTGACTGCAGCGTTATAAAGGAGGAGTGCTGTACATATGAATACTTTCTGCATATTGTACTACTGTACTTAGCACACAGATATTCTGAATAATGTGAATTTCTTTCTGTTCTATATTATGCAACTAAATAGACGTAGCTACAAATGTATATGTTGTTTATCCCTTTATGATGTTTGCAGTCATTCTGAATGGTCCAGAGTTCTGTTGCTCTAATATTAAGATTCTTATCTTCTTGCTTGGTGTGTGAAGTGCTCGTTTAACACTTGCCAGTGTTAAACGCAGTGAGAGCAGTACCCAGTGCTCAGGCCCATGTCGGGGTCCCACCCTTGTACGGCCTGTAATGCCATCATCCCACAGGAGGATAAACATACCCTCTGTGTGCGGTGCTTGGGCATCCCACATGCCACCATGGCCCTTGAGAGGGACATGGCATATAATGTCTGCGAGGCCTTTCAGCCTAGACTGAAAGAGGCTCGTCTGTAGAGAGACAGGAGAGAGAGCTCCATGTCCTCCGCGGCAGGACCGTCAGCGGCCCTGGGTGCCCCAGACGTCCAGTCCCGACTCCCTGTTGGACATTCCTAATGCGCAGGGGCAGGGGCAAGCCCTGGGCCGGAGCCTGGCTAGTTTAATGGTGGCGCGTAGACAGCTGTGGCTGTCACAGGCCAGGGTCCCTGATGCGGATAAGGCCGCTCTGCTGGATGCGCCCATATCCCCGGGACATACGTTTGGGCCAGCTGTGGAGGAGATTTTGCAAAAATCCCACCGGGAACGCGAGGCGTCTCGTCAGGTGGCCGCGTTATTCCCTCCCCGTGCTCCTGCATGGGGTAGGTCGAACCACTGGTGAGCTCCTCAGACTCGAACTGTCACCACAACAGTTCCAGTCCCCACAGCTCCGCTGGGTGACCTAAGGCATCGCCTTCAGGGCACACCAGCACATAACCGAGCCCAACCAGCGGGCAGAGGGAACGCAGGTCATGGTCGGTCCACAAACCAGCATCCCAGGGGTCGCTTTCAGGGCCAGCGCCCTAAGTGTTCACCCCAAAATGCCCAGCCTCAGCCTCAGCAGCCCCAGCAGGGCACCTGAGGGCAGGCGGCCTCAGACCCCCTTTTCGGCACAACAGCTGCACTACTGGCGCGCTTGCACTTCAGATTCCTGGGTGCTCGCCACTGAGCAAACCGGCTATGCACTTCAGTTTTGCTCTGGACCTCCTCCTTTTTGAGGTGTCACAAACACTTTCGTGACAGACCCTCTACAAGCCTCGGTACTTCAGAAAGAAGTGGCTGCCTTGCTGTGCAAGTGAGCCATTCGTCGAGTAGACCCCATCTCCCACGGGGAGGGGTACTACTCGAGGTACTTTCTGGTAACCAAAAAAGACGGCGGGTTTTGCCCCATCTTAGACCTGAGGCTTCTGAACGGGTTCTTAAAAGAAAGGAGGTTCCGAATGCTGACGCACCGTCTCATCCTTCAGTCTGTCCGGCCGGGCGACTGGTTCACCACTATGGACTTACGGGACACATACTTTCATGTTCCCATTCGTCCAGAGCACAGAAAGTATCTATGCTTTTCCTTTCTTGGAAGCGTGTACGAGTTTGCTGTGCTGCCGTTCGGCCTCTCCCTAGCTCCGTGTACGTTTTCAAAGTGCGTGGACGCTAACCTGGCTCCCCTGCGGCTGCAGGGGATCAGAGTATTAAACTATCTTGATGACTGGTTGATCTGTTCCCAGTCATGAGAGGGAGCACTGGCCCACACAACGGTTGTGACGGAGCATCTGGTCAGGCTGGATCTCACCATAAACGATGCAAAAAGTCGGCTTACATCAGTGCAGTGCACCACGTATCTGGGTCTCCGGCTGGACTCCACTACAATATGCGTATACCTGTCGGACGACAGAGTTGCAGCTATTCAGGATTGCCTCTCCCTGTTTCGACAGGGATCGCAGGCAACCCTCAGGTTATGCCAGAACTATTGGGTCTGATGGCTACAGCTACAGCAGCCATTCAGCTGGGTCTGCTTCGCATGCGCCCGCTACAAGCGTGGCTCAATGCTTTTCACCTCAATGCCAAATGCGACAGGCACTGTCGGCTGACTGTGTCTCATGCATGCTCAGCAGCCCTACACTGGTGGAGGGTCCCCTCTCACCTGCGCAAAGGTGCGCAAATGGGAGTAGTGCTGAATCGCCAGGTGGTGACAACAGACGCTTCCAACCTGGGTTGGGGAGCGGTCTGGGAAGGCAGGGGAGTCTGCGGATCCTGGTCGGACTGCTGGGCACCCCTGCACGTGAACATGCTGGAGTTGCAAGCGGTGTTCCTTGCTCTCCAGCACTTCCTCCCAGTGCTGAGCGGTGCACATGTGCTGATCCGGACGGACAGTACAACGGTGGTAGCGTATTTGTCAACCACCAGGTCCCCGGGGTTGCATTGTATAGCTTTCAAGCTATTGATATGGGCTCAGAGGAACCTTCTGTCCCTGCAGGCGATGCACATTCCGAGAGTGGTGAACTGGGCAGAGGACCTCCTCTCCAGGAGAGGTCCACATCCGTCAGAGTGGCGACTCCACCCTCAGACGGTAGAGCGCATTTGGGAATGGTTCAGGAAGGCACAGGTCGATCTCTTTGCTTCGGCAGAGACGACACATTGCCCCCTATGGTACTCCCTCCATCGCTTAGGCGGTCCACTCGGCTTAGACGCCCTAGCGCATGAATGGCCCAAAGTGTTTTTGTACGCTTTCCCACCTATACCGTTGCTTCCGGCTTTTCTGAAGAAAGTCCGGTTAGAGAAAGCATCAGTTCTCCTAGTGGCCCCCAGGTGGCCCAGGAGAGTATGGTTTTCAACCCTGTGCCAGCTGTTGCACGGCCAGCCCTGGGAGATTCCACTTCGTTTGGATCTCTTTGGCACCCGGAACCAGGCAGGTTCCAGTTATTATTATTATTATTTATTATTATTATTATTATTTATTTCTTAGCAGATGCCCTTATCCAGGGCGACTTACAATCGTAAGCAAATACATTTCAAGTGTTACAATACAAGTAATACAATAAGAGCAAGAAATACAATAACTTTTGTTCAAGCAAAGTACAAGTGTGACAAACCACAATTCAATAATACAGCAGATAATAGTGATAGTTACATCAGGATATGATTAAATAGTGATAGTTACATCAGGATATGATTAAATACAAAATACTACAGGTTAAACACTTGGCAGATTACAGTATTCTGAAGTACAGGATTAAATGCAGTAAAATAGGGGCAGATAAGAGCAAAATAAAGCACATTTAAATGAAGGGTGATAGTGTCCCAGGATACAAACAGAGGAGTTCTACAGGTGCTGTTTGAAGAGGTGAGTCTTAAGGAGGCGCCGGAATGTGGTCAGGGACTGGGCAGTCCTGACATCTGTAGGAAGGTCATTCCACCACTGCGGAGCAAGGATGGAGAAGGAGCGGGCTCTGGAGGCAGGGGAGCATAGCGGAGGTAGAGCCAGTCTTCTAGTGCAGGCGGAGCGGAGAGGTCGAGTGGGGGTGTAGGGAGGGATGAGGGTCTGGAGGTAGCTGGGTGCAGTCTGGTCAAGGCATCTGTAGGCTAGTACAAGAGTCTTGAACTGGATGCGAGCGGTGATCGGGAGCCAGTGGAGTGAGCGGAGTAGTGGATCTGGCCCCGGAGTTATGGGTCTGGCCCCTGAAAAGGACCACTGGCTAGCCCTAGGGCTATTGGACGCGGTTGTGACTACGATGCAGAGCGCTAGGGCAGACTCCACTAGGTCCTTATATACCTATAAGTGGAAGTTTTTTCAGGCTTGGTGTCTGGCTAGAAACCATGACCCCATTACTTGTCCTATGCCAGTCATTTTGCTGTTCCTGCAAGAACTGCTTGATGCTGGGAGATCACCTTCCACCTTGAAGGTGTATTCAGCGGCTATATCTGCTTGCCATGCCCCCGTAGATTCTATGTCTCCAGGTGAGCATTTTTTGGCTACCTGTTTCCTTAAAGGCGCACAGTGATTACGCCCTCCTAGGAGGACTGTTCTCCCTGAATGGAGTCTTAATATTGTACTAGAGGCTCTTGCTAAGGCCCCGTTTGAGCCCTTAAACTCCATAGAGCTGAAGTACCTGTCTATGAAGACAACCTTCCTCTTAGCAATCACCTCCGCTAAGCTGATCAGTGAGCTGCAGGCGCTGTCTGTGTACAGCTCCTGCATGCACATTTGGGAGGATGGAAGCAGGGTGTCACTGCGCACCAACCCTGCTTTCCTCCCCAAGGTGATTACAGCTTTCCACGTTAACCAGTCTGTGGAACTGGAGTTTTTTTCATCCGCTTCCATTTGCTTCAACGGAGGATGAGAGATTAAATTTCCTCTGCCCAGTGCGGGCATTGAAATGCTACGTACTTAAGACAAGTGCTTTGCATCAATCTGACCAGCTCTTTGTCTGTCACGGAACACAGACTCTAGGACAGTCCCTCTCTAGGACAGCCCCTCTCTAAGCAGCGTCTGTCACACTGGATTGTGGATACAGTGTCGACTGCGTATAATGGTGCTGGCTTACCCTCACCTGGTAGAGTAGCTGCACACTCAACTATAGGGTTGGCTACATCTTGGGCCCTTTTTAAAGGTGCCTTGATGTCTGACATTTGTACTGCGGCTAGCTGGGCTACGCCGCATACTTTCTCCAGGTTCTACTGTATTAATGTGGTAGACCCTGCCTTGCCTTCTGTAGGCACAAGGGTCCTTGAGGGTGTAAGTTCACACTGTTAACCTCTGGGTTAGGCAGTGCTTGTGCGTCCCTCATACGCTGCCGTTCCTTCTCCCTTGCGACGGCTCTGGTATACATTATCCCTTACATAATGCTTGGTGGTCGTCTTCGAATTGAAAGGGAGCGTTAGGTTACTTACCGTAACCCTGGTTACCTGAAAGAGAAGACGACCACCAACCACAAGGTCGCTTCAGTCGCCCTCATGGGTTCGATGGACAAAGAGGGGGATCTTCCTGTGAGTGACTTTTTTATACCCTCGGTGGGTGGGACCGAGTGTGTCATCCCAGGAAGGGGCCTTCGGCAGCTCTGGTATAGAAAGCTTATCAATACCTACCTCAAGGGCGGGAATATCCCATACATAATGTTTGGTGGTCATCTTCTGTGGAGTAGTGGTTAGGGCTCTGGACTCTTGACCGGAGGGTTGTGGGTTCAATCCCCAGTGGGGGACACTGCTGCTGTACCCTTGAGCAAGGTACTTTACCTAGATTGCTCCAGTAAAAACCCAACTGTATAAATGGGTAATTGTATGTAAAAATAATGTGATATCTTGTAACAATTGTAAGTCGCCCTGGATAAGGGCGTCTGCTAAGAAATAAATGATGATGATGATGATGATCTTCTCTTTCAGGGAACCAGAGTTACGGTAAGTAACCTAACGTTTTGTAGAGATGTATGTGCTGAAAGAGAAGTGTGATGAAGTTCTTTGTTATGCTGGAATTCAAGTCACTGCCAGTACTATTGCAAGTCATGTATAGAATAATACATGGGCTGCAGTGAAATAACCCCATTCAGCAGCTACTGTTTGCTATTTTATATAGTACAGTCGACTCCATTTATTTGCATACTGGATAATTGCATAAATTGCTTAATTGCATAGTATGCAGCTGGTACCGTTTTTTAGTGCATCAATTTCTATGATTGTATGACACAGTTAAATGCATATCGACTAAATGCATAATTTGTTTAATTGCAGAAAGCTGCGCGGTCCCAAAGTCTATTGTACATTGCATTTTAATTCGGATAATTGCATAATGCAAACATCTTTCGAGTGTTTAAAAAACATGTTTGAGTGTTTCACAAATATCAGTGACGCAGAGCTCATAGCAACGGCATGACAGCGGGAAAAGCCATCAAGAAAGACACAGAAAATGGCAAAGCGGATCTGTCAAACTCGAGCCACAGCACGCTATGAGACTTCGTGAAGGCAAATGGTTGTCAGTCTTATGACAGGTTGTTTTTTGTTTTGTTTTGTTTACAGTTGTTTATCGGCTCAGTCGGCCGAATACTGTGCACTTCCATTAAATATTTGTTTTGCTCCGTTGTACTCACAAGATCTATAGTAAGGTACTGTACACACCTGTTTAAGTTTTATGTTTAACTGTACTGTATTACAGTAGCTTAGTTTGTCGGCCGTTATATACTGTACATTATTTTTCATTATTTTACTTTTCATATCGTCCTTTGCCAGATAATTTGTTTTTGAGTCCATAACGTATTTCAAGTTGTTTTATTTTTCTGATTTTTGTGACGGTCACTTGTAGTAAGTTACTTGCAATAAAATATATAAAAATAACTTACAATAACTTAGTTTATGCCGGCTGT
Organism: Huso huso; assembly: GCA_036884735.1. NCBI lineage: Eukaryota > Metazoa > Chordata > Actinopteri > Acipenseriformes > Acipenseridae > Huso > Huso huso. The sequence goes on along the minus strand of CM072668.1, from coordinate 21,922,556 downwards.
TATATACAATATTTTACTTTTCATAATCGTGTGTTGCCAGAGAGTAGTGTTGTTTGTGTTGAGCGTATAAGGTATTTCAAGTTGGTTTATTTTTCTGAACTTGTTCAGTATTTTAAGTTACTTGTAATAAATAAGGGAAAATAATGTTCTGAATGCAATCAAAATGCATCAAATGTACATGTGCATATACCTACAGACCTATAGCCATTGCATCCCATTGTATTCCCTCACACCGGTCCCGAGCCCATGCAATTATGCGGAGTCGACTATATGTATTTTACACTATGTGAGGGAACATGAACTGGAGACACAAAAGGTAAGTCTGGGAAGTATGTAAAAGAGGATTGCAAACATGATTTATCTTAGTAAATTGTTAATTAACTCTAGTAGTACTTATAATCTTAGCTCTCAAAACTGCTCTAAATTTTTTAGTTCTTTGCATACGGAAATTTGGGGGAAAAAGGCGTCCAGTTTTCTAGCTCGGTGGTCTTACAATAAACTTTACGAAGAACTGAAACTCACTGTCTTAATAACTTTGAAGGTGTTCAAACAAAAAATTGACATCTATGTACCGGAGACATGTTTTTTTTTTGCCTGGTGCTCCTAAATTGTTTCTTGTAATTTGATTAACTTGTTTGTATTGGTTGTGTTGAGTTTTTTGTATTATATGTCACCTTCTCGCTTGATAAAGAGATTTTAATCTCAGTGGGACTTTCCTGGTTAAATAAAGCGCTGATCCTGATTAAATTGAGTGCTGATCCGTGGAATGTGGCCACTGGTTTCTGATCGCTGAACATCTTGGAACGTTTGACTAATCGACAATCTTGGGGGATGGACTTGCTTCTTCTAATCAGGTGTAATTGTCCAGAAAGCACGTGTGGTGGGTGTAGGACCGAGCACTTTCGGTGGCAAAGCCATGACGTCGGTCAAAGGCTGAGGTCAGTGTTAGAACAGAGACGCTGTGAGAGACTTGAAGGAGTCCAGTTTGACACCTGTAGTGTGCTGGGGTGAGACACTCTGTGGCGGATCTTTCAATACCACTTCGGCCTCGTTAATTCTCCATTTTTCTTTGAGTGGCAGGGCAGCGAACAGTCCCATTGTTACAATACTCAAAAGGCCTTTTTCTTTTCTGAATTTATTTAATATAAAATAGAGGGGGAACTAAATGTCATACAATGATTGAGGGAAACCTTTCACATTTGAGAAGACTATTTTCTATTCAGGGATACCAAGATATTTTTAATGGACAAGCAGTCTGCGTGAAGTTATCTGGAAACAAAGTCCCCACCCCTTTTCGTACTGCTTTCCTAGAAATACCTACCATAAGGTAAGCAGGAAAATAAAGCGTAGAAAAAAATGTTGTTTTTCTTCATATTTTTCATGTCTTTCTGCCCAGTCTCAAATTCTCAATTTGAACGTTTAAGCAAACACCAATTGATTATTTATTAGAGTGAAAAAACTGAAGCTTAAAAGGATCAGCACCACGGCCACCGAGATGCTTTGTTCTTCTCTCTTCCTGTAGACAACTGATTGGACCATAAAGAAAGCTGGTAGGGGGTACTAAGTGCCATGTACTGCAATTAAAATCATCAACAATTCAGTTCACCTCTGTTGTGGGTTGTGGTTAGGGATGTCACGGTATCAAATTTTGACTGTATGGTAACTGTCAAAAAATATACCACGATTATCGTCGTACCGCAGTATAATGTCATTTTTTTGCAATCCGTTTTTAAATGGCGGTAATATATATTCTGTAAACCACGATGTACACTTATTTAAACTTTGTTAGCAGCTCAAAGTGAACGGCTAATGAAAAAAAACAAAACACAGAATCTATCACGTCCACATTTTCCACCGTATGCATGCTCGATTTCCACTCCAATATGTAAGAAATAACCCACGACAGGGTGTGCGGTAAGACAATTCTTACCACACGCCCTGGGTGTGTTGGGAGGCACGAGGCCGCAGGCCGAGTCCCTTCAACACCCAGGAAGTGCAGTAAGAATGGTCTTACCGCACACCCTGTAGTGGGTTATTTCGCTTATAAAATGGCTACATTTTTCTTTGAAGATAATTACACAAACTGACTTTAAGGAAAAAAAATAAGAAATATGGTATATTATGTATCCTTCCACTGAGAAAAAATAGTCCTTGAAGACTGTTTGATTGTAACATATATTTTGTACTTTATTTTATTTGCCTGTGACAGGGTGGCTGGGCGGTGACGTCACGACAGAAGCAGGAAGGGAAACTGACACCAGGGAGTACTGCAGTTAAAGGCGCTTGCGCCGTTTTATTTTTAAATAACAAAAATAATTCAAAAGTTTAAACAAAAAGAAACTTGCTCACGGAGCGAAAATAAAAAGGTTAAGCAGAACAAAATCACGAACACAAACAACACGATCAGGCTGGGCAATAGCCTTCACTGATCCTTAAGGTTTTTTTTTTCGTTTCGTTTTGCGTTTTAAACTCGCTCTCTGCTCGCTCTCTCCTCTCTAACACCCACCACGAGAGTGGAGAGCTGCAGGCTTTTATGCAGGTGACCATCTCCCGATTAGCAACAAAATTAATCACTTAATTAATTCGGAAGATGGCCACCTTCTGCACGAGTTTATTAATTATTCCTGGCAGAGGACGAGCACCAATCTCGCCTCTGCCTGAACACGTTTAAAAATAAAGAAAACTGCACGACTACGCCGTCATCTATAAATACAATAATAAACAATAACAAAACCTGCGGCGCTTCGCCGTCTTCTATACATAATAAATAAATCATAACGATAATAATAATAATAATAATAATAATAATAATAATAATAATAATAATACAAAACAAATACAAAATAATACAGGGGCAGAGGTGAACCCCGTTCTAAAATAAAATAAACAAATCAATGTACAGGGCACCTCGCCCTGTTACATTGCCACAAACATTACATTGAACATTGTCATTTATAGTAACATTTTTCGAGATGAAATGACATTTGTGAATTGAAAGCAGACTGTTTGCCCACATCTGAGAGAGGATTCATGGAACAGCCAAACACTGCACTACACTAGCACTTGAGGGAGGGGCTTCCGAGTGTTTTTTTTGTAAGAAATGAACCTATTCAGGCTTTGTGATCATCAAGAGAAACTGACTAATAATTTCTGAGGCTGTTTTCACATTTTTTGGAAGTATAAATGCACAGCTAAACATAAATAGTCATCATACTTGGACGGTTTTTGTTTATTACCGCAGCTGCATTTTATTAACAGCAATAGCGGTTGATTGAATATGTGTTCAGTGTTTGATACATTTCTTACTTGCAATAGAAAAACGAAGAAGAACACAAAAATCAGAAAGTGCAAAGCGACAGAAAGTTATACAGAGTCCCTTTGGATAATTTTTAGTTAGTAATTAATTATAGTTTTATCTTTAGGTTAATGTTTTTGATACTGTAAACATTTTAAACGGCACACATAATTATGCTGAGGTGGGAAGTAAATAGTAACGTGATAAAAATTTACAGTGCAGACTATTTTGTATTATTTATAATGACTTCCCAATTGAAAGCTAAAGATTCCTAAATACTACCATTTAATTCTTTGCATCCAAGTTTTAAGAATGAAGCCTACTGTTTGTTTTTCTGTCTCAGCAATTTGTCAGTCCCAGACTTGTGTAAAATTATATGTTAGCTTGCGTGGTTCAGGGGGCGTGGAGCTGGGGGCTTCTAATTTTCTAATTTCCCGTTAATTAGAATCTATTTTCTATTTAAGCCCTGATCACTTGCACCTTTGCTGTCTAGTGTTTCGTTTTCCTCCTCCTCCCCTCCTCCACCTTTCATACATGCCTTCGCATCGGTCATCTCTGTGGGGCAAGTGAGTCTCACTTCCCCGACCTCAGGGCTAGGCATCCGCCTCCCTTACCTTCAGGGGGGTTCTCACCATGTGAGTCAGAGCGGATCCCCGGCCATACTCTGTAGTGTCGCAGCTCCTGCGCTTATCTTACCTTACTCGAGGCTCTGTTCTATTCTGCCTTTCAGGATGTGGCCACTCGTGCTCGAGTCCCATACTAACCTCTATGCTTTGTCCTTATTTCAGATCCCAGGCAGCGTAAAGTCTCGGCCAATCGGGGGGTTTAACGAGCGCCCCTTACAGAAGTCTCAGATGCTGGGTACCTCTCTCGCTCATCTCCTCTCATGTCCAGGCCTTCCGGGACCGACTTCCTCTCGAGGGGCGGCTCCCCGAGTCATAACCCTCGAATGTGTTTTCGGTCGCTGGGTCCTTTGCCCCTGGGATGTGTCGGCATCGTCGCCCTCAGTCAGTGACCACTTTTCTATCCTGTCTTCAGTTGCTGGGTCCTTCGCCCCTGAGATGTGTCGGCATCGTTGCCCTCAGTCAGTGACTACTTTCTATCCTACTAACTGCTCCTTTCTGTTTCTTCTGCCCTATCCTTACACCCCCTAGCTCACGCCCCGTGAAATATTAAATAAATGAGAGAAAAAAGAAATGTGTTAACCAGATTATGCTGCCCTTTATTGCAACTGTGGTACCATTCATTGAGCAAAAACTGTAAAGGATACTTTAGCTGAAACCTCCTGACAGAAGGGGTACAGTTTCAAAAAAAAGGTTGAAAACCCCTGAGTTAAGAGAAGCAAAGCAATAGCCAATCGAGTGCTTTTTAAGACATGCAGTGCCCGCCCACTGATCTCTCAGCAGAGTACAAAACTTAATGATGAGAAGACAGCGCCTGCAAATTGTTTTTTTTTTTTTTTTTGGGCTGCATGTTAACAGCAGCGAACACAAAGGAAAGAAAAAAAGTTAAGGTGCAGGCAGCAGTGTGGAATAGTGGTTAGGGCTCATGGACTCTTGACCGGAGGGTTGTGGGTTCAATCCCCAGTGGGGGACACTGCTGTTGTACCCTTGAGCAAGGTACTTTACCTAGATTGCTCCAGTAAAAACCCAACTGTATAAATGGGTAATTGTATGTAAAATAATGTGATATCTGTATAATGTATAATGTGATATCTTGTAACAATTGTAAGTCGCCCTGGATAAGGGCGTCTGCTAAGAAATAAATAATAATAATAATAATAATAAAGGTGGTATGACACTGTTGCAAAGTTTAGCGGCATCTAGGGGACTTTTTTTTTTTTAAATGGAAATAAAATTGTGTTAATTTTTGAATACATAAAACCAAAATCCCTAGAACACTATCAACTCGAGGGGACAACAATATCTTTACAATACCGTTTAAAATAAAAATAATACAAATACCTGTAGCATCTTAGACTTAGTTATATAGCAGTAAACAGACTTTTTGATTCTCTGCATTGGTGTGTGCTTACTGTGTTTCTCTTGACTGATACGATAGATAATAGCTACTGTTACTTCTTTGGTTTGATAAATTCATAGGAAGGCAGTGATGAAAAGTTACAGTGCCTTGTTCTTGCTGATATTTCCTGGTATTTGTGTTTCATTTACTGACAATCACGTTTGCTAGCGATCATTGTTTAGTAGAGCGGTTTATATTAAATATGACGTCACCTATTTAATAGCCTACGCGGATAATCTCACGCATGGCAGTTTTCAGAACTTGAGATGTCAGTGTTCATTAGTTAGTTCTAATGAACACAGTGGCTCACCGATGAACAAACGGTGATTTAAAAAAACGCGCCCATATCATCGTAAACCATGTGAACTCGGTAATCGTGGTATAGAAAAATGGTTGTGTTTCAAAACCATGGCAGTTCATACCGCAGTTTACCGTAAAAGCGGTAAACCGTGACATCCCTAGTTGTGGTAGAGAACAGAATTATGGCTTTAAAAAGCCAACATGTGAAAAGCAGACTGAAAAAGAAGAGTGGAAGAGAGGAAGAACTGCTAACTAGTGAGAAACTCTGTGAACAGTGAGAGTTAATAATGGTGGTTATCACAATCATTTTTATACAATAATTGAGAATTGCATTATTGTCCAGCTCCAGAGGTTAGCTCTGTCACTCTCTAGCTCATTACATTGTGAATGTAAAGCGCTGAACAATGCAATACTAAACAGTACATCCTCCACATGACGCTACAGATTTACTTAACTTGTGCATGTACACAAACAACAATGCAATATAACCAGAAGCAGATGTTGTATTTGGATTACCAGCTGTGTAATGAACACAACCTATTGAAACATATTTGGCCTTTCATCAAACTAATCCATTTGTACATTGCAAGGTCTGTATGTGTTTTACTGATTACTCTCTCTAATCTCCATTATGCAAATGACGTTCAGTATATTGTTTGCTGTCTGCTGGTGTGTGCAAGAGCACACACCAGCCCGTTCACAGTTAATCAACAGGGATTTGCATCATAACTGCTGTTATGATTACAGCAATGATTTTAGTTTTGAAAAAATGAATCTGCTAATTGGTATCTGAGTGGCCATTAGCAGGGATATTAATTGGTATCCCTATTCAATGAAAATAACCCAGATCAAGAATCGGTGGATGTCTAGGCTAATGCATTAAGACAACTTAATGAATTAAAATGCTCATTTGTCTTTTTTTTCTATTTCAGGATACTCACAGTAACCTTGCAACCTGTCATGGGTTTCAGAAGTTTCATTCTTTAGGTACATTATTGAGATAACCAGGTGTTTGAACAATCATATAAGAAGGGAATTTTGCCTACAAGTGACGATAACAATTAAATGTTTACTTGGGAATTGGTATCCTCTTTAATGGAACTACCATAGGGTATGTTTAAAGAAATGATCTGGAAGTTATGATATGTGATAAATATCATAAAGATGATATTGCATCTCTGTGGCAAAGGTGACGTGTGTGGTGACGTCAGGCCAGGAAGTAGACAGGACACAGACAGGACTGGTGCGTGAATTGCACTGCTTGCACGGTTTAATAAATGAACCAAATAAAAAGATTAAACAAATGAAAAACGCTGTACACAAAACAAACAGCATGTTGGCCAAACAAACAGACAAACAAACAAATGGTGGACGAACAGACAAACAAACAAACAAACATTGGATGAACAGACAAACAAACAGACAGCGGACGAACAGACAAACAAACAAACATTGGATCAACAGACAAACAAGTGTTGTTCTGGTTGAAAGCCAACACGTATAACAATTGCTATTTTAACTTTTATTTAATTTCTCCTCTCTCCTGTTCTCCACTGACGAGTACCCAACCCCGAGTGAGTGACTCATGCATCTATATATACAGTTGTGCCGAGATTCAATTACTAAGTAATTATTCACTTGAATCCCAGCAAGTGAACTAATTTGTGCAATCCTGTGCTCACATATTATTACATACTTTATCTGCACGTGAAGTGAAGTGCAATCCCTGTGCTTAAATACAACTATACATTTTAAATCACTCATGCTACACAGACCCATTTATATCCCGTGCACCAATACATATACACCAGCATTAATACACCACATGCAACATATAAACATAAAATACACACAGGGGCGGGGCACACTGCCACAATCTCATAATGCGAAACAAAATACTAAGGACTGAAGTTAAAAACAGGTGCTTAGAAATGACCCTAAGATGAGGTAAAATGCACAAGTGGGCCTACGTAGGTTATGATACACATCACTTTTTTGGAAGTTCACTGCGTGTCCCAAATCTCCAAAAATATCCTTAAGGAACAATAATAACACATTATACAGCTATTGTATTTTGGTATTGTACGTATGACTATGTTTTTTTAAAATAATAATGTCCTGGGTAATTTTTATTTATTTATTTATTTTAAATTTAGTCGTTGCCAATTATTTTTATTATTTTCTCCCAATTTGGAATGGCCAATTATTTTATTATGCTCAGCTCACCGCTACCACCTCTGCGCTGACTCGGGAGGGCGAAGACGAACACACGTTGTCCTCCAAAGCGTGTGCCGTCAGCCGACCGCTTCTTTACACACTGCGGACTCACCATGCAGCCACCCAAGAGCTACAGCGTCGGAGGACAACGCAGCTCTCAGGCAGCTTACAGGCAAGCCCGCAGGCGCCCGACCAGACTACAGGAGTCGCTGGTGCGCGGTGAGCTGAGGACACCCTGGCCTACCTAACCCTCCACCCCCCCGGGTGGCGCTCAGCCAATTGAGTGCCACCCCCAGGAAGCTAGTATTAAGAAACTAGTATTAATATGTAATTTACAAACCATTAATATTGAATGATGTGCTGATGGACTGAAGTATAATTGTTGTTGACTGAGCATACACAATGGCAAATATGAAACCATAACCCTCATTTATACATCTCTGTAACCTACATGAAACACGCAAGTACAGTGGAAAGAGGTATTTACAAACAGAAAACATTGAAACATACAGCCTATACTGTCAATTAATCATTGTTATATTCTTTACCGTTATACAAACACTCCATTTCCTTATCTTTTGCAGTGTCCTGTGTTGTCTGTATCATATCAATGTCTTTTCAACATTATCCAGTTTTCAACTGGGGAATTCATTCTACATTGCTCAGCTTTATTGGAGAACCTTCTCCATGAGAACAAATGGCTCATGAGCATCAATGTATCCAGTTCATGCGGCCCCCTTTAACAATGCAAGTGCTTCAATTAAAATGAGTGACATGGAGCATGATAAGAGAAATTCTCTATCTCCTGGCAGACGCTTTAAAAATATATCACTGCGATATGGACAACATGGAAAACAGCAGTGGTGAAGTGGTTTGTTTCTTGTAAACTGTAACACTTGTTTCACACTGCATTGTTAAGAGGAACTTCCTCTTTCCATGGCAATCAAAGATCATTGGCAACCTAAACAAGACCTAAGCCACAATCACAATCCACTGTTTAATATAGAGAGTCCCTGTTGAGCTCTTTCTAGGGATGTTGGAATAGTACTTCTAGTTGCCCAAGCCCAACCACAAAATAATACAGTTGGAACACAATCACAGAAAGCTGCAAAGAATTGGATCTATACTCCATTTTTCCAATACAGCTAATGAAACAATTCCAGTAAATCTTATGAATTATCACCAATTTTAGGTCTACATGAAAAACGCAGACAATGTGGAACATTTTATCTAAAAAGCAGCATATCTAAATAGCACCTGTTTAAATAATTACTGATGGCTCATACTTCCAACAGTGCATGTTAGTCTCTTTATTTATCTGAATGATTTAAATGACGGTTGTATTTACATTCACCACTGTTTCAGATTAATGAATAGAGCCAAGTATATTAAGCATATCTGATTTATTTATTTATTTATTTATTTAAATGTTTTCTTTGTGCTGCAGTTGTTGAAGACTGTGCCTTTCATATATGCTTCAGTTTAGGCTTTGTTTTAAAGTCTCTCTATTTTTTTCTCCTTTCATTGCCAGTTACATTCTCAAAATGCATAAAGCTTTTCCAAATAATGTGTTACTGTTGCCCAACAGAAATTTCTGTTTGAAAGTAACCACCCCCCCCCTCCCCTATATTAAAAATAAAACAATTCTTACATTGTATGCGTTTTAGAAAATGCAATATACACGCAATTTGAATTGTGCTCCAATCAAAATGTTGTTTAATATAAAAATCACAAATTCACTTTATTGAAGCATTGATTAAAATCTGTTTTTATACATTTAGCTGTGTTTAAACACCGTCTTTGTTGCAGGGAGAAACCTCATAGTAGCACTAAAAGAAAGTAAAGAAGGATTCAGGTTTTTTTTTGTTTGTTTGTGATGACAATGCCTTGCTTTAGTTAAGGTACAATATAAGAAGGTAGTTATTTTGATGAAGTAGTACACAGGCTTTATGTCTTTGAATAAACCTGGCCTCTACTCCGCTTCCATTTGTTCTTCTGGCATAAACACATATTGTGTGAAATTCTACTTTAATAGGGCCTCCGTTTGTATGCCAAGCAGCTGCATTTTAGGACCTATTACGTGATTTCATAGCTCTCGGAAAATTGCTTCTATTCAGTGCAAACGACAGAAAAAAAAAGCTTCAACACACAATCATGTCTTTTCAAATGGCGATGGCAAGGTTGATGACAACATGACCATTGTGTTATAATGATAAGACCACTAAGGCATCTGTACCTCTCATCAAGGCTTCAGCAAAGCAGCAGATACAATTTAATTCACTGTGTTGTCAGTGGCTCTGATGGCATTGCATTGGCTGTCCCCACAGTTATAATCACTGTCCTCAGAGAAACTTGGTTGAAATGATCTTGAGCAGTCAAAGAAACTCAGAATTAAGACTGCCACTTCCAATGTGTCAGATTGTGGCGTGTGCACTTGTGCAATTTTCACTTCCAATCCTGTTTATTTGCCATGCCTGCCAGTAATTACACTTAACATTTCATTTAGTGCAAGATTGCTGGGCATCACAAAGACAGTGAATAATTTGGGGGTAGGAAGGGAGGGGGACCGGGGGGTGGTATTAAGTCTGTGCCCTCTGGAGCTTTTAGTCTCTGCTGGGATGCTGTAGCAACTTTGATAATGCGAGGATTGGACTTATCAAGTTATGATTAGATGCCTCTCAGGGGTGCCACTTGTAATAACCATGTTGATTCATGTTTTTGTTGTTGACTGTAACTGCTAATTAGTTAAGTGGTATTAAGTTGGTCCATGTCTGCTGCAGTTTATGATTACAACTGCCGAGGATGTCAAGGTTAGGGTCATTTGGTGCTGCTTTATGAATTTTGATCGTCATGCTCCAAAAGAAAGAACTGCTTTCTGATTTTTCAAACCGCAAAAAGACATTGATTTGCAAACACCAGTTATAAGTTGAAATATTGTTAATATTAGTGTTACAGAACCCCATGTTTACAACAAACACATTGCTTTACCTTTGCAGTATCCCATGTTGTCTGTATCGAAACAAAAAAATCCCCAACATATTCCTGATCATTTTGATCATTTTTATTCACACATCATTATTATTATTATTTATTTCTTAGCAGACGCCCTTATCCAGGGCGACATACAATTGTTACAAGATATCACATTATAAATACACCAGGGAATTACCTTTTTTTCAACTTTTAATCTGGAATGTTCGCCAGAAGAAAGATTTTTTTCTTTTAAAACATTGCAGTGTATCCAGTTCATGCTCCCTCCTGCAACAATGCAATGGGAACAGAAAAAACATAGATTGTTGCAGGATAGACTCTGATCTGGATATACTGCGATAGTTTGACATCTTTTTTCTCTGAGCAAAAGCTCCAAAGTAAATGTTGAGAAATGTTTTGTCCAGATAACGCATGATGGGTGATGAAATATTTTTAAGAAGTCAACAATATGTTGAATATAACGTTGTGATGTGGAAAACACGGGACACCGCAAAGGTAACACGATGTGTATCTTGTACACTTTGTAGGGTATTCTGTAACACTTTAAGCTTAAGGATCTGTTTAAGATTTATAAGCCTCAAACATCCATACTGAGCAACCTTTGTTATTCAAATTCAAGCTAACCTTGTATTAACATTATCGCGGGTTCCTCATTTCTGTAACTGGTTCCTCTCTTAGCTCTTTGATTACACTTTGATTTTTCTTGTCCAGCTAACTGCAGTCAGACGATGAGACCTACAGCACAGCAAGTAAATAACCGGAAGCAGCCGTGCAAATATGACAACTAGTCCCCCCAAATTTAAGGGTGGCTAGTTTACTTGGTTACCAGTCCTTGTATCAGGTTTTCATTTAATTAGTTCCTTAAATCATTGAACCACCTTGTTAAATAAATAAATAAAGCTGTTAATGTTTCCAAACAAAAAAACAAGCACAGTTTATTTAGGCGACTCCAAAAGGAGGTGGCAATTAACAGTTTTCCTATCATAAAAAAATGTAAAAATAAGTAAATGTGATGCTTCTGTGTTTGAAGGTTTCTCCCGGTCTATTATTCCCCCATATATATATATATATAGAGAGAGAGAGAGTCAACACACTGGCATGCTATAGTGGTGACACTGTGTATTAAATATCAGCATGTTCAAGTCCAGCTTCTGACAGGCAGCTTGTGAACTGAATTGATCTCCTGCTGAATGTCTCATCTTCAGTGCTTTGCATTTAAGAAAAAGAAAATATGAAACCCTACATAGTATTCAAGAATGTTGCTCTTTTTTAAAAGCTACTGTTATCATCACAGCCCTTGTATTTACACTTCCAGAAAAAAAAGAAATGCGTTCCTTTTCTACAAGCTTTGTATTGTATTTGATTCCATATGTGAAGTTTGACTGTAGCTATCAAACTAATAACGGGTGGTTGCTTTCAAAACTTCTATTAGAAATGGGATTCAAATATAACATATTGGTGAGTTTTTGTAAAACCCATCCCTGGAAGCCCTACATTAGAATGCTGTTACTTTATTACAATATACTACAACACAACATTTATGTGTATGTGGAAAATGCTTGCTTTACATGGCATGACCTGTGCCTGACATCTTTTACGATGCTTAAACATTTAGGAAAAACTTGACATTCACAGCTGGTTTCACAGACCCCGATTAGCACTAATCTTTGACTACTTCGTGTTGATTTAGGTAAGGTAATCCAAGATTACAGCTAATTGGAGTCGTGAAATCAGCTGTTTAATGTTTAAATTTACGAATGAAGAATAAACAACTATGTACTGAACTCACTGGAACATCAGTAACATGAAACAGTAGATTACCACACTTTACATGCACTGTATGCACATTGTTTTATATACAGACAAATAAACAGACCTCCATATGCACTCAGTTTCTGATATTCTCAATAACTTAATGTTCTAGTCGAGTTTCATCACTGTTGAATAAGTGCTTTTGTAAGAATGTAAGTTTGACATACAGACAGACGGACAGCACGCCTCCATAAACCCCCAATTTAGAGATAAAACAACAATCGAGTTACATATTTTCACAGTTCTGCTAAAGGACATCCATTTGCAAACATCCACAATCGAATCATGTGGAGTGTTCTGAGAGGTTAAAACAAAGGTTATAAAAGTGTACAAGAAACAGTTTTCAAAGACATTATAAAGATAACAGTTCCAAAAGCCAAACCTCCATATTGAGCAAAGTGTGTTATTCAAATAACAAGTAAATGACACCCCACTATAACCTTGAAATAAAATTGTCTCCAGTTACTCTTGTGCTTCATATTTATTTTTTGCTTGCTTGCAGGTCTTTTTCAATACTGTGTTCTAGATTAAACATGGCTGCTGCTTCCTGGTACCTAATCCCTTCCTGTGCTGTAGTACAGCCACACTCCAATTGTGTTATCCAACTTTATTCACTGACTAGATCCTGTCCTATCCTAAAGAAAGTCCTTCTCACGTTTCAGCATAATTAAATAGGCGGTTCTCTAAGATATAAGTAAAAATGTAAATGTGACTTAAATGCAGACAGACAAATGAAGTTGCAAAAGCTTAAAAAGCTGATTATGAAAAGTAATGTGAGTAAAAATAAAGTGGATGGTAAAATAAAGAAACTTTAAGTCCTTTGATACTGTTATCATTTTTATTACATTATGCAGGAGACACTTCTGACAAGCACGTGACTGAGTATTCTGGTGATACATGAATTCACACAAGCTTATATAGAATCATGTACACCCCTGTTGCTCTCCCTTCTCTGTCCGATCACTGTGAGACAGCACCTTATTATCGCACACCCCTTGTTCAGTGCTGTTCTGCTCTCTCTGGACATTAACATCCCAAACCAAACTTGCCTTGTTCCAAATACTGGTTTTAACCAGTCTGCTATCTTAGCCCTGAACCACTCCCATTGTTGCTGCTGATTGTCGTATAACCGGAACTCGTCTGTCCTTTGAAGACCACATTGCGTCCAGAGGCCTTTTTTTAATATCTGTGAGTTAAGGGCTTTTATCTGTATACCCATCTGTTTCCATTGCAGGTTGCGTTATCTTTAATTTATGCTGGTTATTCTGCTTTTTTGCTAACCTGCAAGTTTTTTGTACAGTGCTTACAAGCTTCTCATCGTATGATACATCACAGATTTAAGTCTTGTTTGTGCGACTGTGGTTACAAGTCAAGGTCATTTGGCTGAACATCCAGGCTTTGTCCATCCTGTTTCTTCCCTTGAACTGTGTGGGCCATTTCTTGTCGCAGCTGAGTTTAGTTTTCTAGTGAAACCTGCTAACATCACCCCTTCATTCAGGGTCAATTTAACAGAGCCTCTACAAAACCTGTTTCTCATGTTTATCCTAAACACAAGAGACAATGTATTTACTTCCCTCTGTTCATGGTGCAGTGGACTGTGTTTTGTTGTAACACCATGGACCTCATTTGATTTCCATCTGTGCTGTTATTTGATTTGAGCATTCTCAGGATTCAACAACACATCAAAACTACAGAACAGTACTTTTGGCCAACACCAGAAGGAACTAGTCAATTAACTTTTAAGACAGTATACAAAATAAAAGTTCCAATAAACACACATTTTTAGCCTTCTGCAAAAAGCCAGAAAATAAACACTTAAAGTCTTAAACATAACTTAATTTGGTCAGATACAACAGGAAATGTATTTTGAATAGTCCGATCGTCCTGAGTTATCCAATCCAATGTCAGATCAGATTGAAGGTAGAGGCTAGGCTATGCTATAACAGCAATTCCATTAAATTGGAACTCATGTTCCATTAATAAGTCATCGCTGTCAGAACAATTGGCAAGCCTAATGTTTTTATGCTGAACTGATATTGATGACTGCTCCAGTGTTCACTGTGTGGCCAATAAGCTGTACCTGTACAGTACTGGACATTTAGTTTTTAGCTTAGGTTAAGAGAAGAAACTGCCCCAATCTGTATAGTTTGATTGTTTTATATAGGTATAGTTAAACAACTTAATCTGCTTCTTCTCACCTGATTTAAATGTCCTGGCCAGTATATATAATGGGTCTTCTGCTGCATATATCAATGGGGACAAGCTCCTGAAACTATCACTTTTGTTGTTATCACACTATTAAACTGCTGATGATATTTTATCCAATTGGAGTGCATGTTTTGCCTGCTGTATCACAAAGAAACCTAATTTATGTTTGCTGTTTGCTGTTTTCTGTATTTTGGATGATGTATGTTATTTGTTATCTAGCTCTCTGCCAGCTTGCCTCATTGTAAACTTTACAGTCTCCGTGCTTACTAACTACCCCTTGAATTCCTTCAGATGTAAATGAATAAATCCATCAATGCGCTGTGATGGATTTGCAGCCTGCGGATGATCACAAAGCCTAGTTTATGCCAAGTTCTGCTCTGTTGCTGGTTCTGTAAACGAATTATCTGCATACCATACTGTGTCCATAGTCCTTGCAATCACCCTAATCATTCTCTATTCTTGACTGCTGCTGGACAGAAGCCTTGATTGTTGTCTTGCCAAGTCTTTCTGTCAGTCTGTCATTCATTGTAGTCCAGCAGTTTTACATTATCTCACAACTTCTTTTAGATTCTGGCATTTTCCTTTTATATCTGTTGTCTGTTATTTACAGTTTAAATCCCAATAATGGCTGTTGTCGTCGGTTTCCAAACAGCCGTCCTACATTTTGTCTCGCTCAACCCAGGTCAAAGCGTGCCGACCCACATCCTGAGATGGGTCGCTGTGACCTGGGTAAACCTGGGTACAACCCAGGTATGTGGTTTCACACTACGCGGGATTGTGCCCCGGATAGCCAGAACCTGGGTCAGGACTCGGTTAGGCATGCCAGTGAACTGTACGGTGAATGTTGTTTTCCAGTTGCATTGTAGGTTGTATGCATGCTATTGTACATTTTTATACAGTGTCCTTTTAGTGGTCATTTCTAGTATAATGGTGTTAGAATGTTTTTTTCTGTAGTTCAGCATCGTAATCTAGTGGATGATTCGTAAAGCCTGTGAAGGGAGTGGTCGGATAAAGGAGTGCTTAGTGGACCATATTCCAGTAATAAAGCCTTGAGAGTTCAATAAACCTAGTACCCCATCAAATAATAATGTGTTATTTGTGCATTGGTTTCCGATGCATTATATCTTTTTGATATAGTCATTTATAAATTCTGTTATATGTACATGTAACATGGTCATTTTTTGCCACCAAATACATTTCAAGCAATATTATTTGAATATTAAAATATTCCCTGCTAGGAATGCTGTCCCTTTTCTTGTAATGGGATCAATATGTTTTGAGCAAGCCTGGTTGGGGTTTATTGTCCCTGCCTCCCCAGCGGCAGTGATATAGTGAAGGTGTATGTAGTGTATGCCAGCACCGTTGCTTCACTTCTTATAAAACAGATATTATTGAGAGACTCAGATTTAAGGACATATGGAGGCACCTATTATTATTATTATTATTATTATTATTATTATTATTATTATTATTTATTTCTTAGCAGACGCCCTTATCCAGGGCGACTTACAATCGCAAGCAAATACATTTCAAGTGTTACAATACAAGTAATACAATAAGAGCAAGAAATACAATAATTTTTGTTCAAGTGTGACAAACCACAATTCAATAATACAGCAGATAATAGTGATAGTTACATCAGGATATGATTAAGTACACATCTGTCAGTCTGTTTGTCACACTTTCATTTTCATATGTGCTTGCATTGGGTTCAGGTGTTGGCATTTTTCTTTCTTGACACTAGGCTTTAATTTTTATTTTATGGGGGTATGTTGCTAACATACTGTTTGAAACACAAACACATGAAAAAAGGCCTGAAAAACACTAGTTTGTGTAAAAAGATTGCACCCCCTTCATAATTTGGGTTATTTTTTTCAGTGTAGAATGAAAAAAAAGTTATTGGACTATGTTTTCTTTCTAAACTATCCCCAATACCAACAACAGTGGAGCACACTGCATCTTTGTGGTGTGTTTAATTGAGAGCTCGCCCTAACAACCCTACTGCCGTCTTAGGTTTTATTTTTACTGTCTTGACGTTCTGAACATTGCTTTAGTAGCTAATTCATTCATTCCTGTTTTTACTGAGATTTGTGCCATTCGACAGTGAATTAATGACCCGTGGTGAATGTGAAAAATAAATATAAAAATAATCTTATTTATTTATATGTGTGAGTGCTCACTATTTATAAACACATTTATTTATTATAGGTTTTGCCAAGGAAATATTCACTGTCAGTAGCAGTACACCTCATATTCAATTATAAAATATATAATGTACATTGCATGTATAAAATATCTGAGCAGAACTCAGGGAGTAGTTTAGGCCCAGAGATTTGGATAAAAGGGGTTCTACTAGATTATGCCTTTTCAATTTACTTGATTTATTCTCCTATCCACTGGCTAGTCTCTCCCTGCTTGTTATGCCCAGCGGGTATCGCTCTGTGCTGTTTTCCGTCCTTTCTCTTTGTTGGCGTCCACAGGTCATCGATCCAGTGAGAAGGCAGCAGTTGATGGTATTTGTTCCCTTCTTGCTGAGTGGCAGCTTGCTTCTCATTTGTTTGTTATGTGGCAGAAGTACCCCCAGAACAAAGCAATCCATTCTTACCTCTACCATTGAAAATTCTCTTCTGACAAACCTGTCAATGATTTTTTTTATTTATGTATTATTATTACGATTCACATGTTCATCGAGCAGTTTTCTCACACAGGTCTTGCAGTACAGTTTTTACACTTTCAAAGTGAATATACCTGTACACTGTATTATACTGCACCATTCTACGAGCCTGCTAGTAAAAACAATGCAAAATGACTGTTTACCTGAACCAGGCCCCTTGCTTACTAAATATCTTGAACTTTCCGAGTAGCCTTCTCACAATGTAACAAAAAAAACAAACAAAAAAAAAAACCTTTTAGCATTTATTTGAAGGATCTTAATCTTTTAGGTGTAGGAACAATTCTATAATTAATAATGTAGAGTTTATCTGGGTTGATTAGTTCTCTTATAAAAAATATTTAATTGAAGTGTTACAAGATCGAGGATTTACTATGAGCGCACATACACACACTAGACACAAGGAATGTTTAATCAGTTGTAGTATTTTATTAAGTACACAAATATTAAACAGAAATCAGAAAAGTCAGAAAGTAAATATCTCTCTAACCACAAAACACAAGTCAAAAGCTTTCACTCTGCCTTCTATGCACTAGTAGGGCCAGTGAAAAATGACACCACCTATATACCCTCACACACCAAGCAGCAGCTATCAGCAGCACGAGCAGGCTGCTAAGAAATAAATAAATAAATAATAATAATAATAATAATAATAATAATAATGTAGCGAGTAGCTTGCGAACACATACACACCCACATACACACACAGCCTAAACTGAAATGGTGCAGACAGTCTTAGAATATATCACATATATTATATATAGAATATATTCGGGGCCTCCCGAGTGGCGTATCCAGTAAAGACATTCTGCATGGAGTGCAGGATGCGCCCTATAGCCTGGAGTTATTCCACTGCCGGTCGTGGACGGGAGTTCCCAGGGGGCAGTGCACAATTGGCCTGAAGCACCTCTCGGAATTCAATTCAAATGCAAAACAGCGATATCGTACCTACCTCAGCCACTTAACGGTATTCTCTTCATCAATCTTTTTGCACTTTTCAATGAAAATGACAATGGACTAAACAATGGTTGGATAGAAAGCAAATATTGCTTTTTTTATTAACTTGAATATTAACAATAAAGCTGTGTATAATAGAGTTACAGGATGTTATTCACTTGCATTGTATAAACAAACGGTTTGTTCAATTCATCTTGTACCGCTATTACCACATACACAGACGTTCACCATCCTATAATACAATGTGGGTAGCAGCTGTACAAACCAAATCCCAATATCACAACTATGTGATGATGTATTAAATATTTACAATTGCTCCTGTTGATTTTTTTGGATTTTTTTTTAAATATAATTTGGAGAGAATCAAAAAACATAAAACAGGCTCCCGCGTGGCGCATCCAGTAAAAACACTTGCGTGGAGTGCAGGATGCGCCCTGTAGTCTGGACGTCGCCGGTTCGAGTCCAGGCTATTCCTTTGTCAACCGAGGATGGGAGGTCCCAGGGGGTGGTGCGCAGGGGTGAGATGAGCTTAAAAAAATAATTGGTCATTCTAAATGGGGAGAAAATAATAAAAATAATTGGCAACAACTACATTTATAAAAAATATATATATAAAAATACCCTATATAAAGACCTACTGTATAAAGAACCATAAAGCTGTGTGTTATTTATCTGATTTCAGAAGTCTGAGTACGAGAATGCATCTGGTGTACAATTCATTTGATCCACAACATTACGGATAACAAATTATGACTGGCAGATTGGATGTGCAGTGGCATTTACACTGAAATACATATCGCCCCTCTATACAGCGGGTTCGGATATATTGCGGTTCTGGAGTTGGCTTCCCATTTTTACAGTCTATCTGGCGCATGCGTGGTACTGCAGGAAGTGGGCAGCAGCCTCGTAGATCCACCTGACAGTCATGGCAGTGACACGGAGAGGTGGGGAAGAGGGTGTGTTGGCTTTCCCTCTCTTTGAATGCCTGAGAGGCAGGCCTACATAGAGATCAAGGCTTTTCTGAACTGAAAAAGATTCCAATGATAAAGCATTTGAAAACCATTTGAGTGTTACCATTAAAGTGCTTTATAGTGTGAGAATCTTGCGGCAAAATCTGTCTACAGGATTTTTTGAGTACATTCACATGACTGTCCTTTCAGAGGCAACACCTTATAATACAGTGTAACTACACTAATTACACTGTAACATTAACTACATCGAAGTGTAATTAACTTGGCTTACTGTAATTACACTGTAACAAGAGTGTTATTTAGTAAGTAATTACATTACATTTTATTACCAGCCCAATAAATTATGTGTAGTTACAGATAAAATACAGATAGTTTTTGACTGGGTCTTCTGTTTGTCATGAAAGAGCCTGTATATTTAAATGTAAAGACCAAACATGTTTTTTATAGAGAAGCATGTTTGTACAGTATTTGGGGTTTATATTGGAGGAGGGTGGTGCACCTATATACATTTTACAAAGCCATAGCTAAGACACTGTCAAGTCTTTCCATCCTGCTGTATACAATTTCATTCTGTTGCCTTCAACAAAAAAAAACAAAAAAAATAATCCAATTACCTAACTTTAAAGGTATTACAAATTATAGTAGGTATTTCTGAGTTCTTGCTATTTAAATCAGCATACCACTTAGCAGCTTATTCAATAAGGCAGGTAGGCAAATTATTAATAATTTAGTTCAGCCTATTCACAATAGTAATTTGGCTGCCTATGTAAAAAAAGAGGAATTGTAATCAAGTTTTTAAACTCCTAACATTTTTAAATTAAAAAAGCAGTAATAAGAGGGCCCCCTTTTCTGCCATGAGAAATCAAACCACAACCAAAACATGACATTTGTGTTGATGTTTCATAAAAGAAGATGAAGGCCTTCACTTGTTAATGGTGACCTCTGATGCGTGCTGTTAATGGCTTGTAGGCTGTTGATTTCACCGAGTATGTAATTTCCTGTATTTTGTCTCATCAATAGTGCATTATTATCAGAGTGTTTTTTATCTCTGTATTATGTATTGTTGATTGCATATGAAATGCATTCTTAGAAGCCTCGTCAGAAAATAGATTGCTGCAATTTGGAAGACCAGATTTCAGTAATAATATATGGGGTTTATATTGTTATTATTTTGTTATTTTTTGTATCTGAGGCTTCCAATGAAGCAGAAAATGCACCGTCAAGTGTTTCATTAACATGCATTCATTTACTTTCTGGAGGAATTTTCTTAGCCGTTTCATTAATTATGATACATTACAACCCATATTGGCTGTCAAAATACTATTAACTTTAGATTTGTCTTTGAACTGTGCCAGGGGAGTGGGGATGTTTCAATGGCGTCTCTTTTAAAATGATTATTCCAACTTAGGATGCCATTAGTATTCTGCAAATTGACACGTTTTCCATAGCTAATTTATTTTAAAAGCAAACTCATTTAGTGCATCTCTTAAATCCCTTTTGATAGTTCATCCATGTTTGTATATTCGCAGTATTATCATTGCTTCTTACATACAAGACTGCTCTGTGGCTATTTGACTCTCTTAAGTACTTAGGATTAATTTAGTATTTTGTCATGTTTTTCTTAGATTCTGAAACTGCAGCCCCCCCCCACACACACACACACATACTGTATATACAGTGCCTATAGAAAGTCTACACCCCCTTTCAAAATGTTCACCTTTTGTTGCCTTATAGCCTGAAATTAAAATGCATTAAAATAGTTTTTTTTCATTTATCTACACATCCTACCCCACAACTTCCAAGTGAAAAAAATATTCTAGAAATTTGTAGAAAATTAATTAAAAATAAAAACTGAAATAGCTTGGTTAGATAAGTGTCCACGCCCCTTGTAATAGCAATCCTAAATTAGCTCAGGTGTAACCAATCGCCTTCAAAATCACACACCAAGTGTCCTCCACCTGTGTTAAATTGTAGTGATTCACATGATTTCAGGATAAATTCAGCAGTTCCTGTAGGTTCCCTCTGCTGGGTAGTGCATTCCAAAGCAAAGGCTCAACCATGAGCACCAAGGCGCTTTCAAAAGAACTCCGGGACAAAGTTGTTGAAAGGCACAGATCAGGGGATGGGTATAAAAAAATATCAAAGGCCTTGAATATCCCTTGGAACATGGTCAAGACAATTATTAAGAAGTGGAAGGTGTATGGCACCACCAAGACCCTGCCTAGATCAGGCCGTCCCTCCAAACTGGATGACCGAGCAAGAAGGAGACTAATCAGAGAGGCTACCAAGAGGCCAATGGCAACTTTGCAAGAGCTACAGGCTTTTATGGCCAAAACTGGTCAAAGTGTGCATGTTACAACAATATCCCAAGCACTCCACAAATCTGGCCTGTATGGTAGGGTGGCAAGAAGGAAGCCATTACTCAAGAAAGCCCACCTTGAATCCCGTTTGAAGTAAGCAAAAAAACGCTAAGGAGATTCTGTAGCCATGTGGCAAAAAGTTTTGTGGTCTGACGAAACTAAAATGGAACTTTCTGGCCAAAATGCAAAGCGTTATGTTTGGCGCAAACCCAACACAGCGCATCACCCAAAGAACACCATCCCTACTGTTAAGCATGGTGGTGGCAGCATCATGTTATTGGGATATTTCTCATCGGCAGGGACTGGGGCACTTGTCAGGATAGAAGGGAAAATGAATGGAGCAAAGTACAGATAAGTCCTTGAGGAAAACCTGCTGCCCTCTGCAAGAAAGCTGAAACTGGGACGGAAGTTCACCTTTCAGCATGACAACAATCCAAAGCACACAGCCAAAGCTACACTGGAGTGGCTAAGGAACAAAAAGGTAAATGTCCTTGAGTGGCCCAGTCAGAGCCCCGACCTGAATCCAATCGAAAATTTGTGGCATGACTTGAAGATTGCTGTCCATCAACGCTCCCCAAGGAACTTGACAGAGCTTGAACAGTTTTTATGATGAAGAGGATGTGGAGCCAAGAACAATACAAACTGTACGAACAGAAGAGCATGCAGCTACTTTACAGGTAAGCCAGCTGCAATCGGGAAGCTGTTTGGTTTGAAATGGCAGTGCTGTGACGAAATATTATCAAAACACAGCACTGGGTACAGGCAATGCGGCAGCCAGATCCATCACAATGCCTGTGCAAAGTAGCTGTGTACACGCATTTGTGACTATCCCTCCAACACAAGTGAAGCAGACACCGTAAAAAAGATACAGGGTCTGCTACTAAAATGAAAACAAAAGAAAAGACAAAAGAAAAATGTACAGTGGTTGCGAAGGCAATCCCGGGTTCTGTTGTATTGAACATTTCAATAAATGGCACAGAGCAAGTCGATACTGGCACACGTTTTGATGTTGTTTTTATTTGATAATTACTGTTTACTATTGTTATTATCATTATTAGCAGCATTTTTGTTTTCATTGTTAAAAAAAAACCAAAACGTTTTTATCTCTATATTGAATATGGGTATGTAGTACACAGCAGCATAAAGGGTTAATGAGAAACACAGTTTAAGTCATTTATTTGTGTTTTATTCATCATATGTTAACATTTTATAGCAATTACAGGTTTGAAAACATTATTATTATTATTTTCAAAATCTGGTACCTGGGAAGGGGTTTCATTTTTATATCTGGAGTTGAAGTGGTTAAAGGTACTTTTAAATTTGGCTACTGTTGTGGATTCTCTAATAAAAGTTGGTAGTGTGTTCCAAAGAAAAGAAGCAACACAGCTAAAACTACACCCTCCAAGCGTAGCACGTTTTTAAACCAGGCTGTGGAAGGGTGGTGGGCAATTCACTGACACACACGGGAGGCAGAAGGTTTATTTGCAACACCGCACTGGTGCCCAATTTTATTTGGCTTTATTTTTTCTTTAGTCCGTAGAGGGCGCTGTTGTCTGTGGCCTGAATACCGACAACGGTGTCTTGCACTCACAAGTGCTCAAAAGAATAATGAAAACATAAGGCGAAAGAAAAAGGAAAAATAAAACACAGTAATAAAGCTACAAAATAAAGGTGCTGCACTCTGCAGCGTTACCCCGACTGTCGCTATCCGCACGGCCCGTGTCTCCGTCCTATGCTCACCCGTTCCCTCATCCTGCTCGTACTGTTCGGGGTTCTGCCCAAGTTTTTCCCCGCTCCTAAAAATTCCTTTTCTTTTTCTTTTTAATTAATTAGTTGTTATGCTCGTTCTTCTCCGGCCGTGCTCTGTCCGGCAGCAGAGCTTCCGCCAGCTGGCTCGTTTCGTCTTACAGGGGCAGGCTGAGGGAACAACAGAGTGTTATTTTATAGGGTCAGCAATCCCCCAAGGCCTGCTTCTGAGACACTCAGAGAGAGGGAAAGCCAACACACCCTCTTCCCCACCTCTCCGTGTCACTGCCATGACTGACAGGCGGATCTACGAGGCTGCTGCCACCTGCAGTACCACGCATGTGCCAGACAGTCAGCACAGATCTCCCCTGTTACACATGCATTTTAACAATCCAGAGTTAGAGAATCTAAGCTGCCTCCCAGGGATGTAAGGGCTAAGAAGGTTAATCATATAACTAGAACCCTGACTGTGCAAGCCTTATAGGTCTATATATATAGGAGGCTGTGTGGTCCAGTGGTTAAAGAAAAGGGCTTGTAACCAGAAGGTCCCCGGTTCAAATCCCACCTCAGCCACTGACTCATTGTGTGACCCTGAGCAAGTCACTTAACCTCCTTGTGCTCCGTCTTTCGGGTGAGATGTAATTGTAAGTGACTCTGCAGCTGATGCATAGTTCACACACCCTAGTCTCTGTAAGTCGCCTTGGATAAAGGCGTCTGCTAAATAAACAAATAATAAATAAACAAATAATAATATATTGTGAGCCAGCTCACAGGCTAACTGACGGGGCGCTCATGGTGAGCTGGAGCAAGGCTGGCAGGACCCAGCAAACAGCACAGGAGGGATCACTGGTAGCTCTGGAACTAATTGGGCTGTAAGCTACAGGTGCTGATAGTTAGGGATGATAATTAAGATGATTAGATTAGTCATTGCCTTGTTTGGCCAGCACCTGCAGCCGATGCAATTAGCAAGTATCACCTCCAGTCCAGCAACATAGAGACGGACAGAGCAGTGCAGGATACGTTTGTTTTGTTTAATGGCTTTTTAAAAACTACTTCTATGCAAGACCTTTATGTTTTTTTTGTTTGTTTGTTTGGTGTCCTTCATACCAGACTAGACCCAAAATAAAACTCACGGTTTGTCCAAAGCTGTGTTGGCCTCTGTGATTGATTTCCGCACTAAATACATATATATAATTGTCACAATTCAAAAAGTCTAGGTTACAAGACAACTGAAGATAACAAATTTTCATTATATATATATATATATATATATATATATATATATATATAGTATATATATATATATATATATATATATATATATATATATATATATATATATATATATATATATATATATATATATATATCCTCCCCTGCAGAAAAACATGTGAAAATGCACTCCCTGGATAATTGTTAATTGATTTATTGTTTTAATTTGTTTATTGTTTAGTTTAATTGTTTTGCTTTATTGTTGAATTTAATTTGTTAATTGTTTTATTATTAATTATCCCCTGCACCTGGTAACTATTGTTAAATCAGAACCAGGTGCAGGGTATTTAAAGATAGCAGTTAGTTTGCTCGGCATGCTGAGTAGAAGGAGGCAGATGAGGTGCTCTGCTTCCGAGCAGTCGAGAGGAAAAAGAGCGTGCAATTTAAACCTGTGTGGTTTGTGTATAGTGGTTTGGATTACAGGTAAACGGCTTAGCCGTCCTGTGAGGTAGTCAGGGAGTTACCGGTGTCGTCAGCGCTCCAAAACGGAGTTAGGTGTTTATTTTGTGTTTTTGTTCTGTTTTGTTTCATGTTTATTAAAAATAGCGCAACCGCGCTGTAAAAATCCATTCCTGTGTGTGTTGGGTCAGTTTTTAAAGGGGCAACAAACCCGTGTGGCAGTGGTTCATTTATATTTGGTGTCAGAGTGTGTGGATTTGGAGGAATTGATCGCACAGATCAACAAGAATGCCGCTGCTCAGAAAGAGCAACTGGAGAGATGGGAGAGAGGGCTGGGGTTGGCCCCGCTGAAGAGACAGGAGCGGGAGCTGACCGAACTGGAGCTGTTGCTCCAGAAGTGGGAGCAGACAAGGGTAGCGCCGCAGTCTCTCGAGCCAGAGGGGGAGGAGCTGCTGCCGCCAGAGCCAGAGGGGGAGGAGCCGCCACTTCCGGAGCCCAGAGGGGAGGAGCTGCCGCCGCCCGAGCCAGAGGGGGAGGAGCTGCTGCCGCCAGAGCCAGAGGGGGAGGAGCCACTGCTTCCGGAGCCCAGAGGGGAGGAGCTGCTGTGGCCCGAGTTAGAGGGGGAGGAGGTGAAAAGCCCACCTCCACCACAG
This sequence comes from Huso huso, assembly GCA_036884735.1. NCBI lineage: Eukaryota > Metazoa > Chordata > Actinopteri > Acipenseriformes > Acipenseridae > Huso > Huso huso. The sequence goes on along the minus strand of CM072668.1, from coordinate 21,896,682 downwards.
CCCCAACCACCACCCCTGCGGTCCAGTCCGGCGCCGCTGGGTGCGGTCCCTCGCCCCTCGATCCTGGACACCCTGCTGGTTTGCCTGGACCTCCCTTCACTAGACCTGGAGCCCAGGAGTCTGCAGAACTGGTCACAGTTCTCCACCTGGTTCCCTGCTCCGCTCCCCCCGAGCACCAAGACATCGCTGCGCTGCTCCCAGACGTCGCTTACGCTCCCCCTGGTCACTGCTTCGCTCCCCCTGGGTGATCGGATGTCGCTGCACCGGGCCCCAGCTGCAGACCTCTGCATGCTGCTGCAGCCTCCAGTGCCCCGGTTGTCACACTCCGGTCGCCCCTGACAAACCGGTGGGGTCCCTTGTCGCCGGTGTGCGGTCCCTACCTGGCTGGGCCGGGACGTGGACCGATCCACCCTCAAGTCCGCCCGTGGAAGAGGGCAAAAAGGGACATTGGTGGACTCGAGGGTGGGTGGTTGAGTTTTAGGGGAGGAGGTGGCCTTGGAATGGCCGTCAGTATTGCACACTTGGGGGGGAGGATGTGTAACAGCAGCGAGGGTGTGTAAGACAGCAGGGAGGGGGTTAATTTCCTCCCTGCAGAAAAACATGTGAAAATGCAGTCCCTGTATAATTGTTAATTGATTTATTGTTTTAATTTGTTTATTGTTTAGTTTAATTGTTTTGCTTTATTGTTGAATTTAATTTGTTAATTGTTTTATTATTAATTATCCCCTGCACCTGGTAACTATTGTTAAATCAGAACCAGGTGCAGGGTATTTAAAGATAGCAGTTAGTTTGCTCGGCATGCTGAGTAGAAGGAGGCAGATGAGGTGCTCTGCTTCCGAGCAGTCGAGAGGAAAAAGAGCGTGCAATTTAAACCTGTGTGGTTTGTGTATAGTGGTTTGGATTACAGGTAAACGGCTTAGCCGTCCTGTGAGGTAGTCAGGGAGTTACCCGTGTCGTCAGCGCTCCAAAACGGAGTTAGGTGTTTATTTTGTGTTTTGTTTCATGTTTATTAAAAATAGCGCAACCGCACTGTAAAAATCCATTCCTGTGTGTGCTGGGTTCAGTTTTTAAAGGGGCAACGAACCCGTGTGGCAGCGGTTCATTTACAATATATATATTGTAACACATCAGGGAGGGGGTTAGTATCCTCCCTGAAGAAAACATGTGCGTATGCACATTTTGTTTAATTGTTTTATGTTTTGTTAATTTGTTTATTGTTTAATTATCACCCGCACCTGATATTTATTGTAAATTAATGTCAGGTGCAGGGTATTTAAGACGTGCAGCTTGTCTGCACAGGGCTGCTGAGTAGAAGGAAGCAGAAGAGAGGTGCTCTGCTTCCGAGCAGTCAAAGTGCTGAGTTAAACTTGTGTGGTTTCCAGTGTTTTTATGACAGGTAAACGGCTTAGCCGTCCTGCGAGCTAGTCAGGGACCTGCATAAAATGTTTAGTTAGTGCTCAAAACGGAGCTAGGTGTTTTGTTTCGTTTTGTTTATTTATTTTTGTGTATATTAAAATTAGCGCGTAAGCGCTTTGAAAATCCATTTCTTGTGTCCTGGGTCCTGCTTTTTTAAGGGGCGAATCGACCGTGTGAGTGCCGGCCGGTTACAATATATATATATATATATATATATATATATATATATATATATATATATATATATATATATATATATATATATATAATTGGGCCTTTTCCTTCAGATTAAGAGAAAGCCTCTCTGAAAAGATGTATGCTCTACATGTCAAAACTGGGCCAAGAAATCATCACAGAGGAGATCGATATTGACGATGAAGCCTCTGCTGTGGAGAGCGACGATGGCTACAGCATGTGTGCCTCTCTTCACTGCCAACACCAAATAAAAGGTGAGGATACACCTCAAAGATTCTTTGGTAAAACGTAGAAGACATTGAAAAAGTCTTCTAGTTGAAATGTGCCACTTAATTTTTTGTTTTTTTTACTATATCTGAAACTTATAAGAAACTAAGGGGTTAATCAACACTGATGTTTTTTAGACTCTTTAACAGCACTAGGCTCTAAAAATAAGCTGGTGATGCAATCCAGGGTTTCCCTGATATTATAAAAGTCATATTTTTAATAATGCTTTTTCTTTTTTGCTCACTTGTCAGTTTCACAGAACATAACTGCCTATTTACAGTGATAAAAATACTCAAAATAAATGAACAGCCTTTGAATATCAAGTGTGTCTGAACTCTACTTGAACTGTAAAAGAAAGTGAATTTTACAAATTCAAACATGTTCAATCCTTCAGCATTTAATTCAAACATCTTTAAACCCTCATTATTGTTTATAATAGTCTGATTTTCTTCTGAGCATTTATAATATTGTGTGACTGAGCCCCCGAGTGGCTCACCTGATAAAAGCATGGCCGTGTACTGTGCAGGATGAGTCATACAGTCAGGGGAGTGCAGGTTTGTGTCCTGGCTGTGCCAACTTGCTGATCTTCACTGGGGATTCAGGAAATATTGCACTGGCTTTGGTGCTCCCGTGGGGTAGGGAGACAAAATCGACAATGACTCTGTCTTCCAATGTGCTACAGTGAGCCGACACACATGCAGGACTGGCCTGTGTCCACCAAGGTCCAGTAGCTCACCGACATCAGCTGTAGAGCTCCTGGGTGTAAAAAGGCAATTGGCTTGGTTGTGGGATCGGAGGACTTCCACAGATCTTCAGTTCTCCTAAGTTGTTGTGGGGAGTTGCTACAGTGAGGGTACATTAATTGGACATTATAAATTGTGGAGAAAAACAGGCCTAAAATAATTGGGCACATAAATTTAATAAAATAAATGCATTTTTAAAAAAGCAAGACTTCATTTAACGAAAAAAAATATTAGCTATGTTATTATGTCTGTTTCATATTCATGTTTTCATAAAAAAAAATATTTTAAAAAACTGTAAGAACAGTAGCTACAGTAATTTAATAGAAATGCTTGTCCTTCCTAATTTCAAATGCCTACACAGATCTTCATGATAAACTGGCTGCTGGACTGGAGGAAAATACATTTCTTGCTGAGGATCTGTAGATTTTGAAAGGAAGGCTTGAAGAAGTAACAGACCAGGTGAGTCCAAAGAATGCTAACAACTCCACTGCAGCAATGCAATTGAATCTACATTGTCATGATAGTCAATAGGGGAATTTGCTGTTTGTTAAATGACAGCCATGGTTTGCAAACACATTAAACACATTACTACACATGGATACATGTTTTTATTGGTGCTGATTTTACATTAGTGGATTGCAAGTGAGTGGATTCAATCGTACCATTTATTTATTTTTTTTTATTGAAAACCTGGACTTATTGGTCACGTTTCTTGCAATTCCCAGACAGGCTACAATTAGCTGTCCCGGCATTTCTATGATCTATTTCTAGCTACTGCATGCAGTATATTCACAACTGACCATTGAGATGCCGGGAACGAACTAAGTACATGAACTCTGATAACATTCAAACGCAAGCTCTGCAGCAAAATTGCTATGCGTATTCTTTACGCATTAAATAAAAATCACTTTATTGAGAACTTATAACAAATGTATCTTCAGACTCCAGTGAGTTCATTGCAAGAGAGTGCATATTGTGATTCGACTCCCAGTACGATGTACAGTAAAATACTAAATGCATTCTATAGGCGACTAAGACTGTTGGATGATTTAAGCTGGACATAAGCTAGTCATTCAGTGACTGTTGATCCAGTGTTCGACATTTACTTGCAAATTGTGAGGTTGTCCGCTCCATCCCTACCTCTGCCTGTTATACATGTAGACTGTATACATTACATTATACAAAAGAGGAATAAAGATATTAGTGTATCGCTGTAAACATGTTAAGTATCTGCCTATGTAATACCTCAAAGTCACAACATCTTGCAGGGACTGAATAGTGTTTTGACATTTTCTTTCTTTTTCAGCTAAATAAAGAAAAGCTCCTAAACAAATACAATAGAGGTTGGTTTGAGTGGTCTTGTATCGTTCATTTTCAGTGCGCTTCCATTGGCGTAAAAGAGGGGAAATAAAATACAAGAGAAATGAATTTAATTGTTAAACATTTTGAAAAAAATAAATCAAAATATTTTTACAAAGGTTTTAGTAAACAAGTTTCGTGAGTCTTGTGAACCTTTAACAAATGAAACTGAAATGTATATTAGTTATGTTAAACACGAATATCATTTTCATTATGTCTTCAAACTATCAGAAATACATTTATATTGTAACAGGTAACGTATCTCTTATTCAACATGCTGGTTTATGTACCTGCAAGGCCTGTTATCTATACATTATACAAGACTTCTATAGATAGAAAGGTTGAGAAACCATCTGAATGAATGATATCCTTCAGAAAACAGTTGCTAGAATCTTAATGCCACAATCTGAAGGCCAATGGTAAAAATGATAATAAATAAAATCATAACAGGCGTACCTATATTCTGAATATAATAGGAGAGTTGACATTATTGATAAACTGGGCAGTAGTCCTGATTGGGAAGCAGTATGGAACAATGTCTTTTCGTCCTCAAAAAATCTAGCACACCAGCTAATTCACTTTAAACTAGCACATAGAATATATGCTACCCCATACCGACGATTCCAGATGAAGATCGTTTCAGATCCTCTCTGCCATAAATGCACTCGGGGTGTGGCCGGAACATTTCTACATATGTTCTGGGAATGTCCTGAAATTGAATGCTTATGGAAATATGTGGCCACTGTGCTTTCTGACGTGATTGGTGTGAAAGTGCCACTGAGTCCCCGACTGCTCCTTCTCAGCGATGACTCCCAAATGAATATTAGCCTTCAGACACGACGGCTCTTGTTGGCAGGACTAACAGCAGCTAAAAAGTCAATCCTACGAGGCTGGGTGGAGACAGAGGTACCCTTAGATCGTGTCTGGTTGCACTCATTTGCAGATATTGTGTTGGTGGAGAGAAGTACAGCTAGATTACATCATGCCAGTGCAAAAACTGTAATGGCATGGACAGATGCCTTTTCTTATCTCAGAAGTTTATTTTAATTAGGCCCTAACCCCCCCCCCCTTTTTTTCTCTCTGTCATTGTTTTACTTGTTTTAGAGCTCCCAATTGTTAGTTTGTATTCATGTGTACTATGCCCAATTATTTTACTTTCTTGTTATGGAAAACAAATAAAAAACAATTGTTAAAAAAAACAGAGGGTTGACATTATTGAGGGACACACGTTATACCTAATCAATGCAGCTACAGAACCCTAAATCGTGTTGCTCAAAGCTTTCCTTTTTTTTTAGTTTCAATGCTGGCAGCCGATGAATATGAATAACTGCATAATAGCTGACTTTGAGCTTGAAAAAGGTCTTCGGAAAGAGGCAGAATCCTTTGCGCACAAGGTACGGCTTTGTCACTTTCCATTATTGAAGCAGCTGAAAGGGAATCAAGTCGTTGTTCCCTGTCTGTTGACCTTCATTTTACCGCAATGTACAAACTTTGTATAATGTAAAGCCCAGAAAAAAATGTATTTTTAAAATTAAATCACATTTGCCTTTGTATAATCTGTATACTAAATCTTCAATCTTTCAAGTTTCAAGAATAGTAATATATACAGTGCCTTGCAAACGTATTCAGACCCCTGACCAATTCTCTCATATTACTGAATTACAAATGGTACATTGAAATTTCGTTCTGTTTGATATTTTATTTTAAAACACTGAAACTCAAAATCAATTATTGTAAGGTGACATTGCTTTTATGTTGGGAAATATTTTTAAGAAAAATAAAAAACTGAAATCTTGCTTGCATAAGTATTCAACCCCCACACATTAATATTTGGTTGAGCTGCAATAACAGCTTTAAGTCTTTTGGGGTAAGTATGTACCAGCTTTGCACACAGTGTCGGAGTGATTTTGGCCCATTCTTCTTGGCAGATTTGCTCCAGGTTGTTCAGGTTGGTTGGACGACGCTTGTGGACCGCAATTTTCAAATAGTGCCACAGATTCTCAATGGGATTGAGATCAGGACTTTGACTGGGCCACTGTAGGACATTCACCTTTTTGTTCTTGAGCCACTCCAATGTTGCTTTGGCCTTGTGCTTGGGATCATTGTCCTGCTGAAAGGTGAATTTCCTCCCAAGCTTCAGCTTTTTAGCGGACTGAAGCAGGTTCTCTTGCAGTATTTCCCTGTATTTTGCTCCATCCATTCTTCCTTCAATTTTAACAAGATGCCCAGTCCCTGCTGATGAGAAGCATCCCCACAGCATGATGCTGCCATCACCATACTTCACTGCAGGGATGGTGTGTCTTGAGGCATGGGCAGTGTTAGGTTTGCGCCACACATAGCGCTTTGAGTTTTGGCCAAAAAGCTCTATCTTGGTCTCATCTGACCACAAAACCTTTTCCCACATCGCAGCTGGGTCACTCTCATGCTTTCTGGCAAACTCCAGACATGCTTTCAGATGGTACTTTTTGAGTAACGGCTTCTTTCTTGCCACCCTCCCATACAGGCCAGTGTTATGCAGAGCTCTTGATATGGTTGACTGGTGCACCATTACTCCACTCCCAGCCACTGAACTCTGTAGCTCCTTCAAAGTGATTGTTGGCCTCTCACTGGCTTCTCTCACAAGTCTCCTTCTTGTTTGAGCGCTGAGTTTTGAGGGACGGCCTTTTCTTGGCAGTGCCTGGGTGGTGTGATGCAGCTTCCACTTCCTGATTATTGATCCAACTGTGCTCACTGGGATATCCAAACACTTGGATATTATTTTGTACCCTTTCCCTAATCTATGCATTTATATTACTTTATCTCTAACTTCTGTAGAATGCTCTTTGGTCTTCATTTGTCTTCAGATTCACAGCCTGACCAATGATCCTTCAACAGTGGGGTTTTTATCCAGAAAATGTGACAGCAACTTTAATGGTTCACAGGTGGAGGCCAATGGTAAGGTAATTGTGTCCTCGTTAGGGCAATTTCTTTCATCGGTGTAAACTGGGAGCTTCCACAGCACAGGGGTTGAATACTTATGCAAGCAAGATATTTCAGTTTTGTATTTCTTAAAAATATTTCCCAACATAAAACCAATGTCAGCTTACAATAATTGATTTTGAGTTTCAGTGTTTTAAAATAAAATATCAAACAGAACGACATTTCAATGTACCATTTGTAATTCAGTAATATGAGAGAATTGGTCAGGGGTCTGAATACTTTTTTGCAAGGCACTAATATATATATATATATATATATATATATATATATATATATATATATATATATATATATATATATATATATATATATAGTAAGACAGCAGGGAGGGGGTTAAAGCCTCCCTGAGGAAAACATTTGAAAATGCACATTTGTTTGAGTTAATTGTGTTTTGGTTTATTGTTTTAATTGTTTTACTTTATTGTTGAATTTAATTTGTTAATTGTTTTATTATTCATTATCCACTGCACCTGGTAATTAGGACCAGGTGCAGGGTATTTAAGAGAGGCAGCTAGTCTGCTTAAGGCTAGTCTGCTTAAAGCTAGTCTGCTTAAGGAAGCAGAAAAGAGGTGCTCTGCTTCCGAGCAGTCCAGAGAAAAAATAGTAAGTGCTGTGTTAAACCTGTGTGGTTTTTGTTTGTGTTGTGGTGTCGGATAAACGGCTTAGCCGTCCTGCAAGTTAGTCAGGGAATAACCTGTTTAGTTAGCGCTCCAAAACGGAGTTAGGTTTTTGTTTCTGTTTTGTTGTGTTCGTTTATTTTGTGTTCATTAAAAAATTAGCACGTCAAGCGCGAGAATCAATTTCTTGAGTCCTGGGTCTATTTTTAAAGGGGCAACGAACCCGTGAGCGGTGCGAGTCTTCCACAATATATATATATATATATATATATATATATATATATATATATATATATATATATATTTGGCAAGACCTTTTTTATTTGTTATAATAAATATACTTTGTGATTCATAAGTCATGCAACATATAGTCAGGGCATTAGAAAAACTGGAGGGTACGTTGAGGATGATATGAAAAGGGAAAATGCCTGTGACAGAGACACTGACACAAGGCTTGGCCACCAGAGTGTTGTTCAATAATAACATTTAAGTAGAATAGAAAACAACGCAAAACAATAATGTTGCGCAAATTTAAATACTAAGACCTTGACCATACAATTGAAACATTTATTCTATGTTGCAGATACATGTGTTATACAAATGATTAGTATTCTGTATTCTATAAAGTAGTGCTGGGACAAATATCCAAATAGTCGAACTAATATTTTTTGACAATTCAGATGTTCGTATTTGCTAGAAATTAAAAAAATACCTTGCACTTTTTACTGCCTCACCAAAAGTTGCGCTACATGCGCGTAATATGCAAGATTAATATATATTAAAAATAAATAAATTTAAAAAAAAAACAGTATCAACACAGCAGCTCTTAGCCTCTATTTAAAAGTTTTAGACAGCAAAAATGAAACAAGCCAAATTATGCACATGCAAGCATAGCGATCTCTATGGAAAGCTATCTGGGTCAAAAAAGCATTGTGCTGCTTTAGTGTGAATGAGAATATCATGACAGAAAAAAGGCAAGCATGTTATTCTGAAATGCCTCGCTTAAACTGCCCAACTTGCTGGAAATGTTGTGTGTTATTATTTATTTCTTAGCAGACGCCGTTATCCAGGGCAACTTGCAGTCAAACAAAAATACATTTCAAGAATCACAGTACAAGTAATAATACAATTAAGAGCAAGATAAAAACACAATGACTTTGGTTCTAGCAAGTACAAGAGCAAGTGTAGTGATTTTTATATAGATTGTATATATTATATATTTTTTGTTGCGACTTATGTGGAATGTAATAAACTAGAACCAAAACAGTGAGTCTTTTTCCCCTTCATTTTACAACACCATTTCCACATTTGTTTTTATTTGAGTGTTTAAAGTAAAATTTCAGTTTGTGTTTGGTTTTGTTCAGCTACAATAAGGCACAAGTAAACCTCATGTTATTACTTCATGAAAACGTGTCTATGGCCACTGTTTACTGTGAAGAAACGGCAATGGAAAGGAATTAATAAATAAATAAAGTGAAAAAAATAAATAAAATGCGGCAGAGGTCGCACTAGCCTTTAAAAATGTGCATTTGTAAAAAGCATACCATCCCAAAATCTGCGTTTTCAACCATAACATCTGCATTTTTACATATTGCATCAACATAGTTATATTATTTTTTAGTGTAATTATTTCAGATTTAACAAAGTTAACATGCAAAACAATACACAGTACAAATAATGGTAGTAGAAATAGTCATACAGACAAGCTTACCATGAAAGATTTTCTTTTGAAAATCTCCCATTCGACATAAAAATCAGTGTTGTAGAACATGTTCCAATGTCTCTGCGGGTAGCTGTCAACATCATAACTATTTACAGTTTTGCTGTTTTTAAAAGTTCTTTTAAATTTTCCTTCTTGCACCCAAGTTAAAAATGACTTGTGCTCTTTCCAGATCAGTCTTAATAATTCTCAGGAGCTTCCACTGAAATTTGTCATATTTTTAGATGATCCTCATGTAAACGAGAGTGTTTGCTCTGTTCTGACAGCTAAAACCTCGTTCTGCTGGTACACAAGATACAGGTATCGGAATTGTAATTGCAATTGCTGCAAGTTTTGCAAAAGCAGGAAAGATGTTGGAATAGTTCTCAATAAAAACCCTGCAGGCCTCATCCAGGTCTTAACCATGATTTTTGAGCATGTGTTTTACTTGTCCAAATTCTTGGCTGAGAGTGTCAACAGGTAAGATGCTCTGATACAGATTAGTGAGTCACTCTAATACCAGGGACGTGCGCAGTGCTACAAGAGGATGCAGGGAGCAGAGGAACCATTTTTACATGTTATATTGCATAAAAATGATTGTGTGGGACACATTACCCCAAAACAATTCTGCACCATTAATATGTGCGTGTATCTGTGTTGTGCAATTACCATAACTTATGGGTTTAACAATTTCACAGACTGCCGTTACTAGCATTGTCATTATTGATGTGAGATTTTACTGAACCAAACCTTAACTTAAAATTCCTCTTGTATAGTCAACCACTTCATGCAACATACAAGGATCCTGTTGAAAGGAAAATGAATGCTGCAGAGAGCGATTCCCACTTGTATATGTTGAAGTGTGCTAATACTGCTAAAGAGTTTGTGTGTATTCCAAGGTACAGCAGCCCTGTTATGATAATTATATTCACACCAGAAGCACTCCTTTCAGTCCTGTTACAGAACAGTGGAAACAATTTATCAAAGCCTTTGATCCAGGGTCACTGTTATAACATTTAGAAAGAAACCACCCACAAGGTTACCTTAAAGAGCTGCTTGGCATGTTGTGTATTATCACAGCCAATTAATATATTGTCCTTGTTGTTTTAGATTGACTTTGTATCGTTTCAGTCATCACATGCTGGTTATTTTTTTTATTTTATTTTTTTTTTTAAATAGTCGGACATTTAAGCGCCCCAGTTGGCCTCAACAGGGCTCTCAGAATCCTATCCAAACAAGTACACCTTGTGCTCTGGAATGTAGCCATTAACCCTTCCCCTGCAACACTGTGCCTCTGGTTAACGATAGTGCCTGTCGATGAAGGCTCTACCGTGTTGTAGCTGACCATGCGTCCCAAGGCAAAGGTGCTAATGAAAGTCAAGGTCAAATACCACATGGTAGAGCCTTTTGTAGAGAGTGCACTATCGCTATTAGAAAACAACTTCTCATTATTTTCTTTAAAACAACAATTTAAAACCTAGATTTATTTTGAACTTGATTCTTTGGGTACCGTTCTGCTGATAAGTTTTAGGAAAATATTCCAGAAAATATTCATAAAAAATCACATACATTATGAGAGAGAGAAAAAAACTATTACACAAATAGTGTTTTATTTGTCAGAGTTGCTTATAGTTTATAGGGACTGTGCCAGATAACTGAATGGAGCAATATTACTCAACTGTCCATGTATCGGTTTGTTGTTGTTGAAAGATGCTGTCTGAGCTCAGGTCTAGCTGTCACGCTGTGATTGGCTGATTCGGCAGTTGCGGGTATAGGACTGGTTGCTTTTGTCGGTGCAAAAATATTGATTGGCTAGTTTTGGTGGATAATAAAATACATTTGGACCAATTGTGTCTTTTAGGATTTGTTGTCCAATAGATGTGAACTGAGCTTTCATTAAGACAAGTCTAAATGAAAAAGTTGGTACTTGCGTGGATTGATTTTAAATTTGATTCACAATTGATACTGTGACATAGCAGCAGGCATCTACAATCTGATAGAAGCCTGCTAGAGCTGGAAGATGATTGGCTGAGGGTACTGATTGTTTTCTAATCTATGAAATAAATACTTCACATCAGTAAAAAATAATACAAAAACAAACGGTATTTCTTGCATTCTTAGGGGCAGTGTGTTGCAGGACAGGACATTGTTCACACATATTGCAGCAGATGGTTAGACATGATTCCGAGACACAGGAGTGCTTTAAACTTCTGAGGTTTTTTTTAAAGTCACCAAGATACGAAGTGAATCTAAACAAGAAAAATACATTAGTTAAGAACTCTGACCAAATTGCTTTTTAAGGAATCCAAAGTCTTAAGTTTCAAATTGCAGAGCTTGGATTTGAAAATCAAGGCCCCAGGGCCTGTTTTGCTAAGGAATTCTTAAGGCTGCTTAGAGGAAGCATCAAGCCCCCTTTAGAAATCTTAACAAAAACAGGCATTTTATCTACAGTAGTGTGAGTTCTGGACTCTGACTGTGTCTTTTAGAAACATTACATTTGAATAAACTTTGCATGGTACAGACTTATGCAAGTCATACAGACAACAAGTAAGGAAGAATAGAGGACTGCATTATTAGGTTAAACATGTAACGCTGATGTAGGCATGCTTGCAAGTCACCTGACCATGTTGTATCTCAATCCAATACCTTTAACATTGATATAGAATGTTGTATATGGTGCTGTACAATACACGCTAATAATATCCACTCTACAAGAGGTCAGAGCATCCGACAGTATATTTAAGATATATATAGTTAAGAAAAAGAATAGACAGTGGCAAAATTAAATGTGATGTTATTTCTGATACAATGGAATTTCAGATGGCTGGAAATTGAGCAAATGAACAAAATCAATGAGTAAAACCAATTGTATGATCCAAGAAAGGAGATGTAGCTTACTAAACAAACAATAGCAGGTCTTTGTTTGCCAGAGTGTGCTGTAACTAAATGTGTTTTGACAGATGAAAGAAATTGAAGAAAAGCTAAAAAAAACTCTTGAGTCGCAGAGGGGGATTGCCTATTTGAAGCGACACATAGAACTGCTTAAGAAGGAGAAGGAGGAGTTTGAGGGGAGGTGCCGCAAGCCTAAAGAGCAAGCAAAGGACCTGAAGCACACAGGTAAATGCACACTCTGCATTGAACCAACCTGCAAAGAATCAAACATATTCAGCAAAAGCCCTGTTTACTATCATGCATACAACCTCCTTCTGTATGAAGTCCCTTTCAGTTAGCCAGACTACCTGATCGCAGAAGATTCCAGCATTTTTTATTGCATCAGAAGTGTTTGTGAATGATAAGCAATCAACCCAGAATCATTCAACCACTGTCATTTTACACAGGGGACTAAATTTGTTAACACATAAAGATACATTGCATAGAGAATGTTCTTTAATATAATATATAGTAGACCCTGATATTGATGTGATATCAGCCGTCTGAATTTTCTTTGCATCAGATGGTTTGTATCTGATTAAAATTGTCACATTAAAATTAGCTATATTGTTTATGTATTCTTATTTAACTATATATTATAAAACAAATACTATAGGGTACTGTTTTAAGAGTAAATCTTATTTTCAGCCACTCAAGGCCAGTGCATGGAGGAGGAGTGGATAGCACCAGTACAATTCATCCTGTTAATTTCAATGGGCAATGTGATGTTCTGTTTAAACCTATTTTTTACTAATTATTTTTCCCATTACCTCATAGCCATTGTATCATTGCAATATTGCACTCCAGGGTGTGTGCCATAGTGGGAGATCCTTGTTGTGCTATATTGCTCAAATGTATCAGTTTCTAAAATGTGTGAATAATCAGTGACCAGTTTTTGAAATCGACAACGAAAATGTTTTACATTTTTTTTTTTTTTAGTGGATGAACTTTAAAAGCAGGTCCGGAAAGCTGTAACTCCAGTGCCACCCCCTCCCCCTCCTCCTCCACCCCTGTGCCACCCCCATCTTCAGACCCGCTCAGGTGAGTCTGACCCAGCAGTTCAAGAGCAGGTTGGATGTGAATCTCTGGAGCCCCATGTTTGAATACAGCTTGGGGGAAGAGAGGTGGGCTGTCTCGACCTTTTAAATGTCCACATCACTGTCTGGCACAATTGAAAGAGGCCCAGAACTGAATGGCAGGATTGAGGTATTCTCTGTCTCTCGCTCTCTCTGTCTCGCTCTCTGTCTTTGTCTCTCTCTCTCACTTTCACTCTCTCACACAGAGCTGTTGGGGGAAGCTACTATGAGACCAGCCTGGCAGTACTGTGTAGACCATAACCAGTTACCCACTTTTTTAGTAAATTATAAAAAAAAAAAAAAAAAAGCATGAGAAAATAAATAAGCTGGTTTGTGAGCACCAGTAAAATAAATAGTCCTTTTTGAATGAATAGAAAATGCTCCAATAGGAATAGTGCTGTGCAAAAGCAGATGTCTCAGTTCTGATTAATTTGTATGTGTTACTGCTTTTCTTAGTACTGTAATTAATATGGTAGGCAGCATGTCAAGGTAAAGGTGGTGAATAGAAACGATTCAAATTATTAGAGAGACAGATGTGTACTGTTTCTCGAATGACATTTGTCCTTTACTTATGAAAGCTCTCTTGTCCGTTATTCGCAAGAGGAAGCAGCCTGTTTCCAAGGCAGCTGGGCTTCAGGTAAGAAAAATAAGTCTCAAAATAGCACATAACACTTTATTAAAATACCTCATTAAGAAGCATACACTAAGCGAGTGAATGAGAATATGCCCTTCTTTGTCGATCTTGTGAATAATCAATTTACTTTTAATATCTGATTTAATTAAAGAAAACAGACCAAACGGCCCTTTTTTATTGGCTTTGAAACTGAATTGAATTGTTGTGTAATAGAAGGTACCCCTAAGGCTAATTATGTGGTAAGTGTGAAATTCCAAGGGGAAAGCCATAGTGAAGGACATGTTGTGTTTTTTTTCTTTTCAAACCATACATGTTGTTGTGCAGTTTAATAATGTTGGACTTTTCTTATTGGGATTTTAAAAACCATGATTAGAATGGCAAGTTTAGATGTAAGTGAATGGGGATTGCATGGGTATAAAACACAATAAGGAAATCTAGCTGCCGCTGTACTGTATGTAGGTAGGCCATCATATTTCTTCATCAGTAAGATGATCTGATCTTTGATAGTCGAACGCATCTGTTATGCAGATATTCACCTCCCAAACACCTTTCCACTCTCGTACCTTTGTTAGCTTTAGCACTGTTTCCTTTGCTACCCTTATGTGATCTGAAGAAGTGCTATCCCTCCTTTTCATTAGAATCGGTTACTTGCAGATAAGATTTGAACCAATTGTATTAATCTGAACCTGATTGAGTTTGGCATGTAACAATGTCTATGAGCAGCTCTGTCAACCATGTTGGTCTGAGCTGATTTTATTTTCCTTTTATTGCTAGTACCTGTGTTAATATACACTATGGTCACAGTACCATGCATATCGCAGTAACATTTAGACTTTGTGCTACTGTATGAGGGAGGTCAAGCTGGGAAACTTTTTAAAAAAATGGTATTATTGAATAACCAATATCTTGATTCATACTTTTTTTTTTTTTTTTATTGTTTCACTGGCGAGTGTAAGGCATAGCATGACAATGCGGCAGAGGCAGTGCTATGACGTGCTATAAACAGATATACTATGATTTGACTGTGGCGCTAAACTGTAGGATTGCACTGTGTCTAGGAATTTGGGACAAATGGCGTCCCGGAGGCTTTAAGCCCGGGACCAGGACTTGATCTTGCATTTCAGGACTGTCCCGTCCAATTAGGGACATGTAGTCACCCTACCTAAGATGGCTGCAATATTGGGATCATGTGTGTTTTTTTTTTGTTTTGTTTTCTGGCTGATAAAGACCTTACACTTCAAGAAATTGCCTTCATACTCGGAACACAGGTGTATTCTGTGATTATCTAGGTCATGTTTGATTGTGGGCATCAGACAAGAAAAATGAACCCTTCATTCTTACCAGCTGATGAAGGTGAGAACGGGTTGGCTGTCACTGGTGTAAAGTGACATGAATGATGTGTGGAGAGAATTATTAAAAAGTAATGGGAAATCAACTAAACAAGGCTGTGAATAACTGCTATGGCATTCTTTGTTAAATCTTTTTTTTTCTTGATAGGAGGTGAAGAGACAGATATCAAGCAACAGGCAGTGGATGAAATGATGGAGAGAATTAGAAAGGGAGTTCAACTCAGGCCTGCAGGGAGTAGGTCTAAACCACAACCGGTTTGGACTCTAATTCCATAAGTCCAGATTTATTAAACTTTTCACAAATTTTACACAGTTTTTGGTGGAAGGAAAAATAACCATTCCTGCTACATACCTAGTTACGAATAACGTAGGCAAAACTTTGAGTTCTGAAACTAACCTAACAAGTTGCTATTACCTGTTTTGTAAGAATATATTACTTAAATAAAAATGGAGCAAATTGCCTTTACGGTAAAAGACCTTGATAAATAAAACCCAAATTGATGACTCATCTACCCTTTCCAAAAAGGAAGTTTCTTTTGAGGAGACAAAGCCCATCTACCCCCCGCCTTCTGTATTTCAAACCTTTTTAAATATTTCCTCACACTTTTTATGTACTGTGCATAGTGAAATCTGCCATGCTTGAATACATCATTAAAGCCTTTGTTTTTGCCTTATTCACAGCATGTCTGTTAGACTTGCACTTCCTTCATCTCAGCAGTGTCTTTGGGGTCAAAGCATCTAACTGGCTGCAAAACATGTCAGTCAATAGGGGAAGCAGCTGGTTAGTTAATATGAGCCTTTGAAGAGGTTGGGACCATTTATACCCTCCAGGTGACCAAGGAAGTACACCACTGTCTGAAAGCATGGCATGCAAACAGAGATTTATTTAATCTAGTGCAGTACCAGATATAATATTTAACTATAATACATGTTTCTTTCAAAACTGCACATTTGAGGTTTAAATAATGCATGAATTCTGGGAATAACCGCGTGATGTTTGTGTCTGTGTGTAACCAATGTCAAAAACCAGGTTACAAGTACAATGTAGAATGCTACAGAAAGAGCTTTAGAGAAGCATCAAGCGGTTATCTTCTATGAAGGGCATATTGTCAGCTGTCAAGTGGCATAAAATATTTTGAGAGTTCTCCAAAAATGTTACTAAAAAAAAAAACATAGTCTTAAAAAAAAAAAGAAAAAACTAATTTCCTATTCGATTATCGTATAGACATTTATCAACGATAATCGATGCGTTGATGATTTATTTTTCAAAATAAACAAACGTTAGTTGTTTTTCAACAGAAGATCTAATAACTAAAACACAGTTGTGCATAATAAAGAAAGGCATGACTTGCATTTGTAACTTTTGTTAAAACGACAGTACATGCAGAACCACACGGTTACGTAATGGGCAGCTGGGCTGCGTCTCCTCCTAAGTATCAGTTTCGGTTCATATGACTTACTGTGAATAAAACAACCTGTTATTTTAGCGTACCCTGCGTTGTGTTGTGTATTGTTATTTGTTTGACCCAGACCACAATCACTCTGACTCAGACTCAGGTACAACAGAGTTATTTTCGTCTCATCGCCTGCAAACGAAACCAAGTATAGCAGACAGACATCAGCACACTGTTGCACAGCCGGAGCCAATTTATAAACTAACTCCAGTATGCTGATGTAAATTACCCACATCTTACGATAAGGTTACCAGCAAAACACCTGAAAACTATTTATTACAATAATTTCACTCTTACTTTACTTGCCTAGGGCCTGAAATAACATTAGCAGCTAGTTGAACAGACTCGCGCTAGCCAGCTGTATAATAAAAGAATCCATTTTAAGAAAGAGTTAACTCAAGGTACAGCAGAGATACAAAAGTAATTTCAAGTTATGTTTCTCTAATTATTTCTTACATTTCGAAGTAAAATAACAGATAATTATTCATTTAAACATTAAGAGTGTAGCTCACCTTCAAACAAAACCAACTATAAAAGACAGACATCAGCACACTGTTGCACAGCCGGAGCCATTTTACGAACTAACTCCAGTATGCTGATGTAAATTACCCACATGGAGAAGAAGAGGTATCCTTCCTGTCGAGGAAACAGGAAGTCCCAGAATTCCTTCCTGTCGAGGAAACAAGTGTCCCAGAATTCCCTACCAGTTTGTAGTTCATTTGCTAACTTCTTAAACTAGCTGGCTACACTCTCCCCCTGTTACAGAAAAGGACGCCCTCGTCTTACATGTTAATGCAAATATATGTCACAACTGTTGCAAACTCTAAAGTCTCTGGGAATCTGCGGGGCTTGTTTCTTCTTTTGGTTTTCCCAGATTTGCCTGCCCCTAGCAATCTTCTGGCAATATTGGCACTGTTCAGAACCTAGAGTCTCTGCGTGGTGCTCTAAAGATAACCTATTAGGTGGCCTCCTCTGCCAAGTGGAGAGGCGGAGTTCGATGTTTCCTGGGGCCTGGCCCACGGCAGGCGGACCTGTCTGGCCTGGCTATGGATGAGTAGAATCTCCGGGGTCTGGCTCGGGGCAGATGGACCCTCCGGGGTCTGGCTCGGGACAGATGGACCCTCCGGGGTCTGGCTCGGGGCAGATGGACCCCCGGGGGCTCGACAGATGGACCCTCCGGGGTCTGGCTCGGGACAGATGGACACTCCGGGGTCTGGCTCGGGGCAGATGGACCCTCCGGGGTCTGGCTCGGGGCAGATGGACTTTCCGGGGTCTGGCTCGGGGCAGATGGACCCTCTGGGCCTGACAACTCAATACCAAAACAGATGTGGTCTGGGTTGTGTTTCTGAATAGTCAGCCCCTGTTTCAGTATCGTTATAACCCCTTTCCCAGCTAAGCTGACTGTCATTATCGCTATCGTCTCTATCGCCCGAGGCCATGTGTCTGCTAGGTGTGAGAGCAATTGATTTAGGGAGCTTCTCTATTCCTATGCTACTCCCGTTTCAGGACACACAACGTACACTGGAAGATCAGATTGTTCATGAACTACAATGTGTGGTATTTTTCCCACTTGTCTCCCAATTTCTGTTTTCCTCTAACACTTTTATTTGCCACTAGGACACGGTCTCCTGGTCTCAAGGTCATTTATTTTGCTTTCCGATCGTAATACCGTTTCTGACGGCGCTTGGATCTTTCAGATTCTAACGTTGCTTGCTTGTAAGCCAACTCCAGTCTACTACAGAGACTTGACACATATTCCTCTGGCATACAAGCTCTAAAGGCCTAGTCGTGTGAATAGAAATCAGGGGTGCACGGGCGCCCTGTGAACTTTTCCTTAGGCAGCATCTTTCACATAATTCACACCAGTGTTGGATAGTTGAAAACATAGCTGGTCAATAGCATCGTGCACGCATAAGATCTACGGTTCGTTCCGTCCCCAAGTGGCCCATGTCGGTGTGTAGCATGTTGAATACTTCCCGCCTTAGCCTTTCAGGCAGCACCACCTGTCTAACTTCATTCCCTTCTGGCGACTTGAATGCTCTATAGAGGATGTCCTCTTCAAACTTCAGCTTGTTCCACTGTCTCAGCATTGCTCTGACGAGGCTCCTCCTGCTTCCTCTTCTTTACACTTGGTGCCCGTCCAGCCTTGAAGTAACGCAGCACAATGGAGATTACTGGGTCCTTTTCTTGATGTCTTCTGTTCCTCCCTAGGCAGTCTGGGGATGACCTCAGCCCACTGACTGGGTGGTGCAGTGCTGGAAAAAGTATTTCTGGTGGAGTTAAATTCCCCTTGGTCCGAAGTGCTAGGGGTATTGACATTACAACCGACCTTCAGTTTGCTTGCAATTTCAACTCTCGGCATGCGTGAGAAGCCATTTGCATTCGTGTTGCTTTCCTGGGCGGTATTTTATCTCGAAGTCAAACTCCGCTAGCTTTGCAACCCACCGTTGCCCTGTTGCATCAAGGTGGGCAGTACTGGTTACATATACCAACGGGTTGTTGTCAGTCAACACGGTGAAATGGTGCTCTAACAGGTAGTCCCTCAGCTTCTCAGCTACTGCCCACTTCAAAGCCAGGAACTCAAGTTTGTGAGCTGGGTACCTTTTCTCGGAGGGGGTGAGACTGCGGCTGGCGTACGCAATTACCCTCTCTTTGCCGAACTGCACCTGGGCCAGCACTGCACCTAACCCCTTTGGAGGACAAATGGAAGGCTGTAGTCGGCGTACCCTAAGACTGGTGCTGTTGTCAATTTCTCCTTCAGCTCAGTGAACGCTTGATCGCATTGCTGTGTCCAACTGAATGGTGGTGGCCTCCCGGCCGGTTTGTGGGGCCGTTTTCCCTTCTTAGGGGACCCTGCGGTCAGATGAAAGAGGGGTGCTGCTAAACTGGAGTAATTTTTTATGAATCTCTGGTAATAACCGGAGAACCCCAAAAATTGCGCTACCTCCTTCCTGTCTGTTGGGGTCTTCCAGTTCCGCACCTGCTGTATTTTCTCTGGGTCGGTGGCTATACCACCAGCTAACACCACATGTCCCAAATATTTAACTTCTTTGCGGAGCAGGTGGCACTTCTTAGGTTTTAACTTAAGCCAGAACTGGCGCAGCCGGTCAAAAACTAAGTGCAGGCGCTCTAGGTGCTCGTCAAATGTTCTGGAGAATACAATGACATCATCTAAGTATATCAGCTCAGCTGAAAAATATAGGTCTCCCAGGCAGTGAGTCATCAGCCTTTGGAAGGTGGCCGGTGCATTCTGCAGGCCAAAAGGCATTCGGTTGCACACAAACAGGCCCATGGGTGTGTAGTGAATGCAGTCTTGGGCTTGTCATGTTCAGCCAAACAGGCCCATGGGTGTGTAGTTTTATTAATGCAGTCTTGGGCTTGTCATGTTCAGCCATCTACAATACCCATTTATACAGTAGTAGGAAGTGATATCCAGTGTGGAGTAGAATTCAGCATTCACCAAGCCCTAACCACTACCCACACTGCATCCAAGGCCTCCTCAATATGGGGCATAGGGAATGCATCTCTCACCGTCTTTGCATTTAGTTGTCTGTAGTCAATGCAGACTCGGATTGAGCCGTCTTTCTTCCTGGCCACTACAATGGGTGAGGCATAAGGGCTATGACTTGATCTAATGGCTCCCGCTTCAGCCATATCCTGCAAATGTTGTCTAACCTCCTGAAACTGGGCTGATGGGATCCTACGGTAAGGCTGGTGCATGGGCTTGTTATCAATCAATGGTGTTTCATGCTTGACAGTGGATGTACATCCGAGGTCGAACTGATTAACTGAAAACACATCAGAGTTCCTCCGGAGCAGTTCTTCCAGCTTTTCCTGTTATTCCTGGTTCAGCACTGCTGCCTCCTTCAAATCCATCTCTGGAATGTCCGATTGAACTGGTGCTGTATCTGGCGGGGAAGAACTTTGTTGATAATGCGACAAACCAGCTGTGCTACCTAGATCTGGGGTAGGGTCAGAGGGAACCACTGTTTCTACGCTTCTCAGTGCAGAGATGCTAGCTACTGTCTGCCCCTTTTTATAACAATATTGTATGGGCTTTGGTTGTAGAGGTGGACTAGAGTCCGCCCATGGACCACATCTGCCACTGCTTCTTCCACCACCACGTTTTTAATAAACTGTTTGCCATCTGGAGGGCCATGGAGCCTTGACTGTTATGCATCTGTGTTCCCCAGGCTTAATTTTCACTGGCTGTTTTCCTGCATAACAAACTTGTGGCACCGTCTGGGGCTCCCCTCCGGGTGATTTCACCCTCACCTGTTGGTAGGCGGCATGCCAGGCTGGATGCTCATCTTTCTGGCAGCTAGGGAACTCTCTGCCCAGTCGCTTTTCTAAGTCCTGCCTGCTAGCCCTAATAACATTTGTTCCTAACAGAAGTGATACAGACTTTCGGTACCGTGTCGCTGGCACAACTAAAACTGGAATGGCCACATAGGTCTGGTCTAGAAAAGACAAGTTCAAACGCAACACCTCTTGATGTGGGACCTCGTGACCTCCAGCCCCTTCTATGCAGATATCAACCTCATCTGGTCTCAGATTTCATGGAAAACCCTCAGTAATTGATGTAATCTGGGATCCTGAATCAATTAGGGCTCTACAGGACACATTCCCACCACAACAAAATCTTCAATCATTGGGCCAACTAAACTGAAAGAATTCATCTCCCCACTGCACTCCATCTGTGGCGCACTGTGAACACAGGTAACTATAGGGCTGGTCTTGTTTTCAGTGCCCTCCACTTGCCCCTCAGTGTCAGGCTGTACTAGTTTAAATGAGAATTGTTTTCATACACTGTGCTGCACAGCATAAGCATTTGGCTGGTTATGGCACCCGAGTGATGTGTTGACCACACACCGATGGCACAAAGGGCACCTGGTGACCCTCTGAGTCGCTGCTCCATTACCACTTCCTTGGCTACTGGTGGGGACATACCTGTAGGTAGTAGCAGTTTGTTGCATAAACATGGCCTCCAAATGCCCCATCTTCTCAGACTGCTGTCTCTGGTAAGTGGCAAGGTCCTGAACTAGTGTGGTAAGGTCTTGAACAGCATCACTTAACCCCCTTGTGGCTGCTGCTTCCTGCTGGGACAAAGCATTACTTTGCTTGATCCCCTCTGCACTGACTGCAGCCTGCTTCATGCTGCTAACACTCTTTGCTCTCACCTTCTTGTCGCCTAATGACTTTTTCTCCCTCACCAGCTGTCTCAGTTCTCCCTCTAACTGCCTGAACGTAAGATATCGAGGCTGCATGGGGGCAAGACGATCACGTACATCTTTCTCACTTGTGCCACACATGAACTGCTGGGTGGGCTTATAGTCCCTGTCTTGGAGTGCTC
Source organism: Huso huso (assembly GCA_036884735.1). NCBI lineage: Eukaryota > Metazoa > Chordata > Actinopteri > Acipenseriformes > Acipenseridae > Huso > Huso huso. Next base: position 21,874,610 of record CM072668.1, on the reverse strand, counting down.
CGCCGCCATTTATTTTTTCTTCAATGCTCCTCAATAAGGCATCTAACTATGGCATAGGTGGAGGCCGACTCATCTGGATGCTGGTGTCGCTCATAAAAGTCTGCCATTGGGTCAAGAGATAAATGGTAGTCACTGTACTCAGCCCTCAACTCCTCAAAAGCTCTGGAGGCAATCTGCTGTTCTAATGGGAGGTTCAATACAAGCTTCCTTGCTTCACCACTCAGGTAACGCACCAGTGTGTCAAAATGTAGGGACTCTGGAACATGTGTAGCACTTAACAGGTATTGCATATCCTTAATCCAGTCTTCTATATCAATCCTGCAATCTTTACTATTGCTGAATAATGGAATACCTCGCACCTGATGCATCACTGGCACATAGGTAGGAGTTGGGCCCACTGGGAACGTTTTGCCTTTTGTCAACTGGGGCATGGCTCTGCTCTCCTCCTCCTCATCTGGCTCTTCTGACCAGCCCTTACTACTCCCAGGCATCTTCTGTGTCCAGTCCTCCCTCAGTCCAGCAGTAAAAGCAGAAGAATATTCTTCTGTCTTTCCCTTTCCAGAACTAAACTGCTTAGCCATAGGTTTGCCTAGTTACTAATAGCAAGTTGTTTACTTAGATTTTTTTTTTAATTTCTCTGTATTCACCTTTTATTTGTCTATTTAATTTATGTTTACACTTCCCTTAGAAGCTGCCCATTCGAGTCACGGCACCAGATATTGTAAAAAAAAATTTAACCCTTGTTAAAACGACAGTACATGCAGGACCACGCGGTTACGTAATGGGCAGCTAGGCTGCGTCTCCTCCTAAGTATCAGTTTCGGTTCATATGAATTACTGTGAATAAAACAACCTGTTGTTTTAGCGTACCCTGCGTTGTGTTGTGTATTGTTATTTGTTTGACCCAGACCACAATCACTCTGACTCAGGTACAACAGAGTTTATTTTCGTCTCATCGCCTGCAAACGAAACCAAGTATAGCAGACAGACATCAGCACACTGTTGCACAGCCGGAGCCATTTTACAAACTAACTCCAGTATGCTGATGTAAATTACCCACATCTTACGATAAGGTTACCAGCAAAACACCGAAAACTATTTATTACAATAATTTCACTCTTACTTTACTTGCTTAGGCCCTGAAATAACATTAGCAGCTAGTTGAACAGACTCGTGCTAGCCAGCTGTATAATAATAAAAGAATCCATTTTAAGAAAGAGTTAACTCAAGATACAGCAGAGATAAACATTACAAAAGTAATTTCAAGTTATGTTTCTCTAATTATTTCTTACATTTCGAAGTAAAATAACAACAGATAATTATTCATTTGACCATTAAGAGTGTAGCTCACCTGCAAACGAAACCAACTATAGCAGACAGACATCAGCACACTGTTGCACAAACTAACTCCAGTATGCTGATGTAAATTACCCACATGGAGAAGAAAAGGTATCCTTCCTGCCGAGGAAACAGGAAGTGTCCCAGAATTCCCTACCAGTTTGTAGTTCATTTGCTAACTTCTTAAACTAGCTGGCTACACATTCAAATTAGAACACTTCCCATTATGAAAAAAGAAAAACAAAGGACTTACATTTAACAACTGAAAAGAATATGCGTGCATCTGCATCAGATTAACATTGTAATATTAATAAAAAATACTAGATTTTAACAGAAGTCATTTCTGAACTATGATTGTTCAATACTGTTTACATTTTACGTCCAAAAGCAAATCATTTGAATTAATCTCACAAACCTTGACTAATGTAACTATCGTAGTAAATTCATCTTATTTTTCTATAATATTGCCATATAATCCAAACACAACATGCTTTGAAACAAAAGGTAATTGGTAGTTTAATAGATTTAAAAAAATGTGTTGCCTTCATTTTTAAATAAAATAAAAACATGAATACTTGGCCTACTTCATTTGTCTTATCCAACGCGTAATGTAGGCTTGAAGTGTGTCTCCTAGCAATGCGCTTATCTACCGTACAAGCACTAGAAGCAGCGCACTCACACTCAAGGTTTTAGTGCAAACCGGCAACACAAGACTTAAAACTGGGTACTAATTCAATGCATCGATTCACCAAAATGTAATCGAAGCTTGGTAAAATTTAAGGACAGATGATCAATAAATCATCTGCATTGATAGTAATCCTAGTAATTTTTCAATTAACTATTTAAGTATCATTATTAAGTTGGTGTTTCAATTTAGGGAGGAGTGTGAGTATGTGATTTATACCCGGTAGTGTGGTTATTTGAATAAAAGTTTGATTTGCAATTTGTAATTGTATCAGGGAGGGTGGTTAATTAACTTGAATAGAGTAGTTTGCATTTGGATTGGTCTCCACACAGCCTCCTGTAGTGGTGTGATCCCATTGAAGTGTGTGAAAGTATTGTCTCTAGAGCAGTTAGCAGCTGTGCCAGTTCCCTTGCAAAGTGAGGTGGAACCTATTTAAGGGTGGGAATCTTATAGTGGTCAGTCTACAGGTAACCAGGGACTGAGGCAGATAGGTAAGTTCCTGCTTCAAGTAATTTTAAATTAATTACATTCAGTAACATTGTAAGGTTGTGTTTGAATTAGCTGAGTTAGTGTGTGATTAGTACCAGGTGAGTACCACCTCTCCCACTGTACCTATTTGTCTCGCCTGTCCTGCTATGACTGTCTCTCACATCCCTGTTCTATCCTCTCGCCCTCGCCCTCTGCCCTCTCGCCGCCGCTGCTCCTCCAACCCTTCTAACCTCATCCCTCTGCCTCTCCCCCCCTTCCGCACATTCTCTGGTTCCCTCTGGAACTGTCACTCTTCTGATAACAAAGCTGATTTCATCTCTGCCTTTGCCTCCCACCTCTCTCTCGATTTCCTTGCTCTCACTGAAACCTGGCTGTCCTCTGATAACACTGTAACTCCTGCCGCCCTGTCCTCTCTCTACGTCCTGTCCCATACCCCCCGTCTCACTGGACAGGGAGGTGGGACTGGTCTTCTCCTCTCTCCCTCCTTACTCTTTTCTGTCCCCTCCGACCTCTCCTCACTCTCTGTTAATACCTTTTGAATTTCATGCAGTCCAACTAACCTCTCCCTGTCAACTCCTGCTAATTGTACTGTACCGTCCCCCTAGGCCTCTCGCTCACTTTCTAGATGAACTTGACTATCTACTCTCCTCCCTCCCCTCTATGTCTACCCCAACTGTCCTGTTAGGTGACTTCAATATCCATCTCTCCAACCCCAGCCACTCTGCCGGATTCCTCCCTCTCCTTCACTCCTTCGACTTCTGTCTCTCTCCATCCCCCCTACCCACAAAGCTGGCCGTCAACTGGACCTCACCTTCTCCAGGGCCTGTTGCCCCTCCACCCTCTCTGTCACCCCCCTGGACCTCTCTGATAACTATTTCATCTCTTTTTCTCTGTCTCTCCCCTCTCTCCCTGCTCCTCCTACCCCCACTGTCACCTCTCGCCGTAACCTCCGCTCTCTCTCCCCCTCTGTCCTTGCCTCCACTGCTCTCTCTCACCTCCGTCCTATCGACTCCTTCTCACAACTCTCCGTAGACTCTGCTACCTCCACCCTCTTCTCCTCCCTCACCTCCTCCCTCGACTCCCTCTGTCTCCTCACCTCCCGACCTGCTCGCCCCTCCCCTCCCCAACCCTGGCTCTCCTCTGCGCTCCACTCAGCAAGAATCACAGTGCGATCTGCTGAAAAGAAATGGAAGAGAACCAAACTCCCTGCTGCCCTAGACCTTTACCGCACTCTCCTCTCCTCCTTCTCCTCTACTCTCTCCTCTGCTAAATGTACTTATTTCCAATCTGTAATCCAAGCCTCCACTAACAACCCACGTAAACTATGCTCTACCTTCTCCTCCCTCCTAAACCCTCCCCCTCCCTCCTCTATCTCCTCTGATGACTTTGCCTCCTTTTCTTCTAAAATCTCAGATATCCGCAAACTCTTTAACACCTCTGCCTCCCCGCTCCAACCCCTACACCCACTGCATCCCCTACTAACTCACCCTCCTTCTCCACCTTCTCGCCCCTCTCAGACTCTGACCTCTCCTCCCTGCTCCAGGGTCACAAACCCACCACGTGTGCCCTGGACCCCCTCCCCACTCACCTCTTTCAAGCTGCTGCTCCTGCTCTACTTCCCTTCATCTCCTCCCTTCTCAACACCTCTCTCCTTTCTGGCCTCTGCCTTCAAACAAGCCTCTATCACTCCCCTCCTCAAAAAACCTACCCTCGACCCCACCTCCCTCCAGAGCTACCGTCCTGTCTCCCTCCTACCCTTCCTCTCCAAAACCCTCAAGCGGACTGTACACCGTCAGCTCTCTGCTTTCCTGTCCAACCACTCTCTGCTCAACCCTCTCCAATCTGGCTTCCGCTCTGCTCACTCCACTGAAACCGCCCTCCTGTCTGTCACCAACTCACTAAACTCTGCCCGAGCTGCCTCTCTCTCCTCTGTCCTAATTCGCCTCGACCTCTCTGCTGCCTTTGACACTGTCGATCACTCTATTCTACTATCCTCTCTTGCTGACCTGTGAATCTCTGGCACTGCTCTGGCCTGGTTCTCCTCCTACCTCTCCAACCACACTTACAAGGTAACCTGGCGTGGAGCAACCTCCACACCTCGCGCTCTCTCAACAGGAGTCCCCCCAGGGTCAGTCTTGGGACCTCTCCTGTTCTCTCTCTACACCCGCTCCCTGGGCCCTCTCATCGCATCCTATGGTTTCTCATACCATTTCTATGCTGATGATGCTCAGATTTTCCTCTCCTTCCCCACCTCTGACTCCACCATCCCCTCCCGTATCTCTACGTGTCTGTCTGCTATCTCCTCCTGGATGCACTCGCATCACCTCAAACTCGAACACTGAACACAAAATGGCCGACAGTCACAAAATGGCCGACAGGGAAAACTACCCGGAGACAGGTGTCTTGGGAGGAATGTGATGAGGTGCTAATGGATTGTTAACAGGTCATTGATAGGGCAATCAACCCCCAGCCACCTGTATTTAAAGGACAGTTAAAACCTCATTAAGGGTGTGTGTGTTTGGAGGTGAGACAGCTTTTGCTGGATCGGTTTAAGAGAAGGAGAGATTATTGAATAAATAAACTATTGAATACCTGTGCATGACTTGGACTGTTTGGACTACTCTGCCGGCGGTGAGACCCTGTTTGTATGATAACCTGCTTTGTGTACTGAACTTTGCGACCCAACTCAACAATAAACCAACAGGCACTGTCCTGTGTATATATATTTACACAAAATACATTTTACATTTTGATTTAAAACAAATTTACTAATGGTTTAAAAAAATCAGGATGTCCCAATGTTGTGTGTGCTGGCTCAGTCGTATCTTCAGTTTATATTCAGAAGTTTGGAAATTTTATTTGGTGCTTCCAAAGTTCTATAGAACTCTGTGCCACTGCTCACATATACAGCATGGCATTTTTCCCTCTGTTTACATGTGTTTTCTAGTGTGAAATATTGAATAGCAATAACCAATGTTTTAATGGTAAAATCTAGCAATTTCAGTAGGTCAAGGTTTGGCACAAGTTGCATTTGAAGGATACAATAATTTCTGTTAGAGCACAGATAGTTATTATAATATATCTTCTACCTATGAAAATAATGAAAAACATGATGTGTAATATAAAAGGGGAGGCTAAAAAGCTTTCCATAGATGTATAACTTGCAAGGGTTTGAGACGATCAGAATTCTGCACTGCGGGTTGACATTTTCAAAGAATGTTCGAAAAAAACATACACATATTTGTCAAAAAAGGACATTTTTGACACCCTGTCAAAACCGAACGGTAAGGTAGAGATCAAATCTTTTTGGTAAAAAACTGACAGATAATCTGAGGAATATGATTAACCTTCTTAACACTTCTAGCTCAGGTGTAACACATTCTTCAGCCATTTGAAATCAAAAAGTCCAAACAGTTCAAAACATGACTCAGTGTGCCATTTCACCTCTGATAATGTCACATGATCATATTACCCCACACTGTGACATACTCACAGGTCTTGTTCAATGCAATGATACCACTTTTAAAATATTTCAGGTAAATTAAATGAAAAACTGCCTCTATTTTTTATTTTACCACATTGCCAATGACGTACCCACCCTAGAAGGACGTATTAAGACCTTGTCTGTCCCAAAAACACAGCTCTCTACCGGGGGTTGAGGTCCATCGCCAAATTTGGTACTCAGATGATAGTCTATTGACGTATCCAGCATTTTATTTAGGTTTAGAGGTCATCTAAATTGCAAAAGGTGTGCATGTTTTCTTTTTTTGTTTGTTTTTTAATTACATTTCTAAAAAGCATTCTTTCATGCTGATGCACCAACTAAGTATATGTTTTATTTCCTTGATGTTTAAGGTTTGGAGTCGAAGCCTTTGCAAAGCACAGTGTCTGATATAATGAGGAGCAAGGAGCAAGAAGCAGCCCGGCAGGGGAGAGCTAAGCAGTGTGACCTGCCCCCCAACACTTGAAGACAGGTGTGATCCGGGACGAGGAGACACAAGCCAGGGGCCTCGCTGTTCTGCAAGTACTTCCCCTGTATTTCAAATGATTCGGTATCTACATTTTTAACATGAACAAATACTGTATTGCCTAGATCTTAATTCTGTGATACTGTTTTTTTTTTTTTTTTTTAATTAAAAAAAAAAATAAAATAAAATACTGTTCTATGTGGTTCTGATTCTGTTGCTGAAATATGGGCCTGTTTTTATGTTCTGTTTTTGTCCCGGTAGTATAATAAAAGTTCAGATAATGTTCCAAGTGGTTTCATACTAGTTTCATAATTTACATTGTTTTTCTTGTAAATAAAAAAAAAAACAGTGTTGTATTTACTGTTAGTAACATAACTAATAACAACACTGTTGTACCGGTAATATTTCCCACTTAAGGAATCACCAAACCAACAATTGTCTCCGGTCTCTCTCATTTTTGTTTCTTTTTCTCTCTTTTCTCACTTTTTATCTAAATTGTACATTTTACTTTTATCATTTCCTACGTGGCCTGCTGTAACTAGCACCATTCAACATAGCGCTCCTTTGCAAAGTTGATACTTGCATTCCTGTTCATGGGACCATATGACGGGGTGCCCACCCCTTGTGTATATTATATATGATTTATTTGTATTATTATTATTATTTGTGTTTGTGTACGGACAGACGAAAGCCATCTGACATTATTATTTATTAATATGTAGTCGCATGAATGGAGTTAAAGTCCCCATTCATGTAAATCTCATGGGAATGTGGCTGGAGCCTTAATAAGGTAATTGTTTAATGGGTAATTACGGCTTCAGCCACAGTATAAAAAGACCCACTCTGGGCTCATTAGTTAAGGAGAGAATGAGCGAATGCTACCGATCAGCGAACAAGGTACTGATTGTTACAAGAAACCATAATTGTTAGTGTCTGTTTTTTTGGCCAATGTGCCCTTTTCTTTTTGTGTGTTTTTCTGTTTAAACTGTTTGTTTGAAACTTTGATTTATAATTTAATAAATATACGGCAAGCCGTTTTTAGCCCCGTACCTTTTGTTTTGTCCTGCTTCCTGGTACGTGACATTACCACACGCCTGTGCACTGCAACCACTCTGCCACAGACCACTAAGAGATTCTTCACTTTTACTTCTTGGGGAAGGGGTAAGGGGGGTGTCCACATCAACCAGTACTTATAAACTCATTTCAACATTAAAGAAATTGAAAAATACTTTCATTGTAAAATCATTGAATTTATTAAGGTGCTTGTAGTATAAATAGCTTTGAGCACAGTTGTCCCTCCTGCTTCTATATACCAGTCCAACAAAGTTGAAAGCTCACAACAGTGGCCCTGTCAGAAAGCAGATGCATGGCCAAACAGCAGGCCCTGCTTTAAGTAAGCTGAAAGCCAGGAGAAGAGGATATGTAATAGGACAATATTCAAGAGGCGGTTATGTCCTTGTACCAGGCACTGTTGTGTGATGCACTGCCGTTACGGATTCTGACCTCTGTTGGTGAAACGAGATTAAAAGCTCTAACCAGAAATGCAGACAAGCCTGGTTCTTTTGCATTGTGGTTAAGGCACTGGCTTGCAGTTTGTGGTTCGTGGTTTGTGCCTAGCCTCCGCTCTGTTACATACATTATGTTTGTGGTACACACAGAATCATCATGTTTTCAGTTCATTCTACTCTAAATCGATCCAGTTCTCTTTTTTCTTTTTTTTTTACCATTCAATAATTCAGTTTTGTTAAAAATCAATTGTACCAGTACTATATTTACTGTTAAAGAACTCTTCAATAATTGTCTGCCCTTGATATTTCTCTTTTAGTTTTTTTTTCTGAAATGAGGTAGCATTGTACACAAGGCTGCAGTTTGTTTTATTATAAATGTACATTCCCAACTTTTTGGCATAGACTAGCATGAACAAAGCAAATAAATGAAGGCAGTTTCTAATGATTTGCTTAATAAATCTGTGAATAGACCTAGAGATCTCTTTGTGCACCCTCAAAATAATATTACAGCTTTCTGAAAGTCAAGTTTCAACAAGATGTACAGACCTTTGTTGTTTAGAAACATGTTTACAAAGAGCTCATATTATGTTGTCCTTATTAGTCTAAAACATATATAAAAAAATACAACCTCCAGTATTTTATTGCAGGGCAAGGGTTTTGTTAAAATGCTATACCCTGTTCAGGCTCTGTGTCCACAAATGCTGATATCAAATTATGTGTTAAATATGTAAAATGACTTTTGTGTATAATGTTGACAATAAGAAGTTTACCTAGCCTGTATAACAAGGACTGATAAGCAGGCTGTAGTGGTGACGTCAGACCCGGAAGAAACACACAGTACTGCAAAGTGAAATGCGAATTGCGCTGTTGCGCGTTTAATAATGAACAAAACAAAAGGTTTTAAACAAAAAAACAACACACGGCACTTGAGGCCAAAATAAACAGACAAACAAAACAGACTAACACTTAAACAAACAGTGGACTAACAGACAAACAAACACGGTGAGTCAAAACAAATAACAATTATTATTTTAGTTTATTTTAGTTTACTTTGCTTTTTCTCCTTCTCCACACCCGTTCTCCACTCACCGAACACACAACCCTGAGTGAGTGAAACGTGCATCTATATATACAGTTGTGCCGGGATTCAATTACCAATTAATTATTCACTTGAATCCCAGCACGTGAACTAAATCTTTGAAACCCCATGCTCACATATTATTAAATACTTTAAATGCACGTGAAGTGAAGTGCAATCCCCGTGCCTAAATACAATTATACATTTTAAATAACTTGTGCTACACACACCCATTTATATCCCGTGCAGCAATATCTATACACCAACATTTACACACTACATACAACATAAAACACAAAAATATACACAGGGGTGGGGCACATTGCCACATATCCCCCCCCACCCTTGTGCGCAGCACACATGGCCTCAATGGCCACCTCCCCCCTTAAAATCCCAAAAGTCCCGAAAAGGCTGCTTCCTCCCATAGCACCTCTGGCAGCGGAAAGACTGCCAGGTGCAATGCTGTCAGCGGACCTGCTAACAGCTCCCAGGCTGACTCCTTCAGCCGGGGCAGTCCTGGCAGCGGAACAGCTGCTAATGGTGAGGTGGTTCGCTGATTTGCTGACCGCACCAAAGCTGGCTCCTCCCGTTGCACCACTGGCAGCAGAAATGCTGCCAACAGTGAGGCTGTCAGCAGACGTGCTGGCAGCTCTAAGGCTGGCTCCTCCAACCCCAGAAAATCCCCGGAGGCCAGCAGCAAACTACCTCCAGAGCAGGTATCTCCCGGCAATAGCAAACTGGTCTCCCCAGGTGATGCGGAGCAACAGGCAGCCCCAGGCGATGTGGAGCAACAGGCAGCCCCAAGCGATGCGGCGAGGCAGGCATCCTTGGGCGAAGCGAGGCAGGCATCCTTGGGCGGTGTGAGGCAGGCATCCTTGGGCACTGCGAGGCAGGCATCCTTGGGTGGTGCTGGAGTCAGGACCTGGTGCTGTGGTTGGCCACTGTGGCAGTGGCTGCGGCGGTGCTGGCCCTCTTCGTAGCCGCTGCGGCCGGGCTGTTTTCCACTGTGCTCCCCTCAGCAGACTATACAGTGGCTGCTGAGGAATGCCAGCATCATGTCCTGGTCCTTCTTCTGGTGAAGGAAGAGGCAGCACCTGCTCCTCTCCCCCTGTTATTGCTTTCTCTCACCTTAACTCGAAAGCTACTTGTTTTTATATATATATCCTCCCTGCATGTTTTTTTTTATTGTTTAATTATTTCTGTTAACTGTTTTATTGTTAATTGTTTATTGGTGATTGTCCCCTGCACCTGGTGATTATTATTAAATTAGAGCCAGGTGCAGGGTATAAAAGAAAGGCAGCCAGTCTGTGCTGGGCTGCTGTGAGAAGAGCCCGCTTGCGAGGGTGTGCAGGCGCACAAAGTCAGTATGGAAAACCGGTGTGCTTTTGGTTGGTTAGTGTGTTTGGCAGGTAAACGGCTTAGCCGTCCTGCGATTGAGTCATGGACCTGCCTGTCTAGTTAGTGCTCTAAAAAGGAGCTACGTGTTTATTTTGTGTTTTTATTTTGTTTAGTTTTTATTAAAAATAGCGCGTCAGCGCAGTGCAAAATCCATTTCTGTGCCTGGGTCAGTGTTTTTAAAGGGGCAACGAACGTGAGTGGTGCAAGTTTTATTACAATATATATATATATATATATATATATATATATATTTGTAATATATAGGTTTGTAATATATATATTACAAACCTAACACAATTCTGGACACTGTCTCAGCCAATCAAGATTCAGCATTTCAGGTTATTATCGGTCAGTAAAGGCACACTAGTTAAACAAAAAAGCCTTGTTATTTTTCTAATGCATTAGTCCTCCACAACTGTAAATGTAAAAGAATCGAGATTACAAATTTAATAGTTCTCTGAAATTAGAGGCCAATGAAAACTACACTATGGACACAATTTCACATTTACTGGTACTGGCCTTTTTTATTAATTTATTTGTATTTCAGAGCAGCTGGGATATCGTCAGGGATCACAATGGAAACTTTGGAATAATCAGCAATTAGGAAGTACCTACAGACAACCGTTGAGTTCCACAGGAAACACTTCATTTACTGGATTTATTATTTTCAAACCACCATAATTGCCTAGCGGGGTGCCATTTCTCTGAGCACTGGAGTGGCCTACTTGTTTGCACCCTTGTGAATCACCCCACACAGGCATCGCTTTGTGGCTTTCCAGATCCCCCCCACTTTCAGCACTGAACCAGCAGGTTGTAATGTAAGGGGACAATACAGTTCCGGGACCAAAGATTTAGGAAACAGGTGCTGGCAAGCAATCCACCATATAAATACAGATCCTTTAACTGATATGGTGGTCGTTTGCCCCGTGTTTTATTGTTTAAACAATGCTAATTTATGTGCAGTTTTATGCTGGAATTAATCTGTGGGTTTAAGTATAAAACAGTGCACACACATATGCAGGATCCTCGTTCATTTTTAGGTTAACAATTTGTATTAAATCAACAGTTTATTGGGTTTGACCTAGGTACAATCTGAAAAGTCTATAGGAGGCTATAATAAACATTTGGAGAAGTGAAAATTCAAGGCAGTTCTTCTCATCACCATGTGTAAGAGATAGATGAACATAATCACTACACAAGGGTCCATATTTTAAGAGGATCAATGAAAATTTTTACATTTGCATTTTAATCTGCAGGATTCATTTTTCTCTTTGATTTTACAAAACAAAATGTATGTTCAATTCCCCTTCTCCCATCCCTTTTTAATTTAAAACAGCTCTTCTTTTACAACAGTTAAAATGTGTAGCTATCGTCTGCTGATTTTATTTGTAATGTTTTGAAGGACAAACAATAAAAGAAATGTAAGTAGATTATGTTCCTATTTTAGCTAGCTCAAATATAGCTGAGTGAATGGTTGAAAGAGAACAATCTAAACTGAACAAATAATAATGATCCGATGCAGTTATCTCAGCTGGAATCTAATTTAGATAGATCAACACTAAGGTTCCTGCTTTGTCTGATCGGAAGTATGGATCCTGGGGTGAAGTTGCAAGTTGTCTGAAATGTGGTGCCCTTGCAAAGACTGGTAAACATTTGGTTTTGGGCTCCTCAGGTTATTTTTATGGAAAGAACTGCATTGATGGTACTGCCTAATATGATGATCTACAATTAAAGGATTTTCTCCCCATTCCACTGTGGTAATCTAAGCACTTCTGAATTATCCCATGACACTGCAGGAGCCAGCTCAGACACAAGAAGACACAATGAGCAAGGATTGCAGTGTATGCTTTGACATGGGCAATTAACCTTCAAACACTGAGTTATTAGAACAAGCAAAATGCTCTAATAACAAAATAAAATATATTTCTAAAATCTTTGTAGGTTTAAGCTATACATGAGCTACAAACACTCAATGACCTGGGAATCTCTGGCACAGCTCTGGCCTGGTTCTCCTCCTACCTCTCCAACCGCACTTACCAGGTAACCTGGCGTGAAGCAACCGCCACACCTCGCCCTCTCTCAACAGGAGTCCCCCCCAGTCTTGGGTCCTCTCCTGTTCTCTCTCTACACCCGCTCCCTGGGCCCCCTCATCGCATCCTTTGGTTTCTCATACCATTTCTATGCTGAAGATGCTCAGATTTTCCTCTCCTTCCCCACCTCTGACTCCACCATCCCCTCCCGTATCTCTACCTGTCTGCCTGCTATCTCCTCCTAGGTGCACTTGCATCACCTCAAACTCAACCTCTCTAAATATGACCTCCTTTTCTTTCCCTCCTCCCCCTCCTCTGATCTCTCTATCTCTGTTCCTCTGGAATCTACCACACTCTCTCCCTCCTCCTCAGCTAAGAACCTCAGAGTCACCCTGGACCCCTGCCTCTCTGATTCCCAGCACATCTCCACTCTGGCACGCGCTTGCCGATTCTTCCTGAACAACATCCGAAGAATCCGACCCTTCCTCACCAACTACGCCACCCAGCTCCTGGTTCAGGCCTTGGTACTCTCCCGCCTAGACTACTGCAACTCCCTCCTGGCTGGCCTCCCTGCGTCCGCCACCCGTCCGCTCCAGCTCATCCAGAACTCCGCTGCTCTCCTGGTGTTCTCTCTGCCTCGCTTCTCCCATGCAACTCCACTACTCCGCTCACTCCACTGGCTCCCGATCACCACTCACATCCAGTTCAAGACTCTTGTACTAGCCTACAGATGCCTTGACCAGACTGCACCCAGCTACCTCCAGACCCTCATCTCTCCCTACACCCACACTTGACCTCTTCGCTCCGCCTGCACTAGAAGACTGGCTCTACCTCCTTTACACTCCCCTGCCTCCAGAGCCTGCTCCTTCTCCACCCTCGCCCCGCAGTGGTGGAATGACCTTCCTACAGATGTCAGGACTGCCCAGTTCCTGACCACATTCCGGCGCCTCCTCAAGACTCACCTCTTCAGAAAGTACCTGTAGAACTCCTCTGTTTTTCCCCCGGGACACTTATCACCCTTTACTTGCTCTTATCTGCCCCCTATTTTACTGCTTTTAATCCTGTACTTTAGAGTACTGTAATCTGTCAAGTGTTATTTAATCTGTAGTATTTTGTATTTAATTATATCCTGATGTAACTATCACTGACACTGTTATCTGCTGTATTATTGAATCGTATTTTGTCATATTTGTACTTGCTAGATCCAAAGTCATTGTATATATCTTGCTCTTAATTGTATTATTACTTGTACTGTGATACTTGAAATGTATTTGTTTATGACTGTAAGTCGCCATGGATAAGGGTGTCTGCTAAGAAATAAATAATAATAATGGTTTACAAATATAAGCATCTTTCAAATGTATCTGGTCTGGATATTATATTATATTAGAAACAAGCTTAATAGTGACAAGCAGGCATGACTTTTTCCTGCAGCTACATTGTGGTAATGTACTTTATATCTGGAATATATCAATACTGTCCAGCAACTCACTCACATGCAAACCTTCTAAATGTGTGCTTTTTTGTGATATTAAATTGGATGGAAATTAAGTAAATTAACCTGAGTGTGATAATAACCAAAGTGAGATTATCAGGAGCTTGCCCTTGTTGATTTCTATTATATTCTGTCCAGGACATTTCAATGTGGTGATAATAAGCGGGGGGTGACAGAAGCAGGTGTGATATTAAGCAGGTTTCACTCTCAAGACCTTGGTTCAAATCTTTGCCTAGCCCCCAGTGGGCCTCAGTCCACCTCACACAACAATATTGTCTTGCATGATTTTACTAGTATCAGTAAGGACAAAGAGATCGTTTTAAAAGACCTAGATGGTGCTGCACCCCACACATCTTTTGGGCCATGACTGGCAAACCCAGTGAGTTTGATGCAGTGTAATTTCTATGACTGTGATTTGCATAATCTTAAATCTTCTAGTTGAGATTAGGCACAAAGCAGCACTTTCATTTCACGTGCGTTTCAGAGGGAAAGAGACAACAATATATAATATATATATATATATATATATATATATATATATATATATATATATATATATATATATATATATATATATAATATAATATATATACATAATTTAATTTATTTTATTGTTAAAACTGCGCCTGGTGGTAATTGTAAATTAGAAATGGGTGCTGGGTATTTAAACGGTGCAGTCAGTTTGCCCTGTTTCCGAGCAGTCAATAACAAAGTAAGTGTTGTGATAAAACTGGGTGTGGTTTTTTTTGTTTATGCCAGGTAAACATCTTAGCCGTCCTGCGAGCTATTCAGGAACCTGCATAACTGTGTAGTTAGCGCTCCAAAGGAGTTAGGTGTTTATTTTGATTTTGTTTATTAAAAATAGCGCGTCAGCGCTTTAAAAAAAAAAATCAATTTCTGTGTTCTGGGTCTATTGCCAGGTATAATTCAATAAATACACTGCATATTCAGCATAACAGCCACACTCACTGATTTAAATGTGCTTGTTCATTCAGGTTACAGAGGAGTTGTGAAAGTCTGCCAAGTTATGAAATAATTTGTTTTGAGGCAAGTATAATTGTGAGATGCAAGACTCACACATTGCAAGTTTATATATACAGTGGTTTGCAGAAGTATTCACCTACCAATAATGTCACATTTTGTTGAATTACAGGTTTTCAAACAATTTATTCAAAGCTGTAGTGGTTAAACTGAACACTGTTTTATGAGGAGGAGGTTAAATGTCAGCAAAACTTGCAAAGAAAATGTACAAAATGAAATTTACTGGTTGCATAAGTATTCAGCCCCTTAAGTCAGTACTTGGTAGAAGCACCTTTTGCAGCAATTACTGCTATGAGTCTTTTTGGATAGGTCTCTACTAGCTTTGCACAGCAGGATGGTGACATTTTTGCCCATTCTTCACGGGAAAATTGCTCCAGTTCTGATAAGTTTGTTGGGGATCGTCGATGGACTGCAATATTCAAGTTTCGCCATACATTTTCGATTGAATTCAAGTCAGGACTTTGACTGGGTGTGACAAGCAGGCTCTAGTGGTTACGTCAGACCAGAAAGGAGTACACAGACAGACGGTGGATGAAATGATGAAGGTGCTTGCTTGCGCCGGTTTATTGTAAAATAAAAGGTTTGAGCAAAACAAAACACAGGACACGGCACTTGCGGCCAAAATAAACAGACAAACAAAACAAACAGACACTAACAAATAGGGACGAACACTAAACAAACATGTACTGTGCTGGTCCTCCAGCACCACATAGCAATTGCTTACTTTTTCTTTAATTATCTCCTCACTCTCTCCTGTTCTTTCGCCCTGAACACACAACCCCGAGTGAATGAAATGTGCATCTATATATACTGTTGTGCCGGGATTCAATTACTAATTAATTATTCACTTGAATCCCAGCACGTGAATTAATTATGTGCAACCTCGTGCTCACATATTAAATACTTTAAATGCACATGAAGTGCAATCCCGTGCCTAAATACAATTATACATTTTAAATAACTCGTGCTGCACACACCCATTTATATCCCGTGCAGCCATCTCTATTCACCAACATTAACACAGCACATGTAACATACAACACAGAAATGCACACAGGGGCGGGGCACATTGCCACACTGGGCCACTCAAGAACATTAATTCTTTTCTTGTTCAACCACTCCAGGGTGGCTTTGGCTTTGTGCTTCGGGTCATTGTCCTGCTGAAATGTGAATTTCCTCCCCAGTTTCAGTCTTGGCTGACTCAAACAGGTTTTCCTCAAGGAATCGTCTGTACTTTGCACCATCCATTTTCCCTTCTATCCTGAGAAACTTCCCAGTCCCTGCTGAAGTGAAGCTCCCCATAACATGATGCTGCCACCACCATGCTTGACAGTTGGGATGGTGTTGAGTGGGTGATGTGCAGTGTTGGGCTTGCGCCAGACGTAACGCTTGGAATTTAGACCGAAAAGTTCAATTTTTGTCTCGTCTGACCACAAAACCTTTTTCCACGTCTGCAGTATCATCTACATGCTTTTTCGCAAACTCCATACGTGCTTTAAGATGAGGCTTTTTGAGTAATGGCTTCTTTCTTGCCACCCATCCATACAAGCCAGCTTTGTGTAGGGACTGGCTTATTATTGACTGCATCATAATGGCAATTAAAAGTAACACTGGTGAGATGTTAGAATGTGAAGTCAATTATTAACAGAGATACAAATAAAGCATGGATGGGTGTGACATCAGTAATAACAGACACAGACACAAGTACACTGTGGAAAACAGCTATTTTATTTGGCTGGGTTGCGTGCTCGCAACTCTTAAATAATAACTGGCTCTACACACCAATGTGTATCGCTAAGTGAAACCACGGGGTTCAGTCCCAAAATAATAATACACTAAACAAGACACACACAAACAACACGGTCACAAGTCCAGAGTGAGTGCTTTTAGTAAAAGTGGTGATTTACAAGTTTATACATGCACAATGGTGAAGTGTAGTCCGGGTTTAATTGCTGGCTGTTTAGCTACAGCTCCCAGAGTTTAGCCTTCTATAGTAACAAATATATCAGTTAAATAGGCAAAGCAACACACAAAAACTCAGTTTCTTTTTCGTTACTTTTCCTTTACAGGTCCTTTCGTAACCATAACAAAGGAACAGATTGCTTTGCCACATCCCCTGATATACCCTCAGTCACGCCCCCTTTGGTAGCAAGTGGAAACACGTATCCTCCAATCCATGACTGACAAATCGGCTACCGCATTAAGGCGATGACTTCTGGTATTGTGACTCCGCCCCCTTTATAGAGGCCGACTTCCGACTGACCCTGGAATGAACTGCCCAACCATCCAGTCCGGGGCACACTGTTCCTGTTATATCATGCCCTCACAGGTCTGGAGGGAGATTGTTGACTAGGATTCATTCGCTCTCTGTCACAATGGGTTATTGAATTTTTAGATGACTTCATGGGAGAGGGGGCTTCACCATGAGATTAGTTGCCTTGCAAATCTGCAAATTTGTAGCAACCCTGACAATCACAATTACGAATGCCTCCATCATTGAATGAGTAAAAATTGGTTTGTTTCTTATACAGCACCTTATAATATATATACACATAAGAACATAAGAAAGTTTACAAATGAGAGGAGGGCATTCAGCCTATCTTGCTTGTTTGGGGTTGTTAGTAGCTTATTGATCCCAGAATCTCATCAAGCAGCTTTTTGAAGAATCCCAGGGTGTCGGCTTCAACAACATTATTGGGGAGTTGGTTCCAGACCCTCACAATTCTCTGTGTAAAAAAGTACCTCCTATTTTCTGTTCTAAATGCCCCTTTATCTAATCTCCATTTGTGACCCCTGGTCCTTGTTTCTTTTTTCAGGTCGAAAAAGTCCCCTGGGTCGACATTGTCAATACCTTTTAGAATTTTGAATGCTTGACTCAGATCACAGCATAGTCTTCTTTGTTCAAGACTGAAGAGATTAAATTCTTTGAGCCTGTCTGCATACGACATGCCTTTTAAACCCGGGATAATTCTGGTCGCTCTTCTTTGCACTCTTTCTAGAGCAACAATATCCTTTTTGTAACGAGGTGACCAGAACTGAACACAATATTCTAGATGAGGTCTTACTAATGCATTGTAAAGTTTTAACATTACTTCCCTTGATTTAAATTCAAGAGCATCTTGTTGGCCTTTTTTATAGCTTCCCCACATTGTCTAGATGAAGACATTTCTGAGTCAACATAAACTCCTAGGTCTTTTTTGTAGATTCCTTCTTCAATTTCAGTATTTATGATATTTATAATGCACATTTCTATTGCCTGCATGCAGTACCTTACACTTTTCTCTATTAAATGTAATTTGCCATGTGTCTGCCCAGTTCTGAATGCTGTCTAGATAATTCTGAATGACCTTTGCTGCTGCAACAGTGTTTGCCACTCATCCTATTTTTGTGTCGTCTGCAAATTTAACAAGTTTGCTTACTATATTATTATTATTATTATTATTATTATTATTATTATTATTATTATTATTATTATTATTATTTATTTCTTAGCAGACGCCCTTATCCAGGCAACTTACAGTCGTAAACAAATACATTTCTAAATCATTAATGTAGATTAGGAATAGCAGAGGACCTAATACTGATCCCTGTGGTACACCACTGGTTACCTCGCTCCATTTTGAGGTTGCTCCTCTAATCAGTACTATCTGTTTTCTACATGTTACCGACTCCCTAATCCATGTGCATGCATTTCCTTGAATCCCTACTGTGTTCAGTTTCCGGATTAATCTTTTATGCAGGACTTTGTCAAATGCTTTCTGGAAATCTAAATAAACCATGTTAAATGCTTTGCAATTATCCATTGTCGATGTTGCATCCTCAAAAAATCAAGCAGGTTAGACACGATCTCCCTTTCCTAAAACCATGCTGACTGTCTCCCAGGATACATATAGGTAATTTTCCATTTTGGATCTTATTATAGTTTCCATAAGTTTACATATAATAGAAGCCAGGCTTATTGGTCTGTAGTTACCTGGTTCAGTTTTGGCTCCCTTTTTGTGGTTCAGTATTACGTTTGCAATTCTCTAGTCTGTTGGTACAAACCCTGTGTCAAGAAACTGTTGCATGATCTTGGTTAGCAGTTTGTAAACAACTTCTTTCATTTCTTTGAGTACTATTGGGAGGATCTCATCTGGCCCAGGGGATTTGTTTATTTTAAGAGCTCCTAGTCCCTTTAACACTTCTGCCTCTGTTATGCTAAAGTTATTTAAAACTGGATAGGAACAGGTCGACATGTGTGGCATGTTGTCCGTATCCTCCTTTTGTAAAAACCTGTGAAAAGTAATAATTTAATATATTTGCCTTTTTTTTCTTTTCTTCGTCTATGATTTTGTCATTTGTATCTCTTAGACTTTTAAACTCCTCTTTGAATGTTCTCTTGCTGTTATAATATTGGAAAAACATTTTGGAATTGGTTTTAGCCCCCTTAGCAATGTTCATTTCTATCTCTCTTAGCCTATCTAACTTTTTGACTTGTGTTTGCAGTTCCAAGTACCCTTTCTGTGTACTTTATTTTTGGTCCCTTTTAAATGCTCTGTAAAGTGCCTTTTTTTCGCTGAATATTTTTTTTAATTGATCTATTAACTATTTTGGCCATTTTGTTTTAGATTTAGATTTGTCTACTTTTGGGATGTAATTGTTTTGCGCCTCTAGTACTACATTAAAAAAAAAACAGCCATCCTTTTTTCTGTGGATGTTTTCTCTATTTTACTCCATTCTACTTCTGTTAATCTCTGTTTCATACCTTCATAGCATGCTTTTCTAAAATTGTAAACCTTACTTTTTGGGTTTTAAAAATCACTTCAAATGAGACCATGTTGTGTCTGAGTTTGCCAATGATTCTCTGACCAAACTGTGTAAAGAAGCAGTCATTTGTCATTTCCACCATTTCAATTTCATCTGTCATGCTTCCCACCAGGTTTTCCCATTTTATATGGGGGAAGTTGAAATCCCCCATTAGTATGGCTTCTCCTTTGCTACATGCATTTCTAATGTGATTGTATTTGGCAATCTATAGCATGTTGTCTTTCCTATACAGTGTATACCCACTAATATTATATTAGTCGCCATCACTCTGACAACCAAGTTTCTGTAACACCTATCACATCGTAGTTGTTAGTGCAATAGCTTCAAGTTCTAACATTTTGTTTCTGAGACTTCTAGCATTTAGATAAATACATTTAATGTACATGAAGATGTGTTACAAGCTCGAAATACATCACCAGGACAAAGGAATAAAATATGGAATGTGCGGTGGCTTCTTAATAAACAAATGTACCACTTCAGAGTTTGTAGTAGGTTGCTTATACATTATGAGGCATCATCCAGTTACTGTGCTTCGCATATTAGTTCAACTTCTTATTTCGTATAGAATAATTGCAGACGTATAGACTTTTCAAACTTCAGAAACAATACGTTTTATTTACTTACATCCATGGCAGTCAAACGGGTGAATAATCCTTCTATTGTTGTACAGCAATATGTTCAGCAACAATACAGCTTCATACGAAGTCTTCAGTTTAACTACGACTTATATCTTCTTAAAGTCTTATGCAGTTACAACTCTCCTATTTCTTATGTTTGTCTGTATTTCTTACTCTGTGTATGACTTTAAGGATAGTTGTATGGTATATATGGTTGAAAAACTGTACTTGCTCTAGATACAAACTAACTGCGTCATCTGTCCTTCTGATTTTTTACTGTTTTCTTTCCAACTCGAATTTAACAATACTGCCTGAACCAGTATTGTTAAATACCAGAATGACATATTACAAAAAATAAATTATGCAGGCATTACTAAAATAACAGTGGATGATGAGCCCTCATTATATATGAGACTTTTTCTTTTGTGCGCCTCGGAATATCGTTCCATTTTTTCTTAATCTCCTCCACTATTCTTTTGCCTACACTAAGAAGTAAAGGCTCTCGTTAGAACCTTGCTTTGCCACTGTGGGGAGACCTTTTTAGGTGCTATATGGATGCCATGGATTCTATATTCTCTATTTGCAGACTTTCTATTTTGTCATGTAAGCTATGAAACATATATTGAAAATTGGAGTTTGCAAAACAATACGGTACCGGTATTATAAACCGTAATTTACAAACTGACTTGATCAGAAGGGTTAAAAAATGAGCTTGTTGCAAAGTGTTATTAAATGTTTCTTTGTCCTTGAAAACAATGTCTCCTTCTTGCTGCAGACAAGTCTCCCACATCACCTTGCCTTTTATATAGCCTACTGTCTGACTGCGACAAATTAACGCCTGCTTTTCAGAGTTCTTAAAATAATCACGCAAATACGAGGCCTGCAATTACCGGCCGCTTTAATAAATTAGATGGAATATTTAATAGACCTCATTTGCAAAATCCCCTCCCAATTTTAGCGGTTTCGTTCAGAAACGCCCCAGAATTACATATGCATATACAGAACTACATATGCATCAAGGGCTAACGCACACAGAGACATTGCCCCCAGAAATCACGTATTAAATGTGTGTTTATGCCATTGCGTGTGTTTTATAAATCCCATACAAGAATTCAGAACCCTCAGCGCCCGTTTTACGGTCGTAAAACATTCGCAATCCTTTCATAAATCTGGGCCTTAATCTTTTCAGATCTATGAGCAAAAATGTCAGCACTACCTTGTCAAAGTATTCCAAACTTCAGCCTTTATGACAGCACACAAGTCTTTAACAGTTTTAAATGCTTTTTTTTTTTTTTTTTTTTTTAAATGACACAAGTCTATAGAGGCCTATTTTTTATTTGTTATTTTTATTATTGTTTAGCTATTTTTAAACTATATATTTTTCTTTGTCAAAATCAGCTACAGAATATGTAAATGTGAACAGCATAATGACCAATAACTGGTGTATTGACCCTTGATAACAGTCACATTAACTGGTGGTGGCTATGTTGTTTCAAACTCCTGGTATGATACATAAGACTTTAATCTATATTAACATAAGCATGAAAAGTATACAAAATAATAACATCTGATGACACACTAAGTTAGGAAATTCAAGTTTACAAAAAACTAAAATGATTTTATTTATTAAAATAATTAGCGAAAGTAAAAGACTAAAAATAAGTGTTACTACTCTTTTTTCTGCACAAATACAATACTTGTGGTACTGAATTAAGATTGGGATGGGGGATCGGCTTCCGTTTCTCCAGTTAGAACAGGAAACTCATGTTTTTCTGCAGGACCTGTAGACAGACAACAATGTAGAGAATCAAATAGAGATAAAGGTGCACACAACATTGAACACTGTGCAAAGCTTTGTGTGTGTTTTTTCGGAACAGTATTTCCTTTTATTCCTGGATACCACTGCAGTTATTTGACATGATTCTAACCTCATCTTTTGTTTGACTGATTTCAGATTTCCCTTCAATAGTTCCACTACAACAAAAGATATATTATATTTGGCTTACAGCTGAGTTGCATTGAAGATATAAAACCAACTACAAGTACAGAGTTATCCAGAATAAAAAATATTAGGACACAACGTATTTAGAAGAAGTACATTTTTTTTTAATATAAATTGGAAACATTTTTTTTTATGGATGCCAAATGTAATCTTTTTTTTTATTTATTGTTATTTCTAAGTATTAAATTGTCTGCGGTATCTTTTGATTGGTAATTATGTTGCTTGACACAGGCTATTTGCAGAAAAAAGATGAACTCATTGTTTCGCAATGGTGCGATGTCCTTGTATTTTAGGTGCAATTAG
This sequence comes from Huso huso, assembly GCA_036884735.1. NCBI lineage: Eukaryota > Metazoa > Chordata > Actinopteri > Acipenseriformes > Acipenseridae > Huso > Huso huso. The sequence goes on along the minus strand of CM072668.1, from coordinate 21,851,853 downwards.
GTTGCCAATTAACATAACCAATGTACATTTGGCCAGATCCTTTCTTAAGATTCCTGAAACAAAGTTTCTTTTATTAAGTCTTTAGAAATCCATTCTCCCCAGCTGAGCAATTTATGTCACTCCTCCGTGGCCTTTGTCTCTTATGTTCTACCAGTTGAAAAGGAAGAAAAAGCCATACCCAGTGCTCCCTGCCGGGCCAATTCATCCTCTATAGAAAGCAAGCGGCAGTATTTAGTCACCCGCTCGCCACGACACAGACCTCCCAGTTTGATAAACCTGGCTCCCACTCCTACAGCCTGTAGGTATGAAAGCATGTTACACTGGGATTTCATTATGATGGGAAAATGCACAGCGAAATGTCATGTCGAAAAAGCTCATGTTGAATTACAGGTTATGTGAAACAAAAAATTGACTGAATATTACATATACAAACTATCATGTGCTTTATTTAAGTTTTGTACTGTAAATCAGCTATATGGTCTGGTCTCTTATAGGCCCAGTCTCTCTGCTGGACGAGTGAAGCTGGCACAGAAAGTGTCAAGAAAAGAACAAAATGATTTTCAGTGCAACAATAAGGTAACCAGTGGTAATGTTGCTACTAATAAGTTTGTAATTTTTAATGGGATCAGTGTACAATACTGGAAAGAATTCCTGATGCAGGAACTATTAGAAAACTAACAGGTCCAAAAATGTATCCTATTTTACATTTCAAGTTATTGCTAGAAAGATCACTCATTGGATTCGGGTGTGCGGTACTCACAAGATCTGCTAGGGAATCATCAGAAGATTCTCCATCTGTAGTTCCAAACACAGTAATACGCTTCTGATCTGAAATAAATTATTCTTTAACTAGATTTCTCAAAAACGTTTAGCTAGAAAGAACAGAAGTTATACAGGAGTACACATAACAAAAATGCAAAAATGGCATGAGAATTGCAGATCCTCAGCTAGGCTCAATAACATGGGACAGACAGGATGCTAACCTGAGTGTCCCTAACTGTGACTCACCCTGCACACCTAATGGTTATGTCTTTACCAGGTGAGCTACTCCGGGAACTATACTGGTCAAGCTGTGACTTTAACATTGTACAACCAGCAAGAACATATGAATGTGCAACTCAATAGAGCAGCTTGTTCTCAGTTTTGGTCTGCAGGTATTAGTCCCCCAAGTACAAGAAAAAGAAGAAGCATGTGGAATTTGGATGCAGACCAACATGAAAAGAGGAATTCTCTATAATGTATCTTCAGAGAACTTTCAGAAAAATGTAAAGTTTAAGTGCACAAAGATATCATTGATTTTAAAAATCTGATCACTAACCTCTCATGCGTCTGTTGATTTCAATCATGTCTGAGACAGTTGTCTGATTGGTCTGTTTCAAGATTACACCACTGAACCCAGGCACAGTCAGATCCTCCTCCACTAGAAGTGAACTGATTGGTTTTGAGGCTGTTTCAGCAAGCAGATAACATTTGGAGCTCACAGCAGTGTATAGCTTGTTCCACTGCTCCTTGTCCTGTTTCAATCAAGTAGGCATATAGTTATGTCTGGATCAATCAAGTTTAAAATTGTATTATCTGCATATTTTATCCTAAAACTGCAGTAGCTTTACGCAATTTTCAATTAACAAGGGTAACCTTTCTAAAACAGAAATCTTATTTTAAGTGGTTTTACTTTATTAATGGACTCATTGTTTATTATAATGCTTTAAATCCACAAAATGAGAAATTAAAAAAAAAAGAGCTATCTCTGGCATATTTGGGATCATCTGAATTCACAAATTTAAGGCATGAGATGTTTAAATACTACTAATTTCCGATTACAGAATACAAAAATAACATTGTTTCACTCTTTGTTTACAATTTTGGAAGTAAATGCCATTTTGGGCTAATTTGTCAGATTTTGCTTCTATAAAGTACACGTTTTTAATTATTTTAAAATCATATAGCATGTATGGGGTTAAAGTTTTGATTACATACTTTTTTGTATGCATGCACATTTTCTTGATTGCTGTTAAAGAAACCAACTACACTCTAGACCAGTTTCTTGAATAACTATCAAACTTTAATTAATCAATCAAATAAATAAACAAACTAACTTTAAATAACCCATTCGTTAAAGCCTTGTGAATAGGGTGCATTATTACACTATTAGGCATAGCTAGTGGTTAGTGTTTTTCATTCATTTACAGTTTATAAAATTCCCTTTGTTACATAGTTGAAGGCTATCTGATTCTGACTCAGAGTATTAATGTAAATTACATAAAATGCTTTTATGTAATATATTCAATTACCTGTAGTGTCAGTTTTACAACTGCTGATATCAATGTTTAAGGTCCAAGTGGATTGAAAAACAAATGCTAACACTAATGGGAAAAACAGCATCTGATAACTTGAAAAAGTGAAGTGTCATTGATTTACCTCTTTCCTCAAGGGATCTATCAGAGCAATAACTGCTGGGTAGCGGCTTATTAAATCCACATACAGATCTACCATCTCATTAGGATTCTTTGGTGTTCCGGTCATCACTTCATATTTGCCTTTTTGCTGTTGCATAAAAGAAGCAGCAATAAAAAATAAAAGCCCTGAGTGCATTATGCCCCTGTGCCAGCCCAATATACCTGTACATGTCAAATACATAGATCTAAAAAAAAATACTCAACCTAATCTACATATCTCAGCATACTGCCTCTGATCTATACAATGTGGGACTGCAGGTTCTGCTGTGAATTCGCTTTACACATTCCCGTGGTGTAAAAAGATGGATGGTAAATCTCAGTTTTTAAAGTTTCAATCCAGCACTGTATATGTATAAGTATATGTATACAATTTTGCGAAATAAAAAATGCATACAAGTATATGGGCTCAATCTGCATGCTACAATATGTAAAAGGATTTCCATATGATACAAACCTATATAGCAGCCTAAAGGTGTTTTTGAATATATAGACCTATATTTTTCACTGTGGGCAGGCAACATTTTTGAAAGCATCAGGAAAATCAGGCAGAATTTTCATTTCGGTTTTAAAAATGTTGACTGTTGTAGCACTCCCAGGTAAAGTTATGCCTAAAAGAAAAAAATAGGTTTGCTGTGTGGACAAAGCTGTCTCTAAGTTACTGTCAAGATACTGTCGGTTTTCTATTCCCCTTTATGGATTCCCCTTTATGGGTATGTTAACTATCACTGCACTATACTTTTACTGCTCTTTACTTACATAGTCTATTAGCTCGTGTGCAGCACAGTTTATTGCTAAATGTAAATCTTCCCCGACTGTAAGTTCAAGAGTCTTGGAGGCTTCTCGAATGAGATCCAAAGGCTGTTCAAGTCGTTCAAATCCTATCACTAATGCACCAAGATCAGACACTGTTTTCAGGATAGGCTGTAAAAAAAAGTGAATCTAATGAATGTTGCATTGATATATAGTGTAAAGTAGGTTCTGTTTAATTTCCTTCAGTTTAAAGTTGTAGAATATATTGCACTTTACACTTACATACTACTTTATAAGCACTAAGGGATGTATTTTAATTACCTACACAGTAGCAGATCATAATATCTTAAATGTATATCTTGTTTGTTTTTTTTGTTTTGTTTTTTGCAAATCTTATTTCATTTTACTTATTTTTATTGTATGTATTGGTGTTAACATATAAATTAGCCCAGCACCCCAGCAAGATTATTATAAGGTTAAATACTGGCTGTATGCAGATCATTAAACTAATTTGGCAAAATTCTAAACTTTTAAAAACACTTGGATAACGTTAACCTTCTGACTATTAACTACATTTACTATAAAAAGCTGTTACTCATGTTGTGAAAACTAATAATAATAATTAAGGCCAAATATATTTGGTTAGAGTTAAGGGCTTAAACATGAATTAGTTTTAGTGGCAAACAATTTTATAATCATTTTTTCTTACCCCTGTTTTTGATGCTGTATCCATCAACTTTATCATTTGTTTTTGAAGTTCTCGCAGTATGTTAAAACTCTGAGAAGTAGAATAATAGTTATTATTATTGCCTTAGCTATTACAAGCAATTGACTAAGAAAGCCCCAGCACAGGTACTTGCTAGTTGAAAAAAAGTCAGTCCTTCATTGAGGAATGCGCACTGAGTCTAATAAAAGTTTAAACATCACAGAAAACATCACACAACAATGACATCTGTATGGCCTTTTTTCAATCCCTTTGTCATTCTGTGGTGTTTAAAAATGCTCTAGCGGGTTTGTGTTGTTTTTCCAATAAATACATATATGCAAATAAAATAAGAATCTATTTAGGCTCTATCTGCATGCTGTACCATTGCAAAACCTGCCTACCCTGAAAAGGCAGAGCTGGATTGTATTGGAGCATTGTACAGCACCGGGAAATCTCCCTGTATTGCATTAGCCAATTCTATCAAGATAGATGCCTGCTGCAATCCAAGGGGATTCTCCAGCTGTTGCTTATCCCAGCAGGGTTTAGGTTGATCAAATCTACACCTATGTACCACTGTGTTAAAAAAATACACTCACTCATTGGTGTCATTACACTTTTTAACAGTTAACAGCTACAGAGTTTCAGTGTACAGTGACACAAAATGTATTCTACCACCACTGCTGGTTTGTGGTGCTTGGGAGTCAAACCATTTGCTGCCCATAGAAGGATAGTAAAGCACGATACTTGTTTGTATAGGTGTTTTTGTTTTGTTAAAGTGTTTTGTTTCTGTTTATTGGATTTATTTAATAAACATGCACCCAGCGCATCAACCCACAGTCCTGTGCCTCTGTTTATTTCCTGGTCTGTGACGTCACCACCCAGCCATCCGTGACACATGAACAGTTTTTTTTTTATTTTACAAATTGCAGAAATGGCCTGTCATACTGATGCCAAATGCATACTCATCAAAAAGCTTAGTAATCATGGGATATCTTTCTCTTAACAAAGTACACTCTGATGAGAATACTGAGATATTTACCTGTCTAAAGGTTAGCCCAGGTTTCGGGATCACAATCACTTCCTTCATTAGATTTAGTTTACCAGGCGATGATTTTCCACAAGACAGTAACGATATCATTGGTATGGGCATCTGAATGTCTTTCATCATTTGCTAAAAGAAAACAAACAATACAATACACAGCTATATCACATTCACTTTGTGTATACTGTTCCATATCATCAAAATGAGTGTGCAATCTACATTTATATTATATCAGGTAACTAAAAAGGCTGTGCCAAAAATATTTGAAATATCCTATATATAGTGCTCCCCAGGGATCAGTTTGATGTCCCATTTCCTTGGGATATATTCAGAAAATATAAGGATATGTGCAAACATCCAGTTCCATATTCTATTATTATTGATTGTATGTCACTGACTTTTTGCTTATTCAGGTATTTACCTTATTAGAATTCTCAAAGTTTTTGCAGCTCATAAAAGACTTGTCATCTAGCACAATGACTTGGAGGTAAAATGTCTGAACCAACATTAGTACTAAAAACATGCTTGCTTATGTCGTCATCATCATCATTTGTTTACGACTGTAAGTCGCCCTGGATAAGGGCGTCTGCTAAGAAATAAATAATAATAATAATAATAATAATAATAATAATAATAATAATCAATCATCATCATCATCATCATCATCATCATCATCATCATCATCATCATCATATTATTATTATTATTATAGCACATTGATCCCCAGACAATGCAGGCATATTTTATAGTACTAGTGGTAGTGGTATTCATGTTTCATACTTTGCACAATTTTAAATTACCTGCCGCTGGGATTGCTAGTGTTTGAAAAAGTAAGGTATGTTAGGTGACTTGCATGTCTATTGTGAATACCTACAAAATAAAGACATGTTCCAATACATCAGGGTTAGGAGAAGCCCATTAAAATGATAGACAATTGTGGGAAAATATATCGCCCTATCAGCACATAGCTCCAAAACGTAGCGGTGTATTGAACAAAAGGCTTGTGAACCATTAAACATTTTGGCCCATTATCTGCATTGTCATGGCTATGATACTCAGATGTACCTGTTGGTATGGCTGTCTCATCAACACACAGAAAGCTGTGGGTACTTCTGAAGTACCAAGTAACTTTTAAAACTGTATGGAAATGATCCAGCAAAACAGCTAAGACATTGAAACAACTTTAGAACCTGCATTGTCTTTCATGACCTTCTGCGCTCAAATCTCTAAGATGTCTTTACTACCTAAGAACCACTGCATGGTTCAAACCAAATAAATAAATACAATAAACAAACACACAAATACATAAAATACTACCTCTAGGATACTTAAGCCATAATTAGATATCATTTAAATAATCCATAGATATTTACCTGTTGATGATTTATTGCGAAAATATGCTGGAAAAGGGGAATGCTGCTCAATATGGCAGCAGCTTTGCAGACAGCCAGTGACACCGATCCTACTGCCATGCTACCCGGCAACACAAGCTGCTGTGGTTCAGCAGGGGGGATGGGTTTCTCTGGAACACTAGTCTTTTTGCCTGGAAAGACACAAAAACCCAAATTATTGGTATGTTTACCTTTAAACACAATTACTGTACTTTTTTTAATGTTATTAGGCTATATTATTATTCTCCATTCATGGTTTGGCGGCCTCGTCTTTTTTTTGGGGGGGGAGGGAGGTGGCCCACAGCCACTTTCTATCTGCAGCACTGGGATGCATGTAACTGTTCATGTTTCTCCAGCCGGCCTCGTGCAGGTAGCCATCGGGCAGCCACGGACAAGGCCTCCAGACAAATTTATCTTTCACTCGGGCCCTGAGTGCCCATCACAGTCATCGGGCCCTGAGCGCCCTTCACAGTTCATAAATCATCTGCAATTGCAATCATCATCATTCACTCACTGATTCACTCATTCATTGCGAATTCTCCTTGCTGAAAGACATGTTTTAGTAAACTTGCATTTTTTTTTTTTTTAAAACATGATATGCGGTACTACATTTAGTTAAAGAAAACTCTGTTTGCAGGCGTTCACTTGCACTTGGCTTGGTCATTTTACCAGGAGGGTGAAATTATTCCCACCCCCAATGGCTTCTTTCCTGTCATTATCCAACCAGCTGCTTCCCCCATTGACTGACATAAAGACAGTAACAGGCTTGGAGTGCAAGTGGAAACAGATAACCTGAGAATTAGACATAGAAACTGAGATTCCTTTAACCTAACCTTTAATCTGTGCTATAACATAAGTTTCTTTCAAAACTGCACATGAGACCTATTTAGCTAATGGAAATGCAAAAAAGGGTAAGATTTATGGAATTATTTTAGCTACAATTACATTAAACTGCAATGAAGATATCTTTCTACGGTATTTAGTGTTGCTAGAAAGGACGTCAATGAATTCCCCCAGCAAGGTTAAAATACAGCCAAAGAGTGGTGGTATTGTGTTTCACTTCTGCTTCAATAAAGAAGATTTATCTAAATCTATTATTTGTGTTGTATATTTTGAATCAGTTAGAGTAGTTGTTAAGTTATAGTTACTGTCTACCTATATCCTCCATTGATCAAATAGTCGAATTATGTAAACTGATATATGATTTGAATATAACCCTCAGCCTGTGATTCATAACATAATTTACCTCAGGATGCACTGACCTTTCAGATGCTTCGTTCTTAATTCTGCTTTCAGTCAATTATGCCATGACACAGTCTCACGCATTACTCTTTATTCGTAACACAAGAGAGGTAAACAATGAGTGCTGGTGGTATTTTTAATGTGCATTTCTAGAAAACTGTTTTCTGTAGCATTATACTTGAAACTTGGTTAGGCAACCTGGTGTTAACATTGGTCCTATGGGGAAAATGGCCTAGCTTTATGACCTGATTTATTGATGTCCATGGGTTACACAGATGGCTTTTTTGTCCTGTTGCAACAGATACTTCTCCACAAACAAATCATTTTTATCCACGGAGGACATTGTCAAACCACATGCCATTTTTCTCCAGTTGTCTAGGCAAGTTTTAAAGTACAGTGCTAAACGTTTATTTTGTATGAAGGGCACATTGTCAACTATCAATTGACAAAATATTTTGAGTTTTCCAGAAAACTAATTTTTTCACTCATTTTTTATAAATGTCTGACCTTTGCCACTGGCCCTTTTCTCTTTTTTATTTGCAGCAGGAGAAGGCTGAGGTGGAGGTAGTGGCTCAGACTCCACAGCCACCATCAGCTCTTGTTGTTTCTTTTCCTCCTCCATTTGCGCCTGCTTTTCTGCAACGTGCACTTGAAAAAAATCACTGGAACAGAAAAACAAGAAATTCACATGGAATTGCACTTCAATGGACAGAATATGTGTCTCAAAAATCTCTGCCTTTCTCTCAAGTGCAACAGATGAAAAGTTCAGTGTACCTTAGCAATGTATCTGCTTTTAACTGATCAGCTGGTTCATGCCCCTTCAACAGTGCTGCCAGTGGCTTATTGATCCATTGTAAAGCTATCGAGACAGATTCCTTTCTTTTAGTATCGTCCATCTCCCAAGCTTCGGGTAAAGCATAATCAGATCCGGGTGGTTCACAGTGGCTGGATATTGCTGCTGAGCAAATTCTCTAAAAACAGACAGAGAAAAGTGTGTCACTGTTTCAGCCATACAGGACACAACTGAGGGAGGGATTGACTGAACTGATTTTGTATGGATTCAAACTTGTGTGTCTGTGGAGTAATTGCCAGGCCATTGAACAAGGCACTGTCTTATTACAGTTGAACAGCAAGTTTGTCAGCAATATAAATCCCTGGCCACCCTGTAAATACAAAACTAGCAGCATGATGACCTACATCCAATGTATGCAAAAGCAAAATTGTATATATGGCGAGGTGCCTACATATATCACAAATGGTTCTCACATGTAGAGAGATGGACAGACAGGTACCTTACCTTACCATATATATATAACCTCCAGATTCTGATACCCTCAATAACTTGTGCTAAAGACTGCCTATCCCATTTTAAATGTATGCACTTATATCTAGATATATGTAATAAAAAGTGTGATAAATGGACAGAGGCTAGTGTTAAAATAAAAAAGATTTAGAACTAAGCAAGGTTATAGTAAACAATGGAATTTCAGCACTTTTAGTGGGATTATCATCAAGTTGATTCAATTATAACTTTTGAATTGAGACCTTTTGTTTTTCTACCCATCCAGCTGTGTGATTTAAAGTGAAGAATACAAGTTAATTTAAAAAAAAAAAAAGTTATCTTCCTTGTGATACACCACTAACCCTGTGCCCAACTGCCATACATGCAGACAGAAAATACACAGCTGAGGATTAGGAAGTGTAACTCATTTCTGAATTTTTTAAAAAAAATGTATTTTATGTTGTACTATATAATGCTATAACATGTGTTGCTTTCTAAACTACACCTTTGAGACCTATGAAGCAAATGTACAAAACAAGATTGGTAGAATTATTTTGTTAGCTACACTGTACCTCTCTTATTCAGCTGTGCAAGAAATAATACAATATGTTCACAATATGTAGACTACCTAGTAGCCAATGAGCTGGTGTTAGAATAGTTTTACCGTATCTATGATCTAATATAAATGTACTGTACAGTACACAAAGAATTGACATTGAACTAGTACCTTTTCATTGCTTTGAATTGTACACAGTACTTCCACTTGGACAGCTGGTTGGCCTTTCCCATCATACACTTCTTTTCCCACTAGATTGCTTATCCGTGGAGGCTTGGAAAAATTGGAAAAGTAGTTTGCCTAAAAATAAATAACAAAAATAGATAAAAAATAAAATAAAATAAAATAAAAATACCCACAAAGAATACCGTACTTGGTATAAAAAATAACTGCTTAATAAACCTAATAAATATTTTCAGTCTTGTCCAGTGCTTCTAGAAAAATTTACCTGAACGGTATCTTATACAAAAATAAATAAATAAATAAATAAATATATAACGCAATTGACAAAGTGACTAAATAATAAATAACAAAACAGACAGAGTTCTCGCCTACCAAATACCCATACACATCATCCGGTTTTTTGTAAAACATTGAATTCAGCACATCCTCTATTTTCTCGGGCACTCCGTTTGTTCTGTAATATTCTGCAGCTCTCTGCTTTAGCTCGTAAAATTCCCGAACTTCTTTCGAAACATGTCTGTTATTGTTTAAAAAGCCACTGTATGACATGACTGACTCATAAATAATGCAATGGAGTTAACAACTTTAAACGCGTTAATCACCGGCGAGATCACAAATATAAACTTCCAACTGGATGCACTTCCTGCGTCTGGTGGTTGCTGGGCAACGTGGAGGCACTTGCAGCAACGCGAGATCTTGACAATGCCATGCTCTGCACAGTTCCAGATTAAGGCAAGATTTTACTTTAGAGTAGTATCTATTTATTTTTTGTGTAACATTTTAAATAGAGTGCGTTCACATGAAAGAATGCATTATGAAAGCATTGTTTCCCCCACATCAACCGTTCGTAAGGCATAATGCAGGATTAATATAACAATACAATCATTTAAATCCTCTTTTAAAAAAAGCATATTAAGAGTGTGTGTTGTCGTACGTTTGTGAGCGGGGTGGAAGGATGTGGATTGAGAGCTTGTTGGAGCTGTCCGGGGTATTTCGGCTTTCTCGGTCGGAAGGCACCTAGCATACACAAACGTTTTTCTGCTTGGTGTATCGCTCAGCCAGACAGAACTGTCTTTCTGCCAAATACTTTTGACTACATACAATACAGACACATTTTCGTTTCTCTCTCCACATTGCACGACGTAGTGTAACAATACTTGGCAAAATGAACTCATAGTCGCAGCCTAACACGTCATGTATTAATACTGTCGTGTTGGGCACCGCAGTAGCCTCTTTGTAGTATAAAATACACGTGTCGGTGTGCAGCACAAAGGAATATCCACTTGTGAAGCCTCAACTGATTCGACCCCACATGAACCAATTGAAGCAAACTCTGGGTGCGTTCAAGTCGCGCAGACTTTTGAGAGTCTGCGCAGGCTCACGTCAAATGACACGGGTCTGCGCGCATACCGTGTGCAAGTTCGGCAAACTGCGTGACCTCAGCCGGATCTGACAACGGAGGTCACGCAGGAGTGTACTGCCGCCAAGGATGGGGGTGTGAATAACACAGAAAATAACAAAGACATATCGTAAACAGCCTTGAAGTTACTGAAATAACGCTTTGCATAATTTATTTTCCATTCTAATGATTATAGAACTGTATGGGATCAGAGGAAAAAACTAGACATTCATTTCCAAAACAACTAGCAGGTGTAAGCAGGGTACATTGCTATAGTTACGTTTATATATATATATATATATATATATATATATATATATATATATATATATATATATATACACAGCAGTGTGGCGTAGTGGTTAGGGCTTTGGACTCTTGACCGGAGGGTCGTGGGTTTAATCCCCGGTGGGGGACACTGCTGCTGTACCCTTGAGCAAGGTACTGTTGAATGCTACATGCATTTTGTAGCTTATAATCTAAAACTGATCTTTTAAAAAATTCTCCTTGATAACTCGCAGTTAAAAAATAAACTGTTCTGTGCTGTATTTTGGGAGAGTTATCCAATTAATTTACCCTAAGAGAACGTCAATGCCAATTGTGTATTCTGCAGACCTTCAAAAGAACTACTTTACAGTTTAAATCTTCCAGCATCCTGGTGATCACAACAGTGTGCTAAACCTAACCTTCTGCTGCAGGTAACAGGCATGGAAAAGGCACAGGACAAACGCCTCAAATGTCACAGAGAACAACATCCTGTTAGTTTTGTCCCCAACTTCTTTTATGTAAAGACACAGTCAGCTTTAAAGATCTTTGAACATCAAGACTTGCTGTATAGGCTTTGGCAGTGGGGAAATTAAACAAACTCTTGGCCTGGATTGTGGTTTTCTCTTTGGCTTTTTTTTCTTTTTAAACCACCTTCTGAACATTTCATGATTCTTTGCCATTTCAGCAAGCTTCCTTCTTACACATGGTCGTATTACATCATGTGTCAACACACTTAGTGCCATGACCGTTGCTGAAGATCTGAGCATGACAGGTAGTAGGTACAACACACTGAGAAGCGCAATGCTATTCTCTTCCTTCTAAGCTGAAGATTTATAGCAGGTACCCTAGAGAGGACAAGGCAAAGCCCAGTCTTGAAACCCCTATTTTATCAAGCTAAACAGATGATGCTAACCAAGTTTCATCACATCTATATAAGCAGTTCTGTAGATCAGGGCTGGCCAACAGATGGGTTTTGAGCCATATATAGCTCATTGAGCTCCTCAATATTATTATTATTATTTGTTTATTTAGCAGACGCCTTTACGGAGGACAAGGAGGTTAAGTGAGTTGCTCAGGGTCACACAATGAGTCAGTGGCTGAGGTGGGATTTGAACCGGGGACCTCCTGGTTACAAGCCCTTTTCTTTAACTACTGGACCACACAGCCTCCTTGATTCAGGCTGTGTGGTTAGGCTAGACAATGTGTAGCCTGATTCAGGCTAGACAATGTGTAGTTTTTGGTGGAAGCAAGTCATAACAGGTAACCTTTTTAATGGGCATAGTAATACTTAAGATGTGTGTAATCCAGTTAAACATTGATCCTTTGCTGTTTCTTATTGCTGTTTAAAATAATTGTAGCTAATAAAATAGTTCCATAAAATATGCCTGCCATGCACATCCATTCATAATGTAGGTCACAGATGTGCAGTTTTGAAAGAAACACATGTTATAGCGAACATGTATTTTAATTTTAAAAACACGATACTGTATCTGTTACAATACTAGAAATATCTGTTTATAAGCCATGCCATTCATACTGTCTTGCACTTCCTGGGCCATTTCATTTCTAGAGAATGAAATTGTCCCCACCCTTTTCCTGACTGCTCTCCTGCCAATAAACAATCAGATGCTTCCCCTATTGACAGACATACTTTGACCCAGACTACATTGCTGAGGTTAAATGACCCAGGAAGTGCAAGTGTAAACAGATAACCCAAGAATAAGGCATATACACTTCCTGTAACTTAAAGTAGTTCCAGATATCATGTTGAGTTTTCAAATGAAAATACACGAGTGCTATAACTTGTTTCTTTCAAAACTGCTAATTTGAGACCAGTGTAGCTAATGGAAGTGCAAGATGGATAAGATTTATGGAATTATTTTTTTAGCTACAATAACTTTAAGAAATTATTGGCCATCGATATGGCTCTTTCAGCCAAGAAGGCTGGACAGTTCCAGATATATATATAAAAATGTAACTTATAGTATATATATGTATGAGCACCACAGTCGCCAAGGTTAAAAAACTAGAGAGAGTGCAATATTAAATCACATTACACTTAACTTCCCCTGCAAGTTAAAAGCGATTGATTGTCTCAATGCCATTCCTCACTAATCAATAACAGTACTGACAAGAGCTGAGATAAGATCCAGTTTCTACAACGTACTTGGCAACTCCTACAGACTCCCAGCTTTTCAAAGGTGCTGTGATAATTATTATTGCATCAACAATTATTATAATTATTGCATGTCTATGTAGTCACAACTTTGTAAAGCATGCTATGGAAACAGAAATAACCTATGTTCAAGCCATTAGAGATAAAAACAGGGCCAAAACAGTTTTTAGAATTAGCATTGGATTTCAAAGTAAATTATTTAATCTCTGACACGGACTTTGACAATAAATAAATACATTTAGGCCTAATCTTTTTTTTTTTTTTTTTTACATTTTTTTAAGTTTATTTTAATAGCCTAACATGTGATTTGCCATTTAAAAGAATGGTTAGGTCCTCTTTTAAAAACAAAACAAACCCGACATTTTGCAAAACTCTGCAGTAACCTGCAGGACTGTTCAGTTTGTTTTCATGTTCCATGGCAGTGGACACAACAACACACAAACACCGAACTGTACAGTCCGGACAAGAAAAAATGTGTATAGAATGTGTGCAATGACAAAGCACCGTTTTAAACTTTAAATACATCACCACCAGGGAAAAAGGGAACTTGTTATTTGTTTAAAATCATGTGCCACAAAATTCAAATGCTACTGTTCAAGAAATATATTTCTGCATATGCTTTGCCTACGTTGGTGCAAAATGACAATACATTTAGACAAATAAAAACATGTGCAAGTTTACGGTTTGCTGCTCCCTGTTATTCATGTATTCCTATGTTTAATGTGGTTACTGCATCTTGTTATTATATTATATTGATCTCAATGCGTACCAAAAATCTGATGGTCTAATACAAGAACTACTCGATTTAAATATGTAAATATGGTACATCAAACTACATTAAAAAAAAAAAAGAAGATTTACATTTAATTCAGCATGACTCGATTTATGTTTATAATCCGCTGGGAATCCAATTCTTTAGGGGAGGATAGTAACTGATTGTAATGAGCAATACATGTCAATGGCTGTAAAACCTGCATTTGGCTAAAAAAAAAAACTTATAAAATACCTCATCTCCACCAGTTGAACATAATATTCACACACAAAAAGGGAAAAGGTCACTGTTGTGATTTTTCTTCTGAGGTGACATTTCCATTGGCATCAATACACTGAGCTAATACAAGTATTTTTATTCTACATGTCCTCACCTAGGAGAATGCCACACATTCCTTGATGTTGTAGTTATCCAGAAACCAGATGGAGACTGCATCCGTTCAAGAAATATATTTCTGCAATATGCTTTGTTGGTGTTGGTTCAAAATGACTAATCCTATTCATTTATTCAAAATAGTTTTAAAATGTTTTGGTGGATTGAAGGCTATGGTTCTGTTCGCTATCATTGGGTTTGTTGTTCCAGTTCTCCATTTTTTTTTTGGGCGGCATGTTATCTCCAGGGTTGATATTTAATTGGTTCAGAAGAAGAATTTGATTTCCAATATTACAAGACATTACTGAAACGACTTGTCATTTTATTTTAATACCTTTTTTGGATGATTTTCAAAATTCTAATTTCAATTGGGTCAAAATCCTCCCTAAAATCAGATGCCTTTCCTGTACTACTGTAGCCAAGCAACCCAATGACAGAATACCATTTTACTACTCAGCCATCCCGTATCCACCTCTTTGTCAAGGATTTTGTATCCACACATCGTGTTGGCAACTGTGTTAGTCTGGAACAGAAAAATAGGCTTGAGTTAATATTATTTGATTATTTTAATGTCATATGTTTATGCATATGTTTGTTTACTGATACAAAACCAGGAGGATGTCAAAAATACCCCAAAAATGACCATGGCAGAATTAAAGTATATAAGAAATGGTATAAGAAATCTACCTTAATACATTTATGGGTGTGAAACACATAACATGTTTTGTTTCTCATGGGAGTTATAACAATGTGTTTGGTTCTAACCATAACAGTGCTGAAACTGGTGCATTCCTAGCAGTTAATGACCACTGAAAAGTGAAAAGGGCTATGTTATAGAAAACCCTGCAGTGTTTACAAGAAACACGCAACTTTACCTTTGCTGTATACTGTGTTGTCTCTATCGCAGCAATATACTTTAACATAATTCCCAAAGCCTGGGTTTTCAACTTTTACTCAGGAACGTTCACCAGGAGAAAGATTTTTTTTTTCTCCCTAAACATTGCAGTGTATCCAGATCATGCTTCCTCCTGAAACAATACTGGTGCTCTGGCTGAAATGTTGCTGGAGAGAGCATGAACTGGATACGCTGCAATGCTGTAAGAGAAATGATCTTCCTCCTGGCAAACGTTCAGAAATGTAATCTCAAGGTGATTTATTAAAAAAATTCAAAAGAGTCGATATATTTGAAAAATTGAATGTGTTTCTTATAAGAACTGCAGGGTGTAATGTAAAGCATTCAGAGGACATTGGCAATAATGCAGGATGTATTATGCAGGACCAGATTGTTACAGCAAGGTGCTCTCTATTGATTGAACACTTTAATCCCCAGAGCACAGTGTTACAAAGTCAAAACATCCAAGCAATGGGGAGAAGAAAATTGTTCCAAAATCTGTTTATTCTACTGGCTGTGTTCGAGATTATTACAGTAAACAGTGGAGCATGCTTCTATTTGTGAAGCCTCAGTGAACATACCTCTTGAAGGACACAATCTTAAATTGCTATTTAACAAAACTGTAGCATGAAAAAGCCACTCAGATTTAAAATAACCAAAATTCTGGGAGATATGCATTCACCATGGAACAATACTGTTTTGTGTTTGTAAAACAAAAAGCTAATTCTGTTCTGGGGCATCTTAAAAGACCACCCACCCTCAAGTCCCATCTCTTTGATTTTCGCCCTCTTCCACGGGCGGGCTTGAGGTTGGGTCGGTCCCTTCGGCGCTTCCAGGCAGGGACCTTGATCCGGTGATGAGGGACCCAGACGGCTTGTCTTGGGCGACCAAAACGCAGGCCGGTGACCGGGAGCAAGGAGTGACAGGCACCAGTGGGCATCTCAGGACCAGCGTAGCGACATCTGGGACCTCAGGGGGAACACAGTGGAAGGAAGGGGGAGCGAATGTGACGTCTGACGCCCACGACGTGACGTCTCAGGTTCCAGGGGGGGAGCAAGGGACTGTGTGCACAATTGTGCCTGGCGGTGCTGCGACCTGGGAACAAGGACAAGTGGAGGGAAGTCCGGGCATTCCAGCAAGGTGTCCATGATGCCGGGACTAGGGACCACAGTCTGCAGCGCCGGGCTGGCTTGTAGGGGTGGTGTTCGGGGCTGTGGTTTTGGTTGCCTCACCAACTCCTCTTCAGTCTCAGCCGACGGCTCTCCCTGCTTCCCCTCAAGTAACAGCTCCTGTTCTGTCACAGGTGGCAGCCCATCCTGCTCCTCTGCAGGCGACGGCTCCACCTGCTCTGGCACTGTAGACAGCGGGACCTTCATGGGCTTCCAGTTCTGGAGCAGCAGGTCTAATTCAGTGGGCTCCAGTTCCGGAAGCCCCATCTCCTCCCTCCACCTCCTGGAGTCTTCCCGCTGCCTTGCAGCATTCTTTTCCAGTCTTTCTATTAATTCGTATGCTTTCCATTTTTTTTTTTTTTTTTTTTTTTTTCTAAATCTGCGCTGGGTCCGTAGGGCTTGGTACCGCTGCCACCATATGTAAACGAGCCTTGCGGCTCGGGTTCGTTTCGCCCTTTAAAATACTGACCCAGACACATATATATATTAAATGTAAAAGAAATTGACCTTTTTACTTTATGTTAGACAACTGATAAATAAAGTGGTAGAAACTTGTCCTGGTGTGTGAGTTGTTTGAATGTGTATTATGTTATTAAACTGTACTTTTGAAATCATGAACAAGTAGTCTGCTCCCTGACTATTTTAGGGAATCCTTCTGAATCATATTATAGTTAATTCAAATCTGTGATGAATATCTTATGGAAATTTCCCAAATATAAACAATTAGTATTTTTTATTATTATTTTATCTGTCACCCCAAAATGTACTATTTTGAATGGGAATCCTTCCCTGAATCATATTATCATTTGTTAAATTTTATTGTGTGTCAAATCATGTTTTACATGAATACTTGCTCCATATATGGACTGTGATTGGCTGTGCTGGTCCTTCAGCAAATATAAAGGTTAAAAACATCCGCGGGAATGGCTCAGGGGCTGCTGCAAGGCCTAAGTATTTTTTTTTATTTTTTTTACAGCTTGATGTACTAGTCCTCTGTCACCATCTGCGCAAAATGTATTTTACTTTGCCAGTTTGTTTACAATAAAACACCTGTGCCGGCGTTTTCAACACCAAATCTTATTGAACAGCGGCTACCCACCTTTTGACTAATGATAATAATTTTAAATAAATTTTTAAATAACCCCCCCCCCTCACTGCAATTTGTAAATGAGAGAACTGTCAGCATTATTTTGTATAATTTCGGATATACACAATAATAACACAAATTGGAAAATAATGTTGGAATTTGTTAATCTTTTTATTCTTTATTCAGTAATTATGTTCTCCCATTTTAAAATTGGTTTTTGATTGGCTGATTTGGCGCCACTAGTCTCCTCAAATCTCCACTGTTGCGCCATGCAGTGGCTTGAAACCTAGTCTCCTGAAACCAAGTTCCAAGCAACAGAGTGGTTCTGTGTTCCCTCAGCTTTAAAATGAAGTTAAACAAACTGAATGTTTAATTGTCTTATACAGTGCCGTGAAAAAGTATTTGCCCCCTGTCTGATCTTCTGCATTTTTGCATATTTTTGACACTGAATGCTATCAGATCTTCAACCAAAACCTAATATTAGATAAAAGGACCCTGAGTGAACAAATAACACAACAATTTGATACTTATTTCATTTATTTATTAAAGAAAGTTATGCAACACCCAATGCCTCCGTGTGAAAAAGTAATCGCCCCCTTAGACTCAATAATTGGTTACGTCACCTTTAGCAGCAATAACTGCAACCAAACGCTTCCTGTAGTTATTGATTAGTCTCTCACAGCGCTGTGGAGGAATTTTGGCCCACTCCTCCATACAGAACTGCTTCAACTCAGTGACATTTGTGGGTTTTCGAGCATGAACTGCTCGTTCCAGGTCCTGCCACAACATCTCAATGGGGTTTAGGTCTGGACTTTGACTAGGCCATTCCAAAACTTTAAATTTCTTGTTCTTCAACCATTCTGATGTAGACTTGCTTGTGTGTTTCGGATCATTGTCTTGCTGCATGACCCAGCTGCGCTTCCGCTTCAGCTCATGGATGGATGGCCTGACATTCTCCTGTAGAATTCTCCGATACAGAGCAGAATTCATGGTTCCTTCAATGATGGCAAGGCGTCCAGGTCCTGATGCAGCAAAGCATCCCCAAACCATGACATGGCATCCCCAAACCAGATTTATATTGGGCAGGGCTGGCCCAAATCAGACCTGGTTGTTAACCAAAGTACTCAAACAGCTGACCCTAATTTTCCCTTTAATTGGGTTGAGTTAACTAGGGGGGGCAATAACTTTTTCACACATGAAGATTGCATGTTTGATTACCTTGCACACCAAACAAATGAAAGAAGCACCAAACTTTGGTGTCATTTTTTCTCTCAGACTCCCTCTATATACTACTACCACCCACAAAAAAATCTGACCAAATACAATGTGAAAAATGTGCAAATATATATATATATATATACAGGTACATATAGATATGTGTGTGTGTGTGTGTGTGTAACCTGTACATTGTTTATCCAACTGTCCACACGTTTCAACAAATAGCTTTTTTTTTTTTTTTTCTGTTTGAAATACTTAGGACATTTAGGACAAAACAACAACACATGCTTGAAACAAGTTTTAAGTTTCAATATGGCCTATGTAATCTATTCGTGATAACAAACAAAAGCATGAATCTATATAAACAAAGTAACAGCTCTATATATTTCTCTATATATGCATTTGTTGGGAATATATCGTTTACTTTGCATCCAAATAGCAACATCCATACATTTCGTCTATCTCCTAATAAAAAAAATGCCCACACAACTCCACTCTGTATATCACAAATGCACTTACGTATTTAAGACCTTCCTAGCACATCCTCCTTAAACCAACACAGTAAGTGATTTTCAATTGCGGTGACATTTTCAGCCAGTGCACAATAGTTATTGGAGTAAGGATTTACAGGTAATTACAATCTGGTCATTGGAGCAATCATGCAAAGTAACCAAAGAAGCGATCAAGTTAAATCTTCGCAAAAGAAACAATTCGTCTCATTAAGGGGGTAGATAGGCTGCGGAGTGCTCTATACAATAATGCTGCTAGTCTAAGACAATGCCAGTGTCTGCCCCGTTGCAGTTAATAGTTCTAACCTCCCTCATTGTCATTGTGGCTGCACAAGGAACACTGTTAAAAATGTGCCAGGGCCCAGCAGGGTGCATGAACTTTTCAATACTCCACCCAGCTGGAGAGATGGAAGCAATAGTAAACACCCATACTGAGACAGGAATGTGACTGGCAAGGGTCAAGCCAGCCACCTCCCACCAGGTTTTCAGAGCAGAGAGTGCTTTCATTTTCTGACATCTTAGACCAGGTTTTCCTTTTTTACTCTTCTCCTGTGTCATTTAATGTAAAAGGCATATTTCAGCATCTGTCATTTAATTCTGAATGCACCTTCCACCATGTAATGCAAAGTATTCTCACTATTTACTTATGTATGTATGTATGTATGTATGTATCTATAAATTTATTTATTTTACAATGGTCAGTTGTTTCATTTTCATTTCTCATTTAGTTAAACTGCATAGTCTTTTTATGCATGTAGCCCACATGACATATCACAAATAGATTTTCTTTAGTACTGTTGGATATACAAGCTTCCTACACTGTTGAAAAAGCTGTGACGCCTTTTTTATCGCGTGTTGTAAAAAGATATTTGCCCCCAGGTGTTACTAATGTAGGTAAGCTACTTCTTTTAATTTGTATTTTCAATTTTTAGTGGCTAGGTCACGTCTACAGACAACGGTAGGCTAGGCCCAGGCCTAGACCTACTGTATTCACAGGGCCAGATTAATACATTAAAGTATAGTAATTCAAGATAATGGGTAATGAATATTGAAGAGAGGTCATCATTCTTAATGTTGGCTACATATGAATTCATTGGTACTTAGCTTTAAAGCAAATTAGGTAAAATAAAATTTATAACAATCATAAATTCCCTTTCTTTCCAATTACTGTACTGTACGTCGATTTAACCTGTTTTCATACACACAGTCCAAATGACTATAACTGTTAGGTAGTCTAGGGGAGCAGGAGGTAACAAATGCACCATTGATAGCTAAGATTCCTCTGACAGGGATTATCACATACACGGGCCGTTCATTTACATTCCCACATTTTAATTGTTTAACTAATGATGTTAAACAGCCTGCCAAGGGTCTCGGTGGGTCACATGGAGAAGTGCCATTTCTACCTAATTAGCGCTTCTCTTCCAACCCCTTTGGCCTCCAGATGCAGTCCCTGGTGAGTAGGAGGATGACAGGTTCAATTGCCTCCAACGGGAACGCTGAGCCAGTCATGTTTTCAAACTCAGCCAGGTGTTTGCTGAATGGAGCATTGCACGACTCGAGTTCTTTGGGGGGTCCGTTTTTCTTTTTAATAATTACTAAATAGCCTTCCTTTTGCTGTTTAATTCCCTATCGAGACCAATAACTGCTTTGTCAAATCAGCAATTCGTTTGTGGAATAATTTATCAACTTGGGAAGGCTCGTTGATTTTAGTTAGGCATGTGAAAGCCCTGTAAAGACAAGATAACATGTGTATCCGCGTAGAGTGTGATGGTCTTCTGAAGCTTCGCGACAAAACCCGGGGCACGCACAATTAACCGTTAAACAATTCCATACTTAGTGAGTGTTTTTTTTAAATATATTTAATAAGACTCAACAGGCTTCAATAGGTTCATACTGATAACGACACTCGACTTAAATATTTTACATTGGGATTTAATTAAGTGTTAAACTTAAACGTGTATGCACTGTTTTGATACACGGGGGGTTAATGCTCACATACAGACTTTACTGTATTTTTGTCCTTGTGAAAGTATGTGTTGAATTAGCCTATAGGTCCAAAGCTTCTATAACTGGGACTAATTTCAGAGGTTGTTGAGGTACCCTGTCATACTTTTAGAGGCAGTGCTACCAGGCCCCGCAGGATGTTTGTAAAATGGTGGCAAATATTGTGAAACCCATTGGGATAAATGAGCTCTATAGTAGACTTGTTATATGTTCAACTTAAAGTAATTATTATTATGTTGAGTTTAATATCTTCCAAAAGGTGCCAAACACCAAATTCAACCTTAAAGTAGCTGTAACTATTGTTCTTTAACATAGATGTTAAACTCTTTTTGGCCGATCTTTTGAATAAGACCCTAACTTCCTAACGCGTGTAACTTACTTCTATTTTTTTAAGTCAAACATATATGTAACAGATTATAAGCAAATTGTATTGTTTATATTTGATATATATTATGACGCAAAATAAACACAACATTGTATATAAATAGGCCTACTAACAAGTGGTATATATAACTTGTTTAATATTTAAATGTTCAGTTCAACATGTAGGCAGTAAATATTTAATTACACTTAAAAAATATTTACAACTTTTCAAGTTCAATGAATAGTTCACGTGTCAGATAGACAAAACGTGTCGCCAAATGCCTTCATTAGTTATAACAATAATCTATCCATATTTTATATATATAAAGGAGAATTATATAATTACTAAAGCAGTGGCTGTAAGGACACGCTAAATAAAACAGAAGCAACAAGAAAAAGAAATGTCGATACCGATATACTAGTATGTAATTTAAGTGGAATAGTACCTATATATTATGTGATGAAAGGCATTATTTAACACTAAAACCGATGTCTGTTTTCTATACATTGCTATATTCAGAGTTTTTTTCACCATATGTTAAAGAAAGGTCTAAACTTTACAATTAAACTAAAGATATCCAAACATTCACCATTGGAATTGGTTTAATATTTATTATTTTGCAATCTCCATGGTTAATGCGGAAACACTATTGGCTACATTAATAATTAACCTGTTATGGTAATGAAGTTTCCAAAGGAAAGTGTAAAAAAACAAAAAAAACAAAATGGCACTTATTAATTGATATTAATGGAAATTACAGATGCTCTTCTGGTTGGCTTATGGCCTTTTATTTCAGTTCATAGATCAGAACTTCACTGGGCCTGGCATTTGTATTACTTTGTCTGAGCATATTATGCAGCACTTCAGACATAAATGCACATGCATGACTGTCCAAAATGTCAAGTGATGTGCAGATGTCTTGTTCCAGATGGTGGCTAAGAATGAACTGCGAATAATTACATATATGAATACTGTGCTGCTCAGGTAATTGATCAGATTCTATCTGCATGGTCCTCGTACAGTAAAAAAGGCATCGACCCGTCCGTGAACCCTCTGGCAGCTTTCAGAGAATGACTTAAAAGAGATCAACTCGGTTGAATTATGTCAGGGGTTATAAGTGTGCTTTGCCAGAAAAAAAGATTATTTTTCACAAAGTGCGGTTTGTTCAATTCACATCCCTTTCCTTGCTCATCACACAGGTTGTTTAGGAACCCTACCAAGCTCTACACTTCGATATTATAAAACAATAACAATAAATTGATTGTTTATTGTATGTAATATATTTCAATGGATATTGAATGTAAAGTATCAGCAATACGTAGATGTATATATCAATTATTCAAAATGTAATGTAGAGAAATAGGTTAACGCAGGCAGGTGCATCACACAGGGCGAAGCAATCCACACACAGGCATAGGGCGGGCTTGAACCTGGGACCTCTCGCACTAAAGCATAGTGCCGATACCACTGTACAAAACAGCCGACTCTTTTGCATAGGAGCTTATATGAGGCTTATGTCCCTGTGTGTGATTACGTCACCTACCAGCCCTGCTGCTGCCTTCCCCTGTGCATGCTGTATTCTCCCCTGCCAACCTCAAGTCCGCCCCAGACTTGCTCACCAGGCTACAGTCCGACGAGTGCGTGCCGGGGTACCTGCATCCCACCGCTTACACCAATGTAGCAAAATAGGTCAACGCAGGCAAGCGCATCACACAGGGTGAGGCAATCCACACACGCGAACCTGGGACCTCCCGCTCTACAGCATGGCGCCGATACCGCTGTACAAACGAGCCGGCTCATTTGTACAGCAGTATTAGCGCTATGCTGCAGTGCGAGAGATCTCAGGTTTGCGCCCGCCCTCCGCCTGTATGTGGATTACCTCACCCTGTGTGATGTGTCTGCTTGCGTTAACCTATTACGCTACAGTATGATTATTTACATAACAAAATATAGTTCCCTCAGCACTTTAGGTAGCTGTGGTAAAGCCTAGCTTAAGAAACACAATTTGGACCTGTAGGGGAGGAGCCCCTGCCGCCTTGGCCGCCAGAAGAGGAGGAGCCCCTGCCGCCTTTGCAGCCTGAAGGGGAGGAGCCCCTGCCGCCTTGGCCGCCAGAAGGGGAGGAGCCCCTGCCGCCTTGGCCGCCAGAAGGGGAGGAGCCCCTGCCGCCTTGGCGCCAGAAGGAGGAGCCCCTGCCCTTGGCCGCCAGAAGAGGAGGAGCCCCTGCCGCCTTTGCAGCCTGAAGGGGAGGAGCCCCTGCCGCCTTGGCCGCCAGAAGGGGAGGAGCCCCTGCCGCCTTTACCGTCAAGAGGAGAGGAGCAGGAGCTACCTCTACCACCATTGGGAGAAGTGGAGCTCCTGCTGCCGCCTTCATGGCCAGGGGCTCCCCTCCCGCCGTCGGCCTCGCCTGGGGTCGCCTGTGTCTCCCTTGCGTCTCCTAGGGTTGCTGCCGGTCCTCGTCGCCTCCCGAGGGTCCGCTGCCGCTGCCGCCGCCTCCGGGTCCGCTGCCGCTGCAGTCGCCTCCCGAGGGTCCGCTGCCGCTGCCGTCGCCTCCCGAGGGTCCGCTGCCGCTGCCGCTGCCGTTGCCTCCCGAGGGTCCGCCGCTGCCGTCGCCTCCCGAGGGTCCGCTGCCGCTGCCGTCGCCTCCCGAGTCCGCTGCCGTCGCCTGGGGTGCGCCAGGATCCTGCCCGCCTGGGGTCGCCAGGGATCCTGCTTCGCCTGGGGTCACCAGGGATCCTGCCGCCTGGGGTCACTACACTATGGCCGGAGCCCCACGGAGGGGAACGGACGGCCATGAAGAAAGGGGGAGAGGTCCGGAGACCAGCTCCCCAGCCGCACTTTCGCGGCCGGAGATCATGTGGTCGGAGCCCCACGGAGGGGAGCTGGCCATGAAGAAGGGGGGAGGTCAGGAGACCAGCTCCCCAGCCGCACTTTCGCAGCAGGAGATTGTGTGGTCAGAGCCCCACGGAGGGGAACTGCTGGCCGTGAAGAGGAGGGGGAAGGTCAGGAGACCAGCTCCCCCAGCCGCACTTTCGCGGCAGGATAGAGGGTGGAGGGAGCCCCGGAAGAGGGAGCTGCCGGCCACGAAGAATTGGGGGGTGCCAGAAATTCCACCATGGCCACCCCCCAGAAGCAACTTGCTTCCCCCTCTTCCGGGACTTTGAGACTGAGGGGGGAGGTGGCCGTTGGGGCCATGTGTGCGTTGCACAAGGGGGGGGATATGTAACAGGGCCAGCAGCCCTGTACATTGTTTTGTTTATTTTTAGAACGGAGTCCCCTCCGCCCCTGTGCAGATTATTGTTTTTGTTTATTATGATTTATTGTATTTGTCGGCGAGCGCCGTATGTTTTATTGTTTGTATTTTGAGAGCGTAGCCGATTTGTTTTGTTTAGCGTGGATGGGTAGCCCCATCCACAACATAATTAAAACTTGTGCAGAAGGTGGCCATCTCCCGAATTAATTAAGTGATTTAATTTGTTGCTAATCGGGAGATGGTCACCTGTTATAAAAAGCCTGCAGCTCTCCAGCTCGGTGTGGGTGTTGTAGGTGTGGAGCGAGAGCGAGGCGAGAGCGAGAGCGAGAGCGAGTTCGAGTTCGAGTTCGAGTTAAAGCAGATATTGGTACAGTGAAGGCTATAGCCCAGCCTGACCTATTGGTTTTGTGTTTGTGATTTGTTTTTGTTTAAACCTTTTATTTTCGCTCTGTGAGCAAGTGTTTTTGTTTAAATATTTTATTTATTTTTGAATTAAAACGGCGCAAGCCTTTTGAACTGCAGTACTTCCCCGGTGTCAGTATTTTTGTTCCTGCTTCTGCCTGACGTCAGACCACTCGTCATCCCTGTCACAGGACCCTAAAGTCCTCAATAACTATAGGCCAATCTCCAACCTATAAAGTTCTAATCTAGAAAGAGTTGTTGCAATTCAGTTACAAAAATGTATAACTCTTAATGGTATATTCAAGAAGTTTCAGTCTGGTTTTCGTGCTGCACGGCCCTTGTCAGAGCTGTGAATGATCTGCTGATAAGACTCGGGCTTTCCATCCGTTTTACTTCTTCCAGATCTAAGTGCTGCCTTTGATACTGCATAGACCATTTCATCCTGCTGAATCGTCTTCAAAACACAGTAGGACTGTCTGGCCTTGTCCTATCCTGGTTTAAATCTTATCTTTCTGATAGGGTTCAGTTCGTCTCTATTGGGGAGATAAAATCTGCATTATCTGAAGTTGTCTGTGGTGTTCCATAAGGCTCCGTTCTATAGGTTACTTGTTGTTTTCATAATATATGCTACCACTAGATGACATTATCCACAGACATGGTGAACTTCCATTGCTATGCTGATGATACCCAACTATTTTTGTTCCTAAAACCAGGAATTTCTTTTGCCTGGGTGTTATTAGCTACTTGCCTTACAGACACCAAGCATTGCATGTCACATAATTTTCTAATATTGAATTCAGATAAAACAGAGGTTATGTTAGTGGGATCATAGAACCAACTAAAAGGAAATCTGGGATTATGTGAGCTCAACCCTTGCAGTCTCTTATCATAACTTAAACTAGAAATTAAGAGTTTGGGGTCAACTTTGATCTTGATCTATCATGAGACTCATATTAGGGAAGTTCCTAAAGTATATTTTTACCATTTGAGAAATATAGCCAAACTTAGACCAATTATTTCTGTATCTGATGCTGAGAGACTAATGCATGCCTTTGTTTCATCTAGAATTGATTATTGTAATGCACTTTTTTCTGGTGTCCCAAAACGTGTGGTATTCCGCTTGCAGCTTGATCAGAATACCGCTGCTAAAATACTAACTAAAACCAGGAAAAGTGAACATATTAGCTCTGTTTTGACTTCTTTACACTGGTTCCCTGTGCAGTATAGAATTGATTTAAAGATTTTGCTGTTAACTTACAAGGCCCTGAATGGATTAGCACCTAGTTATTTGTAGGAGTTACTGACCCCTTATCTTCCAAATCCGCACTCTGAGATCACAGGATGCGTGGCTGCTGGTTATTCCTAGGGTCAACAAAAGCAACATGGGAGGTAGGGCTTTTTCTTGTAGAGCTCCTAAATTATGGAATGCTCTGCCTTCCTTTATCAGGGAAGCTGGGAGTGTTAGTTTTCAAGTCAAGACTAAAAACGCACTTTTATAAAAAAAAATGTTTTTCTTATGTTAGTGGGTTTTAATGTATCTTTAAAATTGCTGCTTTTGTATTATGTGTATACTGTTATTTAAATACGTTATTTAAATGGTCTGATTGTGGCAGTTGTATGTGTAACATGCTATACAAATGTGTTGTGGTTTGTTCTTTTTCTGTTATGTGTACTTTGCAATACTTTTGTATAAAAAGCGCTATGTAAATGCAATAAATAAATAAATAAATAAATAAATAAAAAATAACATTCAGTATTTCAATTGAGCCTGTCTTTTTAATTGTGCTATTTTAACACAGTTGTTCCTGACAGCGATATCGTTTTTGCACCCCAAACTAAATATCTGCAAATGGGAGCTAAATATCACACACGTCATCTGCCAATAATCCATAATTGTTTGTGTTTCCTTTTTTATGTTTGTTTATTTATTTATTAGGTTTCATGCGAAATCTCTTTTTTAAAATTATGTAACTTGTTAGGCTATACAACCTAAAATATGTTTCCCTAATCTATAAAGAAGTATGTTTCATAATAAAATATAAGCAAATACATTGTGTTTTAATAATGCGTGGAGCTAAAACGTGTCCATTTTTTCATCAATGTATACAACTGTAAAATAAACTGCAGCGCGGTGTTATATTACAGTGTATTAATAAATCGATTGGTACCTATTCACGCAAATACGCAGGTCATCTTCAAGAGGAAACTAAAAGTTTAGCACTGTTGTACTTGGACAACTTCAAAAGTTCTTAACTTTCGTTATTGAAAAAGGTTCCCTTCTGAGTCGTTCTGAAATTATTATCCTGGAATGGTTTCTTTGGAAGATGGTAGTTATAATGCCACAGCATTTGAGGTGAATTCGGAAATAAAGTAACGTCAGGGAGCTTAATGGCAAATAAATAAATAAATAAATAAATAAATAAATAAATAATATTTCTGAAAGATCTTTTGCGTACTGTACTTGGGTAAATTAACCAATTTATTATTTATTTTTCTTGAACTCCAGCCTTAGGATTTTTTGTATTATTTGATTAATCTTTCTAAACTTCACTGCATTATTATTATTATTATTATTATTATTATTATTATTATTATTATTAATAATAATAATAATAATAATAATAATAATAATAATAATAATAATAAATGTATTTAGCAGAGACCATGTATTCATGTTTTGTCCTATATACAGACATGATAAGAGACAGATTTCTGTTTTTGTTTCTAACTACTTTATCCCCCTTGTCTTTCGCTTTATGTAAAAAAAAAAAATAGCACTTTTCCAGTTTATTTTAAATCAAAATTTACTATAGGGCAAACATTAGGTATGGTAATAATTACATCTCTTCAGCAAAACTCATGCCTCTACTAAGTGCGATGTAATATTATCAAGTTGAACTCATTTAGAAAAAAGCATAACCTAAGCGCACGCATGTTTTGCATTTCAGTGAGAATCATACAGTATGCTACGTCATTTTGCCGCAAAACATTATTTTGTATTGTGAATTGTTGTTGCCAGACAGTGATCGTGGATGTAAGTAAAATAGATTGTTTACTACCATATCCTCAGTTATTTTATACATGACAGCTGAGCTGCTAAATCTACACATTTACCGGTTAATTCATAGTTTTACTGATTTTACATATGAACCGTAAATCTATATGAGCCCATTGCGTGTGTTTTTACAATTGTTTATGTGTATACAAGATTTATGTTTCATTAATAACAAAATTATTTTACAGTGTAAGCATGTATTTTAAAAGGATATATTGACTATACAACGTGTTCCTCAATGGTATCAGCGCTACAACAATATATCATTTCGTTTATGTATGCAAAACTACATCATATCTTTGCAAAGAAAAAGTTAAAGACTATTGAAAACGTGTGCTATGGTATTTTATTTGGTGTTTGTTTTATTTACTGATATAAAAACGAAGTATGTTGTATAGCTACTATTTGAGACATGTTTTACACAAAACAAAACATAGTTGTTTTTTTTAATCTAACTCTGTACATATTAACGATATCGTGTAATAACATGGCGCTGCTTTAAAATCACGGGTTAAGTGTACTTCATGATCTCGGGGTAAGACAATAGGCCTATCACATGTTTTAAATAATATGTTTATTGATATAAATCAATCGATAAACAGCTATGCCATGGTCAGATACATAACATATTTTGTAAGTATTTTTGCTTTTGAATCTAAGACAGAATTTTTAGCATTCTCTACCAACAACAACCAAATAAACTGCAAAATAATCTATAAAACAAACAGATGCGTCATTTTATATTATTTCAATATACTACATTCTATATTTTTCAAATGTGATTATTATGAGCATTAGGAAATGTACCAGTAACTTTTGTAATATTTATCTTTATATGTGATAATTTAATATTCTAATAAAGTTTATTGAAATAATATGCAGACAGCGGCCAACAGAAATAGGGTATAAGAACGCTGTTCTTAGAACCTCAATAGAAATAAAGCCAAAAGGTTCTAAGAACATTTTTCTTTCTTTCTTTCTTTCTTTCTTTCTTTCTTTCTTTCTTTCTAAGGCAGTTGTTATACACCTAATTGTAACTACACAAGGTATTTATCTTTTAGAAATCCCATTGTCTGTACATTTCTAAATACATTTACAAATGCTTTTATGGCCCTATTCTCACTTGGATACTAACTCTAGTGCATAAGTAAACCAAGTGATAAGGCCCTTACTAGTTAAACAAAAGCTTTTGCAGTGTTGTTATACGTGACTTTAACTACAACCAAGCACAATCAAAATATAAAAATGGGGTAAGAGTTAAATTGGGCAGGAAACATTATAAAACAAAATTACAGTGTGATTGTTCCAGCAATACAATTAATTTATGAATACTCTTTATGTTTGTGATCAATATACTTAAACAATATAATTCTGATTTATTTTTTTATATTTCTAGAACTAAACCATATTGCGCAGTTCTGAAATGGTTATAAAATAAAACTTTTATCATAGGTTATTTAGGCAACCCCATCAAAAAGGTTCTTCAAAGCACCTTAAAAGGTGACCACACAGTGGCAACGCCACGAACCCTGAAAGGTTCTTATTGGGTATTTCTTCATAGTGAAGGGGTTAATTGAAGAACAAATGGGTAAACAAGCCAACAAGCACATGGTTTACATTATCTGGCGGTATGCCAGGTTAACGCTTCTTAGCTAGTCCAAATCAGTATTCTGTTTTAAATAGTTTGGCGTGTGGTAATATTTAAAACAACTATATTACACTATCTGTGAGCATTATTTACGACGATCAATAATTCGTTTTTGATATTATGACGTCCATCTTTTGATTATTGGATCAATGTAGTAAGGCAGTTAATTACATAACCAAACCACCACTAACTTCAGTTAGTACGAAAAATGAATAAAGTCAGTCCATTATTCGCCTATTTATTATTTACTTGTGTCGAAATTAGCGTTGGTCAAGTGAACCGAAAGATACAGCACGTCAGTGGCGTAACTTTGGTTTCAAAAGGAGGAGGGCCGACAGTTTCTGTAGCTGGCCGCATGCATGACGATTATTTTAGCTGAAATAATCAAATATGTTACAAACAAGTATAAGAAAGCATTGCATCCATTGTATGTCTAATTAAAAGATCCAAAGACATTCCTGCGCCAATCATTCAAAACAATAAATTGTTGGCACCATGTTGTCATGATGAGTGGCAAATAGCTAGGCTATATTATTCAGTCGCTTCTGAGTAATGGAATTACGAATCGACGAAAATGTAAATAACACCAAGCTCCAGACAATGAGTTTTAAACTTAAACGTGTTCCTGTTTACAGCTAATAACTGAACTTTACTATGATGAATACGATAGTGTTCATCGTGGTAATAATTGTTTATTCATTAGTTTTCAAATGTTTAAAATGTGATCAAGAGTGAGTTTTTGTAACATTGATAAATAGAGATGGAAGATTATTGTTAGGAAAATTGGTTTATGAGACGGAATGGAATGCTAAGACATTTAAGGAAGGGGAGAGGTTGAAGGAGACAAACGCACAATAAAAACAAGAAAAAAACGGTCATTAATTTCACACAAATTAAGTGATCAATAAATAACACTGCAAGGAATCAAACGCAAAACAGAAACATTGGAAGAGAGAGGCAATAGCGGCCTCCTGTGAACATAAATACAAACAATATTAAACTGTAGCTGTCCTATCCATGAAGGAGTTACAGAACAACAATGCCCACAGCAAACAAAGAATACATGAAAGTCTACACACGGTGCATTCGATTAGTACATTTAAGACGCAAGCTATAAACAAACGTTCCACTGTTTTATTAATGTTTTTACAGAATGGTCTATAAAAGAACCTTTGAAACACGACTTTAAAACCACACCTGCATTTGTTTGCACACTAACTTAAAAACTATCTTTAGTACAAATTAGGAGAGGCGCCTGAAATCCATAATCAATATTAATTGGTGATAATTAATCTCTTATTAAACAATTATTTCACCTGGCTTCACCTTGAAATACGTGTTCAGCGTATCTGCATCAGGCGAGATAGTTATATTATTTCCGGGGGGAAAAAATTGGTTAAAAAACACAAAACAATTTAAATGACATGTGTTACTATAAAAGCACACATCATTCTCATATACAGCATCAGATAACTTTTCACTCCTGTTGGTACGGCTGTCTAACAGGGACCTCTGGCGGTCATTGTAAATATCGCAGTTACTAAACTATCAATAACCGGTGAAAACAGAATCATTGTAAAACAAATGGAATACGGAAGCATAATTAAATTGATCTGTTTGCAACCTATATGCATGGTAGACAGAAATGCATAAATAATATTAAATTATATTAGACCCACTGCTATTTTTACAAATTGGTGTGTGGATAAATTTGACTGGCATCCATATTCTAATGGAAATTGAAAGTCATGTCCCCATTGAAATTAACAGCATCTACACTTATCATTTTCCCCACAGAGTGGTGTCTGGCACTGTAAACATCAACATATTATATAAACATCTTGGAAAAAAAGGGGACAGCACATTTTGATTTTGATTTTGACAAGAAAGACTTTGCTGTGGTGAAATGACCAAGGGATGGATAACTTTGAGATATGTTGATGTGATTAATTTCGTATAATATGGTATTGCGGACCTCTGGCTGAGATTATTCTTTTACCCAGTGGAATACAAGATGTTTGCTATAGCAGGAGTTTCTTTCAAAACCTGACTGTCTTTCTGTATATCATTTTAGACTTGCTGTATTGAGAGTATCAGAAGCTGCCATTTTTGGGAGGTTCTGTCTCTCCGTCTGTTTGTCACACTATGTTTTTTCTTTTTTCAATTGTGATGAGTATTGGACTCTTGGGCCATATGAAGGCACCTGTCCATCTGTCTGTATGCCCAATATATGCATACAGGGGGCAGTCATGGTGATCAATCTTTTCATGATAACTCTAGTTTTTAATATACAACCATGGCAATGGGGGACGAATGCCACACATACTTGTCAAATTAACTGGGCAGGACGTTTCATCTTCATTTTACACAAACAAAACAAAAATGGTTTCAACAATTATCACTGCCAATCAGTCTTGGTAGGCAGTCACTTGTTGGAGGAAAGTATGTTAGGAATGGCTGAAACAATGTACGTTGTTACAATATTCATGGAGATGACTTTACAGTATTTACACACTGTTAAAGGTTATGCAGCTCAAAAGCACAATATTGACTCCACTTGCTGTGCGAGCTTTGAAGAAATGACCTAATAACCACAATAATGTCTGATAATAAACACACTGAGATCCTGAAGCACTGCAATGATGCAGACCTCTATAGGGCGGGAATGAATTCAACTCACTTTTCTTGAATACATTTCTGCTCCAGCATTCCAAACAGCTGGTCGTTTTGGAAATCCCACATTTTTCAAATAAAATCAATGCTATGTATCTCACGCCTGGCTGGTTTAATGCAGAATGACAGGGTGATGGCATCATGAAATACAAAATCCGAAAGAGGCGCAGACTTCTCTGTTTATCTTAATTGGCTTGATGTAATGGCATGGTTCACAGCCTGGTCACTGGGCTTTCATTGCACTTGAGTTTCCGTACTAATGATTTTGAATTGGATTTATTCCTGGTTGAATCTCTTCTCACCTTTACCTTTTCCTTCAGGACTAGATGTATCAGATGGCACTTGCCTTTATGCCTTTTTGTCTCTGGAGGCCCTGGGTTTGGATCCTGCTCATTAAAAGAAATTTGGTGGTCTTAATTATACACTATGTAACACAATTTTTGTTCCTGGGTAGTAAGTGTTATTTCCTAATTGCTTATGCCTCAAAAATATAGAAAATGGCTATTATTCCCCACAAACTTTGCTTTTGTGACCAGGACAGTGATATTTTGAAATTTACCTATTTCCAATGAGAAAACGGGCGAATTTGTGTCTTTTCGTTCACAAAGTCAGAAAAAAACAACATATGAATCCAAATTAACATGTATTTATACTAAAGTAATACAAAAATGACTACAAAAGATTTAGAAGTGAGTAGTTTTTCGATTTACGATTATACTGTAAATCACTTTCACGAATCAACCCCAAATGTAGTCTCCATCATGTTCTCGTTATACTGCTTGGTTTCAAAGTCCAGTATATCCTGGTGGAAACGCTCGAAAGTATGCTCCCATGTTCTCCTTGAATTTATCAAAATGAGCATCAAGGATATGGACTTTGAGGGACATCCTACAGCCCATTGTGCCGTAGTTCTTCACCAGAGTCTCAACCAGCTCCACATAGTTTTCGGCCTGTAAACCACTGCGACAAAGCTGTTCCAAGCCGCTTTCTCCTTACTAGTGAGGTCATTGCACTCCAGGATCTTCTTTATCTGTGGTCCGGCGAAGACACCGGCTTTGACCTTTGCCTCAGACAGCTTAGGAAGAAGTCTTGAAGGTACTTGAAGGCTGCCAACTCCTTATCTAGAGCTCTGACAAATTGTTTCATTTTGATGTGCAGTTTATCAGCACCTTCCGTCCACCAGTGGCTCCCCTTGACGTTGTTCCTCCCCACAGATCTCCGCTGTGGCCAGTCCCACCTGTGGTAGTGCGCCTTTTAGCAGGAAACTTGGTAAAACCGCCTCAATGCCACCATTTTGAAGTCTCCTATGACCTTGATGCCATCTCAGAAAATCAGATGGTATCCACTTAGGCAGCTGGAACTAAACTGAACTTGTGGGCTTAAGGCCCCTGTATTTATACTACTATTTATATTACTGGAAAGTTCTAGAAAGTTCTAGAAGTTACTCCAAGTTTACTCAGCACTGAATCTATCTGGAATGTTCTGGAAAATAGGTAAATTTCAAAATAAAAAAGCAAAGTTTGTGGGAATAATAGCCATTTTCTATACTTTTGAAACTACCCAGGAACCAAAAAAAAAAAAAAAAAATTTACACGGTGTTATAAAGACAGAGGCTTACATACATTGTACATACTGCACAGCTATGGCCAAACGTTTTGCATCACCCTATAGAATTTACTAATTTTGCTTCATAAAGTCAAATGAAACCTGCTGAATGATGTTACGTTAACATATTGAATTATATACTGCTTTGTAGTATTCCATTTATTTGACGAAAAACTGAAAAGCAATTGAAAAATGTGACATTTCAGAATCTAACATGAAATACTGTACTACTATTATGGCTTCCTGTAGACTTTTGCGATGCCATTTTGTAGTTTCTTTGATTACATGATATTAAATAAAATATCTAATATATATATATATATATAATATTATATTTTTTTTTTTTTTTTTTTTTAAAAAAGGTCTTACAAAAATCTACACAAAAGGTTTAAAAGATTAAAAAAAAATATATTTCCAGGACGTTACGGGCAACATATTGTATTATGTCTCAATCTTAAAATTCTAAGCCATTATTATTATTTGTTTATTTAGCAGACGCCTTTATCCAAGGCAACTTACAGAGACTAGGGTGTGTGAACTATGCATCAGCTGCAAAGTCACTTACAATTACATCTCACCCAAAAGATGGAGCACAAAGGGGTTAAGTGATTGCTCAGGGTCACACAATGAGTCAGTGGTTGAGGTGGGATTTTAACTGGGGACCTCCTGCTTACAAGCCCCTTTCTTTAACCACTGGACCACACAGCTTCCTAATTTTGTATGTATGTACAGCCATAGCTGTACATACATACATACATGCTGCTAACAAAATAATTCTATTAGATCTTAACATATGTATTACCATCATCTTGTAGGTTTGGGAATAGAATGTATCGATCGCTCCTTGCTTCAATACTACACTTCCAGTTAACTCCAAGAGGTTACATAAAGGAATATAGTAGACATTTAAAACAAGTCAATCATAGGGAAAGCAGTGAATGATACTTGATTGGTACTTAAAGATGAGCAAATGCATTAAGCTTGTGAGGGTTTGAGTTTAAATAAAGGAATTAAATTACATTTAGAAAGGTTTTATTATTATTATTATTATTATTATTATTATTATTATTATTATTATTATTATTATTATTTTTGAGAAAATACATTAAGGAAGTGTCCTTGTCTAAAAAAAAACCCTTCTGGTTAACATCCCTCGAGACACCTTCCATTACCTTGTGCAGTGTATCCCAAATGGGGACCCAACACGAAATTAGGTACAGGTCCTAATAAATTGGCCAGACAATTTATAAACTACCTCTGAGAGTTTTAATTTGCACTGAGAGACATCCCCATCCTCCAAAATGTGCCTTTTACTATCTCTTAATGATCTATCTATTAAAAGGGAATTTCCTTTCCATTTTATTATTGCAATTTGTAGATGTTCCCTTAATCCATCGTGTGCTACACTATGCTGTCTCTCAAGGTTAGTGCATCATGAAGATCTGAGTTCTAGAAGCAAAGTGTATCTGAGTTCTAGAAGCAAAGTGTATCTGAGTTCTAGAAGCAAAGTGTATCTGAGTTATAGAAGCAAAGTGTGTCTATTAATGTTGCCATTCTAATATAACACAAGCTAAAAAGAGTTCAAATAAAGAATGTGTTCCTTTTTTTACAAATGAAAGGGGCAAATATTTAAATTTCATGTACTGGTACAAAACTTCTTTAGTTACAAATATATGAATGATAAATACATAACTATCATCTTTTGCATTTTATGGGGTTTGCAGTAATTCTGAGTGTTTCTGGGTTCTGTTCCTCCAATACTGAGTTATAATCATTTTACCTTTACCTGGCTTTGAACATGCTTGGAGCTTGTCTTTAGAATCCTAAGTGCCGGGATGAAAAACGTCCTCATTCCACTAAACTCATGTGACAATGGGACCCCACCTATTTTATCTGTCTCTATACGTGTGTGATAAGGTCCCACTGTCACATGGTTTGATTGAATGGGCTGCGGAAGGCTGACAGAGTCTCAATTCAAAGTACTATTTTCAGAGACTATGTTATAGCAATAGCCACCTGATCAACATGTTTTTTTTTTTTTAATTGCTTAAAGCCATGGTAATAATAATAGCTAATGTTGTCAATTTCATTGGTGGTGGACCTTTCATATCAACCATACAATTACATTAGTTGATGTATAGCCATCATATTATGTATATTGTATGTGTAAAATAAAATATTTATGTAAAAAATATGAATAGGTGCAAGTGGATTTTAGAGCTAGATGGGAGACCCTCACAGAACACAGAGCTCAGTTAAAATATATATAATTCAGCCTTAACTAGGAGAAGCTTTTAGGTAGATGAAAACTACCCGATGCTGTCCCTGTGCAGCTGGTTGAACTTCACAGTTCATTTAAAGGGCAGGCAGCTCCCTAAGCTTGTGGAAAGGGCAGGGTTGCTGAGGTCATGTCCCCCAGCAATATCCTTGGTCTGCTGACAAAACTAATATTGACACTAATCATAATTTACCTTGTAGAAGCTACTACACGGTGGGTTAACACAAAACTGCTTAAAAAAAAACTTCAGAGGATGCATTTTCAGTTATATGATGTATAAAAAAACAGTCCAGCTTTCGTGGTCTCTTTTTGGGAGACAGCGATGAAGGCTATGCTGGAGAAAGGCAGTCTTGTAGAATGAAAGCACATCCTCTGGGGATTGGAAGGAGTGCACAGCTGATGCTAAAAAAAACATTTATACAGATTCATCCCCATTTCCCAGACCCAGCTGGCTCAGATGAACCCAAAGCTGAGGAGGAACACACTAGAAGAATGGCTTGGATCAACTCTAAGCGGTAATTTATTGTTTGATGCTTTTCTGTTGCCTGAAACACTTCTGACGGCTTGATGCCCACTTGGTGGTTGTCTGCAAACATTACATTTCCAGTAACACTTTCTTGATGGGCTCATTGGTCAGTGCATGGGCACCCACTATCACACAAACTGAACACGTCTTCTGTGTGTAAACTGATCACTCTTTCCTGAGGATGCTTCTGGGATATATATCTTCAGTTAAAATATTTTGCTATTGTATGTATTAATTGTTAAGATTAGTTTCCCTTTCTCTTAACATTAGGCCAAATAAATAGAAAAATGTCAGTTTCTTCAGCCCCGATGTTAATTAATGAAACCAAACTAGGATGCTACACTGGGCCATTCGTAGGCTTATCCAATAATGAAACAGCAAACTAAAGCTTAGGAGTCTGACCTCTTAGTGATGTTAAGTCTATGTGTAGATACAGACTAGGGGTCAGTGCAATATCTATACAGCCAATAGTTAAGCCTTAACTTTGTGAGATACTGCCTGCAGTATGTCAACTCTGGTGTCTGTTATGATTGGTATCCCGAATCCCAGCAATCCTGGTAGTAAGTTTTGATTCAATATTTTAAAGTCTTTTTAAACCAATGTTGCCACCTGCTGGTGTGTTACGCAATTCAACAAAGACACCACTTGCACATCATATTAAAGAACGCATTGTAAAGAAAACGCTGATAAATAAAGATGTATAAAACTAATATTTTTGTTACTATCTTTAAATAGTGTTATATAACTGTGTTGTTATTCACGCAGTTGTGCCTTTAGCAGTGGTGCTCTTGTAGCTGCCTGTGGTTTGTAGCTCCCTGTTGTCTGACATCACAGTCATTCACAGACCAGACATCACAAAGTCATACTTTCCTGTTATGGCATCATGGCTTGAATTTTTTTTAATACAATTGTACAATTACGATTGTATCTAAGCAGTATTAAAACAAAACAAGTGATTATCCACAAACCGATACAGGCTGGTTCATAATAAGTCCCTTGATAGAAAAGTGAGTTGACAACCCCCCACTTATGTCTACCAATTTCACATGGCACAGTAATTCTTATTTCTATTCCCTGTTATATGTAAAGCTCCAATTTTCTCTTAAAAACAAATGGCTGGCGGCTTACAGTAAGTTGGTCTAATTAGAGAGGTAATTTAACTCAGGCTTGATATGTTTGGGATTACAGGTGGTGGTCTTAACACTGAATACAGGTGTGGCTTTAATATTGAAAATGTCTTCACATCAATAGGAAAAAAGTATATTTAATTTTGTACCATATATATATATATATATATATATATATATATATATATATATATATATATATATATATATATATAACTGCAGTGTACAATATTGAAGGCACAAGAAAATAAAAAAAAAAAAAAATGTACACCAAAAATTAAAAGATAAAAAAAAAGTTGTGTACATTTTTTTTAAAAACTTTTTCTTTCATATATATATATATATATATATATATATATATATATATATATATATATATATATAATTTATATAATTTCCATTTCCATTAGAGTAGATGTTAAAACATGCTGATTTGAACTCGGCTCTCGCCAAGATAAGCACCAACTAAGACGTAGCTTTACAGTAAACTAATGTGATCCATATGTGTCTCCATCCATTTACGCTTCCTTCCATATAATGATGTAGATATCCTTCTGTCTGGTGTTAATGGCTGAAGTGTAATGCTGGCTCCAGGGATCAGCTTATTTTGCCTCCCTGGCGCATCAGCACACACAACGGCTGCGATGCTGGCTCCGGGGATCAACCACAGTGCGGCCTCCCCAGCGCATCAGCATGACAACCGTCTGGATTGAGCTAAGTAGGGTACATCTCTGGGGTCTTCAAGTGGGCACCTTCCATCCTCAGTGTTTCGTCGTCTAGCCCACGACACCTCAAGAGGGCTCGACGGTGAATCTGGCGTCCCAGCATCACCCCCCTCCGTCCCCCACTCAACTCAGCCCAGCTTACTTACCTGTACATCAGCGTTTCTTTCTTTCTATTGTGCTTGAGATCCCCAGCCAGAATCTTTCCGTCTCAATCACAGCCAGTTGCTGCTCCTCTCTGCTGCTTCAGATAAGTTCTTCACTGTGCGACGCAACTCTTGGCCACTGAATCCGACGTCTCTGAGAAACTGGGTTGTAGAGTGTGCCACAAATCCTCGACAACCCACTTCCACTAGGTAAACCCGGACTCTCCATCCTCGCTGTTCCGCTTCAGTGGCTAGTTGAGCATACCGCAGTTTCTTCCTCTCATACGCCTCATCTACAGCATCCTCCCATGGCACTGTTAACTCTACCAGGTGAGCAAGGCGTGCTGATCCAGACCACAAGACAATATCTGGTCGAAGGTTAGTAGTGGCAATCTCAGGTGGAAAAATAAGCCGTTGACCAACATCTGCCAGCATTTTCCAGTCTCTAGCAGCTTCCAGTTGTCCTGGGCGAGGATTGGTTTTAACACCTTTTTTCTTGGTGGTTGCTGTCCTGGGCGGAGGAATGTTGTCTTTTGTGTGTAATGTTTTGATGGAACAGGTGGCAACTTATTGGTCATGTTACGCTTGTCTTCCAATGCTAAGGCCAAACATCGCAGCACCTGGTCATGGCGCCAAGTAAACCGTCCTTGGCTAAGAGCCACCTTACATCCTGTCAAAATGTGCCTTAATGTTGCAGGTGATGAACACAAAGGACATGAGGGATCCTCTCCTACCCAGAGGTTTAGGTTCTGTGGTGATGGGAGAACATCATATGTTGACATGATGAGGAAACTGATCCTGCTCTGTTCCATTGACCATAGGTCTTGCCAGCCAATCTTGCGTTGTTCCACACTCTCCCATCTCATCCATTCTCCCTGCTTGGCCTGGGAAATTGCCTTTATACACCTCATCCTCTCCTCCTGCTTTTGCACCTCGTTGACTACCAGCTTCCTCCTTTGAGCTGGGGCTGCCTTGTGCCATGTAGGAGGAGCTGAACTGAGACCAAGACCCCCTCTTCCATGCTGAACTTGCCCCATGATATCACCAATTCGAAGGGCAGCCTTTGCATCTTCCACAGCTTTCTTTGCCGCCCACTTTCTTCCAGTTTTCAACACAGGTGCTGCCTCCCTTACGCATTTGTCGCGTGACTCTACTAATGTCATTTCCAGTCTGACCTTGGCGCACTTAAACTCCTCGGTTAGAGCAGAGACTGGTAGCTGCAGTATTCCTTTACCATAAAGTCCCACTCTGCTGAGGCAGCGTGGAACTCCCAATATATATATATATATATATATATATATATATATATATATATATATATATATATATATATATATATATATATACAGTGGCTCTCAAAAGTATTCACCCCCCTTGGACTTTTCCACATTTTATTGTGTTACAACATGGAATCAAAATGGATTTAATTAGGAGTTTTTGCCACTGATCAACACAAAAAAGTCCATAATGTCAAAGTGAAAAATAAAATCTACAAATTGTTCTAAATTAATTACAAATATAAAACAGAAAATAATTGATTGCATAAGTATTCACCCCCTTTGCTATGACACACCTAAATAAGCTCTGGTGCAACCAATTGTCTTTATAAGTCACATAATTAGTTGAATGGAGTCCACCTGTGTGCAATTAAGGTGTTTCACATGGGAGGTCCCACAGTTGGTTTGTACATTTCCTAACAAAAACTACATCATGAAGACGAAGGAACATTCAAAGCAAATCCGGAATAAGGTTCTTCAAAAGCACCAATCGGGTAGGATATAAGAACATTTCCAAGGCATTGAATATCCCCCGGAGCACAGTAAAGTCCATTATTAAGAAATGGAGAGGATATGGCACAACTGTGAATCTGTCTAGAACAGGCCGTCCTCAAAAACTGAGTATCCGGGCGAGAAGGCCACTAGTCAGGGAGGCCATCAAGAGGCCTATGGCAACTCTAAAGAAGTTACAGTCTTCCACGGCTGAGCTGGGAGACACTGTGCATAAGGCAACAATAGCCCGGGTGCTTTACAAAACTGGCCTTTATGGGAGATTGGCAAAAAGAAAGCCATTGTTGAAAAAAACTCACATCAAATCTTGTCTAGAGTTTGCCAGAAGGCATGTGGGAGACTCTGAGACCAAGTGGAAGAAGATTCTATGGTCTGATGAGATAAAATAGAGATTTTTGGCCTCAACGCTAAGCGCTATGTTTGGCACAAGCCTAACATTGCACATCATCCTAAGAACACCATCCCTACTGTGAAGTATGGTGGTGGCAGCATCATGCTATGGGGATGCTTCTCTGCGTCAGGGCCTGGACAGCTCGTGAAGATAGAGGGCAAAATGGATGCAGCAAAGTACAGAGAAATCCTGGAGGAAAACCTGCTGAAGTCTGCAAGAGACCTGGGACTTGGGAGAAGATTCATCTTCCAGCAGGACAATGACCCCAAA
The DNA here is from genome assembly GCA_036884735.1 of Huso huso. Taxonomy (NCBI): domain Eukaryota; kingdom Metazoa; phylum Chordata; class Actinopteri; order Acipenseriformes; family Acipenseridae; genus Huso; species Huso huso. The sequence goes on along the minus strand of CM072668.1, from coordinate 21,810,132 downwards.
CATCCAGCCAAGGCCACACTGGAGTGGCTGAAAAACAAAAAGGTCAATGTCCTGGAATGGCCCAGTCAAAGCCCGGACCTCAATCCAATTGAGAATATATGGAAAGAGTTGAAAATTGCTGTTCACCAAAGGTCCCCATCCAACTTGACGGAGCTTGAGTAATTTTGCAAAGAAGAATGGGCAAAAATTGCAGTGTCCAGATGTGCAAAGCTGGTAGAGACTTATCCAAATAGACTCATGGCTATAATTGCTGCCAAAGGTGGGATTTTTACCATTTGATTTACACAACATACTTAACACTTTGAAGGTGCAAAATATTTTTTATTGTGACACAAAAGTTAATTAAACAAAAAAAAAGACATTTGTTGGTTGCATAAGTATTCTCCCCCTGAGTCAATACTTGGTAGAAGCACCTTTGGCAGCAATTACAGCTGTGAGTCTTTTTGGGTAAGTCTCTACCAGCTTTGCACATCTGGATCCTACAATTGTTGCCCATTCTTCTTGGCAAAATTGCTCAAGCTCTGTCAAGTTGGATGGGGACCGTTGGTAAACAGCAATTTTCAAGTCTTGCCACAGAATCTCAATCGGATTGAGGTCTGGGCTTTGACTGGGCCATTCTAAGACATTCAGGTTCTTGTTTTTAAACCACTCCAGTCCCAGGTCTCTTGCAGACTGAAACAGGTTTTCCTCGAGAATGTCCCTGTATTTGGCTCCATCCATCTTGCCCTCAATCCTGACCAGTTTCCCAGTCCCTGCCAATGAAAAGCATCCCCATAACATGATGCTGCCAACTCCATGCTTCACCGTGGGGATGGTGTTCTCAGGGTGATGAGCAGTGTTGGCTTTGCGCCACACATAGCGTTTTGCGCTAAGGCCAAAAAGTTCAATTTTGGTCTCATCAGACCAGAGAACCTTTTTCCACATGTTTGCTGTGTCTCCCACATGCCTTTTGGCAAAATCCAAACGGGATTTGATATGGTTCTTTTTCAGCAATGGCTTTCTTCTCGTCACTCTTCCATAAAGCCCAGCTTTGTGGAGCGTCTGGGTTATAGTTGTCCCATGGACGGTTTCTCCCATCTCAGGTGTGGATCTCTCTAGCTCCTTCAGAGTTACCATTAGCCTCTTGGTTGCTTCTCTGACTAATGCCCTCCTTACCTGGTCACTGAGTTTTGGTGGACGGCCTTCTCTAGGCAGAGTCGCGGTTGTGCCATAGTCTTTCCATTTTTTAATAACTGATTTAACGGTGCTCCGGGGGATGTTCAAAGTTTGGGATATTCTTTTATAACCCAACCCTGATTGGTGCTTCTCCAGAACTTTATCTCAGACTTGTTTTGATAGCTCCTTGGTCTTCATGATGCTGTTTGTTTAGATATGCTCTCTAACAAACTGGGGCCTTCCAGAAACAGGTGTATTTAATCTGCGATCATGTGACACTTTAATTGCACACAGGTGGACTCCATTCAACTAATTATGTGACTTCTGAAGGCAATTGGTTGCACCAGAGCTTATTTAGGAGTGTCACAGCAAAGGGGGTGAATACTTATGCAATCAAGACACTTCAGTTTTTTATTTGTAAAGAATTTTGAAAAATATGTAGATTTTTTTCCCCACTTTAACATTATGGACTATTTTGTGTAGATCAGTGACAAAAAATCCTAATTAAATCCATTTTAATTCCAGGTTGTAACACTACAAAATGTGGAAAAGTCCAAGGGGGGTGAATACTTATGCAAGGCACTGTATATATTTTTTTATGTATATACAGTATCTATAGTTTTTTTTCTTTAAAATTATATAATATATATATATATATATATATATATATATATATATATATATATATATATATATATATATATATGAAAATAATTTCTCAGTTGCTTTTACTGGGAATACACGCTTTAAAGTGTTTGCCACTGACAAAATGCTTAAACGCTTAAATGCATAAATGCTCCTCACCATGCACATGCCTTCACTATACAGGTCTCAAACCAATTTATGTTTTATCAAACATGTATTTTCTATTTTAAAACATGATATCGGGTATAATGCTAGCTTAAAGAAGTCTAGGTTTGCAGGCCTCACTTGCACATTCTTGGTCGTTTCACCTGAAGAGTTACATTATGTCTGCCCCTGCATGGCTGCCTGTCCTGTCATTAACCATCCAGCTTGGCCGATATGCTTCTAGCCAGAATCATGACCCAGAAGACACAGGACATGGATCTGTGAGATTTCCTGAGAGAAATGCATGGTAACTGAGCGCTTTCTATTACCTGCTGTAGTACATGTTTTTAAGTGTTTCTTTCATTACTGCACATTTGAAACCTGTCTAGTGAATGGAAGTACACCACAGGTAAGATTTACAGTATGAGATTGTTTTGTTTGTTTGTCAAAACCAGTTTTGCTTTCTAAAAATTCCAAACCACTTCATTAGGTTGACACAAAAGGCCATGTTTTAAAGTTTACGCCAGTATTTAATTAACTTTTTTTTTTTTTTTTTTAAATGAGAAAAACACATATTGACTTAATCAACCTCTTAATCACTCTAAAGTTGCTTGCTTTTAAGTTTCGTGCATTACTCTTGATTTTTCATCTTTTAAAAACTAATAGGAGTAAATTAAAGACTGGAATAAAACGCTTTGAAAATATGGCCCACAGTTACTTCTCACAGGCCATTCAGATTCAGCCACCAGCTGTTTCCATTGACATGTTTTAATTGTTTGACTAATGATGTTAAACTGTTGTAACATGTAGCCTTATCTCAGGCTTACTTTTCACCCTTGTACACACAAAGCCAGACACAGAATGGTACTTTATTAATTACAAAAACAAAACAAATAAACTAAATGAAAACCTAACTCCACTTCGGAGCACTAGCTAAACTTTTGTTTTCTTCAACTAACTATGGCTGGACGGCCAAGCCATTTACCAGCCCAAAAAACACTTATACACTCACGTTAACACAGTAGCTCATTCAACGACACAGGTCTCTTCAGCAGCTGGCTTGTACTCCTTAGGCCTGGCTGCATATGGCTGTCTCTCCATCAGCAGCCCTGACTGCAGGGTTTCCTTCATCTTTATCGAGGGCTTAATCAGCCTCCGGTGCATCAAATTAACCTGGGAATTGTAGTCCTGCAACCCCTCTTGGACTACAGTTTTTCTCATCCTCCCCCTACTCTGCAACACTGTCTATCAGAGGTCTTGGTGGGTCACCCCTGGAAGTGCTGTTCTGCCTAATTAGCACTCCTCTCCTCTCCTCTCCCAGTGGCAGTTTTCATGCAGGTTCAGTTGCCTCACACTGGAATGTTTTGACGGGTATGTTTTCCAACTGATGTTAGTTGAATGGAGGACAGCATTACTTGAGCTCTTCAGTGTTTCGCAAAGAACCAATTCATCTTTGTTGTTGCGTTAAGGTCGGTATAATTGTTTTCTTAATTCAGATCAGCTCATTCAGGCAGTTTCAGAAACAGAATGGCAAGAAGGCTTCAAAAATGTGTCATTCATGGTATTTGGGTTCCAATTCTTGTCTTCTGTCTTTTCTTTGTAACGTTCCTTCAATATGTGACAATGCAACCATTACACTATATAATCAACAGTTTTATTTGACTACGCCACCTTGGGAATTTCGCCCAAAGAAATAGTTTTATGAACATATAGTGAGCAAGGCCAGGTTCCCCAAATGCAGACCCTTTCACTTAAATGAAAATAAGCAGAGACATGAGCAAAACTAATTTAAAAAGAATAATTTATTGTAGAAACAAATTATTAAAGTAATAACTTATTGTACTGACAAATTACTTAAAGATTGCAGACAAATTAAATACTGTAAGGTATACAGGATATTTTATAGATGTAATACAACAATACGCCACCAGGAGGTCACCCGAACAGCCTAGATGATTCAAGGAGATAAAATTATAATAGTTTAGTTTAATCTCAGGTGCCACAAGAACTAAGTTATTAATGGTTGGGTATCAAGTGCCACAAGGCAGACAGGTGTTAACAGTGCAAATAAACTGAAACCACTCCAAAATAAGGAATACAAAGTGTGCAAACAAACCGTGATCACGGAAAAGTGAAACAATTAATGCAAACTATAATCAAACTAAAACAACCGTGGATACATAAAAGAAAACACAACCACCCGTTCGCCATGTGGCAGCAAGAGACCCAAGCCAATAAACACGGTAGTAATACAAAATAACCCCTCCTCGCATATACCAATACAAAAAGATAAAAGAACCGTATAAAAATAAAATCAAAAGAAACAGCAGCTGACAATTACTCCGTCTGCAATTACAAAGAACAACAATTACTCGTAATGCCAGCAACACAATGTTTAAACAGATTACCCCAAAGTGTTTCACTCATCCTACAACTTCACCGCTATACATAGTAGAATTCTTAACAATGTTACCTCGGGCAGCACAACGCTTATACCCTACAAACACCTATACAAAATGTAAGTTGACATCATCTCAAAACACAGCAACAATAGAGGCGTCCTGCACAATTGGACCTCGCTGGGACGCCAGTTTATATGCACTGCGAGTGACAACAAGCATTAATTAAACTAATTAAGGTGAGAATAAGTCTCACCTGTTACAAATATGTTTTAGCTCAAGGTTCACAGCCACAAGCCTAGCTGCTGAAATCATTTCAAATAGCCTTGGTTAGGAATCCCACTAGTTTGATTATTAGTCCCCCTTCAACACCTGTGCAAGCTGCCCTGCTGATAATTGTGGTGTTAACAAGATGCATATAAGTCTCATGTTTTTTTCAGGGAATAGACAAATGCTGTATTTAAACATTGAACCTCAATGGTGTACTGGTGTATACTGCTCAGAGCTGGTGGTTTGCTGGTTTTCAGCTGGTCGCGCTGATTCAGGAGACTGATAAATTAGTGCTGGTTGAGAAACTGGTTAAGCGAGGCCGAGAAATAATAGGTCCATTAGAAATGCCTTTCCTGTAAAGTTCAACAGTTTGCTGACTTCACTCCTAAATTACTGTAGGTGTAAAGCTTGTCTGGGGTGCCCAGTAAGAAACCTGTAAATATGTCTTGCAATTTCCAGCTGCTAGCTGTTCAAGCAACTGTTGCTGGAATTTTCAGCAGTGCTTAACAACTCTGTCATTAACATACATATCTTGCAAAACGGCTGTATCTACAAAATCAGAGCTATCAGTACCATTAAAAAGTAGATCACCATGAACACTGCGCACAAAAACATCAAGTGTGACAAATACTGGATAGCAGATGCCACCATGTTTATCTCAGCTTCGCATTGCCCCAGTAACTTGTTCTAAAAAAGCCTCTAAAGATCAAATACACGATGAAGTGGTGACTAGTTGACCCCTAGTACTACCAAGATTTATTTAAACATGTATGGATGCCATTTGTATGTAGAGTCAGACGAACAACATCTCCATAAATCTCAATAACTTGATAAAGAATGTAATATAACGCAGCTTACTTTTTCAGTGGATAATACAATTCTTTTGACTATGCCAGGGATTGTATTTATCTTGCTCTTATTGTATTATTACTTGTACTGTAACACTTGAAATGTATTTGCTTACGATTGTAAGTCGCCCTGGATAAGGGCGTCTGCTAAGAAATAAATAATAATAATTGCATCAGTGTCCTTCCGTGCCCTTGGATCTCTGGCACTGTATGTCTTAACATAGAGCCAATATGGGCTTAAATATTATCTATGACCAGTTCTTGATGCCATGCCCCAATCTGGTTCTGGATATGCAAATGACATAATTAATCCACGTGTGTGTTCCAATTATCAGTAATATGTTTCATTTGCTGTCTATTGGCCCCCATCATTGGCAGGGAAACTAGACCCCTTTAGCTGTGGTTTGCTGAAGGTACTGCCTAATAGAAGGAGATAGTTCAAGCACTCATGCAAGTGCAGCTATTATTCCAGCATCTCAAAGTGACCTGCTACCTAGACCCTGTTATGTATGGGGGTGCTGAGGTTCCAAATAATACGATTGCTTAAAGATGGGACTCATATTAAACAATTGAAAGTGGGCTTGCTTAGGATTAGTAAAAAAAATAAGAATGTGGCAATAGACAAGTTAATTTCCCTATGGTAGTTCAGTTAAAGGTGAAACAGCTTTCATAGTTAGTATTTCATTTTTGGACATCACTTGTAGGCAAAATTTCTTCTTATACTAAGATTTTTTTTGTCCTTCAAATGGCAGGTTGCAGACTGCAGTGTACATTGTCTGTACACAAGGTGGCAGTAGTGAGTATGTTTGTATCTGGAATCGCTTTAGGTGGTCTGCTACTTACCACCTTCCAATCAATATATCAAATTATTCTAGGGAAATTACCTAGCACTTACTAGGTAACCTGGCGTGGAGCAACCTCCACACCTCACCTTCTCTCAACAGGAGTCCCCCAAGTGTCAGTCTTGGGTCCTCTCCTGTTCTCTCTCTACACCTGCTCCCTGGGCCCCCTCATCGCATCCTATGGTTTCTCATCCCATCCATACGCTGATGATGCTCAGATCTTCCTCTCCTTCCCCCTCTAACTCCACCATCCCCTCCCGTATCTCTACCTGTCTGTCTGCTATCTCCTCCTGGATGCACTCGCATCACCTCAAACTCAACCTCTCTAAATCTGACCTCCTTTTCTTTCCCTCCTCCTCCTCCCCCTCCTCTGATCTCTCTATCTCCATTCCTATGGATTCTACCACACTCTCTCCCTCCTCCTCATCTAAGAACCTCGGAGTCACCCTTGACCCCTGCCTCTCGTATTCCCAGCACATCTCCACTCTGGCACGCGCTTGCCGAATCTTCCTGAGCAACATACGAAGAATCCGACCCTTCCTCACCAACTACGCCACCCAGCTCCTGGTCCAGGCCCTGGTACTCTCCCACCTAGACTACTGCAATCCCTCCTGGTTGGCCTCCCTGCGTCCGCCACCCGTCCGCTCCAGCTCATCCAGAACTCCGCTGCTCGCCTGGTGTTCTCTCTGCCTCGCTTCTCCCACGCAACTCCACTGCTCCGCTCACTGCACTGGCTCCTGATCACCGCTCGCATCCAGTTCAAGACTCTTGTACTCGCCTACAGATGCCTTGACCAGACTGCACCCAGCTACCTCCAGACCCTCATCTCACCTTACACCCCCACTCGACCTCTCTGCTCCTCCTGCAATAGAAGACTGGCTGTACCTCCTCTACGCTCCCCTGCCTCCAGAGCTTCTCCACCCTCGCCCCGCAGTGGTGGAATGACCTTCCTACAAATGTCAGAACTGCCCAATCCCTGACCACCTTCTGGCGCCTCCTCAAGACTCACCTCTTCAGACAGCACCTGTAGAACTCTTCTTTTCGTATCTTGAATCATATTTTGTCATATACTTGTACTTACGAGAACTGAAGTCATTGTATTTTATCTTGCTATTAATTGTATTAATACTTGTACTGTGATACTTGAAATATATTTTTTGTTTACGACTGTAAGTCGCCCTGGGTAAGGGCGTCTGCTAAGAAATAAATAAATAAATAAATAAATAATAATAATAATAATAATAATAAAAATAATAATAATAATAATATCTAAAACTCTGGTACATGATGTCCAGTTGTGCCTTGTAAGTATAGGGGTAGAATGACCGAATCTGACAGGCACAAAAAATTGTCCAATAGGTCCACTAGTCGCCACTTTAGACACAGATGTGGACACTTTATCTGGGCATGTTTTATAATGTACATGCCTATATAAGTCCTAAATACCCTTAGAAAAGTTGCCATTAGTAAAAGCATAGCAAAGTATAATAAACCAAGTATAGGTAAGCATTGTAAAGCCCAGAGAAGCAGGGCTGGGTTAAAGGACGTGGGGGCCCTATGCTAATCTATATTTTGGGAGCCCTATTTATATTATGGCGAATGGTGTTATTGTCATATTGGTTAATCCGACCCTGCGTTGGGGACAGAGAGTGTGAGCGGAGCGGAGCGAGCCAATTGTATATGGAGCAGGGTAATTGCTGGAGCGCTGCGCTGAGCGGACATTTCCCGCCTTCTCTTTCACAGCACCGAGATGAACTGAGCATGGTTTTATTTTTCTTAAATACATGTTCGGCCTTGGAGTTTGCACAAAAAACTAAAAAAAGAAAGTGACAAATACAGATGCAGTCCCTGTACGCTATGTGCCATCATACTTGTGCGTGACTATTCATTTTCCAGTTTCAAACCAAAATTAGGCACCTGTATGTTTTGCAGACTTGAGAATTGCATTTAAAAAAAGCTTTTATATTCACTATGATTACGGTTGTACTTTATAATTCATTATGGAGGGAAAAATATATGTTTTCCCGATTGTGGAGCTGCCATATAAAAATGTGAGAATCGTCATCTGTGTCCACTTGTCTGCGGTTATACACAGCCTATATACAGTTCTGCAGTTATCCACCAATACAGCGCTGTGAACACGGCTTATGTTTTCTGCAGTCTTAAGGACAGTTCATACGAGGTTGGTCCGTTAGCCCCGTTGAGACTCACTCATATGTGTTTGTGGGTTTGCTTTGAGCTCCCTATGAGATATTCGAATACAAACAAGCCCAGTATAAAGCTAATTTGTTACAAATCATATGCAAAGTTTAAAATAGGTGAGTACACCGTACATGACATCATAGGAACCTATTAATTTCAAGTTGATATTTCCTAATTTTTACTTTATTTTCAATTTACGCATTTTTTCAGTACCAATCAATAACGAGGAAGCATCTTCAAATTGAATTAGATAACTTATCTCAACACTTTATGTAGGCTTTTTTCTTTGCTGACCATAGCTGGGCATGAGGCTTGTTAAACTGTGTATGTCTTTATTGCCTTGTACCATACAACAGAAATCATATGCGAGTGATAATAATTAAATCTCACTGTTGTTAATTAATTTACATTCAAACATCCGTGGGAACACTGAACATCCAACCAACAACAGTCCAAAGCACCTTTGACCATTGTTCCATAGTCCAATTTCTGTGTTCTTCTGCATATTTTATCCTTTCAGTCTTGTTCCCCTTTCTTAACAGAGGTATTCTTACTGCAACACATCCTTTAAGTCCTGATTTCAAGTGACCTTCGTACTGTTGATTTGATGGACAACGATACCCGTGCCTTCTGCCAGTTCTGTTGTCAATTCAACAGAATGCCTATATATGCACAGAAAAACGTCTGCATGCTCTTCTCACGGGAGTGACAAATTTGGACTTGCTTGCGCTCCTCATGGAAATCGTGGGATAAGCAGCTGGGTGGTTAAATAAATGTTTTATATTTTCTAACAATAAACAACGAACAGCCAACAAAGTCAAATCAAACTGTTGTACAGTAGCAGCTGCATAGTTACTTGAAATGTAACCCATGGGGTAACTTATCAGTGTTTTACTGGAGAACACAAACAATGGTGCATACTGCAAGAAAACTTTATGAGGGTTTGATTAGCGACTTGAATAGAACAGAAACAAAAAAGAAAATAGAGAGTTAGCAATTCATAACTCCAGATGAAGGAACACAAAGCCACTTTTTCGGGAACTGGTTGAAGCCTGGTTCCAGGAGACCTAGTTTGAGACAACTTTGCTGTTTCAAACCCTGTTGATATCCGGTTTGCCATGCAGTGGCCTGAAACCTAGCCTCCAGAAACCAAGTTCCAAGCCACAAAGCGACTTCGTGTTCCCTCAGCTAGAGATCGGAATGGTTGAGTTCCCTGACAGTATCTTAAAGTACTAAAAACAAAGCAGTGAGTTCAGAAAATAAAAATAGTTGAATCTGGGGATTCTCTCTAGGCTTATGAAAGTACCACATTTCATAAAAGTCATACTTTATAGTATTATAGAATTCTTAACAAACTGCTTTATGTGCAGAACTGTTTTATGCTAGTCCCATTCTTTGCCTGCATGCTTTCCTGCTTTCTAGGCTCATAAGAGATGTGCCTCAGGATCTGTGCAGTCAGAAGTGACTGTTAAGTGCCTAGTCTCACAACAATGATGTTCAATATTATATTGTATCTTATTGCTCCCTATACAATATATATATATATATATATATATATATATATATATATTTTAGCTCAAAGATATAAGAGGATATAAAGGACAGATTATTGAGAAAGAATTGAGAAAAGTTGACAAACTCAATAGAAATGAACTACTTGAATATAATAAAAAGAAAAGGATAGCTTGGAAGCATTTACGTATACGGCGATTGTCGCTTTTAGAAGGGATGCAAATTTAGCTGAAATTTTGGCACATAGTAGACAAACGGATCATAGACACATTAAAGGATATTAAAACCTTTAAGAGCACATGTAAGGTATGCAAATATATTTGTAAAGATAAAATTGAAATCACATATAGACAAAAAAAGTACTCAATCTTAAAAAAATCCCTCATGCAAAACTAGCAATCTTGTTTATGGTATATTTTGCCAAAAATGTAATAAAATTAAATATGTAGGAGAGACAGGTACAGCATTATACAAACACATACAGAATCACCTATCAAACATAAGAAATACAAAACTAAATGAACCAGTGGTTCAGCACTTTACAAAGAACAAGCAGAACATGAATGACCTCAAATTCGTAGTTTTAGAAAAAAATTAATTAGACAATGTACAATATAGAAGACTAAAAGAAAATAAATGGATAAATAAACTCACCCTGATGCCTGAAGGTTTAAATAGAAAGGAATAGTAGATAATTACATCAACTACAGTATGTGGTGAATGACATCACAAGCACATTAATAGATTTAAATATAAATAAATGAGTGTAGTTGCCATGACATCCAAAGCCTATGTGCCTCCACTGTTTGTTTTCAAACACAATTTCCCTTGACAAAGGTATGTAAACATACCGAAACGGTGGGAAGTTGTTTTTTTTGTTTGTTTGTTTGTTTGTTTTATTTTAACACTATATGGTTTATAATATATAGTTTAATAGACATAACAGGCTCTAACAAGCTATATCCTCAATATCAAGGTATACTGTAATTCTACTATTTTTTTTTTTTTTAAACTGGGTTATACTTGACATATTTTGTAAAGAAGGCAAGGGGGGGTTTAAGCATTTTTGCACAGTCACATCTCATGTACCCCACAGCACTAATCAAACAGACTACATTTAGGAACCAATTAGCAAAGCCAGAACACAGTGTATCTGCAAGCAAATCAGAATTGATTGTTTTATGTTTTCCAAACCGTTTGCATACTTTCAATTTATTATTTACTATTCTAACTATGACATCAATCAAAGCAGAATCAGTTATAGTGCTCTTTGAACACATTGAGTCAAATTAGGAAAATGATAAAGTCTTTTATAAATATGCTCTAATAAAAGCTGCTTTAGCTGTGACACGAGTGGCGATACAGTACTGTTAGTCTGGTCCACTTACAAATTACAAATACTGAAGCACTGTTGTAAAAACTGAGGGGTGGGGTTCTGCAGGAACACTATCAGAGATAGAACAGCACTGCATCGCTGCCGCATTTTTTTTTTGCATGGTCTCCAAAAACATTCAACAAGAGAAGATTTTAGCTCCAGAGGTCAAACTATCGGGACTTTTTTTCCTACCGAGACTCGTCACGCCTTCTGTGGAAAGCACTTAGGCGCAGGGGGAATTACAACAGGAGTGTTCAGCAAAAAAGCAGCACGATACCGAAGTAGTTGTTTTGTATTTTACCCAGTGACATAGAGTGCAGAGAAAGCAGTAACGCAGTTTCGTCGAGGCTAAACGGGGTTACTGTTCTAATAAAGGCAACAGAGTGATTAGATTAGTAACAACTGGGGACAATGACCGAAAAGGAAGCCGTGAGCGACATCCATACTGCAGGTAAGAAGTGTTTTATACCACAGCAAACACTGTTATTAAGAGCAACGCTGCATTCATACACAGGGTATTTGAGTCAGCCTTTTTTTTTTGGCCGGAACTTGATCTTTTTAGACGTTTGTTGTAAATGGATTTGGGCAGGTTTGTGCAAAACTGTCACATTCCGAAGCTTTAAAGTTTAACTGGTTTTCTTCTATTTTAAGTGGTCTAAAATATAACGTGGAAAAACAAAACGTTTTAAGTGTTTTATTTACAGAATTAACATCTGGGCTATCTTAGGAAACAGTTGATAATGCTTTACGTTATGTTGACAAATACTATCTTTCAAATAGGACGACTAAATCAAAAACTGCATTCGTCCGATAGAGACTGCTTTACAATCGTGTAGGCAGTGTAATATTTAAAAATAACAAAAATGTAATTTAAATTATATTAAATCGCAGTTTTATATATATATATATATTTTCTATCACTGCGGTTTAATATAATTTCAGTTTTTATTTTTTTATTTTTAATGTACCGCAATATACCGAATTAAAAGGCATATTTCTATGATCTCCACCCCTGTCATGCTTGTGTGGTGTACAGTCACGTGGTTGGTCCTCTGGGATTCTATTTTCAATGCAGCAAAATCGGGGGTGCTGATGCCAGCCAGGTGAAGAAACAAATGCGGCCCAGGTTTACACCAATTGGTCATTTACTTCAGTTCTCTCTGCGCTGTGGTTTAACGTTCAGAAGCAGTTGTTTGACGTCTTTGTTGTTTTAGGGTTTTACACAGTCTGCTTTTGTATTTTCGGTGTAAGACATTGCAGCCGAGGATTGTTTCATGTAGCTGTAGCAATAGCATTGCTGCGTTGAATAGGGATACTTGCAACCAGGGGTCCAGAGACATCATATCATTACATGGCCAACACAAATGTATTATTATTAGGCTTTCAAAGCTGGCTTGGGAAGCCATTGTGTCAAACAAGACAGCGGCCTGATGCATTTTTTGAAAAATCTTTCAAAATATTCTTCTTGGGAATTGGTGAACCGATTGATCTGAAACTTCGCATACATCAGCAACCAAACCCGCTGCAAGTTTGCAAAGCAGAAGTTGCTGCGATAAATTTTATGGCTGCCACCAATTCGCCAAAACTCTTAACTTGGTAGGCATCGTCCTGGGGACAATGGAATTCAAATATGGCAAAATGGTGTTCTTTTGTAAAACAAGATGGCGGCCAGACCTACGTTTCATTCTTAAATTTAAAACCGCTTCAGCTGTAAAATGGTTTATTCAGAGATGAAAAAACTTTTCCATTTTTTTAAAGCTATTAACACATTTGTGAAGTTGGTGAGGTTCGTATTTTTTGTTTTATACATAAAACAAAACAAACAAACAAAAAAAAAGCTGAAAAAAAAGGCACAGTTGCATAAAGGCGGTTGTTTTTAATTGCGTACCCCATTGGTCCACAAACAAGTACTGTGAATTAAACAGTTATGGTGCAGTTGTACAGTTCACATTGCAGAAAATGGCAAAAATAATGGAACGAAAGGAAGGTGCTGGCGAAAAATTAAGATACATATATATTTCTTTTCTGTTTCACTTGTGGAGCGAGCGAGCGGGGTGGGCAGGGTTAATATATATTTTACCTCAATTTTATTTGACTGAATACTTGCATCAAGTTTCACAGACCCTATTTTACTGTCTTGACACATTTACCTAATTTTGCTTGGCAGGTGCTGTTTTGTTCACTCTCAAGTATTGGTGTCTGTGGGTTTGTGAAACCAGTAGCTAAACTTCACTTACATTCTAATTTCAGGTGTAGTCTGAATCTTAACTTCATTCAATTTGGGTTCCTGACATGGCAGTGGATCCCAGATTCCTGCCAGTTTTCAGCTTTTTCATTTTTATTTATTATTTTTTTTTTTTTACTTCTCCTCACTTTCATCTCTGTTTATTTGATTAGCTCCAAAGTTGACAAGCATCATCCCTGTGTCAATACAATTGACTTTTTCAAAAATGGTGTTTGTGCGTAAAACCAATATGGCCACCTGACGCATTTCTTTAAAAACCTTTCAAAATCTTCGGTCAAATGTAAAATTAGCTTATAACTTATTACAAAGTGCAGATAGGTTAATGGTTACTGTAGAACACAGATAGGAACCCATATATGCTCTATCCAAAAATCACCTTGCCTGTGACCTTTGACCTTTCTAAGGTCAAATGTAAAACTAGCTTAAAACTCCTTACAGTGCACATAGGGTTATGGTTACTATACAGCACATTTAGGAACCCATGTATGCTGTATTCAAAAATTACCTTGATCGTGACCTTTGACCTTCTTAAGGTTAAATGTAAAATTAGCTTATAACTCTTTACAGTGTGTAGATAGGGTCATGGTTTCTAAAACTGCCTGGGTTCTAGTTATTATTATTATTATTATTATTTTTTTTTTTTTTTTTATTTATTTTTTACGCAACCTTAAATTATAGGCTACAGGTTGGTCTACTGTTATAAAGTATTCTTTCTGTAAGATTATTTTAAAGAAATGACACAGAGATACTGTCCAGACTGTCCTTCTTGACCTGTTTGTCACTTAAAAACCTGTATTGTATCATCAGATTCAGGTTTTTAAGGGAACCTACCCTCGTTGTAAAAGACAAATATTTTAATGTAGCGTTGCAGAATGTTTATGAAAGTAATATCAATCAAGTACAAAAACCCTAGCAAAGCAAAATATTTAAACCATATACCAGTGATTTCAGAAAATTGGGACGTTTGCTGTCCTCAGCATTTAAGTATTTTTTTTTTCAATTACATCCTAAATTGACATTTAATTAAATGTTTATATTTTAAAGTAGGATCAATTTACTACAAATTATCAATAATATTTTGAAAAAAATATACAATTGTAATTTATAGAAATTTACACTTAAGTCAGTAACATGGTTAAAATAGTGTCCCAAGCTAAAGTCCCAAAATTTCAAAATCTCACCAACAAAAATATTTCTGTAAGTTGTAAAGCAATTCAGCCTCCCTGATAATAAACAGTTGTATCTTTTTAAATAACAAATAATCAAAACATAAAAATAAATGTCAAATTAGAAATAAATGCATTTTAATTCTGAAAATATCATGTCACGCAAAAATGTCAGCTTGGTCATAGTTTATGGATTTCGCCAATTTAAATAAGGAATTTAAAAAGACAGCTACAATGTTGGGGTCCTCAGAGGGGTCCTACCTCACTGCTGATAGGAAGAAGATAAGAGAGGATTGGTAAGTTTTTATCTTTTATTTCTTTTTTTCATATCTATATAATGTATGTACAATTGATTTTTGTAGATACAGTGCAGTTTTGTAGACATGCACACTGAAACACACCCCCCGAAATTTTATAATACATTAATCTTTTTTTTTATTTTTATTTTTTTTTATAAAAATGTAGTCGTTGCCAATTATTTTTTATTATTTTCTCCCAATTTGGATTGGCCAATTATTTTTAGGCTCAGCTCACCACTACCACCCCTGCGCTGACTTGGGAGGGCGAAGACGAACACACGCTGTCCTCCGAAGCGCGTGCCATCAGCCGACAGCTTTTTTTTCACACTGCGGACTCACCATGCAGTCACCCAAGAGCTACAGCATTGGAGGACAACGCAGCTCTCGGGCAGCTTACAGGCAAGTCCGCAGGCACCCCGCCAGACTACAGGGGTCGCTGGTGCGCGGTGAGCCGAGGACACCCTGGCCGACCTAAACCCTCCGTCCCTCCCCCCGGGTGGTGCTCGGCCAATTGAGCGCCGCCCCCTGGAAGCTCCCATCCTCGGTCGGCAAAGTAATAGCCTGGACTCGAACTCGCGACGTCCAGACTATAGGGCACATCCTGCACTCCACACGGAGCGCCTTTACTGGATGCGCCACTCGGGAGCCCACATTAATCAGTTTTATTACATTATGAAAGTTATTACCCTATAATATTTTAATGTTAATTTTAAATAATACTTAAAGTTAAATTATTTTTTGCATTGTGTAATTATTGTTAACAGTTTTGTTTTTGATAAAATATCAATATGTATTAGATTGTTTTATGTTTTTCTTGTTGACATATTGCACTTGATGTTTTATTTTTTTCTTGTTGAAATATTGCACTTGTTCATACTGTTACATTTTAAAAATATTCTATTTGATAAATACATATTTTCATGTTTAATTCTATATTGTTTATTTAAAAATCATTAAACGATTTCAAAGAATACTACTAACTAGTCAATTCTTGGTCACGGTATTGCCACAAGATTAAATTGCAAAATAAAAATAAAACTGCTCAACATTTTTTTAAATTGTTCAATGTTATGTTTATCCACTATACTAAAGATCATCAGTAGCATAGTTTAAAAAAAAATATCTTGAAAAATATATTATTATTGCAATCCAGTGTGATTTCCCAGTGTTGTAAAAATGCTCTTAAAAAAATAATAATAATAATCCAGCGATTGCCTTTCCCGGCAGGCTATATGTTGATCAATTCTAAGTTAATTTTATGAACTTTTACCTTCAAAGTTTTACATTAAGAACGCAATAAGAAATTTCAGATGGCTGTTCACATCAATATCAAAATAGTATTGGTTGTCTGTCTATTTCTATCTCTATCTATCTCTGAAGAGACGTCAGTAGCTTCCTAGATTAGGAGGTGCTCTTATAAGAGATTTAACTTTCAGAGGAATGAGCTTGAAATGTACAGTTACTGTTGCTACTTCCTGTGTACTCCCTATTGTGTATTCCCGTGAGTCATAAGTCAAACTAAAAATACAACGATAAGTTATGCACTGAAGGCAGGAGGCCGTAAATACAGGCTGTCTGCTCAACTGTACCATTTGTAAATCCTTACACAGTAAAACATTGATTGTTTGAGATTTTTCAAACACCTGTTTTATGTGAATCCCTGGTACTTACAATACTGTCTGTTTGTGATATATTTTAAGGAAAGAGACTTATGATTATTTTTTTAGGTTTATTGATTGGGAATGCTGTATTGATAATTATACAGTTCATATATATTATCCTATCTATTTAACTGGTCCCAGTTAGTTGGGTAAGAGAGGCTTTACATTTTTGTATTGTACCATTTTGTAATGTTTTGCAGGCAGTCAAATATTGCGTGTTTGTTTTATAAAAAAAAAAAAAAAAACAAAAAAAAAAACTTTACATAGTGTGTGCTATAGTGCATTGAGTTAAGAAGTTACTGTTCAGTTCTAGCTACCAGCTATAGAAATGTACAGTCATGACTGTGTGACGTAAACTAGCAGTAAAAAGGACGCCGCTTTCAATAAAAATAGCTGTAAAAAACCAGGTCAGCCAATCGTTTTTTTATATTAGTTTTCTACTGAACACCTAATAGTAAAGGTGAGTAAAAAAATTAATTATTTTAATAAATAAATTATAATGTAATTAAGATACTACATATCAACTTCAATGATCCCCATAACATACTGGACTTTATTAATTGTAAATAGGGTAGTTGGCAGCCATTAAATGAAATAATGTTTTAATATTTTCAAGTTAATGGAGACACTTGGGTCCCACACGCTGCCGTTGTGCACAGCTGTCTAGACACAATGGCTTGGTTTACATGCACGTGAAAATCGACTCTACAGTCATGACTGTGTGACGTTGTCACTCGAATACATTGTGAAGCAGTAAAAAGGACGTCGCTTTCTCACGATAAAAATAGCTGTAAAAACCCATGTAAACTGGAGCAGGAATCGTGCTTGTGGCTCACGAGGTTTCAGCAGTCAAGATCCCGTTCTTCTGACTTAATCTCACGTAATCTCCAGCAAAAACCCCACCCAAAACAACACACACACACACACACACACACACACACACACACAATGTACATTTATGGACTACTTCAACACTAGAACCGCCGTGGTTATACTCATACCTACAATACATTTTAAACATCATCAATATTAAAATGAAAGACAAACTATTAGATACAATTCAAAAGTTTTATTCAAGCACATCATATCAAACATCTGCACAGCCGAAACGCTGTATTTAAATGAACAATTAAACATAAAGTTTTTTTTTCTAACTTACCACATATAAAGCACTACTTCAGAAAATGAAAAACTGTAATAAAATAAACATTTCAAAAGAAACTAGTGTGTGAACAGGTTTATGTACATACAAAACTGTAAAAACAAAAGTAGTTTTTAATCTAAAATGAAAGTAACATATGATTTATCTTGTGTGTGTCACTCACAGCACAGAATCCAGCTTGAGCTGCTGCAGCCTGCAGCTTTGCAGTTTTCTTTTTTTTTTTTTTTTTTATTTAGTAGTTGCCAGTTAGTTTTTTGTTATTTTCTCCCCAATTTAAGTGTCCAATAATTTGTTTAGCTCAGCTCACCGCTACCACCCCTGCGCTGACTCGGGAGGGGCGAAGACGAACACACGCTGTGCCATTAGCCGCCCGCTTTTTTACACACTGCAGACTCACCATGCAGCCACCCAGAGATACAGCGTTAGAGGACAATGCAGCCCTGGGCAGCAAGCCTGCAGGTGCCTGGCAAGTCCACAGGGGTTGCTGGTGTGTGGTGAGCCGTGGCTGACCTAACCCTCCCTCCCACCAGGTGGCGCTCAGCCAATTGTGCTCCGCCCCCTGGGAGCTCCTGTCCTCGGCCGGCAAAGGAATAGCCTGGACTCGAACCAGCGACGTCCAGACTATAGGGCGAATCCTGCACTCTACGCAAGTGCTTTTACTGGATGCGCCACTCGGGAGCCCCAGCTTTGCAGTTTTTTGATCAAAATGTTTCTGCTGAAGCGCTGTGGCTAGCTTCAAGATGAAATCTCTCCTACCTTGTACAAAATGAAGGAATTAATGGTTGCCAGGTCCAGTAGAGATAACAGGTTTGTATACTGTATATATAAAAAATTGAATATTGTAGGTTATATTCAAAATAAAAACATGTATTGTAAAAGGCGGTTCTAGTGTTAATGAAATGTAACTTTCCACAAACACACACATACACAAATTCTAAGTAGTGAAGCTTGCACTTAGTAGAATTATATTTTATATAATTGTGTGTGTGTGTGTGTTGGAAAGGTAACCTAACAAATTGCTTGCCGTAATTCAGAATGTGCGCGACAACACGTAAATTAATTTCTCTTGTTAAATGTTTTCTATCTTCATGGCAACTCATGAAGCTCAACATTGCTATTTTCCTACTTATTAGAGTTCTTCTTTTCCTTACTTAGTGTTCGTAGAACCTATTTTGTCAATTATTCTTTTAATTTACACGGACATTTAAATATCCCCTCCCCTAAATAGCTATGAATCGAGTTGTCTACATTGGTATGGCCAATTTTTTTTTCCCTAAATCAGAACTGCATAGCAATAGGGCAAACGGGTCGCGAGGAAATCTGGCATGACTTGTGCATGTAAACGTCGCCAATGTCAAGGTTACCTGGGCTGTAGTTTTCACTCTACCACTTAGAAGTCAAAGGTCAGACTCATCTTTCAGAACTTGATTAATCTCCAGTCATCCATACCCAGAACACCCTGGATCTGATAGCAAATAGACAATGCACATGTATGTGTTGGAGATTCATGGTCTAGTCAGTCTTTCAGGCTTGTCCTTTTGGAGCAAGGCTGGACACATCGCTTTCCTTTCCCACGATAGAAGGTGGAGTTTTTAGCTGTCAGAAATAAGATTATCGATAATACATTTTCAGTACAATAAATAATCAAGACAAAAATAAATATTGATAATATCACAATAGTCTTTTATTGTTCCAAGGCACTGGTGGTGCAGCTGGTCATTTTTAAACTGGCTTTGCACAAGCTTGGTAACTTTATTAAACTATCCAAATACCCATCCGTGCAAAACAAGAACACATGAATGATATCTTTCTTCGCATGATCTGTCGTATCATAATAGAGGTATGTGTCATTGTATTGTGATACAAGACTAAAAACACAACCTAGCTCATTGTACTTTACCAAATGAGTGGAAGTTGTTTTATAGTTGGTATGAATACATATTCTCCCTGTCCCATTTCATTTTTGTCTTTTAAGAAAATGGGCCATCTGTACATGACCATTTGATCTTATTCTGCATCATATAAGTAGCCCACTAGGACCATTGCATGCATCGTGACATTAGTGGTATTGTTGCACCCTGTTATATTGTTGTTTCAGTTTGGTAGGGATAGGGTTAATACTATCCCTGCCAAATACACGTTGACCTCTTAATTTGACATTATCTTGCTGAGACTTAATTGATTAATTAACAGTTAATGGAGGAACAGCCATTTAGATGTATAGAAGGATATAGTCTGTAGTAATTACAAAAAAAAAGTCTTGTGGGGAGACGAACCCAGGGCAAAGAGCAGAGCACTGCACCTTGTGGGACAAATTTGCTTTTTAAAATCTTGCTTCCATGGTTAAAAAACTGTTTGAAGTTGGGTAGACAGGCACAGTGTCTTATCTGTCATCTCTACATTTATATAAATGGCCAATTAAGCAAAGTGCTTATCAGAGCCGACACTGAGCCCACAATAGCATCCTCCCTTTGATGGCTTGATTGTTGCACATTTCATTTTTTTTTTTTTTTTTGCTGTGAATAACGCTGCATGAAGTACGCCAGCCGGAGACTAGTGGTACAGAAAAGCCAAACTGTGAAAATGACACACCGATATCAATGGACCGCTTTAGCTCCTACCACTTGTGTGAATGATTAAAGTCCACACTGATGGAGTGCTTTCTTCCGCTGCATGGCAGAATGCTTTTTGTGAAACAGCAGTTTTCACACTGAGCTGTGATCAATAGGCACCAAACTGATAAGTGTGCTTTCCAGGTGGTGGAGAAAACATGTACACTGTAAACGACTGAAGGCCTGGGTGCACAGCAAGTTAATTCCCAAGCCTCTTGTGCCTGGGTTTGAATACAGCTTAGGTTGCAAGTGGTCCGAATTAGTGGTGCTTAGTCCTCATCCCAATACCTCCACAAGATTTGGCACAAGTGTCTGTTTGAAATAGACCCAGGACACAGTGGCAGGGGATGTTCAGGGTAGGATTGAGGTGAGGGGAAGCTCTTATACCATCTACACAGGGCTGCTGTCTCACTTTGCATGAGCACTACATTATTAAGGAAATAAATAACACGTTGAGTCCAAGAAACAAATGGAGAAACAAATTCCTTCATTAAAATTTCCTTAAACCTATATTTAACAGCTGATAACACACACACACACACAATGTACATTTATGGACTACTTTAACACTAGAACCGCCGCGGTTATACTCATACCTACAGCCGGCAACGGCAGTCATTATCACGGTACATTTTAAACATCAGTATTAAAATGAAAGTAAAACTGTCGGATACAACTCAAAAGTTTTATTCAAGCACATCATATCAAACATCTGCACAGCCGAAACGCTGTATTTAAATGAACATTTAAATATAAAAGGGTTTATGTTCTAACTTACCATATAAAGCACTACTTCAAAAAATGAAAAACTATAATAAAATAAACATTTCAAAAGAAACTAGTGTGTAAACAGGTTTATGTACATACAAAACCTGTAAAAACAAAAGTAGTTTTTAATCTAAAACGAAAGTGTGTCACTCGCAGCACAGAATCTAGGTTGAGCTGCTGCAGCCTGAAGCTTTGCAGTTTTCTGATCGAAATGTTTCTGCTGAAGCGTTGTGGCTAGCTTCAAGATGAAATCTCTCCTACTGATATTTTCCCCGGTGCATTTCTTGTACAAAATGAAGGAACGATGGCTGCCAGGTCTAGTAGCGATAAAAACAGGCTTGTATATATATAAAAAAATAGAATATTGTAGGTTATATTCAAAATAAAAACATGTATTGTAAAAGGCGGTTCTAGTGTTAATGAAATTTAACTTTTAGATGTTCCACAAACACACACACACACAAATAAACATTCTAAGTAGTAAAACTTGTACATAGTAGAAATTATATTTTATATCATTTTGTGTGTGTGTGTGTTGGAAAGGTAACCAGACAAATTGCGTGGTGTAATTCAGAATGTGCGCGACAACACGTGAATTAATTTCTCTTGTTAAATGTTTTTATCTTCATGGCAACGCATGAAGCTCTCCTCACGATATTCAAAGTCGTTCTTTTCCGACTTAGTAAGCAGACATTGACATTTAAATATCCCCTCCCCTAAATGACTATGAATTGAGTAATCTGCATTGTACGGCCAATTTATTTTTTTTCCCTAAATCAGAACTGCATAGCAACGCATATCCTGAAAAGTACGGCAAACATGTCATTACAATTTCTTGTAATTTGGCCAACATTAATATTTTTTAACAAAACTTTCAAGAAGTATTGTAGGGTCCCTCGTGTTATAGAATAGCATGTTTTTATACATGTATCTCTAAGCAGAATACATAATAAAAAATACTTTACATTTAAAATAAATAAATACATAAATAAATAAATAAATAAATAAAACAAATATTGTGTTGAAAATAAGTTTGTTTGGTTTCTGAAGAACTTTATAAAGTTCCCAGAGTGTTCTGAAAAAAGGACACAATTTTCAAGATGCTACTATAAAAAATGGATTTCTAGTGAATTTTTATAGGAAGAGTCAAATACAGCCAAAAAACACCTGGTCCTGGGGGAGCATCCCACTGAAAAATGCTTGGTCTTGAAAGGGTTAACATAGATTTCATTAAACAGTAATGGCACTGATAATAATAGAGACAGGGTTGAGAGTCTAATTTTGGCATGATTAATCTTGGGGGATGCATATGGTATCTCTTCTAAAGGATGTATTGTGTAGGTGCCAGTATGCGTACAGTACTTGCATGGGTTACACATACATTTATCTAGAGCAGTGTCTCCCAAACTTTTTGATTGGAGACCCAAATGAACACAAGAATAATGAACCCACGACCCCAAATTATTCACTATTCGGTATTTTAACTGAAATACTTCTTAACCAATCAAAATGCCACGTTTCGTTTATTTGTAAGTACACTACACTATATAAGCATTCAGGCTTTAATTGTTTTACATCTTGCTAAAATATTTGCTTTTATCAAACTAATTATTAGTAAAAAATGGTATTAAACTAACATATTATAACGAAGAGGCAGACGAACCTGGGGGTAGGTGCCACTTCTACGAACATTCTCTCACACGACAGCCAGCCCAGTTTTTTGAGTTAAGGGTCCCTTTCACGCGGACAACGGGACTGCAGCCGATCGCAGACATGCATTTACAGGAGAGCCCCCAGGGGTATTGATGGACTATGTGGGTGCCTTGAGATAATGGGTGGTGGGACAGGAATGCATGCCTGTGATTGGGGGGAGCGAGCACGATGAGCGAAATGTACACCTTGTAGAGGGAGGGGGCTGGGTGAAGAGTGAGTTTTGGAGCTGTGGGAGAGAACCTGTTATTTTTTTTAATTACCGAGTCGGACACGCAGAGTCTGTTAGCTTTGTTTGTGTTGCCAGCCTGTTTATTAAACCCTTGTATTTATCCTGTGTTCGTTATTGTTTATTGCATTTATTTTATTGAACTGCTCACTCTTGTAAAATAAACCGTGCATTTGAGACCAGAATACTTGCCTGGATTGCTTCCTTTACCTCCACGTTACAATATAAATTTAAAATTGTGTTGCAACATAATGTTTATGTTTTCAACATAATCCTTTGATATTTTTATTTACACATCTTAAATCAACCAGGGAATACATTTTTCAACTACTCGGGAGGGTTTGCCCCCCCCCCGAAAAAAAAAGAAGACTTGTCCGCTTTACTGTGTAAACACTCTTGCAAAAGCACATACAGTGCCATGAAAAAGTATTTGCCCCCTGCCTGATTTTCTGCATTTTTGCACATTTTTCACATTGTATTTGGTCAGATTTTTTTGTAGGTTGTAGTATATAGAGGGAGTCTGAGAGAAAAAATGACACCAAACTTTGGTGCTTCTTTCATTTGTTTGGTGTGCAAGGTAATCAAACATGCAATCTCAAGGTGCAAGAAAGTTATTGCCCTCCCTAGTTAACTCAACCCAATTAAAGGGATAATTAGGGTCAGCTGTTTGAGTACTTTGGTTAACAACCAGGCCTGATTTGGGCCAGCCCTGCCCAATATAAATCTGACTAACTTTGGCCCTTACCATCAGAGTGAAGTTGTCAGCACACAGGTTCTAGAGGCACATCATGCCACGAACAAAAGAAATTCCTGAAGACCTCCGGAAAAAAGTTGTTGATGCCTATCAGTCTGGAAAGGGTTACAAAGCCATTTCTAAGGCTCTGGGGCTCCACCGAACCACAGTCAGAGCCATATTGTCCAAATGGAGAAAGTTTGGGACAGTAGTGAATATTCCCAGGAGTGGCCGTCCTGCCAAAATCTCTCCAAGAACAAGGCGTAAAATCGTCCAGGAAGTCACAAAGAGCCCTAGAACAACATCCAGGGATCTGCAGGCCTCACTCGCCTCGGCTAAGGTCAGTATTCATGACTCCACCATCAGAAAGACACTGGGCAAAAATGGGATTCATGGCAGAGTAGCAAGGCGGAAACCATTACTCACTAAGAAGAACATGAATGCTCGTCTCAAGTTTGCCAAAAAGCACCTGGATGATCCTCAAGAGTTCTGGAACAATGTTCTATGGACAGATGAGTCAAAAGTGGAACTTTTTGGCTGATATGGGCCCCATTATGTCTGGCGAAAACCAAACACTGAATTCCACAGTAAGAACCTCATACCAACGGTCAAGCATGATGGTGATAGTGTCATGGTTTGGGGATGCTTTGCTGCATCAGGACCTGGACGCCTTGCCATCATTGAAGGAACCATGAATTCTGCTTTGTATCAGAGAATTCTACAGGAGAATGTCAGGCCATCTGTCCGTGAGCTGAAGCTGAAGCGCAGCTGGGTCATGCAGCAAGACAATGATCCAAAACACACAAGCAAGTCTACATCAGAATGGTTGAAGAACAAGAAATTTAAAATTTTGGAATGGCCTAGTCAAAGTCCAGACCTAAACCCTATTGAGATATTCTGGCAGGACCTGAAACGAGCAGTTCATGCTCAAAAACACACAAATGTCACTGAGTTGAAGCAGTTCTGCATGGAGGAGTGGGCCAAAATTCCTCCACGGCGCTGTAAAAGACTAATCAATAACTACAGGAAGCATTTGGTTGCAGTTATTGCTGCTAAAGGTGGCGTAACCAGTTATTGAGTCTAAGGGGGCGATTACTTTTTCACACGGGGGCATTGGGTGTTGCATAACTTTCTTTAATAAATAAATGAAATATGTATCGCATTTTTGTGTTATTTGTTCACTCAGGGTCCCTTTTATCTAATATTAGGTTTGGTTGAAGCTCTGATAACATTCAGTGTCAAAAATATGCAAAAATGCAGAAAATCAGACAGGGGGCAAATACTTTTTTACGGCACTGTAGCCTCTGCCCACTGCTGTACATTAGATTACACAGTGTGTTGGCTGGGTCCGCAGTTATATTTAAATAGACTTATTTCCAATGGTTAACCATACCAGTATTTCACCATGCTTGCTTTTCCTTTTATGCTTTACTACGCAATGTTAATCCTTAGTTTTACCACAATTACTACATTCTTCTTTTCTAAGAGGAAACATTCATTAGTTCTTGAAGGTATCCCATGTGACTGACTTGTTCATAAGGGCTGGCTTCTGTAATGTCTTCGTGTGATTCGTGGGGAATGTGTTTTTAACTTGCATTTTCTAGTTGGTCAGTAAATGAAGAGTAAAAATAAATCTGGCAACAAAAGGTGCATTAAAAAATGCAGGTAAAGCAAAAATGGAAAGGGAAGCATTTGCAGCTGACAGCGTCTTCATTTAATTAAAGAAACAAATCCAGAGAAGTACAAGTCTTTTGGCACTGGGAGTGATGTTTACAGTCTCTGACATTTTCATCACACTCAGGAATTGCGCCCTTTGACCTTTTCACTTCCTTTTAAACTTGGTCAAATTCTTATCCAACAAATAAAATGTTACCATGCCAAAATGTGCATTTTCTTTTATTTTTATTTTGACACAACCTAATTTTCTTATGGGCAATTAACCTTTATTTAAAAACTAATTATAATATTCTTAACAAATCTTTGCAGAGATTATGACTATTTTCAACTGCAAAAGCAAATGTTTAGGTAGAGTTATATTTTGTGGAAATTTTTTACATGGTTCACGCCTTCTTTTTTGTGTGTGCTTGATGTAATCCACTTTGATAGTTCTTTAGTAGAGATGCACCTTTTACCAGTTTATTTCCTTCTCTTGCTTCAGATCTTCAGATGGCAAAGTGTATTTCAAACCATTGTGGCAAGGCAGGGGTGTTGTCATCATGTGGGACCTTCACACCGTCTTCTCGGGTAAAAAAAATACTCAAAAAAACCCACAGTTCAGGTGAAACAGGGCGATGCCTGTGTGTTTATTTTCATTTACAAAAAAACTAAACAAATGAACAAACAAAAACCTAACTCCTTCTAGGAGTACTAACTAAACTTTTTAATCCTTAACTGTGAGCCGGACAGCAAAGCTGTTTACTGGGGTTCTTAGACACAAACTTCTTGTATTAAAAACCTTTTCTAGGTTTTGTCCTACATGCTTCCTCCTCTCGGGCCTTATCCCTTCTACAGCCAGCAGAACAACCCTTTTCACCTGCTTATATTCCTGCCTGCTAATTGCAACCAGGTGTACCTAATTAAGGTGATCCTAATCCTGGCTCCATGAAACACTGATACAATTAAACACAAACAAATTCAGCTTTTTATAGGGATTCTTAACCCCTTATCATCATCTTGTCAACCTTCACAGGATGTAAACTACGTGTGATTCTCGGACCCACATACCTCCCTCCTATCACACTGCCATACGCTCTGCCACACCATACAAATCATTGCTGTAAATGTATTTAATACGCAGGAGGACAGAAGATTGGCAGCTTGTGATGTTTTGCCTTTAAAATTTCATTGCTTATCTACTGTAAAATTGTACTTTTAAAAGTCTTTGTTCATGCGTTTTCATGGGTTTGTGGTAGAGTGCCCGGGTGTCTGTGGTGGTCAGGAGGCAGAAAGGAGACTCAGGACTGAAGAGCTGCAAGTTTATTTTTCTTTACTCAAATTATAAGCAAAAACACAGCTCACCGAGCCAAAATAAAAAGGTTAAACAAAAACAGTCATGAACACAAAATGAAACAGAAAATCCTCACCCAAGTCTTGCACTATCACAGTCAACTTGATACAGCAGCAACAAAATCAAACCTACTCTTCCCTCTATTTAGCAACAAACGTCTGTTTACTGTCAGGTGTGTGATTGTTCTAAATGGTTTTCATAATACCGTAGGATTCAGTTACAGAAAATGAATGAAAAATGTTTGAATTATTTCCCTCCTTTACTTTGTCTATTATAATGTTTGTGTATGGAAATAGGATTTGCATTATCAGTCATACATTCTGTCAAATATTGTCTGAAAGGACCCACTGCCCAGTAATTGGTTAATTCTTGCAGTTGTAGCTGTACAGTCTGGTTTAATGGTGATTGTGCTTTTGGAGTACAAGTAAAACATTGAAGTCAGGAGTAAACAATTTTTAATGCCACATCATCAGTGGCTTTAAGGTAAAAGCATGTTACTGGCTGAAAGCATGTCGCCAATAAGGGAAGCAGCTCGTTGATTAATGACCAATAAGAACACTATTCCAGCGAAAAGACCCAGGAAGTGCAAGACTACCTGTAAGCAAGAACTATTAAACCAAATCTCAGTTTGTCTGTCATGCTAGTGTTCATAGATAAGTGATGACAATTAATTCTTAACTTGTGAAGTGCAATGTCTCTCTGGCCAATGGAATGAAACACTGTGGTTTATTTCTCAATTCTTATGAAGTGCTGGACAAGTCGATGTCTTAGAATAACTCCTAAGCAGGCTTACTGTTTTATTTTTCAGATGTTTATACTTTTTCTGTTGGGTTGTTAAAGAATCTGGGGATATAATAAGGTGCCTGTCCATATCTTTACATTTGTACTTATTTGTATCTAGAAAGTGGCTAACCCAGTTGTAGTAAACGTGATAAGGACATTTTTTATTACAGTGCTGCACTTGGACCCTGATGGTGACCGCTATTTTCAAGATGATAACACACTCGCCAACCATGCCTGAATTGTGCATGAATGGTTTGAGGAGCATGACTTCAGTCATCTCTCATGGTCACCACAATCTCCTGATCTCAATCCAATTGTGCATGTTTGGAAAGAACTTGAACATTTGTCATCACAATCCTCTGCCTACCTGTCTACACCAGTTGTGTAAGTGATTGAATGGATCTCTCGAGATACCTTCCAGCACCTTGTGCAATCAATACCACGTTGTGTCAAGGCTGTGAACAGTGGAAATAGCAACCCAACCCCATATTAGTCCTAATAAAGTAGCCAGGCAGTGTACGTCACATTTACACACGCATGACACTGATGGCTCTGATTTTGTATTTACAGCCTTGACAGTGGGGTGAATGTTATTAACTGAATTGTTTTTGTATTTTCTTTTATTTACAGATTCGGTTTCTTCTGCATACTCGTCTCCTGCTAAAAGTGTGGGGGATCCTGGAATCACACCCCTGTCTCCCTTGCATTCTTTGGTAAGAATACTGTAGATTAATATTAAAGAGTAATATAATTAAGAGCCTGTGCCATCTAGTGATCTGACACGTTGGATTAACTTTCCTTTAGTTTTTCTGGCAGTACACTTCTGTGCTCCTAGATGAGGCTGGCGCTTAATATAAAGACACTTGGCTGATCCAACCTGCATTACATATTGCTATTAACCCTTAGCGGTCCATTTATTCAGCGCGTCTCAGGTGCGTCAGGTCCAATTTATTTTCACATGCGCTGTTTAAAAGTATTTTTTTCACAGTAATACAGGTTTAAAAGGCACTGCATATCAACAGGACACTCAGTACTGCATCTCCAGCCCCACCCCACCCCTTGTTTGCTGTATTTTTCACATACCTCTTCATAGTCGTGCATACTGATAAATCATCTCCTGATCACTTGTTTTATCACCAAACTCCTCAATAATGCGATCCAAGTCGTTATTTTATTACTGTAACATCTCAAAAAGCTCTGCAAATGTCTGTGATATTCTTGAGCACTGGATGCGGAAGCAGCTGTCTTGTTTGCTTATGTCCGTGTTATCTCTGTGGTGCCAGGGCTATGTGTATTGCTCAGAGCCGCCCCCCTTTTTTTGGCCTCGGCTCCCTATCGGTCCGCTAAGGGTTAAAAGTAGCTAGAACTGAAGAGCAGTTCCTGAACTCAGTCAAACCACCTTACTCTAGACATTATTTGAAGCATTCAGCATGATTGCAAACATGGTAAAATGGAAACTATGTTGTGTTTCTGAAAGGAGGATCTGCCCCTAATCACATACGCAATCAGAATGTTCATATAAAGAGCCCTTTTGCCCATGTCTCCTTGTCGTTTCTTTGTTTGGTCCTCCACCTCCCCTGCCTCCACCTTGCAGCGTGCGTTGTCCAGGGTGACTCTTGCTCCCCACTTACTATAAGCTGTCTGTGACTGGGTGGCTTAGCCCTGGATATCCTCTGATGATGGCCTTTTGTTGAACTTCTGGCTCCAGCCTGATGAAGTCCAAGAGGATATCCAGCAGATGTCTCCCCTCTGTTTTTAGCCACAGCGGGCCGCTGGGGTCCCTCAGCCAGCTCTCGTACCTCTCCATCCTTCTCTGGAGAGGTGGCCTCTGTGGAGCACTTTCCCTCCTGTTGTGCCTCACCTCAGTGAAGTGCAGGCACCACGAAGCTTCCTCCATTCTCCTTCTTCCTCCCATTCTCCTTCCTCACTCTCCTTTTCTCCACACGTAATTAGAAAAAAAATGAAAAAAACGAAAAAATTGCAGTACCCTCTTCTGCCTGAGTCCAGGAGTGTGACAGGGTGGCTGGGCGGTGACGTCAAGGCAGATGCAGGAACTAAAAACACTGACACCAAGCTTCCAAACAAAAAGACGCGGTGGCGCCGTTTTATTTAAATAATACAAAAATAAATAAAAAGTTCAAACAGAAAAAACTGTTCTCGCAGAGCAAAATAAATATTTTAAATAAAACAAATCACGAACACAAAATAATAAATAAACCCAGGTCAGGCTGAGCAATAGCCTTCACTGTTCCTTGGGTTATTTCCTTTTAGTTTCGTTTTCTCTCGCTCTCTCCGCTCTCACTCCTAATTCACCCACCCCGAACATGGAGAGCTACAGGCTTTTTATACCGTGGCCGAGGGGTTTAACTAGTTAGTAATTATTCTATTACCCCTCGGCCACAATCTGCACGAGTTTATTAATTATGTGTGACTGCCGGCTAATTTAACAACGCACTAGACGACAGCCACACATTACCACAAGGTTTCATGTTTAAACAAAAACAAAACAAAACACACAGCACTTTGGCATCATAAATAATAAAACAATAACAAAAATACACGACTTTCGCCGTATTTAAAAATACAATAAATAAATCATAATAAATCAATACAAAATAACACAGGGTCGGAGGGGGAAACCCCGTTCTAAAAATAAACAAACCCTGTACAGGGCTGCTCGCCCTGTTGCACTGTCATAAATGATCACGTCGCAGTTCAGCCAGCTCATAAAGGGGGAGGGAGGGGGTTATGACACCCGGAGTGCCACTTGCCCTGCTGCTGGCTATAGCTGTCCTATTCCTACATCACAGTTCAGCCAGCTCATGGAGGAGTAACATCACCCAAAGTGCCACTTGCCCTGCTGCTGGCTATAGCTGTCCTATTCCTACATCACAGTTCAGCCAGCTCATGGAGGAGTAACATCACCCAAAGTGCCACTTTCCCTGCTGCTGGCTATAGTTGTCATTAGGGTTATAAAATATCACCCAAAGTGCCACTTGCCCTGCTGCTGTTAAACGTTTAAAATTATAAGTTTAAAAGATTTTTATCTTACCGTTAAGTATATGTCTTACCGTTAATCCGTTAATATATTTTAGTTGCTATCTTTAAACTCAGCCCCATTAATTTCGATGCGCCGGTGCACCAAACTTTAAACTGAAACTACGACCCCTCTCTTTATCGCGATATTTGGTAAATACTTTTCCAGAGCAGTACGGGCACCCATAGTTTGAAGATGGAGCGATCAAAAAGAAGTAATGCCTGGAATCATTTCACAAAAATAACGCCTGTCACAGTTAAATGTAAACTGTGTAATACAGAGCTGAGGTATACAAGCAGCACTGGAGCAATGCTGAACCATTTGAAGCTGAAACATCCCTCTGTTTCATGTGAAGAAGACAAAAATCAAACAACACTGACAGTGTTTGTTTCTGGCAGTGCAAAGAAATGCAACACACAACGTGCCGAAAAACTAACTGAGTTGCTGTGTACCATGATCACTACAGATATGCTGCCTGTAAGTTTCATTGATGGTAGAGGTTTTCGTGCATTGATGAGTTTTGTAGAACCTGAATACCATGTTCCTGTGAGACAGACTGTAACCTCGCGACTGGAAAAGTGTTATGAAGACCTTGTGAAGTCGCGCCGGGAAAAATTGGAAACCTTCGTTAATGTAGCTTTCACCACAGACTGCTGGACAGCATTAACTAGAGAAAGCTACATGACTGTCACTTGCCATTATATTGAAAATTGGGAGCTTCGATCCGCAGTTCTACAAACCGAAAGTATGCCAGAACGACATACAGCAGCAAACCTTGCTGAAAAATTAAACAAACAGTGGAAAGATGGGGTCTGGCAGGCCGTGTCTTAGCGTGCGTACATGCAACATTGTCCTCGCCAACACACCGAGGTATGTTACATGGGAATCTGTCAGTTGTTTTGCCCATACTTTGCAGTTAGCCATAAATGATGTTTTTTCTTCAAGTGGTGTGGATCGTGTTGCTGCAGCT
The DNA here is from genome assembly GCA_036884735.1 of Huso huso. Taxonomy (NCBI): domain Eukaryota; kingdom Metazoa; phylum Chordata; class Actinopteri; order Acipenseriformes; family Acipenseridae; genus Huso; species Huso huso. Next base: position 21,778,358 of record CM072668.1, on the reverse strand, counting down.
GTAAGTAGACTAGTTGCACACTTCCACCACAGCACCGTGGCTGCAAAAGCACTCAAAAGAAAACTAATGCAACTTCAGGTGGTGCGACACCACCTGATCCAGTCATGTAAAATTCGCTGGAATTCGGTATATGACATGTTTGAAAGACTCAGTGAGCAAAGGTGGGCAATAACAGCTATGCTTTCAGATAACTCTTTTACAAAACAATCTGATGTCCGAACGCTTCAACTGCAAGATGAGCACTGGCAATTAATAGAGGATATCTTACCACTACTTTCCACTTTAAAATGCGCTACAACTGCCATGTCTGCTGAACAGTCAGTTTCAATTTCAAATATTTATCCCATTTGCAACAGTCTTCTCCAAACTCACCTCAGCGACAAAGCACCAGTCGAAAATGGAAAAGTTGCTGATTTCAAGGCTGCGGTTCGTCGCTCGCTGGAGCATCGCATGAAACCCAATGATCTTGCCATAAAGGCACAACCTGCACTTATTGCCACTTTGTTAGATCCACGCCATAAACACATGCGGTTTCTTTCGCCTGCTGTCCAGGTAGCTGCTAAATCAAGGCTTATGCAACTTGCGTCGATGTTAGAATTAGAAGAACTTTCAAGTGCTGTGGCTAAACCGAGAAGTGCTAAACCGGATGAGTCGAAAAATGTGTGAAACTGAGAAGAGTGCTATAGTGCTTTTAGGTGAAGATTATACAGAGAATGAGAATAATACAGTAGAAAACGAACTGCATAATTACTTCAGGGAGCCTTGTCCTTCATTGGAATGCAGCCCATTGGAGTGGTGGAAGGTCAATGCACAGCATTTTCCAAGGCTTGAAAAACTGGCAAAGTGTTACTTTTGCATTCCAGCATCGTCTGTGCCTTCAGAACGTGTTTTCTCCAACGCTGGCCTTACTGTTAATTGTCTGCGCACAAGACTGACACCAGAGCATGTAAACATGCAATAGATTATTTATTTCTTAGCAGACGCATTTAGTAGAATGTAGAATTTAAATGCAGGAGTTCTAAAATTTGATTCAAGTGAACTGGACTCTAAAACCGTTTTTTTTTTTTTTTTTTTTTTGGTTCTAAATCAGACTTTTTTTTATATTTTTGGACGTCTGGGATATTATGTAAAAAGTTGCTACAGTTGTACAGTTAGTTGTTGCTGCAGATTTACCCATTGTATTTTCATCTTTGGTGAGTATAATCTAAACTATATATAAAGCTGAGAGGAACATGTTGGTATTTTCTGGGGCGCACAATACTACCGTGGCAGACGGTACCACCGTGACACACGGTACCGCTTTACCATATTTGCCTTTATGTAAATCCTATAACTATACAAATTAATTTTCCAGTGACTTTTTATTAGTTAAGTGGTTAACGTTTCATGTGACTCATCTGGTGGTATCGTTAGTATTGAGTATCACAATACTAAAATTGGTATCAGCATCGTGGGGCAAAATTTTGGTATCGCCCACCAGATTAACTCTTTAACGGTTAAACATTTTAACGTTATAATGTGAATAGTTTAAACAGTATTTTTTTTAAACAATATTTACATCCCTAGTTGTCATACTCATGCGTCCACCTCAGCATTTCAGCCAGCTCACGAGGAGGGTAATGTCACCCAGAGTGCCACTTGCCCCACCGCTGGCTATGGCTATCATACCCATACATCACAGTTCAGCCAGCTCACAATGGGGTGGGTGGGTGGGGGGTAACGTCGCCCAGAGTGTCACTTGCCCTGCTGCTGACTATAACTATTACTAATAATCAGTTCATAACAATTAATCTCATAACAATCGGCCAGTACACGGGGCAGTGCAACGTGGCCCAGAGTGCCACTTGTCCTGCTCGCTGGCAATAGTGTCATCAAGCAATAATTATTCATCTCAGTCAGCACATGGGCAGCTCTAGAGCTCAATGAACAAGGCCACGTTCTCTAGGTCCTTCTTTCAAAACACAATAAAGATTCGGTCAAATCAATCTTTGGTGGATGTGTCCTTTCTGAAAGTTACATTAAAACATTCAGCTGTATGTCTGGCACATTTTAACATGCTGTAAATGTCATGATACTCTACACATTTTCATGACACTGATAGCTGTGATTCTGCATTGACAGATCTACAGCTGTGACGGGGTGTATGTAACTAACATACTTTACTGACTTTCTTTAGAAACATGTAACGTAGGAGTTCTTCCTCTAAGTAAAACATGATATTATCTATTAAAAAAAACAAAAAAAAAAAACAAACTACAGCAATATCTAAGGCTGTCTTTGTATTTTGTTTTAATGAGCTGGTGATTTGTAGACAAAAGAAAGCCATTAATAATTCCCCTTTGATATTAAAATTGCTTTGAACTTGAAAAGCAAAGCTGTTCTTGCCCAGTTGTCTTTGTAATAAAATACTTCTTGCAATTGAAAGAAGCAGAATGTTATCCAGAGATTCTATTTTTTTTTTAATTTCTGTGTTTTTAATTTTTACACCGAGAACAAGAAAACAATACCACTTTTCCACTCTGATGCTACCAGTTTTTCCTGCTACCTGAGCCTTGCATTGACTTTCTCTGCTACACTTGGATAAACTGTTCTTATTACTTTGGTCTATCAGACCTATAAGTGACATCCAAAAATGAAGTTACAGTTGTTTGTACCTTTTAATGGGATTACAGTACCATAGGGATTATTTGCAGAAATTAACTTCTCTATTGCTCAAATACATACTCTAATAGGCGAGTGATTTATTACAGTATTTTGAGCCCGTGAAAAATAGACGTTGAAAAGGAGCAAGCCTAGTCTTGAGTCTAATTCATGGCAAGAAGCTATTGTCTAAAACTTGTGATTTCATGTTGCTTATTTGAAATATAATGAGACTTTCAGTCTTAAGTGTGTCAAATTAAAATGTGTTTGTCAAACTAAGAAGGACATGTCCTCTTTTGTCTTGCAGAAAGACTCAGACCAAAATGTCCCTGCCCAGCAGTCTTACGCTGTGGTCGTGGCTATTGATTTTGGCACCACATCCAGCGGTTATGCCTACAGCTTCACTAAAGAGCCAGAGTGCATTCACATTATGAGGTGAGTGCTGCAATGCAGTATGATCCTCCTGGCATGTAGGAGGGAGCGATCTGTCAGGGCTGTCTGTGGGGGACTAAAGGAGTTTTGTAGATTTCCTCCAATGCCTAACTCTCAAACTGGGGTCAATTATTATACAGCTTTTAGTTGGCATCAAACAAATAGTTTAGTGGTAATGATGATGCCTTTGGCTTAATTGCAGCTAAAGGTGATGAATCTGTATTGTGAAGTACATTGTCCTGGACAACTGCTTTGTGAAATCCATGTATGGCAAAGTAGTTTGCAGTGCGCAGGTGTAGAGGTGGTGCAGTATTCAAGATAATAACAAAGAACAAAGTTACTGGTGAAATGTTGTGCAGTCTTGTCCGGGTTTGGTGCTGGCCTTAAGAGACAGCTCTGGATCGTGTTAGCTGTCTAACAAGAACAAACAAGTATTATTAGACATGACAAACAAACAAAACACTCACGATTAGTTTACAGTTTTTCCTTTCTCGGTTCGCTCTTAACCATAACAAAAGGAACAGATCACCTAGCCACGTTCCCTTTTGTACCGTCAGTCATGCCCCCTTGGTTAGTGAGTGCAACCGTTTCTCCTCCAATCCGCGGTTGCCACATCGCTTCCCTTCTGGGGCAATGACTTGGTGTACTGTAGCCCCGCCCCCTTTCTAGATGGCCAACTTCCACCTAACCCTTGGAATGAATTGTCCGACCATGCAATCCGGGCGCACTCTGTTCCCTTCATGCCACGCCCTCACAGGTCAGGAGGGAGATTTATAACCAAGATTCATTCTTTCTCTGTCACACCATGTTAAAAAAAATAAATGAATAATTACTACAGAATGCCAAAAGCAAAAATGAAGTGGCTTAAAACGTAATTTTAATTTCCCTTATTTTATGGTGTTTGCAACCATTTTGAGTGGTTCCATTGGATATTGATATCATCTTTCTCTAATCCTGCCTTTATGTTGCTTTGAAAATACTTTGCGCTAGAACTCCTGTGAAGCCCTGAGCAGCCTCCCTCATGCCAATTGAATCATGTGAAAACGGGACCTTTCAACTCGGCCACACCCACCTAAGTCGTTAAATCAAAATGAAAAACAGCCGATATGCATGTATTTAATCTGTTTATATAGAACCTGTGTAATGAATCCCCCCCTAGCTGCTGATGAGTTTAATTGAATGATTGAACGGCAAGGCATTCATCAAACGTACAGTTTGCGGTTTGTGTCCAGCTCTTGCCTTTCTATTCAATTTAGTGTGCTGAGATTACAATAAGAGACACCCCACACACCATATATTACAATACAGTTGATTCAGAGCTCTCTTCTGACTTATTGTTCACACAATCACAAATGCACCTTCACCCCCTTTTTTTTTTTTTTTTTTTTTTTTTTTTTTTTATAAAAACAACAGCCCCAGTGAGCTCAGAGCTATCTGAGTATGCTTGGTTGAGAAATAAACAACAGAATCTTTGACATCACACACTAATTGTGACAAATTATTGGGTACCTCATATCATGAAATCTTGGAACTGAAAGAAATCACTTCCATATGTAGACCTGTGGGCATTTTGTTTGAGTGTAATCTTGCTAGGTACTGGACTGCAGCAAAGTTTTATTCAGACTGAAAATCTGACAGTCCTGCAGGTTTTGCAACTGCTAAATTCCACTCCGCAGCCACTATTCAACGTTATAGTAATACTGTATTAATATGAAAAATCTTCTGTCAAAAGCTAATGGCACCCTTAGATTTGAACTGTGACATAAAATATATTGGGGTCTGTGGCAGAGTGGTTAATAGTGTGCAGGTGATTAAAGAACAGACAGACAATTGTAATCCAGGTGAAAAGGTTTGTTTTATTTGTTTTTGTCCAGTGCCTGATGGCGAAACAAACAGTAAACAATAATGAAGGTAAGTACTACAGCAGCGTGTATTACTTAATTTATAATCCCCGGGTTTGCCCCGCAAATAATAGTCCTGTTTTTATTATACACCCACACTAAACACAAAACACAAAACACATACACAAGTCTGTTAATTATTATTATTATTATTATTATTATTATTATTATTATTATGCTTGTGGTGTAAAATCCAGTTTATAGTGATACGAGTGCAGTGCTGTTCCGTGATGTTGAGCCGGTGTAGGATGGCTCACTTTACCAGGTCGTAGTCAGCGGCATCGGTGTCCGTCATGGCCCGATACGCTGCCTGAGCCTCCCTGATCAGGCAGGATCCCAGCTGGGCCATGACGCGGTGGTAGCCAGCCGCTCAAAAGCGACCAGGTAAGCCTCAGGGTCATCCTCCGTCGTCATTTTCATTGCCCGTGCCCTTGGGGCCATCATCACGGGTGTCGTTGGTACCGCGGTCTGGACCGCCAGACCGACCTTCTCCAGCTCTGAAAGTACTGCGTGATCCATAGTCTCGTGTTCTGACACCACGTGTGGCAAAATGGTTAATAGTGTGCAGGGGATGAAAGAACAGACAGACAATTGTAATCCAGGTGAAAAGGTTTGTTTTATTTGTTTTTGTCCAGTGCCTGATGGCGAAACAAACAGTAAACAATAATGAAGGTAAGTAATACAGCAGCGTGTATTACTTAATTTATAATCCCTGGGTTTGCCCTGCAAATAATAGTCCTGTTTTTATTACACGGTCCTTCCAGTCTCTCAATAAAAACCAAGCGAAGGAACTGATTACGAGTCTCCATCCCCTTTTTATGCTGCCACGCATGACCCCTTGGTAAACGAATGCAGCTGCCTTTTCAATCAGTGGCTGCTTCACTGTTTACCTTCCGGGTCAATACGTTCTTGCAACAGAGTCGCCTGCTTCCAGACTGGCCAACTCCCCGACCCGGGAAAGAACTGTCAGTCCAGCCCGTCAAAAGAACTCTGTGCTCGCTGCTTAGCGCCCTCACAGGTCGGGAGGGAGATTTACCACCAAGATTCATTATAGTTCTGTCACAGGGTCATGTGAACTTTCCAGAAGATAAAGACTTAACACTTTGAGATATAGGCTTCATACTCTGTACAGAACGGTGTTGTGTACGGCCATGGGTATGGTACAAGACATTTATTTTGAGACAGTTATTATAATAAGCTGCCGCCACAGCGATTTTCATTCCTGTAACTTTAGGACTTCAGATCAACTGGCGACCTTCATTCCCGCTGTTTAGTCAATAGTCTCTAATCTAAGTAGCAAACATTGCCAAACAAATCTCAGACACCGTTTGAGGTAGTGACTGTATTTTCAGGGTTATAGTCATTTACACAAATGTAAGGCCTTCTTTGTCCTACTTGAAAAGTCTTGAAAAAGTGTAGAAGTGTCTGTTAGAACTGGACACCTGGAAACACAGATTGTGAAATGAAAATAGGAAGCCATACGTTTTTTTAGTGAAATTTATTGTATAATTTAATATTCTTTTAAAATCTTGTTGAATGCTGTTGGGGTCACCTGGGTCTAGCACTGTATGCTTTACATTTCACACTACAAACTAGGGTTGCCAACTGGCCCCATAATTCTGGGAGACTTCAGACAGGTCAGATTTTTCAACTCACCACTCTAACCGCAAAATTATTATTATTATTATTATAACAATAACAACATAAATAATAACAACACAAACACAAAATACTACATAATACACACAGGGGCGGAGGGTACCCAGTCACACTTGCGTATTGAATTGTTGCTGGCATTTTGTCATTATTGTGTATTGGGTTATTGCTGGCATTTATTGTGGCTTCCCACTAACTCAAAAACAGCTGCATTGACTTGGCACAAACAGTAGCAGACTGTAGTTAGACTGAAGATTCACTGAGAAATGTATTTGTCCTGATGCTGTGCTCTCTGATATTTTTACATTCAGTGAGTTATGCATGATGTTCTGCTATGCAGGTCTCAGTTTACATAGAAGCACATGTTATATCAAATGTGTATGATCTCCTGCTGGGGATGAAATCCCCTGTGAAGGAGATATAGTGGAGGCAGTCGTATGTACATGTACTGCATCTGGAAAACCACGTCTACAGTTGTCCTAGAACTGTATTAACAGAAGCTATATTAGCAGAAGTTATTTAGAATATCAGATTCTGGGGGTTAATGGGGGTGTCTGTCCGTCACACATATATTGCATATATCTGGAGAACCACTTCTCCAGTTGTCATGAAACCAGGTATTACCATTGTTTAGTTTGCGTTATTCAAAGTATCAGATTCTGGGGATGTAGGGGGTGGGGGGTCTGTCTATCTGTTCATCCAGTTTGTATGCCACACTCATTATTTCATATATCTGAATAATTCCTTATCAAACTGTCATGAAACATGGTATTTATTTTTCTATGCTGTTGATAAATGTCTTGGTTATCAACTATTTTGTTCTACTGATGACTTTAATTTAGAATTTACAGCTGTGGCGGAGGATGTATGTTACTGACATACTTGTTTTACATGTGCTTCTAGGAAAATTGGCATGTGTGAGAATAGAGTATGGAAATGCACAACAGATATGAATTATAGCACTAGCTATAACCACTTTAATCAACTGGGAAGTCATTTGAAAGATCAAAAGTGCTTCTCTGTTGATTAATGACAATATACATGCTTCAGCCTGGTTCTACAGCTCCATTTTATTGCGTACATGCCACAGAGCCAGGGCTACTAATATTAATGTTTCATTAAAAATGTTATAATTTCATTAAAAGTGCTTTCCCTTTATACAGTGTGTGCTGTAGCAGATGGATATCACTGTTGGGAAGAAGCTGTTTATAGCTCTTTCTCTGTAAACAAAAAAGTGCTTTTCCAGTTGGGCTTAATGAAACCTGGCAGTGACAGAGATATTCAGAGCAGCATTGGCCTCTGAGGGCAGGAGGTTGATTATCCATGATGGTGTGGAGATGAACACGTACGTGTCACACATACATTTTAATGGAATTGTAGCTGAAATAATAATTCCATGCATCTTACATATGTTATGTTTCAAATGTGCAGATTTGAAAGAAAAACAAGTTATAGCTAATATGTATGTTTATTTTAAAACATGATATCTGGTAGTACTTTAGGTTTAAAGGTGATTCATTTTTAGGCACAGGAAATCTGTTACACTTGCACTTCCTGGGTCACCTCACCAGTGTCTTCTGGGTCAAAGCATGCTACTGGCTGAAACCACGTCAGTCAGTTTTGAAACTGGCGCAGGTGAGACCTCTTATAAGTGATATTAAGCTTGACTGTGTTTGTAAGCGTGCACGCCATGCTGTTCTGGGCACCATGCTAACAGACTGCTGCTGTTTCTGTGCAGGCGATGGGAGGGTGGAGACCCTGGAGTGTCCAATCAGAAGACCCCCACTACCATCCTGCTGACTCCTGACCTGAAGTTCCACAGCTTTGGAAACGCTGCCCGGGACTTCTACCATGACCTGGACCCCAGCGACTCCAAACACTGGCTGTACCTGGAGAAATTCAAAATGAAGCTGCACACCACCAGCGTAAGAGCACAGGAACCCCACTGACCCCTTCTGAACAGCCACTGATTTACATGACCTCGCATTGAGATAGACTGGGGCTCATCTCCAATTGACTTTGCCCCATGTGCTCTTTATCAACACACTGACAGGTTTCAGGAAGATGGTTTCAGCTCCTGATATGACAATAATGAGAAAGTGTTCATTATCATCTAAAAATGATCATGATAATCTTGAATCCTGTTTTAACTTACATTAATTGTGACTTTCTCTGTTAGCAGTTTTCTCTTAAGAACATAAGAAAGTTTACAAACGAGAGGAGGCCATTTGGCCCGTCTTGCTCGTTTGTTGTTAGTAGCTTATTGATCCCAGAATCTCATCAAGCAGCTTCTTGAAGGATCCCAGGGTGTCAGCTTCAACAACATTACAGGGGAGTTGGTTCCAGACCCTCACAATTCTCTGTGTAAAAAAGTGCCTCCTATTTGCTGTTCTGAATGCCCCTTTATCGAATCTCCATTTGTGAGCCCTGGTCTTTGTTTCTTTTTTCTGGTCGAAAAAGCCCCTTGGGTCCACATTGTCAATACCTTTTAGAAATTTGAATGCTTGAATCAGTAGTCTTCTTTGTTCAAGACTGAATAGATTCAATTCTTTAAGCCTGTCTGCATATGACATGCCTTTTAAACCCGGAATAATTCTGTTTGCTCTTCTTTGCACTCTTTCTAGAGCAGCAATATCCTTTTTGTAGCGAGGTGACCAGAACTGAACACAGTATTCTAGATGAGATCTTACTAATGCATTGTAAAGTTTTAACATTACTTCCCTTGATTTAAATTCAACACTTTTCACTATACGTATATCTGAGCATCTTGTTGACCTTTTTTATAGCTTCCCCACATTGTCTAGATGAAGACATCTTGTTGGCTGTATCACTGTTCTCTCCCTCACATCTGAATGAAAGTGTCTTTCTGATGACCAGTTTAGTTGCATGATGGCAGTATATTCTATCAAGTAATTGCGTGTCTTCAGCAAGACCTTCACAGCTTTCCTCTCCACTTCTCCGCAGACTCTATCGACAGAGACAGAACTGCTGGCGGCCAACGGGAAAAAGTCAAAGCCCTTGACATCTTTGCATACGCACTGCAGTTCTTTAAAGAGCAGGCACTGAAGGTATGAAGCTGTAGGTTACTGCTTTATAGTTTTCCATATACTTAACAAAAAACTGACAAATTAAAAAATGTGACATTTCAAAATCCAGCATGAAATACTCTGCAATTATTATGGCTTCCGGTAGACTTTTGCATTTTATAGTTTCTTTGATTACATGATGTTTAATAAAATATGTAAATTATGTTCATATACTTTCAATCCTAAATTCTAGGTGATGCAACACTTTTGGCCATAGCTGTAGGTCATGGGGACCCACTAATTTAATAGATTTTGGTCAGTGTTAATGTGATGTTTATGGTTATGACCTGGTGGCTGATGCTGTATTTTTCCTTTGGTTTCAGGAGCTGAGTGACCAGGTAGGCTCAGAGTTTCACAGCTCCGATGTGAGATGGGTGATCACGGTACCAGCCATTTGGAAGCAGCCAGCAAAGCAGTTCATGAGGCAAGCTGCTTATAAGGTACAGTTAATCATCTGGATAGGCGAAACCCATGGATCTTAATTGATATCTTATTTATAGAAAATGTAAACATTTCATGAAAAACCATGACATACAGTATTTTTGTCATGGGAGGGGCAAAGTGATAACTTGCATGATTTTCATAGATTTATAAGATATTATTAATAAGAATACGCTCTAGCTACCCTAACTCATTTGAAGGTACTGTACTGTAATCTATTACTTTTCAAAGCAGTACAGAACTTGTCCCTTCTGACAGGCGAGCTGGATGGAGAGAAGTGCATTCTTCAGACCCTGTGTTTTGTAAAGTCTTGTTTGAGATTCCTCTATTAAAATATTCTCATCTAAGCTATAATTTATATACGTTTTCTACCAACATTTTGTAAATAGTTTGTTTTAAATGATATACAGTATGCTTAGCAATAGAATGTATTTGCATTGCAGTATGTCACAATGAAAATGGAGGTATAAACAGTGGATGTAAGTCATGGTGGTCTGCAGTATTGTTTCTTGTTGCTGATGGCTGTATTTCCAGCCATGGTGGAGGATGAATATTATTGACATGATTGTTTAGTTCAATACAGCAATTTCACTTAGTTAGAAGTTATGAAAACGCATTTAAATATGTGTTCCTGGTAATCGGTATTCTCTTTATTTTAAAATACATTACAAGATTAGCAGGCAATAAACCATGACTGAAACAATGTGCTTTGGTTTTCTACAGTAAGCTGTGAGACACGACATACAGTAGATGTACTCTTCTGTTTTGACCCTGCCTGACTCCTAATGAAAATGAAACCCAGAACATAAGCAACCCTTTCACAAAAACCCGGAGAAGTTTGGTCTTTTTTTCACAAGTGGTAGCCTTCCAACCTCCATATCATAGTGTAACCCCCTCATCCTCTGAGCACCATGTGGGCAGCCACTGATCCGCTGAAAGGAATTCAAGCAGCCTAGCCAAGGGAAATAGTGTTGTTCACATCCAGATGGAAATATTTCTACTTTCATGCTGATACTTGGAGGCAGTGTATAAAGTTCTGTGTAGGTAGTCCCAGGAGATAAGGCAGGAAGGCAATGCAAACATAATCTAAAATAAGACCGCTGTAGGCAAGCCTGGTGAAATTGTATAAAGTAGGTATTTGCTCATCTGTAATATATACAGTGCAGTACTTTTTCCTTGCCTGCAATTCCAGTGAAAGACTGGTATAAGGAACATTTAAAGGGATTGTTGGGACCTGGTGTCAGTTAATTTTACTAAACTAAACAAAATGATTTACAAAATGATTGACCAGAGTAGCAGCAATTCATTTGAGGCAATTCATTTATTGATAAATACTGTTTTCAGTTTTTATTTTTAAAAGTTGGTCCCTTGCACCTCCATAGTTACCAGAGTACTCAGAGACTTATGAGGACTGTAGAATGAAGCGAGCTGCTTCTGGTATTATAGGGTTAAACACTATTACATTTGTCACACCCCTGAGGATGCATATCACAGTAGTGGATATAGAGCAGGCAAGTGCAGGTACTATACATAAGTCAGTTTGTCACAGTTTCACATTTTGCTTAGATCTAAAAATGTTAGTCCACTTGTCAGGATATATAATGTATTATAATCTCAGGGTTAATGAAGGCTGTTTTTCTGTCAGTTCAACTGAGTTTCTTCTGTATCTAGATTATCCAATTGTGATGAAACTCGTTACTCTTCTTCAGTACCAGGTATTGACTATATCCTCATTTTGAGGTATAGGGGGGCAGTCTGTCTGTCCAACTGTCTTATCTGTATCCCACACTTTCATTTTATCAAATATCTAAATCGCTTATCCAATTGCGATAAAACTTGAAAAGGGACATATTATGTTATTAGGCACTCTGTTTGTCTGCATGTCAAATGTATACATGTACATGCAGTGTGACATTTAAGGCCATTGCACACTGGATCCGATAACCCATCCAACCTGCGTCTAAACAGAAAAAAATGATCATGTGCGTTCCCTATTGCACCTTGCACACTGAGGCCGGAATTGTCGTACGACGGTGATGCGTCAATTTTGGAATCGAAACAAGTTCGATTTGGTCTGATTGGATATGCGTTAAAAATGACATTCACCAATGAAAAACGACTGGGAAGACACGTGGGTTCTTGCAGTACCCTGAACAAAATGGAAAAGCTAATTGTGTGTGCCGCCAAACAAAAAATACTTTATGATAAATCCAACAAAGATTACAAAGACTCTGTAAAAACAAACAAAAAAAAAAAAAAAAAAAAACACATATGGAAAGACATTGCCGTGGACTTGGGCATGAATGATATGTATTATAAAACATGAAAACGTGTATTTTGTGCAGTATAGTTTTACGATTTACTAGCCGTTCATGTCGAGGCCTCCACCACTCTCATATTGCAAAACCACCAACCATTTAATGGCTCAAAAACTGCAAGAAAGGAGCAGAAATTGATAGCACAATTGCATTCTTAATAAACCAAATATTACCAGAAAATATTACCTACTTTAAAAGGGTTCATCTCAAAGACACGCCTCGACTTTCTACTTATTCCAACTCCGTTATCTTACCTTGTTGGATTCTGCCTTTCCCTTACCCAAGGTGTACAATTTCTGCGTTTTTTTTAGTTTAGTTTCAATTCCATTTCAATTGGATTCTCTTCTGCCTAAGTGACTAACAGAACTTAGCAATAAATGACCCCTCCACATCCACAAGGTTTATGTCTGCTATATGAAAAAATAGCATACACCCATTTCTCTTAACTGGACCATTAAGATTCACTTTGAATGCAGACTACATGAACCATTTGGTATAACAATTTGAGGTGTAAATCTAGTTTTTGGGGAATCTACCCGACCAATGAAATGATTTGATTTGAGATTTAAGTTCAGAACTAAGCACCAAAAAATAAAGAAATAAAAAAACAGCTGAGAGAAGTGCACTCATGTAATGGTAATAAATGTGCACATAAAAGAAAAAAATCCTAGTCTGCTTTTGTATGGAATCATTAAAAAAACATTAAGAATAATGAATGCTGCTCACATTATCCTCTCCAGCCCTCCTAATGTGGCTAGATTTTGCGGTAGATAAATTTGGTAACGTTAATGTAATTCAAGGCTCATGACTTCATCCCCTGCACAGTGTGTCAGTGCTGCAGACTGGCCTTGTCTCTGGTGCAGTGCGGCTTCTGGAAAGACTAACTCAGTGTCCTTCATTTTCACAGGAAACCTGAACTGAGTTCCCTTTTTATATGAGGCTGCTTTATATTCCAATGTTTTATACTCATTTGAAACGTACTGATTTTCACTTAGTTTATGTGTGTGTGTTGTAGGGGAGGGTGGGGGGAATGGGGTTATCTCCAAATGTAATTTTCATATATGTGCATTTCCTTTTTTTACTTTTCCTTCCTATGTTATGACATTTGCCCTTGTTCTGAGTGGATCTGGGTTATGTTGCTCCTACAATAAACAGGGTGATTAGAAAGTAAGTTTACAACATCAATGATATGGCGCACTGATGTGGTAAACTTACCTTCTAATCACCCTGTATACATTGTGAAAAATTTAACTTAAGGTTCGTTTGCCCCTTGGATACAGACTCAGACACAGAAATTGAAGTTTTTAAGCTCTTTCGAGCTGTTTTATTAAGTAACAGAAATAAAAGAAAAAATCAAATACCTAACTCCCACATGGAGTTTTTTTTAAAAAAAAAACACACACATAACAAGCCCACACAAAAAGGTTTACACACTACCTTTTTCTTAGGAACCACACAGGTCTCTCCACATTGACAGACTCTTGTCTTCAAACAGACTGCAGACTGCCCTGAACAAACATATTTCCCTTTTTAAATACCTGCCTGCTAATACCAGGCAGGTGACACTAATCAAATTATAAAACAATTATACATTCTGTAAACATAGAATAAAAGTAAACAGCAACGGGTTTTACTGTCTGATGTCACAATTGCCGCAGTGACTGTCATTTACTGTCCCGGATATACATTATTTGTGTAAAATATCTACCTGTGGAACAGGAAAACGGTACCTAATAAAACTGTACTGTTTGTATTAAGCAGTACATATTAAACCAAAAGACATGCCTATGGAACAGGAAAACTATGTATTAAACAGTTGTGACTGGCTAGCTGCAGGGATGACGTCAGTCCAGAAAGAATCACACACACAGGCAGTAGTGATGAGTGAAACTGAGCTGCAATGGCTGCGCTCAGTTTGTTTATTAAACAAAATAAAAGGATTAAACAGAAAACAGGACACGGCACTTGAGGCCAAAATAAATAGACAAACAAAACAGATTAACACTAAACAAACTGGATGAACAGACAAACAAACACGGTGAGTACAAATACTTATAACAATTATTATTTTAGTTTATTTTAGTTTACTTTACTTTCTCTCCACACCCGTTCTCCACTCACCGAACACACAACCCAAGTGAGTAAAACGTGCATCTATATATACAATTGTGCTGGGATTCAATTACCAATTAATTATTCACTTGAATCCCAGCATGTGAACTAATCTGTGAAAACCCTGTGCTCACATATTAAATACTTTAAATGCATGTGAAGTGAAGTGCAATCCCCGTGCCTAAATACAATTATACATTTTAAACACTCATGCTCATTACCCACATTATATCCCGTGTACCAACTACAATACACCAACATTAACACACGCAACACGCAACATACAACATAAAACACAAAAATACACACAGGGGCGGGGCACATTGCCACAACAGTATATTTATTATAAACAAGTCTGTTTTAACCAGAGTAATTCCCCATTAAAACCCATGTTGTTTGGCAGGGACGTGCCTCCTCAATACGTTGTAAACTGAACTCCATTCTAACAGGATCCGTTATAAGTGGAGTACACCTGTACAGCTATGGACAAAAGTTTTGCATCTCCCTATATAATTAAATAATTACATAGGGAGATGCAAATGAAGCCTGTGGAATAATGCTACGTTAACATACTGAATTTCATACTGCTGCAGTGAGCAAGGTATTTGGACTAGTTTAAGTTGTAATCATATAATACCTTATTGAATTCGAATCATGTAGAACCCACGAATATTAAAATAATCAGACTGGACAACATTTCTAGTGAATATAAAGGAACAGTTTTATTAGAAATAAAACTAAATAAAGTAAGAATTAAAGGTGCAACAACTAAAAGTATTACAGAGAAGAAGAATTAACTAAACTAAACAGTACAGAAAAAGTATAAACAACGACACCCAACTCCCGCTGGTTGATTAGCGATCCAACACAATCTATGGGAGATTCCCTTAAAGGTTACATCTGCGTTTTTTGTTTAAATATTTATTTTTATTTTTGTTTTGCAAATAAAAACGGCAGCCAGCCGATTCTTTTGAACTGCAAAAAAAAAAAATATATATTTAAAACAAAAAACACACGCTCACAGAGCAAAATAAAAGGGTTAACACCAAACAAATCTCGCACACTAAATAATAAATAAACCATATAGGTCAGGCTGGGCAGATTGCCTTCACTGTTCCTGTTTTAATTCTTATTTTCTCCACTCTCCGTTCTCGTTCCTCCTCTGAACTCCCACCCCGAACTGAGAGTGCTGCAGGCTTTTTATATCGTGGCCGAGGGGTTTAACTAGCATGCAATTAATTATTCTATTACCCCTCGGCCACAATCTGCACGAGTTTATTAATTACAATGTGGATGGGGCTTCCCATCCACGCTACTAAATAACAAAACCGGCTACGCCGTCACTAACAAAACAAAACAACCGGCGCTTCGCCGTCATAAATATAATACAATAAAAATAAATAAACAATACAAAATAAACACAGGGGCGGAGGGGGACCCCGCTCTAAAATAAAATAAACAAAACAATGTACAGGGCACCTCGCCCTGTTACACCCCCTTAGACTCAATAACTGGTTACGCCACCTTTAGCAGCAATAACTGCAGCCAAACGCTTCCTGTAGTTATTGATTAGTTTCTCACAGCGTTGTGGAGGAATTTTGGCCCACTCCTCCATGCAGAACTGCTTCAACTCAGTGACATTTGTGGGTTTTCGAGCATGAACTGCTCGTTTCAGGTCCTGCCACAACATCTCAATGGGGTTTAGGTCTGTACTTTGACTAGGCCATTCCAAAACTTTAAATTTCTTGTTCTTCAACCATTCTGATGTAGACTTGCTTGTGTGTTTCGGATCATTGTATTGCTGCATGACCCAGCTGCGCTTCAGCTTCAGCTCACGGACGGATGGCCTGACATTCTCCTGTAGAATTCTCTGATACAGAGCAGAATTCATGGTTCCTTCAATGATGGCAAGGCGTCCAGGTCCTGATGCAGCAAAGCATCCCCAAACCATGACAGTACCACCACCATGCTTGACCGTTGGTATGAGGTTCTTACTGTGGAATGCAGTGTTTGGTTTTCGCCAGACTCATCTGTCCATAGAACATTGTTCCAGAACTCTTGAGGTGCTTTTTGGCAAACTTGAGACGATAATTCATGTTCTTCTTAGTGAGCAATGGTTTCCGCCTTGCTACTCTGCCATGAATCCCATTTTTGCCCAGTGTCTTTCTGACGGTGGAGTCATGAACACTGACCTTAGCCGAGGCGAGAGAGGCCTGCAGATCCCTGGATGTTGTTCTAAGGTTCTTTGTGAATTCCTGGAAGATTTTACGCCTTGCTCTTGGAGAGATTTTGGCAGGACTGGGAAGATTCACTACTGTCCCAAACTTTCTCCATCAGGACTATATGGCTCTGACTGTGGTTCGTTGGAGCCCCAGAGCCTTAGAAATGGCTTTGTAGGGGCTCCCGAGTGGCGCATCCGGTAAAGGCGCACCGCGTGGAGTGCAGGATGTGCTCTATAGCCTGGACGTTGCCGGTTTGAGTCCAGGCTATTCCACAGCCAAGCGTGGACGGGAGCTCTCGGGGCGGCACACAATTGGCTGAGCATCGCCCGTGGGGAGGGAGGGTTAGGTCGGCCAGGGTGTCCTCGGCTCACCGCACACCAGCGACCCCTGTAGTCTTGCCTGGCGCCTGCAGGCTTGCCTGTAAGCTGCTAGAGAGCTGCGTTGTCCTCCGACGCTCTAGCTTTTGGGTGGCTGCATGGTGAGTCCGCAGTGTGAAAAAAAGCGGTCGGCTGATTGCACACTCTTCGGAGTGTGTGTTCGTCTTCGCCCTCCCGAGTCAGCGCAGGGGTGGTAGCGGTGAGCTGAGCCTAAAAATTATGGGAGAAAAAATAATTGGCAACGACTAAATTAAAAGAAAAAAAAAGAAATGGCTTTGTAACCCTTTCCAGACTGATAGGCATCAACAACTTTTTTCCGGAAGTCTTCAGGAATTTCTTTTGTTCGTGGCATGATGTGCCTCTAGATCCTGCGTGCTGACAACTTCACTCTGATGGTAAAGTTAGCCAAAGTTAGTCAGATTTATATTGGGCAGGGCTGGCCCAAATCAGGCCTGGTTGTTAACCAAAGTACTCAAACAGCTGACCCTAATTATCCCTTTAATTGGGTTGAGTTAACTAGGGGGGGCAATAACTTTTTCACACCTGAAGATTGCATGTTTGATTACCTTGCACATCAAACAAATGAAAGAAGCACCAAACTTTGGTGTCATTTTTTCTCTCAGACTCCCTCTATATACTACTACAACCCACAAAAAAATCTGACCAAATACAATGTGAAAAATGTGAAAAAATGCAGAAAATCAGACAGGGGGCAAATACTTTTTCACGGCACTGTATAGCCCCAGGCAATGTAGAGGATGATTTAGGCCCCTGTCCAGAGACTCCTAGCACAACAATTGGTGGGGGAACAATTGGTTCCAGATCAGCAACAGGAACTGCGTAAGCTTGTTGAGGAGTTCAGTGATGTTTTTTCTGACGTGTCCAGCAGGACTAACTTGGTTGAATATGACATTGTCTCTCCCTCAGGTGTCACAGTACGAGAGAGACCTTATTGGATCCCAGAAAGTCAACGAAGTGGTGTTCGCAAAGAGGTATGGGACATGCACGAACTTGGTGATTGAGCCTTCCAGGAGCGAGTGGTGCAGTCCAATTGTCATAGTGGCCAAGAAAGACAGCACCAATCGCTTCTGTGTGGACTTCCGGAAGGTAAACGCAATTGCCAAATTCGATGAGTACCCTATGCCTCTGGTCGACGAACTTCTAGATAGACTAGGAAAGGCGAAGTTTATCTCGACTCTGGACCTGACAAAGGAATACTGGCAGATCCCCTTAACCCGCAGTTCTAGAGAGAAACTTTTCAAATTTTCCACACCATAAGGGCTGTTTCACTTTAAAACCATGCTATTTGGGCTACATGGTGCGCCCACTGCCTTTCAGAGACTGATGGACCAGGTTTTACGCTCACATCATGAATATGCAGCAGCGTATATTGATGATGTGGTGATTTACAGCTCCACCTGGCAAGAGCATTTGGCTAGGGTTACAGCCGTCGTTCAGTCTCTAAGGGTAGCCCAGCTAACAGCTAACTTGAGAAAATGTGCATTTGCCAAGACAGAGACTCAATATTTGGGATTTTTAATGGGAAATGGAAGGGTGAGACCCATGGTCACCAAAATCCAGGCTTTGGTCGACGCGTCGATCCCCAAAACCAAGACTCAGGTGAGGTCACTACTGGGATTAGCCGGTTATTACCGCTGCTTTATCCCCGAGTATGCCACAGTGGTTAGCCCTTTAGTCGACCTCACCAAAAAGAGTGCTCCAAATTCAATTAAATGGTCAGCGCCAGGCCCCCCCACCCTTATCACACCTGATTTCACCAAGAGATTCATCCTCCACACCGATCCGTCAGACGTGGGTTTGGGTGTTGTCTTGTCCCAAAAGGTAGATGGAGTAGAACACCCGATACTGTATCTCAGTAAAAAGATGCTCCCTCGGGAGCACAACTACTCCATAGTCGAAAAGGAGTGTTTGGCCATTAAATGGGCTACTCACTCTTTCTGATATTACCTGCTGGGACATTCATTTGATCTTGTCACAGACGACGCCCCACTCAAGTGGTTAAGCACAATGAAGGACAACAATGCCCGGATAACTCGGTGGTATCTGGCATTGCAACCCTTCATGTACCACATGGTACACTGTGCGGGGAAAGACCATCAAAATTCTGATTATTTTTCCCGGGAGGGGGGAGTAATGGGAAAGATAGATTCAGCCGAGTGTTCCTTCGGCTCCACTCTGAGCGGTGGGATATGTGACAGAAATTCAATGATTCTTGGTTGTAAATCTCCCTCCCCACCTGTGAGGGCGCTAAGCAGCAAGAACAGAGTTCTTTGGATGGGCTGGTCTGACAGTTCTTTCCCAGGGTCGGGAAGTTGGCCAGACTGGATGAAGGCGAGACTCTGTTGCAAGAACGCATTGACCCGAAAGGTAAACGATGTGGCAGCCGCAGATTGGAGAGGCAGTTGCACTCGTTTGCCAAGGGGTCATGTGTGACAGCATAAAAAGGGGACGGAGAATCGCAATCTGTTCCTTCGCTTTGGTTTGTATATTAAACCTGAAAGGACCCGAGAAGAGAGCAGTGAATATACGTTTCGTGAGTGTTTTGTTTGTTTGTTTGTAATTGTCTTGTTTGTTATTATTAGACAGCTAACATGTTCCGGAGCTGTCGCCAAGGGCCAGCACCAAAACCCGGAACAGCACTGCACTATTGTCACTGTTATAAACCTGTATAACCCACCACGATCACTACTGCACGCACCCAGGACTGGCGAACATGTTAGTATATTGTAGGACGGATATTTGTGTTATGTGGAACTGCAACCCTGTTGTTATATACTCCGTGCACTACACATTGTTGTGTATTGCCGTTGATTATTATTTGGTCACCAGACCTGGATATAAAAAATAAAAATTGTTTCCAAACCAGATTTAAAACCTCTCTGTCTGCTTAATTACGCACTGCATCACTCCTGCACCTGTACCCAATCAACCACTTTGCCACACTCAGGAACAGATTAATATTTTTTCACCAAACCAGAAAAAGGCACTATTTTGGGCCAGTCCCCTTGTACCCTAAAATTGTCAAACAAAAATTCAAACCATTTTGGAGCTGGAGACTGACAAAAATAACAGCACAAAACACAGTTTTTGGTTTTTTTCTATCTGGATCTCAGAATCCGTATATCCAAACAATGAAATTACCCACATCAAGAGATCTAACGAAAGGGACCACACATCCAAATTTTAATGTAAATCCATTGAACAGGGTGAAAGTTATTAAAGTACAGAAATTGGGGTTTAACATTAAACTGCCTACTCAATATATACAATATATACACACACTTTTTTTCTCTAAATCTGCCTTTGAGCTTGGTTGTCTGGAGAATCCTAGTTGCAGGGCCTTAACAGCTTTCTTCATTCCATTCAAATCATGAGACAATGTGCCAGCCCCACCTACTCTACACTTAAGAAGCCCCACACAAGCTAAAGCAGTTGATATGTAGGTATAGGCAGATTTGGAAAAGAAACGATAACTCGGAATGATAGCAATCAATCAAAATACTGTATGTGATTCTGTACATTCCAGTGCTATTGGATGGAAAATAATGTGACACATGCATTAGAACAGAGTAGGACTGAATACAAAAACTCAATTACTTCTCGGTTATACACCCTTTACATCCATGATAACCAGACAGATAGATGAAAACATAAGAAAAGTTACGAAAAAGAGAAAGCCATTCGGCCTGTCCATGTTCACCCAGTTGCTACTAGCTCGTTGATCCTAGAACTAGTCTACTTGGCTTTTAAACAATCTCAGCATCAACGTGGCTTAGTAACCCATTCCATACCCTCACCATTCTCTGTATAAAGAAGTGTCTCTTACCCTCTGTCTCCACTTCCCCAACTGTGTCCTCTAGTCCTCTGTGCTGCACTTGAAATATAACACCATTAGATGGGTAGACTTTATAAATATACAAACATCATAGTTCTATTCTATTAATTGCGTGCAATTATTCAGTTCCCCTTTACAGACTCAATAAAAAAATACAGGGTACATTCTCTTCGGTGCAGCACTTTTTTCCCATATAAGCTGAAATAAACCACCTCAAAATGGAACACAAATGATATTTATATACACTGAGTGTACAAAACATTAGGAACACCTGCTCTTTCCATGAAATAGACTGACAAGGTGAATCCAGGTGAAAGCTATGAACCCTTATTGATGTAACCTGTTAAATCCACTTCAATCAGTGTAAATGAAGGGGAGACAGGTTAAAGAAGGATTTTTAAGCCTTGACACAATTGAGACATGGATTGTGTATGTGTGCCATTCAGAGGGTAAATGGGCAAACAAAAGATTTAAGTGCCTTTGAACGGGGTATAGTGGTGCCAGGTGCCAGGCGGTTTGTTTGAGTGTGTCAAGAACTGCAACGCTGCTGGGTTTTTCACGCTCAACAGTTTCCCGTGTGTATCAAGGATGGTCCACCACCCAAAGGACATCCAGCCAACGGCAGGCCAGTGGTCGAAAACGGCTCATTGATGAAAGAGGCCAAAGGAGGCTGACACGAATTGTGCAGAGCAACAGACGGGCTACAGTTAGTCAACTGACAGTCCAGTACAACATTGGTGCTGAAAGACCCATAAAAGAATGCACAACTCGTTGTACCTTGACACGAATGGGGTATGGCAGCCGACGACCTAATAGAGTTCCACTTCTTTCAGCAAAACACAAGAAACTGTGGTTGCAGTGGGCTAAGGAACGAAAACACTGGAGGATTGGAAAAACATTGCCTGGTCAGATGAATCCCGGTTCCTGCCTGTTTCACGCTGATGGGAGGACTAGGGTATGGAGAAAACCACATGAGTACATGCATCCATCATGCCGCGTGTCAACATTGCAGACTGGTGGTGGTGATGGTGTGGGGTGTGTTTTCATGGCACACATTGGGCCCCTTGATAAAAGTGGAGCAACGTTTGAATGCCACAGGATATCTGAACATCATTGCCAATCAGGTGCATCCCTTCATGGCAGCAGTGTATCCATCTGCTAATGGATTGTTTCCGCAGGATAATGCCCCATGCCACAAGGCTAGGATTGTCCAGGAATGGTTCCACGAACATGACAGTGAATTCAGCTTACTGCAGTGGCCTGCCCAGTCACCAGATCTCACTCCAATTGAGCATCTGTGGGATGAGATGGAACGAGCTATTCGGAGTAGAGATCCACTACCAGCCAACTTGACACAACTGTGGGAAGCATTGGAGTTAACATCCCTGTGGAACGCTTTCGACACCTTGTAGAGTCCATGCCCCGACGAATTGAGGCTGTTCTGAGGGCAAAAGGGGGTGCAACTCAATATTAGGAAGGTGTTCCTAATGTTTTGTAGACTTGTGGCAACCGCCACACAATGTGCTGCAAGAAGCGTAGCACCTGCGCATTCTTAAGTGAATGCCAGTAAGCCTGGCCAGGCAAGCCTAGTTATTTCATGACAGCGTTTTTAATTAGCTCCTTAATATTTCGCCATACATACGTGTATATATCCTTGCCTGGTTTAAAAATAAACTCTTGGGGCAATTATTGTTTTAGTTCGTGTGCTGGGTACGTTTGTTTATATTTGGGTTAAAACGCTATGGTCCTAGACTAATTCGTTTTAGGTATTTTGGCCATTACTGTTTTCCGTAATTGGGGGCGGAGCTTCCTTTGCTTAAAAGCTCTAGACCAATAGGGTATAAAAAAGGGTTTTTGAAAGTCTGTTTAAAGAAGAGAGAAAAAATACAGAGTTATTAGAGAGACAGAGAGAGAATTTACAGGCAACCTGTTCAAACAACAGAAAAAACGAGGTAGTCTGTGTATAGCATGCTTCTAGTCGGTGTTATGTCAAACAACCGTGTTTTGGTTTTTACCAGTTTTTATAGCGGGTTCGACCTAATACTAGTGCAATAGCTATTATCACACGCTGCTCAGTGCTCTTTGGGCAATACTTCCGTTTTGGGTCCTATTTTTCTTCCAGTTGGTTTGATTTATATATTTACTTTGATACTTTACTGCTTTTTCGGGACAACGGAACGAGAGAAGATATTCAAGCAAATGGCGACTCCCAACATTGTATGAACTGGAGGACTTGCACACGGATTCATCATAACCGGGTGAGATCGATCCTTTTCTATTTTTTGCTGCAGTTTGGATTACAAATATTTTTTGAATGGCCATTCGGGTTTTTGTTTGGAGAGCGTTCTTTTGGGATTGCTGGATTGTTGTGTTATTTTTCTAGAACTTTATTGGTGTGTTTTTGTTTGTTTTGTTACTTTCTGGGTGCGTTTTAATATCAAACCCGGGACTGAAACTTTTAAGTACTCATACACTTGGATATAATTATTACAACTGCGTGGGCCATAGAATGAACAGCCTGATTATTGGTTGGCCTGCCTGTATTTTTTTTGTTGTCTCCTTCCCTCTCTTTTTTTCTTTTTTGTTTACTCAAGTTCCAACAGCGAGACGGATTATTAATGGTTTTGCTATACATTGTTTGTTCTGCCAACCTGGATGTTTAGTTTGCTTACCATTGAGTCAGGGTTGATATTTGCCAGATTTCTGATCTTACTTAAGACTTACTGTTCTGATTACTCCAGGGTACACCTGTGCTTAGTACTATATACAAATAGACATAATAAACCTATCCTGTTTAAAATTTACTCCCTTGGTTCTCGTGAAATCCTTGTTTTTTGCTGTACTGATTTACCTGCTGGGACTGTAGTATTGAATGTTTTATGCTCGGTACTAGTATACACTTATGGCCTAGGTGTTTGGTTATTGCACACTAGGTAAGTTTGTTACACACTCAGTGTATACACAGCATGTATATTACTTGAGGCAGCAGGGACATGATTTAAATAGAATATTGTAGGTTATAGTCAAACTAAAAACATGAATTGTAAAGTTCCCACCATGGCAGTCATTTTGATGGTTTTCACTTTTAAAATTTAAATTACTCTGCGTGTGTGAAAGATACACGGTTGTCCATTCTTGACTTTTCCTAAATACATGTATTAAATACCCTGATGGCGTTTGAAAGGCATGATCGCAATTTTTTTTTTTTTTTACAATAATCCCCTCTACCTAGAACCGCCAAAGCCGTCACTTTGATGGCCTTTTACAATACAAGTTTTTATTTTGAATATAACCTACAATATTCTGTTTTTTTTTTTTTTAAATATACAAGCCTGTTGTTATCTCTATTGGACCTGGCAGCCACCAATTCCTTTGTTTTGTACAAGGAATGCACCAGGGAAAATATCAGGACATGTCATCTTGAACAGCGCTTTGGCAGAAACATCTCCATCAGAAAACTGCAAAGCAGCAGGCTGCAGCAGCTCAACCTGGATTCAGTGCTACAGAGTGACACATGCATGTTACTTTCATTTTAAATTAAAAAGTACATTTGTTTTTACAGTTTTGTATGTACATATACCTGTTTACACACTCATTTCTTTTAAAATGTTTTATTTTATTATAGTTTTTCATTTTTTTAATTAGCGCTTTATCGTGGTAAGTTAGAAAATAAACCCTTTTACGTTTAGTTATTCATTTAAATACAGCTGTGCAGGTGTTTGATATGACGTGCTTGAATAAAACTTTTGAGTTGTATCCGATAGTTTGTCTTTCATTTTAACACTGATGTTTAAAATGTAACCCTCATTCATAATTATTGCCTGTGGCGGTTTTAGGTATGAGTATAACCGCGTGGTTCTAGTGTTAACATTGTAATAATAATAGAAAATACTATATTTTAACAGAAGTAATTTCTATCTGAACTATCGTTGTTCATTACTGTTAAAAGCAAAGCAAAACATTTGAATGAATCTCACAAATCCTGACTAATTTAACTATCGTACTAAATTCAGCTTCTTTTTCTATAATATTGCCATATAATCCACACACAACATGCTTTCAAACAAAAGCTAAAATCAGTAGAGTTAATAGATTAAAAAAAAAAAAAAGTTTTGCCTTAATTTTTAAATCAAGAAAACATGGTACAATATGTCTACTTCTGATTTGGCTTGTCAACGCGAATGTATAGGCCTAAAGTCTGTCTCCTAGCAATGCGCTACTCTACCGTACTAGCACTAAAAGAGACCCACTCTCACACACTCAAGGTTTAAATGCAAACTGGCAACAGGAGACTTCAAACTGGATTCTAATTTGATGCATCGATTCACCAATATGTAATTGAAGCTCTGGAAAATGTAGGGACAGATGATGAATAATCGATGCATCGATTAATTGTTGCACCCCTACCTGTTACTGTAGACAAATGAGCCTATCAATCCTGGCTTCCCCTTGCTTATTTTATATAAGAACATTAGAAATCTGACCCATCTAAGCTTGCCTGGTTCCTAGTAGCTGATTGATCTCAAAACTTTGTCAAGTTGGGATCCAAATGTTTCTGCCTCAACAACATGACTAGGTAGCCCATTCCATACCCTCCCCACTCTCTGTGTGAAGAAGTCTTGCATTCCCTCTCCATTTATCTTCAAACTTTATCCTCTGGTCCTGGTTTCTATACTGCGCTTAAACTAATGTTTTGGGTTAACTATGATATCTGCTATTAGCTGCTGTGTTGCTGCTACTATTTCATGTATTATGCTACTATCATGTATTATGTACTGTTTTTTGTTTTTTTTTAACTGTCTAGCATGTATTATGCATTTCTTTGTATTTAAAGTATTATGTATTTTCTTCTTGTTACTGCATCTTGTAAAGCGCTTTGTGATGGTGGTCAACTATGAAAGGCGCTATAAAAATATAAATTGATTGAATTGATATAACCTCATCCTAACCTCCATGGCTTTGTACTCTGCACTTTTGGCTATATACCCAAGCATTCTGTTTGTGTTTTTGATTGCTTCCCCGCACTTTGTGGATGATGAGAGTAGTTATTCTATTGCCACACCGAGGTCTTTCTCTTGGTTTGCCTGTTCTTGTTCTATTCCCCCCACACCCCCCCTTTGGTATTTTGATATTGAAATTTTATGACCAGCATGTAACACTTCACATTTGGGTGCTGCGTCATCGCCACTGTATTTGTAATTTGCTGGTGAAAAGAAGAGGGATCTATATGATTCTGTAATAGGCAGACAAAACCGTCTCTTTTGCAAAGGGGTTAAGATGCTCTGATGTGGTGTGCGGGGTCGCTGGATCATGCCACAAAATGTACAATTGCTTACCTGGGACGGACAGAAATGAAATATTTACTAATAACGCTGTTTTTATCTTTAATGGAACTACCAAAGGGTATATTTGCAGAACTTCACTTGTATTGCCACATTTGGCCCACTCTTCAGTGCTCTTAAGCTTATTTATTTTATTTTTTTTTAATCAATTTGTTTTCAATTAAATATTTTAAAGATGAATTTAGACCATAGAAATGCTGCACCCCCCATTTCTTATACAGGTGTTATTGATATTATATCTGTTATCTTTCCACATCCAGGTAAAAAAGGTTCAGTCAAAAATTAGAGGCTCATATTTTCATTTGCTTCCTCAGATGAAAGGACTAAGTATCAAAGACACTGAATTATTGTTTTCCGCACTGTTCTCCCCTCCAGTCTGGACTGGTAACCCCTGACAACCCAGAGCAGCTAATCATCGCTCTGGAGCCAGAGGCCGCCTCTATCTACTGCAGGAAGCTCCGCCTCCACCAGATGATTGACCTGAGCTCCAAGACAGCATTCAACAGCTACAGCTCGACTGAGACCATAGGAACTGGGATGACGCAGGGTAACCTCGCCTGCTAATCTAATCTACTGTACAAGACATGTCTTAGACACACTTTCTTGAATTCAGAAAGAGTTTGGGGGGCAAGCTAGTATAGTGAGCTATACTAGTTTGGTGGTCTCAACCTAGCCTACATGGGATACTGCGGTATGGTTGTAATCAGTTCCATTGTGCCACACAACTTTCACTGGTACTGTGCAAAGCTGAAAAGCAAAGATGTTGGTTTAAGGTCCAGTATCATCGCCAATAGAGAATTAATGGATGCACCCAATGTACTTATAGCACTTATAATGTAAATAGCTTCAAATTTCATTTGAATTCCTTATTTTACATTTGTGTTGCAATTTTGACCCATTGTCATATGATTTGAATGGAAGGAGGAAGGCTGTTTAGTCCCGGCACTTAGGACTAGCTCAAATCAAGATAAAGGCAGATTCAGATACAAATGAAAAATTATTATTGGAGACTCAAGAGCCATGAGAATGATTGCAAACACCATTACCCTTATAAAAGTGTCCCACAGAAAAAGCATAGCAAAGTGTACAAAGCACTGTGAAAGCATAGGTAAGCATTGTAAAGCCCAGAGAGCCATGATAAGGCATGTTAAAAAAACATGGAAAACCATGGTAATCTATGTTAAATGCATAACCATGGGGGGGAAAAGCAGGAAAACTGCAAAAACTGCCTTGGAAATGTACTGTTATAAACAGTGAATAGTAAGTAAAATGTAAAAAAATCAATTCAAATAACATTTGAAGCTACTTCCTGTATAATGCTCAAGAGAAACAGGAAGTGAATTTCTTGTGGCAAGAAAAATGGGGTTCAGAGTTGAAGTGTAAATAAAGTCTGGCAAAAAACAAACAAACTGCAAAACATTAAAAGAATGGTAAGACTGTTCTTCCAAAGAGGTAAGCATGGTTTTGAAAGCCTTGGTTATCACACCTTTTAAATGTACTTTTCAATGGATTCCCGTATCAGGTACATTCATTGTATTTATTTATTTATTTATTTATTTATTAACTCCTTTGATACATCAAAACAGTGAAGTATTGCGATCCACAAAGGAGAGATGCCCCATTCTATAATGTCTTCTGCATTTCTTTTGAGGGAAGGGGTGATTTTTACTAGAGTTTTACTAGAGCCAACAAACCTGAAAAAAATAACATTATTTGCCAGCAAATAAAGCAGCAACAGCAAAAGTTTAAGAGATTTTCCAAGATTTTCTCAACTCTCATCTGTATTGTGTTTTCAAGTACTCTGCAGCACGTTTGACAACTGAATTGAGATTTATTCAATATAAAAAAAGCTGTTTAAATCAATGCAATGCAGTAAGTTGATGGACAATGCATAGCAGTATGAATTTGTATCCACAGTTTAGAAAGGCGTGACTGGGTAGTGCATCTCCACACATGCTAGTATGTTTGTTTTTTTTGTTTTTTAATTTGCAAGCAGTTGCATTTCTAACGCTGGTAACCTGCAAGGCTATGCTTGCAAGTGTCATGCTGAATCACAGGAATAAATCCAGATTATGGCGCCGCTATGTCAATTTTAGAGTATAGATATATGTTGGTTCTATAAACTTTGCTTTAATCCAGGCCCTGGTAATGAAGGGGCAAGCCTATCAGTGGGTCTGCCATTCCTTTTACTAGGAGTCAAATGAAGAACTATATGTTACTTAAAAGGATCAAATAAATCATTTTGCTATTCTTTATATTCTTTATATGAAAATTAATAGCTAACATATGCTGAATAAAACTTTTTTGTATTCTGCTTCTTAATGGAAAATTATTTGTTTTCAGACAGACCGTTACATAGGTTTACTGTTGTCAACTTCATATTGGGATGTTTTAGGATCTAAATGAAGCCTATTGTGTTCTTTTTTAACATGTATTTATCTGATGTCCTCATTTCTGCATATCTTATCATTTATTAATTAATAATGTTTTTTTTACACAAAATCATGTGTTTTAAAGTATTATAAAAGCTTTATTATTATTATTATTATTATTATTATTATTATTATTATTATTTTCAGATTGATACCTCCTGACAATATAGAAGTACTACAACTAGAGCAGGAGGCTTTTATCCAGGATCATTTCAGTTGTTTTAAATGATTTTAAAACACAAGCTAAGACCCTGTTCACACTTGCGATTTAAGGTGGCACAGGGCCGCTTTAGGGCCGCCTTTTCTCATATGTGAACGCTCCAAAAAAGAAAAAGCAGCCCAGGACTTTACATATGTATGAACGCAAAGCAGACTAGGGCTGGCCTTTTCGTATCACATGACCAGTGTGGTTGCACTACTCAGTAGACACTCCCAAACTCACGCACTCGCGAAACGTAAATAGAAAGCTGAATGCTCTGCTAGCCAAGACAGCAGTGGATCAGTATTGAAGGGTCATTATTCCTACACCATACAAAATATTAAATAAATAAAATCTAGCAGGTTAACGTTCAGATTGTTTCTTTCACATAATATACGAGCTGCAGTGCATTCATAATTATGCTTAACTTATGCTTGTGAGCTTGTCTTGTGAATGTCAGTC
Source organism: Huso huso (assembly GCA_036884735.1). Taxonomy (NCBI): domain Eukaryota; kingdom Metazoa; phylum Chordata; class Actinopteri; order Acipenseriformes; family Acipenseridae; genus Huso; species Huso huso. Next base: position 21,748,882 of record CM072668.1, on the reverse strand, counting down.
AGTGATAGTCATTTGCAATCTGTGAAGTATCTGTTACAAAAATAAATATTTATACCTGTCAACACTTCTTGAGAGAATAATGTGATTGTGGGTGGGATTAAGCTCGTACCATCACCCCGTTACACACCATAACATTGCATCAAAATAGGTCAATAATGTTTTTTAAATATATAAAATTGCTACTGTTCTGCATTGAAAAAAATATGTATTAATAAGAAACATCTGCTACAAATCAAGACCGATAGCTCTTCTATTCTGAGTGCAGGCTATCGTTCCATAATTAAAAAAAAGCAATTTGCCACATTTCAGGCCTGCTTTTAAGTCATATGTGAACGTGCAAAGGTGCCTTAAACCGCAAATGTGAACGGGGTTGCAGACCTAAATCTGAGGTGGCCCTGGGCCCTAGTGTGAACCGAGTCTAAGAAAAAAAAACAGATGGTTAATCCTTTCCCCATTCGCAACTAAATTAGCTGTATTTCATACGAGACATTCTCCACCTTCAGTAACAAAACGTATCTTGCCTGTGAAATGGAGATGTTCAATCTTTGTAGATCTGCCCTTTTTATAATTGTAATGGATAAATCATAAAAGATAATGATATTGTATTGATAGGATTATTACGCTTGGCACTGGATGGAGCATTTTGTCTCCCTTGTATATTTGGTGAAGGCTGGCACACACACACACAGGAAGAGTCATTGTCTGACATTCAGATTTTTTTTCCTATAAGGAATTCCCGGTATCAAATGCATTCCTTCAACTTGAAATGCAACATGAAAGAGTACAAAACACAATCACTAGTTTATTTTTTTTTTTTGTTGACAAATGCTATGAAAAAATACTGTTAAAAATCAATATATGTTTAAAACAATGTGCTCATCTTTCATATAAGAAAAACTGATGGTAATAATTAAAGATAAGATTTACTGGACTTATTTTGTTAGACTTGTGTACTTCATTGTGTAGATCATTTACATAGACCCCAATGACTTGCACCAAATCATTTTTGTTGTCATATAGAGACAAATGAGGTAATTTGAAGTCACCAGAATACTTCAAACGCCACGTATCACCACGTGGGCATGGCCAACACAGCGTCAACTGAGGAAGCAACAGAAGTTGGAATAGATTAATTGCTAGCATTAAAACATTAAAACTTGTAATCTTTTCAGAATAAAACAGCAAAAACGGTGTCCAAATTTCTGTATTATTGAAACATCTAGGGGTGCCCAATATTCATGACGGCAATCTATCAAAGCTGTTCCAGCGGCAGCATGCTTCAGTCATGCTGGTTCTAGCTGTGCCTGCTCATGTGCAGTGATGCTGGGGGAGCTGCAGCCCTATTCTGGTCAGGAAATTTAATTTTGATACTGTCAATTGCTTTTATGTTGGTATTGATAGCTTCTGTGCGCTTGTCATTTCTTACATTCAGTCATTTTCTTTCTGTTAACAACCAGCCAAGGAAGTCGTCCGACGTAACCGGCAGAGCCGCACCTTTTTTGTTGAAAATGTCACAGGAGAGCTGTGGTCAGAGCTGGCTGAAGGTAGAGTGCTTTCGCTACTTTGCTCTTGCTGGGTCTTATATTGCTGGCATGGGCACACAGGGTTTTGTTTTGTAAAAGCAACACAACGTCAAACCCACTCTGCTTGTTCACATCAGCTTATTAATACCCAGTTCCATGTCTATGAAATCCGATTCTAATTACTATTGTCATTTCTTCAGTGTGTCACGCCCACACAGTAACTGTATGTGTTTGATATGAAGCTGGGTAAATAGACACAGATTGTGACAGGAATGCACTGGCAAAGTGTGCAAGACAGATGTCACGGGAAGAATAGGGAAAATTAAAATAGATTTGCACAATCATTCATATATTGGTCTCACATTTTAAAACCTGATATTTGGTACGACACTAGGTTAAAGAAAACTCTTTGCAGGTCTCGCTTTCAGTCTTGCACATTGATGGTCATTTCTCATGGGGAGTGAATTTGTCTCCACCCCTTCAGGGCCTTCTTTCATTTCTGTAACTAACCAGCTGCTTCCCCTAATGACTGGCATGCTTTACAGCCAGTTGACTGCCAAAAACATTGTAGTGAAGTGACCTAGGATGTGGAAGTGTAACTGATTTCTTGGAAAGCAGGCCAAGCAAACTGAGAACTTGTGTAGTACCACATATCATGTTTTAGAATGAAAATACATGTTTGCGATATCAAATACATGTTTGCGATATCATATAGGAGGCTGTGTGGTCCAGTGGTTAAAGAAAGGGGCTTGTAACCAGGTCCCCGGTTCAAATCCCACCTCAGCCACTGACTCATTGTGTGACCCTGAGCAAGTCACTTAACCTCCTTGTGCTCCGTCTTTCGGGTGAGATGTAATTGTAAGTGACTTTGCAGCTGATGCATAGTTCACACACCCTAGTCTTTGTAAGTCGCCTTGGATAAAGGCGTCTGCTAAATAAACAAATAATAATAATAATAATATGCACATTAAAGATGTATATAGTGAAGTAAAGTGCACTACAGGTAAGATTATATGATTTATTATGGTAACTACAGCCCCTTTTAATAAACCCCATAGTGCAATGTTCATACATTAATGGAAACTTTAAGGGACCTGTATGTGCATAAATTGAGCAATATAAAATTATTTTAAACAAACTACACTGTTCTCCAACATGCAGTGTGAACAAATAAATGCACAACTACTGAGGATGGGGCATTTGTTGCCTTTTCCAAGCCACTCAGTCCCCTTGGTTACAAAATATAATTTATGCCATATAATATGGTCTTGTTGTCTTCAAATACAAATATATGTGTTTAACTGCAGTGTGGAGGAAATACTGCCCCCGCCCCGCACACACACATATTACTTACCCCCTTTTTTCACTCACTCCCATCCACCTCCCCCAATCGCCACCCAAATTGAATAACCCCATGGTAAACCACAGGGTCTATTGTCCAGTCCAAAGAGCCAGATGATGGACCCTCAAACCAAGTGGGTGTGAGGTCAAATGTTTAATCTTGTACTATACTCCATAGTCAAATAAATACTATTCATTACAAATTCAGTGTATGGGGGAACTACTGAGAGATTTAATATAACATAATATTTAATATATATGACTGGGTGGGTCATTTTTTCAAGTGAATTACATTTCTGCAGTGGTGAACCGCTTTGTAAGTCTTACTACTGTATTCATGGATTTACAGGGGGTCTGAGTTGTTTTTTGTTTCAACTTGTTCACTTTTGTTTCTATTTTATAATGTGTATTGCAGTCTAGTGGTAAACAATGATTGCTTTTGCTCAGCACTGTTTAAAGTCTCAGAGGCTGCCTGCACTGGAAAAAAGAGGGGTCTAAACAGTGACAGATCTAAATATCGCTACTGTAAACAATCTATCAAAAGCAAAAATCCATCCAACAATCCTTATTCCACTTGTAAGTTTGGTTCTGTTCCTCCCTGTAAAAATATAAAAAAAACTTGGGAAGGATATTTTTAATGATTTTAATAAAGGTATGTATCTCCACTGTCATTTAGATCAATTGAATATAACCCAGAATGTTTAAAACACATATTTATTTCCTGGTTGAAACAAAAATATGGACCATTTTGGTGTATTTGAGGACCAGCAGTTATGATATATATATGGTATCGAAAAGCAGTGATATTAAGAGAGTATGATGATTGTTTTTTTTTCCTCCTTTTCCCAGGCGACCGCTATGTAGTGGTTGACTGTGGCGGGGGCACAGTGGATCTGACTGTCCATCAGATTAGACTGCCTGAAGGACATATAAAGGAACTGTACAAGGCCTCAGGTAAAGCGTATTGTCATGCGTGTTAAGGAGATTGAAACTAGGTAAATAAATGAAGAAATCCATTATGTTAAGAATTATTTAGGTTCATATCAGAAGAAATGTGTGAGAATCCTATTTTTTAATCCAGAAACATTTTTATACTACATACAATCTGTAGGTAGAGTAGGTGGGACAAGCAAGATTATATTGTCTCATGATTTGAATGAAACGAGGAATTCTGGTCAATCCCAGCACTTAGGATTCTCCAGTCAAACTCAAAGCAACTAAAAACCAGGTAAAGACAGATTGAGTAAAATTATTCAATGTTGGAGCAAGATAACCTAGAGATACTCAGAATGATAGCAAATACTAAAATACAATAAAAAAAATAACAAAAGTGACATTTGAAACCCATCACACTTGTAGTACGGTAGCTGCCAGCTGAAAAAGCTGTAACTGACGTTCTGAATCAAATCCCTTGTTTGTGTCGGGATAAACAATGGCCATTTACGGGACCCCAGAGAGCAGTTTACTTCGGATACAACTAATCAACTAAAAGTCTTGTTTCCTTTTAGAAAGGAACAGGGTTTATTACTGTTATCAATTCTTCATATCCATCTTGTGACAGCCAATGATCAAGGGTCAATATTAGCATATCCTTGTTGTCAGTTTTTAATTTGAATGTCTCAGAGTACATGAAAGCAGCGTAAGCGCTTCATATTAATTAACACATTACTAGCAGTGACAAAAGCATGCCACCATATTGGCAAGATACATTTTAAAACTCTTTTATTGATGCTGTAGATATTTCATCAATAACTGTTAAACACTCAATAGTGCTACATTTAGAAATACCTAAAGAAATGAAATCAATTCAGTGACAGCCATTTCAACTACAAGTATTTTCCAACACTGAGATGAGTTTGGATTAAAAATGATTATGCCACTGCGGATGTGGCTCTAGCTCATGTAATAAAGTGTGAAGGATCTCTTAATGGCCCCATTAAGAGGAATGTGTGTGTACTGATTTATCATGCATTAGACATTACTCATGCCAAGGTGTGAAGGGCACTAGTTACTTCAAGTCACATAGGCAGGGAAAAAAATAAAATGGAGGGAGAAAAAAATATACCTCTGTAATTGACCTACAAATCTTACAGTGATCTAATCCAAGACATCATAATGATCTCTAATGCTTATTACAATCCAAACCATACTTTAGGTTCATCAGAATCAGGTCACTGCAAGTCACAAAAGCAACACCCAAATTTGACATTTCTAGATTCTTAAACAAAACTGGATTAAAAATATGTTTGTTTAGTTCAGCACATTGAGTCTAGAGGCCCCCAAGTTTACGTTGCAGACATTATATTTATATATATATTTTTTTATCATTCACTTTCTTGTAAAGTGCTTCACGCTGACTATATGAAATGAATGATGCGGTTGAATCCCTACCTCTTCTCTTGTGATTGCAGGTGGTCCTTACGGTTCTGTAGGTGTAGACTATGAGTTTGAAAAGCTGCTGTGCAAGATCTTCGGGGTGGATTTTATCGACCAGTTTAAGATCAAGCGGCCTGCAGCCTGGGTGGATCTGATGATCGCGTTCGAGTCACGGAAGAGAGCGGCGGCTCCCGAGAGAACCAGTCCTCTCAACATCAACCTGCCCTTCTCCTTCATCGACTACTACAAGAAGTTCAGAGGGCACAGTGTGGAGCACGCCCTCCGCAAGAGCAAGTGAGCACACGGAAAACAACAAGATTACAGTCATGTAAAGCACTATCTCCACTGCCACAAACCCTGCTCTGAACATCGTTCTCCAGAAGTGTTGTGCTGATGCAATGACTGCACTTTCTTCCTTCTGCATGCAGGTTCATGCAGGTCTCTAGTGAAGCCTGGTTCATACTTCAATCATGTGACTGTCACTGAGGGCATTTCTACTCTGGCGTTCCAAGGATGACTGGTCGTCAGATTTTTTTCTCAGTTCTTGCTAGTCGTGTTGTACGACTGTCTCCCAGTGGTCACCAGTCTGAAGTATGAAACAGACATTCCCAGGACAGGATGAGTGTGGAGACAGGGTTCAAAATGGGAAAAGCCATCATAGGTGCTGAAGGTCAAAATCATAATTATCAATATTTGATTTTAAAAAGTGCATGGAAAGTTAAGTCTCCAACTCCAAATTTTTGATATTTTGAAAAAAAGTTTTTAAATCTTTGGTGCTCTGGGAATATGACTTTCATTCAACATTTATTCAAACTGGTAGCTGTTTTCATCTTAAGTTAAACCAGTCCCCTTTTCTTTTTGTCTGCTAACAGTGTAGACTTTGTGAAATGGTCTTCCCAAGGAATGCTTCGGATGAATCCGGATGCAATGAACGCTCTCTTTAAATCCACAATAGACCACATTATCCAGCACCTCAGTAAGTACTGGAGTTCAGTTACTTCTGTGGGTGGCTTAAAGGGTTATAAGAAATAATTCCATGAATCTTACCTATTGTTCACTTCTGTTTAATTAAGTGTGCAGTTTCAAAAGAAGCATGTGTTATAGTAAACATGATTATCTTGTACTACATTAATTAGGTTAAAAAGATATTTGTTTACAAGCCTTGCTTTCAGATAGTGTTGCACTTCCTTCATGTGAAATTGTCCCCCAACACACTTTACTGATCATTAAGCAAACAGGTGTTTCCCCTACAGATTGACATGCTTGCAGCCAGTAACATTCTTTGACTCAGAAAACACTACTGAGGTGTAATGACGTAGGAAGTGAATAAAGAGCATGCTTTCAGAGAGTAAAGCAAGCAAACTGAGAACTTTAACCTAGTATAGTACCAGATAGCATGTACAGTGGCTCTCAAAAGTATTCACCCCCCTTGGACTTTTCCACATTTTATTGTGTTACAAAATGGAATCCAAATTGATTTAATTAGGAGTTTTTGCCACTAATCAACACAAAAAAGTCCATAATGTCAAAGTGAAAAATAAAATCTACAGATTGTTCTAAATTAATTACAAATATAAAACAGAAAATAATTGATTGCATAAGTATTCACCCCCTTTGCTATGACACACCTAAATAAGCTCTGGTGCAACCAATTCTCTTTAGAAGTCACATAATTAGTTGAATGGAGTCCACCTGTGTGCAATTAAGGTGTTTCACATGATTTCAGGTTTAATACAAGTGTCTCTGGGAGGTCCCACAGTTGGTTAGTACATTTCCTAACAAAAACTACATCATGAAGACGAAGGAACATTCAAAGCAAATCCTGAATAAGGTTCTTCAAAAGCACCAATCAGGGGTAGGATATAAGAACATCTCCAAGGCATTGAATATCCCCCGGAGCACAGTAAAGTCCATTATTAAGAAATGGAGAGAATATGGCACAACTGTGAATCTGTCTAGAACAGGCCGTCCTCAAAAACTGAGTATCCGGGCGAGAAGGGCACTAGTCAGGGAGGCCACCAAGAAGCCTATGGCAACTCTAAAGGAGTTACAGTCTTCCACGGCTGAGCTGGGAGACACTGTGCATAAGGCAACAATAGCCCGGGTGCTTCACAAAACTGGCCTTTATGGGAGATTGGCAAAAAGAAAGCCATTGGTGAAACTCACATCAAATCTAGGCTAGAGTTTGCCAGAAGGCATTTGGGAGACTCTGAGACCAAGTGGAAGAAGATTCTATGGTCTGATGAGACCATAATAGAGCTTTTTGGCCTCAACGCTAAGAGCTATGTTTGGCGCAAGCCTAACACCGCACATCATCCTGAGAACACCATCCCTACCGTGAAGCATGGTGGTGGCAGCATCATGCTATGGGGATGCTTCTCTGCATCAGGGCCTGGAAAGCTTGTGAAGATAGAGGGCAAAATGGATGCAGCAAAGTACAGAGAAATCCTGGAGGAAAACCTGCTGAAGTCTGCAAGAGACCTGGGACTTGGGAGAAGATTCATCTTCCAGCAGGGCAATGACCCCAAACATACAGCCAAAGCCACACTAGAGTGGCTTAAAAAACAAAAAGGTCAATGTCCTGGAGTGGCCCAGTCAAAGCCCGGACCTCAATCCAATTGAGAATATGTGGAAAGAGTTGAAAATTGCTGTTCACCAAAGGTCCCCATCCAACTTGACGGAGCTTGAGCAATTTTGCAAAGAAGAATGGGCAAAAATTGCAGTGTCCAGATGTGCAAAGCTGGTAGAGACTTATCCAAATAGACTCATGGCTGTAATTGCTGCCAAAGGTGCCTCTACCAAATATTGACTCAAGGGGGTGAATACTTATGCAATCAATTATTTTCTGTTTTGTATTTGTAATTAATTTAGAACAATTTGTAGATTGTATTTTTCACTTTGACATTATGGAGATTTTTTGTGTTGATCAGTGGCAAAAACTCCTAATTAAATCCATTTTGATTCCATGTTGTAACACAATAAAATGTGGAAAAGTCCATGGGGGGTGAATCCTTTTGAGAGCCACTGTACAAAATAAATGTGCATTTAAAAATGGTATCTGGTACCATACAAGGTTAAAGAAAACTCTCAAAGCAAAGCAGGTCTATGGATGGATTAAAGAAAGTGTTGATGGGTTGGAGAGAATTTCAAGCATTGTAATAGAACACTCAAAAGTAACGCATGCATCAGTTTTCTTAATTTAATATCGTACCAGAAAAATGGCAAATACAAGAGTTCCATGGAAAAGAGATTTATGGAATTATTACACTAGCTTTAAACCCCTTTAAGAAATGATCCACTATTGTGTTGCTTTATTTTAAAGATCGATCGGTATTTGTAGTAAGTGTAGTGCTTCTATATATGTTAAGACTAAACTATTGAACAAGACAATGACTAGGGATGTCATATTATATTATACAATACAATATCTACACATAGAAATGAGAAATTATGCCTTACTTTAAATGCAAACATGTACCATAATAAAGTTATTAATAAATCAGTGAACAATTTAATTAATCTACTGCATATGGTGGCAAATGCCTTTTTACTTACTATTAAAGTCTAAAATACACTAAAGAGTAAGGTTTTTACAAAAAGGCAATTTTAACAGTGTAAATGTATTGCCACACAAACTCTGGGTCCTGCGTGCCAAATGAGATGGTGCTAGCTAATTTTTATAGCATCATATCTGTGTTTAATCCTGTCAGTGACATTAAACAGGACATCAGATGTCAGGTTCATTCTTGCTGATACATATGTCTAATTTTATAAGTTTATTTTCAGAACTACTGAATAACTGCCATTTAATTGGTTTATTCGACAACTTTTCTCCCCATCTGCTGGTGAAAGGCAGTATAGCAAGAAGCTTAGTGGTGCAACACACACCAGCAAACAAGACTTGCAATTTTGTCAGAAAGAAACTCTTTTATTAATAAAATTAAGTTTGCATTTCATTAAACATTTGAGCGGTTTTTGAGAGAGAATGCTAAAAAAAAAAAAAAAAAACAGTCTGTGACCAGGGCCCAATGTGCAATTTCCTGTTACATCACATCCTAATAATCAGCCACTTCCTTCATGTGTACCCAGGTGATCTGTTTGAGAAGCCTGAAGTGTGCGACATCAAGTTCCTTTTCCTGGTCGGAGGTTTCGCAGAGTCTCCTTTACTCCAGCAAGCCATTCAGACCATGCTGGGAGGCCGCTGTCGAATCATCATTCCCCATGACATGGGGCTGACCATCCTGAAGGGAGCCGTGCTGTTTGGCCTGGACCCCTCGGTGATCAAGGTGCGCCGCTCCCCTCTCACCTACGGTGTGGGGGTCCTCAACAGGTACATGCAGGGGAAGCACCCGCCGGAAAAAATGCTTCTGAAGGACGGCACTCGCTGGTGCACCGACGTCTTCGACAAGTTCATCTCGGCCGACCAGTCGGTGGCCCTCGGAGAAACGGTCAAGCGCAGCTACACCCCGGCCAAACCGTCCCAGCTGGTCATTGTGATCAACATCTACTGCTCGGAGATAGACAATGTCACTTTCATCACAGACCCTGGGGTTAAGAAGTGCGGCACTCTGCGTCTGGACCTTACAGGGACGGAGCCCTCCTCTGTTCCAGCCCGGAGGGAGATCCAGACACGCCTGCAGTTCGGGGACACTGAGATCAAGGCTATGGCACTTGATATCGCCACCTCGAGATGTGTCAAGGCCAGCATTGATTTCCTAAATTATTAATCCTGTATTCATTTAACCACACACAACTCACACAATGAAGAACCTGGAACACCTGGAGAATACCAAGGAGTCTTAGTGCAGTAGTTAAACAAATAAGTATGCCTGAAAGCTATGTGATTTGTCAGCAGTTCAAAATTATAATACCTACTATTGCAGCCCAATTGGCTTAAGACTAATTTAAAGACACAGCTAACTGCAGTCTTGTTTTACACTTAAATAGAATGTCTTTATTGGTGTTCTGCCGTCTGTGAAAGAAACTTGACTGCCATGCTTGTTTACATTCTCATTGTAGGGGTCCAAGCTTCCTGCGCCCTAGAAGTGGGATGTTATGAAGTGCTAATATTACACATTTCAAAATTGTGTGTTTGTTATAATAATGAACAGGCTACATCTGTACAACTGTTACATATAAAGCATTCTGGTTTTAGGAAAAAAACATATAACTGGTAGTATAGTCTGAATATATCAAAGTTTTACCAAATTCTTGCTGATAAATCACTTTTTTCATCACATGCCTACTTACGACACCAACACACTGATGAAAATCATACACTGCAAATGAATATAACACCATGACAAATTAGCTACTTAGGCTAATGGAACTGGAATGAAATCTGTCTTTTCAGGCTCCATTACTGTATTTCATCTTCACCCTCCGTAAAAAGCTATCAATGAAGTTACCAATGATATGCACATTGCTATGAAACTAATCTTTGAAATCCTAGAATGTGAACTGTTTCAAAAGTAAATAGGAAAACCAAAAGCTAACTAGAGAATGCTGCTAGTTGAACCTGCCTCAATATTTTCATATAGCCATAGCAATATGCGTTTGCCTTTTTTTCTTTTTATGCTTGTGGAAAATAGCCACTATTTAAATAGCTAATTATGGCATTTTATGTTGTATTCCAGAGTTCAATATACCAAAGAACACTGGCGTTGATATATAATAAAATACTTATTTTTATTTGAATGTATATACAATATTTAAAATATTATACAGATTTTTATTTTATTTTAGCAGCTTACAGATTTGAGAATATGCTGGCTAATGTGGATCGCTTTCTTTCTGTTTCATTATCACCAGCCTGTGTGTCAAAAACTTAAAAAATAGAAAGTGACATATGCGATTTTAAAAGGCGGTAGAATCCGACTGTAAGACATTTTAATAAATTGCTGTGTCCTGAAAAACTGAAAGGCCTTATTGTAAAACTGAAAGGCCTTATTTCATAGGAGTATGGTAAGTGAGCGGTGTATTGAAACCATGATTGATTTGTATTGTGTGTGTATGTGACCTTCCCATCATTTCCAGAAGCTTATAACATGTATTACATTCCCCCTCCTTCTTTTGAGAAATGATTCCATTACCATAACCAGCTTCACTAGACAGAACCTTTCAGGTGGAATAGCAAAGAGGAACATAGTCTTTACACCAAATCTACCACAGGGCATATATGCAGAAATGTAGACCTGTTTGTGCAGGTTTGCTCATTTTAAGATTAATTGCCCAACTGGGTATCCTTTTTTCAACACCATAGGCCTGGGAACTAATGCAGGTCAGGTCAGGTGTTTTTGAAAGAATTCCCCTCTGAAGGAAACTAGTGGTCTTTGTTTACAATTCTACAGGTCTTGATGTTTTTATATTGTGGTCTTCGGGTTGCACTCCCTTGTAATGCTCACTGAGTGGGACAAAACGGGACAATAAATAAAACGCTTCATTAATAAGTAGATTGACAGCCATCCTTTGTGTCAATTGGTGTGGGTGTACTTTTGAGCCATTAGTATACTACTAAGCACCAGCTCAATTTAGTGCACAGCAGGGTATTGACAGCAAAACTAAAGGCAAATTGTTTGCAAAGTGGCAGGTCACTAGATGGCTCTGTCTCTTCTGTACAGACCCTTTTGCTGATGCATACATTGTGCCCTGCAACGGGAACAGAAGATCTGCACCTGATCTCAGTCACAGTACCTTACACAGACGTATCAAAAAATCAAGAGCACAGTATATGAGCATGTGTTATTAGCACCACTCGGTATAATGGCAAACATCTTAAAAAATATAAGTGGATAGTAAAAAATAAAAAAATGAAGAAAATGTATTGCAACTCACATCAGACCTGTAGAAACTAAAACAAAACACAGAAGCGTGTGTCTTGTTGTTATTTAATCAGTTTAACTGTAGTGATTATAACTTGTTGCCACTAAGATCCAGGAAACCTTTTTTTGATTGAGGGCTGCAGTCTTCAAACTGATTTAGTTGAAAGCAAAATAGTTTTTTCTCTTGAATTTAGTCATGTCAAGCATGATTTCCATTTTGTTTTGAGCAATTTTTGTTTAAAGTGTTTCTCAATTAGGAAAGAAGTTTTCAAACTACAGTTAAACCGCTATTATCCAAAATAATTGGGACCAGAGGAGTGTTCTTATAATTTGTTCTGATAAATGAATGGCAACTGTAAGTGTTTATATGACTTTCCTAATGAAGAAATCTCCTAGGAAAAATCAGTAAGAAAAAATCAACCAACATACCCTTGAACTTTAAAATGATAACATTCATATAGCACTGAACTTTAAAATGATAACATTCATATAGCACTGAACTTTAAAATGATAACATTCCTATAGCACTGAACTTTAAAATGTTAACATTCATATAGCACTGAACTTTAAAATGATAACATTCATATAGCACTGCACTGCATGTCAGATACAGAGGATTGAATGACAACAGGGCTGATTTTGGTTGTTTTGCTGGCTGGCATAACTTGGAACCTGCTTAATAGAATACAACATATATAAATAATTATAATAAAGAGTTCCATAACATCACAAGGGTTGTGCAATGCATATCTATCTGTTCAAGAATGGTAACCGCTGTTCGTAGAACAGTCAAATTTGATAATGGACTACATATCTGAAGCTGCAAATAGCTGAAACTGCAACTGCTTTACAGACATAGCCAGCCATTGTTGCATTGTCCCTGCCTTGAGTCTTCCAAATGTACAAAATAATAAATGCAATTCCAATTAAACATTCTGCCTTGCTCAGCCACTTTCTTGTACTGGACCTTTTTTTTTGTTTGGTGCTCTGGTTGTGTGTTTAGTTCTCTTACAAGGTGACAGTCAGACAGGATGCCAACAGGCACCATGAGAGCTCCTCCTTCCTCAGCTGTGTAGTATTATTATTATTATTATTATTTTTATTTCTTAGCAGATGCCATTATCCAGGACGACTTATAATTGTTACAAGATATCACATTATTTTTACATACAATTACCCATTTATACAGTTGGGTTTTTACTGGAGCAATCTAGGTACCTTGTTCAAGGGTACAGCAGCAGTGTCCTCCACCTGGGATTGAACCCACAACCCTCCGGTCAAGAGTCCAGAGCCCTAATCACTACTCCAAGCTGTGTCCAGTGTTAAATCACTGTTAGGTAAAGATGAAAAGTGTAGGGATTTTAGAAAACAGCACTAAACTCGTTAAAAACCCTCCCTGTACATTTGTTATGCAAAATAATTAATCATGCTGCTAATGTATAGTAATGTATTGACACCCCCATACAGGTTATACATATTTTTTCCCCTTCAGAAATCCGCACTTCAAATTGTCATGGAACTTGGTATACACACTATTCAGTCAGAACAACTATGGTAACATTTTATTATGAATTGAAGCAATTGGTTACTGTACATAAATGGACCCTTCCCTGCATAAAGCCAAATACAGACAAAAGTATTTTTAAACTTACATTTCCACCTGGTTGAGGACTGACCAATTGATTCAAAAGAGACCACTTCATAATTTTGTTGTTCCCTATCCAACATGTCAGAGGTTATTGATCAACCTGAAAAAAGAAACAAGGACCAGGGGTCACAAATGGAGATTAGATAAAGGGGCATTCAGAACAGAAAATAGGAGGCCCTTTTTTACACAGAGAATTGTGAGGGTCTGGAACCAACTCCCCAGTAATGTTGTTGAAGCTGAAACCCTGGGATCCTTCAAGAAGCTGCTTGATTAGATTCTGGGATCAATAAGAGTGACAAGCTGGCTTTAGTGGTGATGTCAAACCAGAATTGAACACATAGCACTGCGAGTGAAATCGTGAAAGCACTGCTGCGAGGTTTATTAAGCACGGAGAAATAAAAGGTTTGAACACACAAAAACACTTTCTAAAAATAAAACGGCACAGCAGCCAAAACGAACAGACAGACAAACAAGTGGATGAACAGACACAAACAAGTACCGTGCTGGTTCTCCAGTACGTAGTAGCAATTGTTATGTCTTTTAAATAGTTTTTACCTCCTCTCCACACCCGTTCTCCACTCACCGAACACACAACCCTGAGAGAGTAAAACATGCATCTAAATATACTGTTGTGCTGGAATTCAATTACTAATTAATTATTCACTTGAATCCCAGCATGTGAACTAATTTGTGCAATCCCGTGCTCACATACTATTACATACTTTAAATGCACGTGAAGTGATTATGCATCCCTGTGCCTAAATACAACTATATATTTTAAATCACTCATGCTGCACAGATCCATTTATATCCTGTGCACGAATATATCTATACACCAACGTTAACACAACATACGCAACATATAACACACAAATGCACACAGGGGCAGGGCACATTGCCACAATAAGCTACTAACAATCAAACTACAAGATGGGCCAAATGGCCTCCTCTCATTTGTAAACTTTCTGATGTTCTTATGTTCTTATGAGTGACGGTATAAATAGGGGTCGAAGCAATGTTATCTGTTCCTTCATTTTTGTGTTTATGAAAAGTGACCTGGAAGGACCTGTCTTTCGTGTATCCGTATTGTGAATGTTTGTTTGTTCTGTCTATTTCTTTGTTTGTATTCACTAGACAGCTAACACGTTCCGGAGCTGTCACCAGAGGCCAGCACAAACCCGGAACAGCACTGAACTTGTATCACCAATAATTGTATTTGCACCACTAGCACTAATTCACGCACTAACGGACTTGTGTATGTGTTTTGTGTTTTGTGTTTTGTGTGGGTGTATAATAAAAACGGGACTATTATTTCAGGACAAACCCGGGGATTACAAATTAAGTAATACATGCTGCTGTATACTTAAACTTTATTGTTTTCTGTTTGTTTTGCAGTCAGGCACTGGACACAAAAATATTGTTAAACAACCTTTGCACCTGGATTATAATTGTCTGTCTGTTAATTTATCACCTGCATACTGTTTACCACTTTGCCACACATCCAAATAAACCATACACAACTGCATTGGAGCCTGTGACAGAAATATAATGAATCTTGGTTGTAAATCTCCCTCCCGACCTGTGAGGGCGCTAAGCAGCAAGAGCTGAGTTCTTTGGACGGGCTGGCCTGACAGTTCTTTCCCCGGGTCGGGAAGTCAGTCAGTCTGGAAGAAGGCGAGACTCCGTTGCAAGAACGTATTGACCCGGAAGGAAAACAATGTAGCAGCTGCAGATTGTAAAGGCAGCTGCATTAGTTTACCAAGGGGTCATGCGTGACAGCATATAAGGGGACGGAGACTCGTAATCAGTTCCTTCGCTTGGTTTGTGGTTTCTAAACCTAGAAGGATGGTGAGAGACCCCAAAAGGATTGTGACCAGTATCGTAAGTGTTTTTTGTTTGTTTGTTCTGTCTGTTAGTAATTGTCTTGTTTGTGAATCACCAGACAGCTAACACGATTCCGGAGCTGTCGCCTTGGGCCAGCACAAAGCCAGAACAGCACTAAGCCGGAACAGCACTTCAGTATTGTCACAAAATAAACTGTATCACCCACCACGAGCACTACTGCATGCACCCAGGACTGGTGACCGTGTTAGTATATTGTGGGACGGATATTCGTGTTTATTATTTGGTACTGCAACCCTGTTGTTATTTACTCCGTGCACTACACATTGTTGTGTATTGCTGGAGATTATTATTTGGTCACCAGACCTGGGTACATTTAAAACTGTTTCAAACTGGATTCTAACTCTCTGTGTTTCATTACTGCACTGCATTACCCCTGCACCTGCATGTACCACTTACCACTTTGCCACAGAGCCCCACAGCACCAGTTCCATTAAACGTTGGGAGGTCGCCGGCACGTTGGTAAGACCCATGGGCATGGCACAGAACTGATACAGTCCTCTTCCAGTTGTAAATGCTGTTTTTTTCACAATCCTTATCAGCAACCTCCACCTGCCAATAGCCATTCGAGAAATCCAGAGTGCTGTACCAGGAAGAGCCTGCCAGGACATCAAGCGTGTCGTCCACACAAGGTAGAGGGTGCGAGTCCTTGACTGTGATGCTATTCAGCTTGTGGTAGTCCACGTATCCCCAGCTGCCATCCTTCTTCATAACAAGGTCAACAGGGGAGCCCATGGACTAGAGCTTTTCTTAATAACACAGTCTGCTAGTAATTCAGAAACTTGGTTGTCAGTTTCTTGCCGCTTGTCTGGTGATGTGCAATACACACACTGTTTAACTGGTGCATGGTCGCCAGTCCTAATGTTGTGTTTGCAAGTCCACAGAGCCCTGTGTTTTGTGGTGTGGCATTGAAAATGTTGCTGTACTTAAGCAGTAAGGCCCCCAGTTGGTCTATCTGCTGCTGCAATAGAGGCGAAGCTTCAAGAGAGATGAAAGGCATTGGAATTGAGGCAGCTATAGTGTTACAATCAAGAGTGGCTTTTGGGGTTAATAACCAAGTCCTCATCATTGATATGATAGAACTGTCCCAGGTAGGTAGGTCAAAGTCAAGTTTTTTTTAGCAATGATTTTTCCATTGCCATTACAAGCAGATCACTGACGAGGATTGGTCATGGAAGTTAGTAAATAGGTTTTAACCAAACTTAAAACAGAAAACAGATGCTCACTGCTTGCAGTTGTTACTGGAAGAGTGATGACTACTTTGATGATTTTTAGTAATATATATGTATAAGTAATATAGTATCCTTTTAGAGTTGTACCAACTCAAAATGAGAATAAAAACTACCGGTGGTGCGAGTTTAGCTTTCATTCTCCCCTCTTCAACTCAGTAACTTCTTAATTAGTTAAAATGGCACTGGCTAATATCAGGGTGGCACCAGGTTTTTGTGGGCCCTGGGCAATGGACATCCAGTGTCACCCGCCACCCCCAACCCCAAATCAAAAATATTTTCCTATCAAAAAGGTTTTCATAATCAATAGTCCCTCGATAAACCGGACATGTCTGGAGACGTGAGTTGTCTGATTTTAAAAAATAATAATAAAAAATAATAAAATAATAAATCTGTACAGTAGGTCTATACACAAATCAAATGAATACCTGCATGTGACAGGCTGACTTGGAGTGGTGAGGTGTGATGATGTCACGGACCAGGAAGTAACTGAAACCAAAACAGTGGATGGGCGGGTGAAGCTGAATGCAATGGCACTCAGCGTGTTTAATAAACAAAACAAATGATTTTAACAAAACAACAAAACAAAAGGGCAAGAGGGCCAAACGAATCAGACAGACAAACAAGTGCTGGCTAATCCAGCATGTTTTAGCAATTGTTATTTTGTCTCTATCTCCCCGTACCTCCTCTCTCTACACCCAACAACCAACCCCGCAGCACGGACAGCTGCCGGTTCTTATACTCTGGCCGAGGGGTTAACTAGCTGTTAATTATCTTATTACCCCTCGGCCACAGTCTGCACGCGTTTGGTAAGGATGCATGACTGTCAGCTAGTTAAATAATCAGTAGATGATCAGTCATGCATCCTCACGAGGTTTTAAATGATAAATATAAAAACAACAACAAAAGACGCGGCGCTTTTATCCACGCCGCAAACAAAAATACAAATAATAATACATTTTCTTTTTACTTCAGCCTACCAGTAACACACAATAAGTCACGCTGCTGCATTTTACCATTTTACACATTACTGTACAATGTGAAATAATTGTATATAATATATATATATATATATATATATATATATATATATATATATATATATATATATATACAGACGTGCTCAAATTTGTTGGTACCCTCCACAAAAAAAAAAACGAAGAATGCACAATTTTCTCTGAAATAACTTGAAACTGACAAAAGTAATTGGCATCCACCATTGTTTATTCCATATTTAATAGAAATCAGACTTTGCTTTTGATTTTTTATTCAACATAATATTGTAAATAAGAAAACAAATGAAAATGGCATGGACAAAAATGATGGGACCGCTAACCTAATATTTTGTTGCACAACCTTTAGAGGCAATCACTGCAATCAAACGTTTTCTGTAGCTCTCAATGAGACTTCTGCACCTGTTAACAGGTAGTTTGGCCCACTCTTCCTGAGCAAACTGCTCCAGCTGTCTCAGGTTTGATGGGTGCCTTCTCCAGACTGCAAGTTTCAGCTCTTTCCATAGATGTTCGATAGGGATTCAGATCAGGACTCATAGAAGGCCACTTCAGAATAGTCCAATGTTTTGTTCTTATCCATTCTTGGGTGCTTTTAGCTGTGTGTTTTGGGTCATTATCCTGTTGGAGGACCCATGACCTGCGACTGAGACAGAGCTTTCTGACACTGGGCAGTACGTTTCACTCCAGAATGCCTTGATAGTCTTGAGATTTCATTGTGCCCTGAACAGATTCAAGGCACCCTGTGCCAGGTGCAGCAAAGCAGCCCCAAAACATAACCGAGCCTCCTCCATGTTTCACTGTAGGTATGGTGTTCTTTTTTCTTTGAAAGCTTCATTTTTTCGTCTGTGAACATAGAGCTGATGTGACTTGCCAAAAAAGCTCCAGTTTTGACTCATCTGTCCAAAGGACATTCTCCCAGAAGGATTGTGGCTTGTCAATATGCATTTTAGCAAATTCCAGTCTGGCTTTTTATGTTTTTTCTTTCAAAAGTGGAGTCCTCCTGGGTCTTCTTCCATGAAGCCCACTTTCAATCAAAAAGCGACGGATGGTGCGATAAGAAACTGACGTACCTTCACCTTGGAGTTCAGCTTGTATCTCTTTGGCAGTTATCCTTGGTTCTTTTTCTACCATTCGCACTATCCTTCTGTTCATTCTGGGGTCGATTTTCCTCTTGCGGCCGCGCCCAGGGAGGTTGGCTACAGTTCCATGGACCTTAAACTTCTTAATAATATTTGCAACTGTTGTCACAGGAACATCAAGCTGCTTGGAGATGGTCTTGTAGCCTTTACCTTTACCATGCTTGTCTATTATTTTCTTTCTGATCTCCTCAGACAACTCTCTCCTTTGCTTTCTCTGGTCCATGTTCAGTGTGGTGCACACAATGATACCAAACAGCACAGTGACTACTTTTCTCCATTTAAATAGGCTGAATGACTGATTACAAGATTGGAGACATGTGTGATACTAATTAAAGAAACGAATTAGTTTGAAATATCACTATAATCCAATTATTTATTATCTTTTCTAAGGGGTACCAACAAATGTGTCCAGGCCATTTTAGAATATCTTTGTAGAATAAGCAATAATTCATCTCTTTTCACAGCTTCTTTGCTTTATTCTATGACATACCAAAGGCATGCAAGTATACATGATAAAATAGCTTTTAATTTCATCACTTTTCAGGAGGAAAGAAGCATTATTTCAATGAGCTGTAAGGGTACCAACAAATTTGAGCACGTCTGTATATATGTTTAATGAAAACTATATGATTTTAGTGCAAATTTAGCGCAGGGGTCACAAATGGAGATTAGATAAAGGGGCATTCACAACAGAAAATAGGAGGCACTTTTTTACACAGAGAATTGTGAGGGTCTGGAACCAACTCCCCAGTAATGTTGTTGAAGCTGACACCCTGGGATCCTTCAAGAAGTTGCTTGATGAGATTCTGGGATCAATAAGCTAATAACAACCAAACAAGCAAGATGGGCTGAATGGCCTCCTCTCGTTTGTAAACTTTCTTATGTTCTTATGTTCTTAACACATCAATGTGATCTGGCAACAAATTCAATCAGCTAAAAAAGAGAGGAAGGAGCTCCATGTGACATTCCTAGATTTGGCTAATTCATATGGTTCAGTGCCACTTGAACTTTTTTGAGCAGCATTTGATTGTTTCAGTGTACCGATGACAATAACAAATTTAGTGAAAGCCTACTTTGGAGATTTGCAATTTAGTTTTTCAATTTCAGAATTCAGCACTACATGGCAATGCCTAGAAGTTGGAATAATGGCAGGATGCACCATTTCTCCACTGGCTTTTACCATGGCAATGTCAGTAATCATTAGGGCATCAAAATGGGTAGTGGGAGGAGAGTGCTTGGCTTCTGGAATGTGACTACCACAAATTCAAGCATACATGGATGACATGACAACCATGACTACAACTGTAGCCTGCACTAATCGATTATTGGGCAAATTAACCAATAACATTGAATGGGCATGAATGCAATTCAAGCCCACTAAATCAAGGAGCATCTCTATAATTAAAGGTAAAGTACTAGTAGATAAAACGTTCTTCATTAATGGTGAGGCAATACCAACAGTGTCTGAGAAGCCAGTGAAAAGTCTTGGGAGATGGTACGACGGGGATCTAAAGGACACAGTTTGTGTGGGAGAAGTTAGACAACAAGCAGTGGAAGGGTTGAAGAGCATAGACAGCAGTGCTTTACCAGGCAAACTAAAACTCTGGTGCTTTCAGTTTGGTCTACTGCCGAGGCTGCTGTGGCCACTGAATGTGTACAAGGTTTATTTGACAACAGTAGAGAAGCTGGAAGCTTTAATCAGTTCATACATCAGGAAATGGTTGGGAGTTCCACGCTGCCTCAGCAGAGTGGGACTTTATGGTAAAGGAATACTGCAGGAATACCTGTTTCCGCTCTAACCGAGGAGTTTAAGAGCGCCAAGGTCCGACAGGAAATGACATTAGTAGTCACGTGACAAATGTGTAAGAGAGGCAGCACCTGTGTTGAAAACTGGAAGAAAGTGGGCGGCAAAGAAAGCTGTGGAAGATGCAAAGGCTGCCCTTCGAATCGGTGATATCAGGGGGCAGGTTCAGCATGGAAGAGGGGGTCTTGGTCTCAGTTCAGCTCCTCCTACATGGCACAAGGTAGCCCCAGCTCAACGGAGGAAGCTAGTAATCAACGAGGTGCAAAAGCAGGAGAGGGTGAGGTGCGTAAAGGCCGTTTCCCAGGCCAAGCAGGGAGAATGGATGAGATGGGAGAGTGTGGAACAACGCAAGATTGACTGGCAAGACCTATGGTCAATGGAACAGAGCAGGATCAGTTTCCTCATCAGGTCAACATATGATGTTCTCCCATCACCACAGAACCTAAACCTCTGGGTAAGAGAGGATCCCTCATGTCCTTTGTGTTCATCACCTGCAACATTAAGGCATATTTTGACAGGATGTAAGATGGCTCTAAGCCAAGGACTGTTTACTTGGCTCCACGACCAGGTGCTGTGATGTTTGGCCTTAGCATTGGAAGACAAGCGTAACATGACCAATAAGTTGCCACCAGTTCCATCAAAACATTACACACAAAAGACAACATGCCTACGCCCAGGAGAGCAACCGCCAAGAAAAGGTGTTAAAACCAATCCTCGTCCAGGACAACTGGAAGCTGCTAGAGACTGGAAAATGCTGGCAGATGTTGGTCAAAGGCTTATTTTTCCACCTGAGATTATCACCACTAACCTTTGACCAGATATTGTCTTGTGGTCTGGATCAGCACACCTTGTTCACCTGGTAGAGTTAACAGTGCCATGGGAGGATGATGTAGATGTAGATGAGGCGTATGAGAGGAAGAAACTGCGGTATGCTCAACTAGCCACTGAAGCGGAACAGCGAGGATGGAGTGTCCGGGTTTACCCAGTGGAGGTGGGTTGTTGAGGATTTGTGGCACACTTTACAACCCGGTTTCTCAGAGACGTTGGATTCAGTGGCCAAGAGTTGCGTCGCACAGTGAAGAACTTATCTGAAGCAGCAGAGAGGAGCAGCAACTGGCTGTGGTTGAGATGGAAAGATTCTGGTTAAGACTTCAAGCACAATAGAAAGAAAGGAACGCTGATGTACGGGTAAGTAAGCTGGGCTGAGTTGAGTGGGGGACGGAGGGGGGTGATGCTGGGATGCCAGAATCACCGTCGAGCCATCTTGAAGTGTCGTGGGCTAGTCAACGAAACATCGAGGATGGAAGGTGCCCACTTGAAGACCCCAAAGATGTACCCTATTTAGCTCAATCCAGATGGTTTTCATACTGATGCGCTGGGGAGACTGCACTGTGGTTGATCCCCGGAGCCAGCATCGCAGCTTTTGTGTGTGCTGATGCGCTAGGGAGGCAAAATAAGCTGATCCCTGGAGCCAGCATTACACTTCAGCCATCAACACCAGGCAGAAGGATATCTACATTATCATATGGAAGGAAACGCAAATGGATGGAGACACAGATGGATCACATTAGATTACTGTGAAGCTATGTCTTAGTTGGTGCTTATCTTGGCAAGAGCCGAGTTCAAATCAGCATGAAGTTTTAACATCTACTCTCGTGTAATGGAAATCATTTTTCTTCACACCTGCCTCTGGAACTCTCCATCAAAACCCTTCCAACAGCTTTTCACAGATTGGAATATCTTGACCTTTGGGAATTTTCTCTCTCTTTCTCTCTCTCTCTGGATTGTGGGACTGTGGGTGGGGCTTGTGAGCAAGGAGCAGTGAACTGTGCGAGCAGTGAACTGTATTAGTAACTTTAAAATAGTTTAAATAAACATATAAATATATATTTTTTCTATAGAAGTTTGTTTTAATATCTGCAAACGTTTTAGTCAGCTTGTGCACCCGGGTATGGGCTCCCACTTGGGTGGAACAGGGGGACTGACTCGGAGACATGGGTTAGGGTTAGGGTTAGGGTTAGGGTATACCTGACCGCGATGTCTTCGTGGAGGATGTGTTGTTGGCGGTGGGAAAGTCAGTTGGGTTTGGAAATATTAAATCTGCCTCATGAATGAACAAAGCAATAGTTGTTTTCCTGAGTCAAGAAAATCTGGTCAGTAAAATTGTGAAAGAAGGGTTTGTTATAAATGGTTGATTAATTTCAGTTATGCCCCTATCTATGCCTTTGACTAAAGTTATTCTTTCAAATATTCCCCAGTTTATTGATAACGCCGTAGCTGAAAGAGAGCTCTCTCGATACGGCAGAATAATGTCGCCTTTTAAACAAATCCCACTCAGTTGCAAGGCACCATAAATTAAACATGTAATGTCTTTCAGAAGACAGGTTTTTGTGCTTCTGAACGATCCTGATCTTGTTTCAAATGCTGCATGGCGTTTTAACATTGACGGCAGGGACTACGTGGTGTCTGCAAGTACAGACATAATGAAATGTTTTCGTTGTGGGGAACAGGGCACCTCAAACATTCATGCCCACAGTTAAACGCAGAAGCAGGTCCGAGTGGTAGTAGTAATGGCGAGGGGAGTGGGAGGGGGCCGAGGTGGTTCAGAGAGCGCAGGTGGAAGAGATAGAGCGACTGGAACCGGGCGACTCAGCTCAGCAACAGCCCGCCAGCAGCGAGTCTGCAGCTGAATCAGAGGCTACTACAGCATCGGCTGATGCTGACCAAAAGGGTGAGTTCAAAGTGGTGGGGAAGAAGCGGCGGCTGAAAGAGAGGAAGGCGTCCCCTGCTGCTGCTGACACGCAGGGCAGGGGGAGTCGATTTGGGGACCTATGGTTTCCCACGGCAGCGACGGAGGGTCTCAGCCCTGCGCTGTGGTGAAATTCATAGAATAACTTTTTACTAATACAATACTGCATTTTATCTTTTCCATAAAGGTATAAGCCAGTACCCAAACCTACAACACTGGAGCCCATTTTGTATGCTTCCACCATCTGGCAAATGATAATGAATGGCATTTCTATGATGGGATGAAGGAAATGAAGACTCCAGGTAGTGGAGATGTAGTTGCTACTCCAGAAGTAAATTATTACACCAGGAGTTGCAATGGGACAACTACTGTTGATCTGAGAAAGTGAAACTTCAGTGGACATTACAGAGGTAGGAATTTCTATTGATTGACATGAGTTGTGTGCACTACATTATGATATGATGATCTAATTGGAGACTTATACAACATTTATTCTAAAAAAACGTTTTTTTATGAGGATCAATCCATTCAATATCCAAACTTCAAGTCTGAAGACCTAACTGAGACAGTATCTTTGTAGTAAATGGATGACATGAAAGCTTTAAGCTTTAATTTTTTCTATTCGTAGGAAATGGAAATTATTGAAGATGTTCGTGCTGCAAATAAATGGATGGAAGAAAACAGAGATAAATGTGTTGGGAAAGTGTCAAAGCCATCCATTTTTGCAATGGAGCAGGAAGAGTTTGAAGAAGCCATTGCAAACTTCAAAATATCTGCAAATCCTTCAAGTGAAGAGAGAGGAGAGTGCTTGGAACCATTCCAGTTCACTTTTACAGACAGGGCAGACTGGAACTTATCCTTTCAGAGATGAGAGACAATAAGAAACTGTATGTACATGCAGTACATATTTAGAAGAGGAACAAAATGTGAATGCTTTTTGACATGTGTGCCATGTTCACCAGCTGTTTTGATCCTGAAATCAGTGTTGGCCTGAGCAAAAAAATAAATGAATATTGTTTAGGAGCTTCCCCTCTATAAATATCCACATAGAAATTATCAGCCCAATGTGATTTAACCCCTTAAATACACTGTTACTTATTCAACTATAATACATACATTGGCATGTGTGCCATGTTCACTCTTATCCTTCACAATGGGTACTTTTAAGATTGGGAGCTTAAATGTAAAAGGGACCAGAAATCTTCAAAAGAGAGTGGTGGTTTTTGAATTTATAATGCCAAAAAAATTAAATGTAATATTTTTACAAGAAACGCACTTGGATGATACTAATGAGGCTGAGCGGCTGAAGGGGTGGAAGGGGAAATCATGGCACTAATGTCAGTGCAGGGGTAGCAATTTTATTTTCGAATAATTTTAAACCTGATTTTATGAAAACAACTGAGGTGGTTACAGGTAGAGTGTTGATGGTGCAGGTTAAGGTGGGAAACTCATGGTTTGTTTTTGTAAATATATATCTCCCAAAAACAGCCAAGACAGAATTGAAGGGGATTGGAACTGCATTGTGGATAGTGATCTAGATAGGAACCATTTGGAGCCCAGTCCACAGTTACACAATTTCTGAAGGTAATCCACTCCCTTGAGTTGGTTAATGTCTGGAGGAACCAGAATGGTATAACAAAGAAATACACCTGGGTTGGCGCTGGGCAGGTTTCTTTGGCCAGATTCAACAGATTTTACTCATCCAGTCATCATTTAAATTTATGCAGAGAATGTACAATCACCACCAATAGTCTGTCCGATCACTGCCTGGTCACACTGCTGTGCTTTATCCCCTCGGGTATGACACGCAGTGCCTACTGGCATTTAAACAACCGTTGACTACAAGAAATGACCGCCGCCCTGCAATAAGGGCTGAAAAACGGGCGGGTACCATGGCTCAGTGGCCTTAATGCAGAGTTTTATAAAGAGTTCTGGGGTCTGCTGGGGCTGGGGCCGAACCTGCTCTTGGTGCTGCAGGAGAGCCTGAGGGACGGGCTGATGTCCCTTAGCTGTTGACGGGCAGTCATCACCCTGCTGCCAAAAAAAGGAGATCTGACCTCTATAAAGAAATGGAGACCAGTGTCACTCTTTTCAATCAATTTTAAAATTCTGTCCAAGGCCCTTGCATGTCAGCTGAGAGTGGTGATGACAGTGGCAGTGCTCCCTGACCAGACATACTGTGTGCCCGGCAGGTTTATATTTGATAACATTTTTTTTATTAGGGATATAATGTCAGCTTCTAAGCTTTGTGGGTTAAATTGTAGTCTGATCTCCCTCAACCAAGAGAAGGCCTTGGACCGGGTTGATCATGATTATTTATTCATGGTCTAGAGACCACGGGGATAGTCCCGGGTTTTCAGGCCCACATTCGGCTCCTGTATTGTCGTGTTTTCAGTGTACTGAAGATCAGTGGTGGCCTGAGTGAACAGTTTCCTGTCCAGAGAGCATCAGGCAGGGTTGTCCCCTGTCTGGAATGCTTTATTCCCTCTCCATAGAGTTCTTGTTAGATAGGCTGAGGCAGCTGTTCACCGGTCTGCCCATCCTCGCCCACCCTTTGCAGGCAGTTAAGGTGGCAGCATACGCTGACGTGTTGATCGTCTTTGTGTCTGACCAGCAGGATGTAGAGGCTCTCTGCTAGTGTCAGGAGCAGTTTGAGAGGGTGTCCTCAACAGGATAAACGGCAAAGAGGCGAAGAGCAGCGTGGGGACCTGTGCTTTTTCAGCTTTTTCTTTTAGTTGATAAAAAGGATCCAGTTTAGCTCTGAGAGTACTAGTCTCTGAAAAATAATATTTCATCACAATTCGATAAGCCGTTTTCCTCATACAGTAGAATGTCAATTTTCCGATCTTTGATCAACCGTACTGTCTAATCAACCGAAACCACCAAAACCTTAGATGGTGCATTGTGTGCTTTAAATTGTTGCAGTTAAGCAAATTAAAACAGTCACCTTGTTCTTGATTTTGAGTCTGTTATTGAGCAGCTATGAACATTTATTTGATTAATTTCAATTGCACATTATTACAGTGTCTTAACAGCAAGTATCAAAGTATAGAAACATTTTACTGAATTTTTGAAGTTTAATGATTCCTAAAGTTCTGTAATATATCAAAGTTGTACTGAATTGTATTCTTTAATGATTTACAAAGTTTGGTATATGGTACGTTTAATAACAGTATTTCATTACCTTAACTGTAGGTGTTAAAGTTTTACTGAATTGCATTAATTTCATAATTTTAAAGGTACAGTAATTGTTATTAATACCTGTTTGATTATCCATACAAATTGATTATGCGAACTAGTATCGGTCCCAATTAGTTTAGATAATTGACTCTCTACTGTATATGGAAAGATTCAAAGTGTGACATAGGCACTTATGTACAACCTCTCCCACTATATTCCCATTGCCAGAGATTTTATCTCCTGCAGGGAAAATAATACCATCACATGCAGTTTTACTCAAGGACATTGAAGGAGGCACTAGCCGAAAAGTCTATCTACCTGACATTTTTAGCGTGTTTTGGATTTATGCATTTATTTTTTTTAACCTTCTCTCAAATTTCTTGTAGGCTTTATTCCTCACTTATAGGTTTGGGAATGTATGCATGCTTTTTGTGAAGCCAATAAAAAGGTGATTTTGAAGAATGCAGAACTCTGCCTTCAAATCGCATCCTCATCCAAGCTGAAGCCAATTCTTTCTGACCAAGAGGTGACACGGGCTATAAACAATTTTACTGTGACCAGTGTGAATTTGCTTTGAAAGGTAAGTACCTGTATGAGAAATATTTCTACTCATTTTGCTTATTAATCTTTTTTTCTGTTTTTATTGATTTTTATATACTTTATTCTACACTGATTTTGAACATTTACTTTCCTATTCGCAAATTAATTATTCATGAGAGCTGCTAAAACGCCATGGAAAAAACATTATTGGGGAGTTCATGAATTACAGTGGACGCAAGGAGTGTTAATAACACTCTCCTCCAGTCTTGGTATGTGAATCAGTCCATATGGATCTTAAAACTGAATGTCTTAGTTTTTCTTTTTTATTTATTTATTATTATTATTATTATTATTTTTTACTGTTTCCTAACCGTGGATGGCTGCCATCATTCTGAGTGGCTTTATTGTAGTTGCTCAAACATCGTGTTTTTTTAAGGTGCTTTAACAAGTTCAATGCTCCACTGTTATTATTATTTATTTCTTAGCAGACACCCTTATCCAGGGCGACTTACAATTGTTACAAGATATCACATTACAGTTGGATTTTTACTGGAGCAATCTAGGTAAAGCACCTTGCTCAAGGGTACAGCAGAGGTGTTCCTCACCTGGGATTGAACCCACAACCCTCTGGTCAAGAGTCCAGAGCCCTAACCACTACCCCACACTGCTGCCCCCACTGTTCTACTGTGCTGCATTAAAAATGTGTAATGTAGGCTAGATCGGCTAAATGTCTATATGTGTAAGCGCCAGCACCATCTAGTGCACAGCAGGGTTTTGCTAGTAAAAAGAAACAGTTTCTAGGTCACATAAAGTATATCTGTGGCAGTTAACTAGAATCAAAGAGCATCTGAATGCATCAAAAAAAAAACATGACTATTTGAAGGTACTTACTGTTTAAATATGAGAATGCTGATGATGTAAAGCAGAGCTGTCAATTGGATGGCTCTTAAGCCATATACTGTATGACTCAAGTCATTGAGCTTCACAGTATGGCTCTTTTGAAACATCCCATTCAGGGTTTTGCAATGGTTTTGAAAAGGCCTTAAGGATAATATGTAGTCTTCTGTAATAGCAAGTACCATCTAAATCTAGCAACATCTGTAATGAGCAGAAAACTGCTGTCATAGTGTAATAACTTCTATTTATTTTACTTTATTGATATGTGGTATTCAGTATGGCTTCATTTTTTAGCCAAAACGGTTGGACTGGATTTATATAGTATCCATTTAATAATAAATACATAAATGAATAGTTAAAAGGAGTTGAAAGTTTCTCAGCCAGGTAAGAGCACATTTTCCTATCCATTTTCAGTGTCTGAGAAAGAGATATTGGAGCCCCCAAAGATCGACTGGACAGGGTACATCCCAAAATCGTAAGCCACAGAGTTGGGTTTGGGCAATCGCTACCACATGATGACTGGGAAGTACTTCAAGACTTTCAAGAATTCCATCTCAGGGGACCCACAGGCCTCTTCCAGAGCTCTCTCCAGTACACTGAGATGGGCACTGTGCATGGAGCTCTGTCCAGTACACTGAGATGAGCTCTGTGCATGGAGCTCTCTACAGTACACTGAGATGAGCTCTGTGCATGGAGCTCTCTACAGTACACTGAGATGAGCTCTGTGCATGGAGCTCTCTCCAGTACACTGAGATGGGCACTGTGCATGGAGCTCTCTACAGTACACTGAGATGAGCGCTGTGAATGGAGCTCTCTACAGTACACTGAGATGAGCTCTGTGCATGGAACTCTCTCCAGTACACTGAGATGAGCTCTGTGCATGGAGCTCTCTACAGTACACTGAGATGGGCACTGTGCATTGAGCTCTCTCCAGAACACTGAGATCGACATTGTGCATGCAGTTCTCTGCAGTGCACTTTAAGAAAAACCTGGTGCTAAATTATCTCAGGGGGTGTTGAGGTCAGGACTGAGTCACTCTTACTTGCAGAACTGTGAGGGGAAGCTCTCACAGGGCCCACTGGCACCATGCCTGACTGTGGCCAGTGCCATCGCCCCTCATCCTTCATGAGCACTGGGAGACCATCTAAACTAAACTTGCATATATGTTGTGTGTTTCAAAGGGATGATTTCATAGTCCATGTATCAGAGGGCGCAGGAAAAAGACTTTACAGACCTGAAGGGATGTTGCTTCATTACACTAGATACATACCTCGTAAGTTCAGCAGTTTTTAAGGAATTCTAAATTATTCTACAGAAGCAAGTCTGGGTAAGCAGATCCTCTACAACATGTATTCCCCAAGAGTAAATGTGTATGTGTTAACTACACATATATTTAGTAATCGTGATTTTTCTGTCATGGCTCTAACGGAAATTTCTTGCACTATGGCTGACTGTAGTTAGCACCATTGTCCATTACAGTAAGAATGATTAGCACTAATCCAACAAGCTTTGAGACTGCCAGAAGTCACCCATATATTTCAAATATGTGAATCACTGTACTACATCAGAATTAGAAGGCTATTTGTTTTAGGCTAGTTATCAAAGACTGTTGCCGACATGGCAACATCTTTCTGCATTTAAATTGAAGTCTAATGCGATAGTGTCGTATGGCTTCAAAAGCCGAAAAACAAGATGATTTTTATGATTGGCTTTGCGATGCATACATGTCTGGCTAATTTTATATGGCAAGTGAATATGAATATAAATGATCTATACCATTATGATGGAAATGACATTCTTTTTAACAGCCTGTTTTACAACAGTGATTATAGGGTGGGGAAATCACAGAAATGATTCCCAAACAATATGCTGCAATCAAGCCCATTATGAGCAACTGAAAATGTCTTGAACCGACAAATGAATACAAGTGTGGGCTTTTTAAATTAGATACATAAGTGACACACTGAATGATTTTTGCAGCAATTCACTAAGCCTAAAAGGAAAAGAAATACATACATTTACACTAAATTATATTTGATTATGTTTTCAAATTGTGCCACTCAATCTTTCAACAGTGATATCTAAGACGTCTATACCGGATGCAAATTGTAACAAGACGAGGAGAGGGTTTATCATTCAAAAAATATTTGATCTTGGGGGCACGCATACTGGTTTAAATCATTAAGATCTTGTGTTACCTGACCTAAGGCCATACTGTATGTGACCTAAACAAAATAACTATATATATAACTATATATATATATATATATATATATATATATATATATATATATATATATATATTGTTCCCTTACCTTTCACAATTTACTTTCTTTTTTATGTCTTTAAGGTGCTTTGCTCTTATCCACCATGCGTACATGACTAGGAGTTCAATAGCTCCTCTTCAGCTTAGATTGCCTACCATAGACTTATGAAATGTAGGCTAGGTCAACCAAAGTGTCTTTATATTAGTAAGCACCCACACCTTCTAGTGCACAGCAGTGTATTAGGGAGAGCCAACTTCTCATTTAGAGATATCTCAAGTTACATTTCAAGATATCATTAAAAACGTCACGTTATCTTTAAATATTTCAAGATATCTCTAAATGATTTATCTTGAAATGACTCACAACTTATTGGGATCCATTTGAAGATATCTCAGATTAATTTACAGAAATTATTTTATGTACCTCTAAACGTAAACCATGGTAATCAACCAAGCCAAATTTTCATTAAAAGTATCTTAAAATGAGCATCAGGTTATCCAGTGATAACCTGGACAATCTGTGGATTGTCTTAAAAAGAAAACTGAGAGCAAGAGGATTTGGTGGGAGGGATAATTTGCCACTAAAACAATATGTTGGTATCTGCTAAAATTGGTACACCATTTAATATGATATGTGTCTTGGCAGTCATTA
This sequence comes from Huso huso, assembly GCA_036884735.1. Lineage (NCBI taxonomy): Eukaryota > Metazoa > Chordata > Actinopteri > Acipenseriformes > Acipenseridae > Huso > Huso huso. The sequence goes on along the minus strand of CM072668.1, from coordinate 21,717,802 downwards.
GGATCATCTCTTAATCCAACACACAGTAGATCACAAACTAGGGCAACGATGCTTCAATTGTCATTTATTTAAAACACCCAGGCTGTCAACATTAACTCTACACATTTTAGCATGGATCTAGGGACTGCAGGACCTCTTTACCGACTGACCCACTCCCACAGAACTGCAGTCTGAAAAGCAAAGAGAAAATCACTGTGTGAAAAATGTGTCAACAGCACCCTCTAGTGTTCATCTGTTACATCATCTAAAATCATGTGCCAGGGAGAAAAAAAGGTTTCTAATAATACTGTAAAAGTGAATCATTTAACAGAATCTGCCCATGTTAAACCAATATAAATTAATCTGTGTTCAGATTAAACAACCATGAGTGTTGTTCAAATCCCACCTCAGCCACTGACTCATTGTGTGACCCTGAGCAAGTCACTTAACCTCCTTGTTCTCTGTCTTTCGTAGTAGTTGTAAGTGACTCTGCAGTTGATGCATAGTTCACACACCCTAGTCTCTGTAAGTCGCCTTGGATAAAGGCGTCTGCTAAATAAACAAATAATAATGTTCCAATAATAATAATAATTAAGAGTTGAGACAAACCAGCTGCCCAAATCCCAGTTGGTGCAAGTTTAAAACAAGAAAGCAACAAGGTTAGTGCAGCTCATGTAAACTATAACTGGTCTACATACACCTGTCTGTCCTTTCCGCTCTGCAAGACCAATAACTGTGCTCCAAACTTTGGCAGGAGCGGGTTGATTTGACTGTTATCCCAGAGGAACTTCACTTTTTGGACTTCTCCAACATCCACCTCTGTATCAATGAAGGCACTGTATGTGCTTCCGGGTTTGAGTTTTGTTCTGTAAATAAAGACAGAAATATTAGGACCTATCTATCTTCACTGTGGTCCATGCAGGTACCTGTATTAGCTATTAACAACTGATTTACTAACATCTTAATAAACGTTCATGTTTTGTTAATGGCTATTTAAAGAGTATATAGCTTCAAAATAGCCACCATGACCATTGTTTTTATCAGATCAGATATATAGGTTACTATTTACTAACCAAACCAGAGCTGTTCAAACTTACTGGCTAAAATAGAACAACCACTAATATTGTTATATTGTGGAGTTCATCATCTGTTGGAATGCCTTGAACTAAACATTAACAAAAAAATGAAACATGCATTAATATGTAAGCAAATTATTAGTAAACCGTTTCATTGTAATGCCCCTAAAAATGAAGTGTGACCCACACTGGTAATCTACTGCAAGGTTTCCTAAACTTTCTAAGCTCCATTGCCCATTGAAATTGGGCATCTTGACCCAGGACCCCCACCCAATGAATCCATTCTTCCAATGTTATATAGTGGTAGTGATAGCATGGGCCTGGGGAAGAGAGGGATAACTAAACCAGAGTTCAGGGGGACAGGTTAACAGTTACACTCTGGTGTACCATTGTAACAAAACGAATGTGGTATCTGTAAATGAGTGTGCACAATACCCATTGCTATGTTAGTAAGTTTCTATTTATCGATTCCAGTATTCAAAAGTTACACACATATAGCTTAAACATTATCGTTAGACACACAAGGTATCACCTAGTCAATTACTATTGTTCTGGGAGAAGCAGTCTGGTACGGGGATGGTCTGTCATCAGGAGAGGATTTCAGTTAAGCTTTTTCACTCACACTTTCAAGTGCCTATCTTATATATTTTGCCTAACTGTGTGTGTGTGTGAAGCTGAACTTTGAGATCTCTGCTTACACTCTATTTTCCAAACAATATATAAACACAATCAATTTCATGGCATGAGTTACAATTGTTATTCCAGACACAGAACATAAATGTACCCCACTTTATCAATTCCTCTATATCTTGAGTTGAAGAACATCTTCCCACAACTGCTTACTTTACAACAATATTTGTTTAACCTTCATTAACCTTACACATCTGTAGTTAGAGAGGACATTCAAGAGCCTTTTTTTTTTATTTAGTCATCGCCAATTATTTTTACCCCAGTTTTCTCCCCAATTTGGAATCGCCAATTGTATTTTTATTAATTCTGGTTCACCGCTGCAACCCCCCAGCAATTTGGGGAATGGAGGCTGACACATGCATCCTCCGAAACGTGCCCCTGCCTAGCCGTCTTTTTTTGCACTGCAGATCCAAAGCGATGCCATCAGACCTATAGTCCCGGAGGACAACACAGATCTGGATGGCTCCACTGCAGACCCACAGGCACCCTATCAGCCACAGGATCAGCCACAGGAGTCGCTGATGCGCAGTGAACCATGGATTGCCCTTCCGACCTATGCCCTCCCTACCCGGGTGGTGCTTGGCCAATCGTGCACCGCCCCCTGGGAACTTCCGGTCATGGTTGGCAATGACATAGCCTGAATTCGAACCCGCGATCTCCAGGCTGTACGGTGCATCCTGCACTCCACGCGGAGCACCTTTACTGGATGCACCACTCAAGAGCCCCCTCAAGAGCCTTTTTGAAACCACAGGGGTGAAAAGTCACCAGGATGTAAGGACTGAACTTGTTACTGAAGTACAATCTTTAATCCTTTAAGCAAATGTTATCCCATTTCGTATATAACACACTTGGATTTGATAGCCCCAGGTATAAATCAGTAGAGGAATCACTCACTTGGCGATTTCATGCTGTCTTGTGTTTCCCTTTGTCCCATACAAGGAAACTTTCAGAGTGCCTGACACATCTCGGTCACCGGTTATAGTTACTGTAACCTTGTAGTGCCAGCCTGTGTGGAGAAAAGGGAAAGCTGCAACTTAACAATGTAAAAACAAGAATCCATCATCCACAACTTCCAAAACACAATCAAGAGGTAACAATCATAACAAGTCAATTATGAAAACATTTCAACTCGTGAGATTTTAGTTTATAGAAAGCGAGGTGTATCAGGGCCCTGTTACAGTACAGTGCATGTAGACTGACTGGCCAAATAATTCGATTGAGCTGCTTCCAAATCATTGTTTGTGTAGAAGCAGCTGTGCGGTGGCCAGTGCTGGAGGTTTCTAGTTGTTTGGGCAACAAGATGACATTCACAGCAAAAATGTCTATGACCGAGACACTGTGACACACCATTTGACAACCAGAGGGTTGATCAACAATGTCACTATTTAAATAGAATTTTAAATAATACAAAACAAAAATGTTGCACCAGTTCTGAATCACCCTGTATAGTATGTGCTCCTGTATATTTGGAACATACTGTAGTTAATTTAATATGATGTAATTTTCATCTGATACAAGCCATCTGATACAAAGAGCTTTCAGTTGGTTGTATCGTGTCAATATCAGAGTCTAGTATTTATTATCGAATTGTTTCTAACATAGTTGTATTGATAAGCATACGTACGCATGAAGGGTCTGGCATCGCCGGTGTTCAGATAGAACTTCATGTTTTCAGTGCCAGCGAGTGCCTTGAATGCAATAGAGTGGTGACCCATCACAGGACAGCCTTCAGTGGGGCATGGGAAACACTTTCCCTGGGTGTCACAAAAGTAGCATGCTTTAGTTTATATCACTGGGTTGCTTTTTAACAAATTCTGTTTCTTTAATTGTCTAATACAACCTGCTTTGTCAAATTAATTCCAGTGTAATTGACCTAATATGAATTACTATCATTTTAAAGGGCTCACATTTTCCTACATAAGACACATTATTTTCTTTTTTGTTTGTTTTTCTTTTACCTCGGTTTTCCCCCCAATTTAGAATGCCTAATTATTATTTGTATCCCGGTTCACTGGTGCAACCCCTTGGCGACTCGGGAAATGGAAGCTGGAACACGCGTCCTCCGAAACATGCTCCTGCCAATCTGTCATTTTTCGCACTGCGGATCCACAGCGAGGCCACCACACCTATAGTGCCGAAGGACAACACAGATCTGATGGCTCCACTGCAGAACCGCAAGCGCCCTATCGGCCACAGGGGCCACTGGTGCACGGTGAACCGTGAATTCCCCTGCCGACCTAAGCCCTCCCTACCCGGGAGGCTAGGGTCACGGTCGACAGTGACATAGCCTGGATTCGAACCTGCAATCTCCAGGCTATAGGGCACATCCTACACTCCACGTGGAATGTCTTTACTGGATGTGCCACTCGGGAGCCTCCCAAGACACATTATTTTCTTAACTTTATAACTAAGCTGTATGTTAAGATGTACTGGTATTTGTCATGCATGATTTATTATAAATAAAATGTGTCCCTGTCACTATGAAGAAGAGCCTTTTCTTTTAATTGTGGATATGCTCCCCACAGAATACACTGATTTTTAAAACTATTACTTTCAAATCCTTTATCATTTGCTGTGCTGGTGATAACTTACAACCACAAAATCCTCAGTTGAATTACACTTGTATCCAACAAAGCCTCCTGGGTTTAAGATGCTATCGGCGTAATATTTATAAGATCTCAGGTGATTGCAGGCCACAAAATCCCGGGTTCCTATTAAATCAAAACAATATAAATTACAAAGAAAAAATGCTATGGACAAGAATTCTGTCAACATGTATAGGTCATTCCACTTGAAACTGGCTGCTCGAAGATAAACTAGAATTGAGATACTCTAAGGGGTAGTTAACAACTTGATTAACATTGTGGAAATTATACATTAAAAATATTGTAGTTATTATTGAGCATTTAAATATTATTGATGGAATGGCTATATAGAATATAGCAAAGTGTAACACATTTAATTAAACATATACACCTCCCCCCAGTCTGATATGTGTTGCATAAGCAGTTAGAATGTTCCTGTCAGCTCCATCCTTCGGCACACATTGTGTGTGTGGGTGCAACTACAGTTAAGCCCTGCAGTGTATGTGTGGAAGATTCAATAAGATCATTAGTGGTTTTGTTTTTTAAATGTCCCTTGTGTCCTTGACTTTAGGCTGGGAATTGCAAGTGTCACTTACAGAAGTCAATGAAATGTAAATGCCTTTAATGTGTAACAGGTGTGATTATTTCATTATTCAGAGTATACATAACTGCCCTTATCAAACCTGCACAGACGGCACACCTGCCACAAACAAACATAAAACTGTACAGTACCAGTCTGTCCTGGAGTCGGACATGCTTGCTTTGATACCTATGCTTGCTTTGATACAGCAGGATGGCGTGTGAGTTATCTTTATTTTCTTTTTTCAATCAAACAGCTGTTCTCTACCAAAAAAAGAAAAAACTGTACCACAATAATTTTGATAATTTTGGACCTTAACCCCTTAAGGTACACAATGAATTGAGCAGTTGTTCAAATTGTTGTTTTTAAAATACATTTGAGGGGTACTCAGGTACGTATCACAAGGAAACGTACAATTTGGATGACCAGATCCAACCTGTCAGTATATTTTAAACCCTGTTTTGTGTGCCTCACTGCAAAAATAAAAAAAGGTCCACCTTATAAAGCGGCTGCACTGTACAGGTTTCAAATATCATTTTTAAGGAAAAGAAAATTCTAACAGCGATAGTGCCCTCTCAATGAAGGCTTGGGACTCCCATCACAGTCATCTACCAGACGGTACAGTCTATATCCACAGGCACTATCGCTTGAGAAAACTCACTTAAGATTCTGATTCTGAAAAATACAGCTTGGATAAAAAATAAATAAACACACACTGACCTTCCCATATGCCATCCAAATCTACAATTTGTGAAACAATATTCTTCTCACATCCTGGCATCTGTTCTCCTCCATTTGGATAGAAGTCAAGGTGGCCGACAGCTTGGGACATTCCCAATCCTACAATGCAGTAAGACGTGTTAGCAGCTAATGTTTCACAAGGTGTCACTATCAAACCAAATCCCTTCATTTTCTCCTTACTGGTTTTTCCCCTTTTTGTGCACATTTTAAGGGGTGTTTATTCCTCTATGCCACCATTAACTACAGGTTCAGGGGGTGTTTAAGTGGGTTATTAAGTGATTTGAATCTCTTACTTCCATACCTTACTCGTAGTTTATGCAGTTTAAATCGGGAGGTCTGACTAATGCATCCTCCTCAAAACAGTGGGTTTACAAATCCTCATTTCGCAGAGTGTAGATAACAAAAATGGTAATATCTGCTTTTCTCTATTTTACTCTAAACTGAAATTAAGGGATTACCAGTCTGTAGAAACACATGTTTAAGGTTTCCCTATTTTAAACTAAGGGGAGAGTTTTATTTTTAGGGGCAAATTAATGGAAAAATAAGGAGATTTTAAGGGATATACGACCGTGTTGAGAAAGACTAAAAAACTACACCCCTTACCAAGATTAGGGACCATGGGTGCTGAATCGGTATGGATGACATCAACAAAAACTGCATCACTGGCATCCAATCGGACTAAAGTCGCTGCGTTCTGAAAATAAGCCTCTGCAGGGTCTAGGCCTGTGGGTTTAAAAATAATTTAAAAGTTAGTTAACATATAATTATAACCCCTACAGTCCCAGAAAAGGCTCAGTATTTAACACTTAAATACGGGTTCGAAGGAGAAATGCTACTTCAGTAAGAAGACACAGACACTGCTTTACGACACAGGCAAACCACTTAATGGTAGCTTATTGAAGTTCTCTATAACTAACTGTCTGTAACCAAGCTATAGTGAATCAGGGGTTAAATCATCACTAACAAGGACCCACAAATACATTCAGATGTCAAAATGTTGGCCCTTTACATTCACAGCCACCCAGCCCCCAATCAACCTGAACAGTTAATTCACATTTTACAAAAACACGAGAGCTGTCTTAGCAAAGCAGGTTAAATGGGAGCCGGTTTATAGTATTGAAAACTGCAATGGCTCATCTGAGGATCTACATGAGAAAACACCTAAACCAGCAAGTAGAACTCTTAACTGTATAAAACACACATTAGAAATCACCTTTCTTCCAATGTGTTATATACATGTGAGCGCAATCATGATTTAACAGCATTGTTTCCCATGTGTCACCCAACAAGTGGGTAAATACTGAATGCTGCTACTAAACATTTATGAAATAATCTTATGCAATGCCTGGGTTCAAGCACATGGCTTACTGATTCATGCACTTTGTTTATTTTCTATAGTTATTTCACTATGTGTATCTGTTTGCAAATAATAAGGACCCTTAGACATGTACAAGCATAGCAAAGTTTAATAAAGCACAGAGAAAGCATGGTAAAGCATAGGTAAGGACCATAAAGTCTAGAGGAGGAACAGTAAATATAAAAAAAAAAAAAAAAAAAAAAAAAAAACATTGCAAACCATGGTAAACAATGGTAAATACACAGTATAACCACTGGACAAAACTGCTAAATTACTGTGCAAATGAACTGTGGTAAACTTTCATAAGTGTGTTTTTGTTTATTAATTATTGTGTTCTTTCGTTATACCTACATCTTTTTTGGTTTAGCATAAGTGCATTAGATTGCTTTGTGACAAAATGATTGCTCCAGTTGTACTATAGATTGATGTCTTTTTAAACTATGTTACTACTGCGTTTATCTTTGTGAATGGTAACCACTGGTTGTACATATACAAGAGCTCAGAAAAACATGGCTTCTCATAGACATACTGTACCTGTTATTCTTCCAAGACCTTTGATTTTCCTGCCGACCTCTCCCGCACAGTGGGCCCCTAAACTATGGCCAATAACATGGAAATCAGCAGGTGCCTGGTTGTAGTTGCTCTGTTTGATAAACAAACAAGTAATTTTTAACAAACATTAGTAACAGAAGCGAATAATCGGTTTTACTGAATTACTTTTTATTGATCTGTGAACAAGAATAAGTAATTCATGGGCTGCAAGTGCATCTTTGCAAACTTGTGAATATTTTGCTAACGACAGCTAGCCACCCTCTGTATTCACCCGTAAGTATTTGATCAAGTAGACAATTTCTGCCGCGACGACTCGGATGTTATGGGAACTCTGAAGGTAGCCGGTTTTCGACCCTCCTTGCCAGTCGACACAGATACAGTTCACATCTTCTGTTTGCATCATCAGCTGTGGAGTGAAGGAAGTCAGTTAAACAGTTAGGATTTAGACTGCCAAATAAGCATTTTAAAAACAGTAGAAAACAGAAAAGAAATGGGCTGATATACAAAACTGTTTATTAATACTGTTCTATTTTGTACAAGATCTACTGAATTCAGAAAACTAAGGTCATGTTTCCAAATGTTTGCTTGCACAGCCTCAGTGACTGTAGCCAGTGCTATTGTTCTGACTGTAGCCAGTGCCATTGTTCTGACTGTAGCCAGTGCCATTGTTCTGACTGTAGCCAGTGCCATTGTTCTGACTGTAGTCAGTCTCATTGTTCTGACTGTAGCCAGTGCCATTGTTCTGACTGTAGCCAGTGCTATTGTTCTGACTGTAGCCAGTGCTATTGTCCCTCACCTTTCATATGCATCAAATTCAGATAGAACTGATCTTAAACCTGACCTTTACGTACTCTTGATGAATAGGCTTATCCCAGCTTTAAAAAGCAATGATCAGTGTGTCTCCTACCGTGCACATGTCCTTGAGCCAGTTTTCATCTCCTTGGTCAATAAAACCATGGACAATAAAGCGTGTGGTTTTGTTTCCTTTGTAGTTTGATGCCAAAATGGATGATGGATTTAGTGCTGAGATTTCCTGAACAAATGACAGAGGAAAAAAATGCCATTTTGTCTTAATCTGTTAGATTAATATGAATTTAATTGAGCAATTAAGTTATTTTATTAAAAATCTAAGTACATCAGTTATGTTTGCAGTAGATTAGTAGTACTGTTATCAGGGACTCTGGACAATGATAAAAATGAAGTGCTGCTTGATGACAACGAAGAATCAAGGGGAGAGAAACCAGGAAAGTGTTTTGGCATCATCCTAACCTTATTTTAAAGTGACAGTGGTTAAAGTTTCCATATGTACAGATAGGGATTCTGATTAACACACAGTTCTAAATATGCGTTTTTATGTTTGTTTTATTGAGTTACTTTTTTTCTTTTTTTTTCGAAGCTAAGTGGAGAAAAGGATCAAGTTGTGCCGTCTTTGAAATGAAGGAAGACACATAAATATTCTAATTCATGGAGAGATTCAAGCTTTGCTACTGTTTTGCACTGCAGCAATTTTAGTAATTCTAGCCCATGTTTAAAACTAGTTTGTTTATTGCTGATCAAACTATCAAACACATTTTCATTGAAAAAGTAATCCTGATTTGCTATTTATAGTCATCTTTATATTTTTCTTCAGTATAATTTAATTTTTTACCTGGGTTTTCAGTCCAGTGGTTTACACTGCATCAAGATACTAGAAATGATGACGCGTTTAGAAAAATGTGAAAAAAAAATAATGCAAGATCACCATTCAGCAGGACCTTTTTGGTTAAAAACTAGAATTGTAATTCCTTACATCCACTGGTGGCAGAGTGTTGCAGGGGGGCAGGTTAATGGTTACACTCTGGTGTACCAGCTGAAATGTTTATGAGCTCTATAGAGGTCACAGGGGTGCTTAACTTTTTAAAAAGTCTCCAGGATGTGATGACTAAAACAGAAGAATACATTCGTTAAGACGACTGTGATATTTCAGATCCTTACCAAGCTGCTCTTTAAGGCTGATCTTGGTTAATAGGGATGTGCACTAAGTTTACATTTCATTTCCTAAATGTTTAAAAGGTATTGAACATGTTTATATGTTAACATAGTAGGGATGTTTATAATCAATCAGAAAAGCCACCATGAGAAACCCTCCATCACGAGAAACACTTCATCATTTTCATTAAACAATGTATTTGTGTAAAAGACTCTATGCATGCAAAATTTAATTGCATATGAAAAATATTGTGATATAATATTAAATATATGAAATAAAGTGGCTTACATTGTACACCTCTATGCATGCTTTTTTATATACATTTTTTTTAACGTTTTTCACAAAATTCTGCACTTTTACTATTTGGCTAGAGTTTAAACTCTAAACTAACACTGCTAGTTATTTCTGTTACCATAAGATCTTTAAAGCTGACACCAATGTAACGGACTGAAGGCCCACACTCCTTTGCTTTACCTGGAAGGTGCTGGGGTTTTGCTTGGTGAAGAGAACAAAGGTGGTCTTGATTCCTGGAAGGTGTTTGGGGTTTTCCCAGCCCATGGCATGGTGTCTACGAAGCACCCCAGCCTGTCATAACAGACCTGAGCAGCTGGAAGGAATAAGTAGCTTCATTGTTTATTATTAACATTTCCTTATTATGATATTAAGTCAGAGACGTTTTGACACAAGAGCAATGCCGCTGTCATTTTCACTATGTGTGAGATCCTTCTCCCCCTCATAATTCTAAGATGGCAGCGCCCTCTGTCTTTGGAACTGTACGCCTACTGCATAGATTGAATTTTTTAAAAAGCAATAAGATTTTCCAGCCTGTATAAACAATTTTTGCTTAACAGAAATACTGGGAGTTGCAGCTTTAATAGGAAGGAATATTTTGTCATATAATTTTAATTTTTCAAAAAACACAAGACAAAACACATAATATTATTAACAGTATTGTAAACATACAGGCGTGTTTATTTGTTAACATTTCACTGAAATAATGCTTATTCCTCCTGAAAAGTGATAAATTAAAAGTCATGTATACTTGCATGCCTTTTGTTTTAGACAAAAAAACAAAGAGCAAAAGAGATGAATTATTGCTGATTCTACAAAGATATTCTAAAATGGTCATTTGTTGGTACTATAATAAATAATTGGATTATAGTGATATTTCAAACTAATTAGTTTCTTTAATCCTTCTCCCCTCATTCAGCCTGTTTAATCTTGTAGTCATTCAAAAATGTAGTCGCACTGTGCTGTTTGGTATCAGATGTGCACCACACTGAACATGGACCAGAGAAAGCAAAGGAGAGAGTTGTCTGAGGAGATCAGAAAGAAAATAATAGACAAGCATGGAACTGGCTACAAGACCATCTCCACTGCATAGTGATTGAATTTATTAAAAAGCAATCCATGGATTTTCCTCCTGGGCGCATGCCAGATTGAACAAAATAGAATGGTAGAAAAAAAGAACCAAGGATAACTGCCAAAGATAAACTGAACTCCAAGGTGAATTTTGTCAGTTTCTGATCGCACCATCCGTCGCTTTTTGAGCGAAAGTGGGCTCCAAAATGAAATACTCCACTTTTGAAAGAAAACATAAAAAGCCAGACTGGAATTTGCTAAAATGCATTTGCAAGCCACAATCCTTCTAGGTCCTACAGATGAGTCAAAACTGGAGCTTTTGGCATGTCATCTATATTTTCAAAGTCATACCTACAGTAAACATTTTAATTTTTCAAAAAATCTGTGCAGGGCACAATGAAATCTCAAGACTATCACAGGCATTCTGGAGCGAAATGTACTTGTCATTAACTCAGTCGCAGGTCATGGGTCCTCCAACAGGATAATGACCCAAAACACACAGCTAAAAGCACCCAAGAATGGATAAGAACAAAACATTGGACTATTCTGAATGGCCTTCTATGAGTCCTGATCTGAATCCTATCAACATCTATGGAAAGAGCTAAACTTGCAGTCTGGAATCAAAAAACCTGAGACAGCTGGAGCAGTTTGCTCAGGAAGAGTGGGCAAACTGTTAACAATGCATCACTGAGAGCTACAGAAAACGTCTGATTGCATGATTGCCTCTAATTGTGCAACAAAATATTATTCAATCCATTCATTTGTTTTATTATTTACAATATTATGTTGAATAAAAAATCAAAAGTAAAAATATGGAATAAACAATGGTGGATGCCAATTACTTTTGTCAGTTTCAAGTTATTTCAATAAATTGTGCATTCTTCGTTTTTTGTGGAGGGTACCAACAAATTTGATTTGTATACTTGAAGAATCCACAATCCACAAATAGTAAGTAATCAAAATGTTACATGTTAACAATACATATTAGACATAATATAATAATATATTCAATATTCATCATATACATTAGTAAATATAAAACTACTCTTCTAATCAATAAATTATTTATATTTCAAGGATTTTTAAGATAATTCCAAAGATTATTAAGATAATCAAAAGTTTTTTGCCAAAGTTGTATATAAGTGTCTTTTTTTAAACTCCATAGAAAGATGTATTCTTTCTAAAGATATTATATCAAGTACCAAGTTCTTCCATAGAGCAGAATGTGGTGGATCCCAAAAGTAGACAAATCTAAATCTAAAACAAAATGGCCTAAATGGTTTAAAAGATCAATTAAAAAAAATATTCAGCGAAAAAAGGCACTTTTCAGAGCGTTTAAAAGGGACCAAAAACAAAGTACACAGAAAGAGTACATGGAACTGCAAACACGAGTCAAAAAGGAAGTTAGAAAGGCCAAGAGAGAGATAGAAATCAATATTGCTAAGGGGGCTAAAACCAATTCCAAAATGTTTTTCCAATATTATAACAGCAAGAGAACATTCAAAGAGGAGGTTAAATGTCTAAGAGACACAAATGGCAAAATCATAGATGAAGAAAAAAAAATAGCAAATATATTAAATGATTACTTTTCACAAAGGAGGACACGGACAACATGCCCCACATGTCGACCTGTTCCTATCCAATTTTAAATAACTTTAGCATAACAGAGGCAGAAGTGTTAAAGGGACCAGGAGCTCTTAAAATAAACAAATCCCCTGGGCCGGATGAGATCCTCCCAATAGTACTCAAAGAAATGAAAGAAGTTATTTACAAACCGATAACCAAGATCATGCAACAGTCTCTTAACACAGGGGTTGTACCGACAGACTGGAAAATTGCAAACGTAATACCGATCCACAAAAAGGGAGACAAAACCGAACCAGGTAACTACAGACCAATAAGCCTGACTTCTATTATATGTAAACTTATGGAAACTATAATAAGATCTAAAATGGAAAATTACCTATATGGTAACAATATCCTGGGAGACAGTCAGCATGGTTTTAGGAAAGGGAGATCGTGTCTAATCACTTAACCTCCTTGTGCTCCGTCTTTCGGGTGAGACGTAATTGTAAGTGACTCTGCAGCTGATGCATAGTTCACACACCCTAGTCTCTGTAAGTCGCCTTGGATAAAGGCGTCTGCTAAATAAACAAATAATAATAATAAATAACCTGCTTGACTTTTTTGAGGATGCAACATTGACAATGGATAATTGCAAAGCTTTTGACAAAGTCCCGCATAAAAGATTAATTCTCAAACTGAACGCAGTAGGGATTCAAGGAAATGCATGCACATGGATTAGGGAGTGGTTAACATGTAGAAAACAGAAAGTACTTATTAGAGGAGAAACCACAAAATGGAGCGAGGTAACCAGTGGTGTACCACAGGGATCAGTATTAGGTCCTCTGCTATTCCTAATCTACATTAATGATTTAGATTCTGGTATAGTAAGCAAACTTGTTAAATTTGCAGACGACACAAAAATTGGAGGAGTGGCAAACACTGTTGCAGCAGCAAAGGTCATTCAAAATGATCTAGACAGCATTCAGAACTGGGCAGACACATGGCAAATGACATTTAATAGAGAAAAGTATTGCATGCAGGCAATAAAAAATGTGCATTATAAATATCATATGGGAGATAATGAAATTGAAGAAGGGAACTATGAAAAAGACCTAGGAGTTTATGTTGACTCAGAAATGTCTTCATCTAGACAATGTGGGGAAGCTATAAAGAAGGCCAACAAGGTGCTCGGATATATTGTGAGAAGTGTTGAATTTAAATCAAGGGAAGTAATGTTAAAACTTTACAATGCATTAGTAAGACCTCACCTAGAATATTGTGTTCAGATCTGGTCACCTTGTTACAAGAAAGAGTGCAAAGAAGAGCAACCAGAATTATCCCGGGTTTAAAAGGTATGTTGTATGCAGACAGGCTAAAAGAATTGAATCTATTCAGTCTTGAACAAAGAAGACTACACGGCGATCTGATTCAAACATTCAAAATCCTAAAAGGTATAGACAATGTCAACCCAGGGGACTTTTTTGACCTGAAAAAAGAAACAAGGACCAGGGGTCACAAATGGAGATTAGATAAAGGGGCATTCAGAATAGAAAATAGGAGGCACTTTTTTACACAGAGAATTGTGAGGGTCTGGAACCAACTCCCCAGTAATGTTGTTGAAGCTGACACCCTGGGATCCTTCAAGAAGCTGCTTGATGAGATTCTGGGATCAATAAGCTACTAACAACCAAACGAGCAAGATGGGCTGAATGGCCTCCTCTCGTTTGTAAACTTTCTTATGTTCTTATGTTTTTATTTCCATTAAAAAAAAAACAAACATTATAGTTATTTTTGCCATAAGCAACAATGTTAAAATCAATATTTGTTTTGTAGTTTTGTCCAATCAGTAATATTTGTGTTTCCCAGAATAGCTAATTCCAAAGTTTGGGATATGGAAAAATCAACTATATTAGAGCTATGGAAGAACACATCTGTCCAACATTGTCCTATTTTTTTACAATTCCACATCATGTGTTCAAATGACCCAGATTCAGAAAGGCATCTCCAGCATTTATCATTATGTGTTAATTTACATTGAAATGGCTTTGCCGGGTGTAATATGACCCATGAATTCTTACACTGGATTGTTCTGTATCTGGCATTCAGGGTAGCTACTTTATTTCTAAAAATAGTTAAACAATTTATTTTTTAAAGTCACCTCCTGTTTATCTCTATAATTTGTTTGTTTGTAAGTGATCTCTAATAAATGAATACATATTCGATACATAGTTCTGTATATTTTTTAAATCTTTTAGCCATATTTCTAGCGGTGACATTACTGGGCATTGTAATCTGGGACCATAATAATTGATAAGCGAGTTTCTAATTTGAGTATACAATCTGGAATCACCATCCAGTAAGGATCTAAATGACATACTATTATTTTTTCCAAATAGGTGAGTTATCTCTGATTCCTTTATTTTTCCCAATGTTCATTGATAAAGGATTTCCATTGAAATTGTAGTTTCGGGCTTCCCCAAACTAGTGAAGAACCATATAATTGTTTTCTACTATTAGTTATTGTAGCAATTTTATTAATTTTAGATGTGATGAAAATGAGTTAGGAGACCATCTTTATGGAGACAACTAGGTGTAGCATATTTATTATTTCATAAGGAGCAACCATATCCTTTTCCAATTGTCCTACAGGAGGATCTGACATTAAAAGATTTGTAAATCAATCAATACAAAATATTGATTGAAATGCCAGGCAATACCAATAAATGTTTGATACTTTCAGTCCCCCGTTATCATTACTCTGAAATAGCACACTCTTAGTCTGATTCTTGCTTTTTTATTTCCCCAAATGAATTGGGAGAACATTCTATTAATTTGCTTAAAGTATTGAAGGGGCATTTTTGAGGGGGATAATAGAAAGTGGATATGCTGTTATAGGAAAAATTGCCATCTTAACGTCTGTTCTCTCCCATAAGGAAAAATGTAATTTAGTCCAATTGTCAAGCTTGATTTTGATTTTTGCTAAAATTGTCTGGAAGTTTAAAGAAACCATTTTCTTAAAGTAATTGTAGATAGTGATACCCAAATATTTAATACCATTCTTAGGCCAAATCAAAATATATTTACGATACAGCACAGGGTATATTTGAAGAAATGAAATGTCTATTGCCACATCCTTTTATCTGTGTAGGACCACTTGTGAAATTTTGCTCATTTTAAGTACATTTTTCTTGCTTTGCATTCATTTTTTAATGTGAACTTCAGTACCGGTATGTTGTTTATTATTACGAGATGTGATTAATATTAAAATTGCACACATGGGCCTACGTAGGATTCAGTACACATGAAAAATAAATGAAAACGTGGAACTAGTTCATTACTTCTAATAGTGCTTCCCATGTAAATAGTTCATTTTTGACCATCACATGTAAGCAGAAACTTACAGAACCTTTTCCTTCCCTTAAAAACACTTTTGTAACGTCACAGGCATGTCAACAGGCACAACACACCTTGGGTTTCATGGTGATACAGCAGCTAGAGTAAAAGTTAATTTTATAATAATTGACTTACTGTAAACTGTGCCGAACAGGAAAACTGCTGCTATCCAGAAGGAAAACATCTGCAACACAAAATAATCAAGATGAAAGCGTGGCTATAACATGGGGACAATCTTTCACTGAGACGATGGAATCGTTACTCACCTTGGATTCGATTTGCAGAATTAAACTCCCAGGTGCCCCTTTTATACAATGTCTTTCCATTAGCCACACAAGGGATTATTTATAGCTGAGAAGTGACCAGGTGGTAAGTAGAACGTGTACACTCCATAAATTAATATAAAAGACCATGAAACTCCTGAATAGCTACACAGCTTTGGCACAGACCTTGCTAGAGACCAGGGTCAGGGACATTATCCAGTACAGATGCTAGTTTACTCAAGGCAATAATTGCTAGAATGCATTGGTATTAAAAAATTCCTAATATGCCGATTTGCCTATCATAAAATACTGAGAAAGATTTCTGGTAGAAGAGCAATATTTCTGGCAATTTTCAAGCTCTGATGTTCTTTTCACCATCGTTCTATGATGTCAGGACCCTCTGATAGACATTTTAGTGTCTTTCGGACCTGACGCCTACAGAATATTTCATTAAAAGCAAGAAGAATTCTTAATATGCCACAAAAGACAAGGATCTAAGGAACATTGGAAGTTGTTTCACCTCAATGTAACTACCAGGGTATATTAGCAGAAACAACTTTGTCTATTGACACTTCCCCCCTCTGTGTGTACTGAATCCCACAGCAGGTAGGATCACATGTGCAATTATGATCATTTTAAGTGCTTTCTGTCACAAGGGGCGGGGGCTCCGCGAGCTAAATCTCTTACTCTGTGCCCCTCTATCACTCAACACTGTGGTTGATATTCTAATTTGTAGTGCCAACTATGCCAGCACAAGTATTACCTTGTACAAAATTAAAAAAATAAAAGAGCTTAACATACACTCGGTTCTTGAGTATTTCTGAATGTCACGATTGTAACCAGGATATAAGCTACACAGGTTCACCAATTATCGTGCAAGGGAATCCACCCTCCAACCCACCATACACCCAGGACAAGGACACAGACCAGATTTTATAGTTTATAGTTTATTTAAAAAGCCCTTCCCCTCCACATATGGCTTTGGGCACACAGCACTATACCATAAAATATACTTGAGTTTTACAGTACAAAACTTCTAAATTCTGTGACTGCTTACCTTACTGTCTGGGGACCACCGGTGTCCAAATCCCAGTGCTTCCTGTTACCATAATTTGGAAAAATATTCACAAACAAGAGAAGACCATGTGACCAAATGCCCCCCCCGGAGACGTGACTCTGACAACCCCCATGGGTCTCAGCCCTTAGTTACCCTGCAGTCACATCAATAAAAACCAGCCTGTTATGCAAAAAAAAAACCACACACACTAAAATATTTAATTAAAACTTCATAAATACAGGACATTGCAAGAGGACCGAGCAGTAGAGATGTTCAGCAGCTTGAAATATGACACCACGCAGGATCCCAGTTGTAAAGGTAGTCCACAACACAGTTCAGTCTCTCCAATAGAAGGTGTGGAAGCGTATACAATAATCAATGTCCAGTGCTTTAGACGGCACTGTCAATGTAGTACTGCTCTTAAAACAGGTATAGAGAAGTGTGGCAAAGTGGTTAACAGTGTGCAGGTGCAGGTGATCAATAAACAGACAAACAATTATAATCCAGGTGCAATGTTGTTTAATGATTTGTATTTCCAGTGCCTGCCGGCAAAACAAACAGTAAACAATAAATGATGCTATGTAATACAGCGGCGTGTGTTACTTTATTTATAATCCCCGAGTTTGTCCTGAAATAATAGTCC
Source organism: Huso huso (assembly GCA_036884735.1). Taxonomy (NCBI): domain Eukaryota; kingdom Metazoa; phylum Chordata; class Actinopteri; order Acipenseriformes; family Acipenseridae; genus Huso; species Huso huso. The sequence goes on along the minus strand of CM072668.1, from coordinate 21,699,989 downwards.
CATTCTTTATACACCCATGCGAAACACAAAACACATACACAAGCCCGTTAGTGAGTGAGTTAGTGCTCGTGGTGCAATACAGTTCTCCGTAATGTTGTCCGGTTTGGTGCTGGCCTTTGGCGACAGCTCTGGATCGTGTTAGCTGTCTAATCACAATAAACAAAAAGTTTTTAGACACGACAGTACAAACAAAACACTCACGTTTTCACCAGTCTCCTTTTAGGTTTGTTCTAACCATTTACAAAGGAATTCCCCATTATAAATCCTAAATATTGCATCTCTGTTTTGGCAAACGCACATTTTCTCAAGTTAGCTGTTTGCCGGGCTACACTTAGAGACAAGGATGGTCGTGATACTAGCTAAATGCTCTCGCCAGGTGGAGCTGTAAATAACTACATCGTCAATATATGCTGCCGCATATTCACGATGTGGATGTAAAACCTGGTTCATCAGTCTCTGAAAGGCAGTGGGCACACCATGAAGCCCAAATGGCATTGTGAAACTGGTGTTGAAAATGTGGTTTTCTCTCGGGATCTGCCAGTATCCCTTCGTCAGGTCCAGAGTAGAGATAAACCTAGCTGTTCCCAGTCTATCGAGAAGCTCGTCGACGCGAGGCATGGGGTATGCATCAAACTTGGCAATAGCGCTTACCTTACGGAAATCAACGCTCAATCACCCCAAGTTTGAGCATCGCCCATACCTCTTTGCTAATGCCACTTCATCGACTTTCTGGGAATGGTAAGGTCTGTCTCGCACCGTGACACCTGGGGGATAGACAATGGCATATTCAACAAGCTTAGTTCTACCGGGCAAGTCAGAAAAAACATAATTGAACTCCTCAATTAACTTACGCAGCTCACGTTGCTGATCAGGAAGTAACTGTTACCCCATCGAAATGTCATTTGTGCTAGAGGTCTCTAGACCGGGGCCTAAATCATCCTCTACTTCGCCTGGGATGATAAATAAGGCCTCCCTTGCCTGCCAGGGCTTTAATAAATTTACGTGATCAATTTTTCTTTCATTTTGGCGATCGGGCTGTCTAATTTCATAATTCACCTTCCCTATAGCCCGAATCACTTCATATGGCCCCTGCCATTTAGCACATAGTTTCGATTCTGATGAAGGAAGCAGCAACATTACTTTGTCTCCCGGTCGAAAGGTTTGAATTCCTGCATTGTGATTGTAATGCTGCTGTTGCTGGTGCTGAGCCGATTTGAGATTGTCCTGGGCCAAACGACCGACCAAATCTAGGCGATCTCTAAGTAGGAGCACATGCTGCACTACATTTTTGGACAAGCCTTTGTGCTCCTCCCACCCCTCTCTCAACAGATTAAGAATGCCGTGAGGCTGTCGGCCTTACAAGAGCTCGAAGGGGGAGAACTCTGCGGCACCTCTCTCACTGGAAAAAGGAGGTAGGGGAGAAGCGTTGCCCAGTGTTTTTGCTCCTGATTTACATATCGTCTCAGCATCGCCTTCAAGGTCTGATTAAAGCGTTCCACCAAACCGTCTGTCTGTGGATGATAAACAGATGTCCTGATGGGACGTATTTTTAATATTTTGTATACTTGCTGTAATGTATTAGACAAGAAGTTAGTTCCATGATCAAGATCTCCTTGGGGATCCCTACTCTAGCCATAATCTGCACTAGTTCCTTGGCTACCGCAGCGGCACTAGTGGACCTCAATCATGCGCCATCCTCATGACCTCCAGTTGACAAGACGGGGGAAACCAATAATTGTGTTACAGGCTGTCCTATGCCCGTGGCAAGGTTTACCTTATACAGTAATTGCCCCTTGATAACAAAATGTGGAAATACTAGCGCCCCAGTGCCTTCAACATCCTTACCTTCAATAGACCGGACCTGTCCCCAAGTGTGCACTAGTGAGGGGTTGTTATTTTGGCCCACACTATGTCTGCGCTTGAGTGCCACATGTCCGGTATATTGAGAGGGGCGGGAGTAACATATGCCCTTGATGGCCCAGTAACCTTACCCTCTCGGTCACACTGCGTTCCGATCCAATGGCGTTTGTCACCATTGTAGCAGGCTCCCACCAGCCCCCAGCCTTGTCTCATTAATGCATCCTTCTCTCTTTATTTGTTTTTCTCAGGCGGAACAGAGGAGAAAACATTTCAGTTTGAAAGGGAAAACAATCATTTCCCTTTCGTCTTTCTCTGCCACGTTTACGTGTGCGGTCGGGACTGCCATTAATTTCATCAATTCTCTATAGATTGGCCAGTCTCGACCCAGAATAATTGGGTGTGGTCACCCTACTATCAGGTGACGTTTTATCGGACCGACCGACAAGTATACTTTGACTGTGGGGTATGTTGCTGTGTCTCCATGGATACAGGAGATAGCCACCTGACCTTGTGGCTGCCACAACACACCGCCCAAGAGAGACGTTCTTATTAAGGTCTGACCACACCCTGTGTCCACTAGTGCATGGGTTTTCACATTTCCCAAAATTACATTAACAATACAAGGCCCCTCCTGACCATTTTCCCCTTGTTACCCGCTTCTGACGCCAGATTGCATGCGGCCATGTCACACTCCATCGCAGATGGGCATGACTCGGCCTGATGACCCGGCTGGTGGCACCTAAAACAGGTAGGGGGAAAGGAGGGCACAAAGGTTAGATATTTGTCCTGCTGCTGGTATGGCAACAGGACGGGGGCAGCACCTCTACCCTAGCTGGGGGCCAACCTTGGTCTAAATGGAGGGGAGGCAAGGTTGCCCATTTGTGCTGGCGATCTAGGAGGTCGTTGAGCCGGTCGATGACAATGGCCTCACCCATCTGTGCACTTCTTTTCAGTGCCGGGGTGAGCCAGTGTACCATGTGGTCACAGAGCTGTTGCGCCACCACCCTGGGGCATGTATTCGGGGACCTTTTGTACTCCCTGAGCCTCACCCGGTGGGTTTCCTCCGTGATGTTCAGACGGCGGAGGATGGCTAGCTTCACCAGGTCGTATTGAGCAGCGTCGTCATCCGACATAGCCTGGTAAGCTGCCTGTGCCTCTCCAATCAGGCAGGGTCCTAATTGGCTTGCCCAGAACTCTCGAGGCCATGACGCAGTGTTAGCCAACTGCTCAAATGCCACCAAGTATGCTTCTCGCCTTCAGGGCCGTCATGACGGGTACTGCTGCTGTCTGTGCGCCCAGTCCGACCCTCTCAATCAGTGCCGTGTACCTCTCCTCTATCCGCCTTTCCTCAGCCTCCCGTCTGCTGTCCAGCTGCTCCAGCAGCTCCGACAGTGCTGCGTAGTCCATCCCTCTTCTGACAACCAAGTGTGGCAAAGTGGTGAATGGTTACAGATGTGTGCAGTGCAGAACGGATACAAAATACACAATGATTTCCAGGTGTAAAAGTGTTTATTGTTTTTACAATGTCCAGAGCCTTAGGGCAAACACCTGTAAACAATAAATATTGGAAGTGATATAGCGGCGTGTATCACTTCATTTGTAATTCTCGGGTTTGACCCGAAACCAATAACAAAAAGTCCCATTCTTTCCTCACTCACACGTAACACAGAACACAAAACACAGTGTTAATTTAGTGAGTGAAACTAGTGCTTGTGGTGAAAAGACGTTCGTTGTGAAACAGAGAAGTGCTGGTGTCCGGGTTTGTTGCTGGCGTGTGGCTGCAGCTCTGGATAGTGTTAGTAGTCTTTAGAAACAAAACAAACAGTTTTTACTTAGACAAAACAAACAAACACAACACTCACATTTTATTATCACAGCGGCCTCCTTCTAGGTTGTTCAGATCACTTACGCTATGTCCCCTATTTATATTCTCGCTCATGACCCCTAGGTTCCCTCAGATCGGCCCCTATAGGACGACAACGAGCTAGCGGAAGCTCTGCTCCAAGAACGAGAGAAAGAAAACAAAAGAAAAACAAAGAAAAGAGCAGAAAATATTGATAGCAGGGAAACCTTGGGCAAAATTGTATGAAAAGCAGGCTGAGGGAACGGTGGAGTGTAGGACGGAGACCCGGGTCATGCGGGTAGCGACGGTCGGGGAAACGCTGCAGAGTGCAGCAACTTTATTTTGTAGTTTTGTTAATAGTGTTTTATTTTCTCTTTTTCTTTGTACCTTCTGTTTTTGATTATTATTTGTTAGGCACCTGCGAGTGTCTATATAGTCGCCCTCTGTTACCATTGTTACCATTGGGGAACGGCGGACCCACAGTGCCACCTGCCGGTGAAAAATAAATAGTGCACCCGTGTGGTGTTTGTAACTCCAACTTTCTGTCTCCTGTGTCAGTGAATTCCCCATCCTTCCTTTCAGTGGCACTGCTCACAAAAAGCAGAAATGGATGCCACCCAGTTTGCGGCGATGATGGACCTCTTACGCCAAACCCTAACTGCTGCCGTGCAGGGCGCTGCTAGGCCGGTGGGACCAGATCCAAGGATGCAGAGGCCAACCAAGATGACGGAAGAGGATCGACCAGAAACCTACCTGGAGGTGTTTGAGGCAATGGCGACCTGTGCCGGTTGGGCCCAGACACAATGTGCTAGCACAAGCAGCAGCGAGGATGCTGTCTCCCGAGAACATGATGAATTACGCCACGCTGAAGGCAACCATTCTTAATCGCGTTGGGGCCACTCCGGAGCGATACCGCTGAAAGTTTCGGTAGGAGGTCTTCTCGGCGGAGGAGCATCTCAGAACCATCGCGCATTGGCTGAAAGATTACGCCATGGGCTGGCTGAACCCAGATGCGACCACCAAAGCCAGGCTGGTGGAGGTGACCATGGTTGAGTGGTTTGTGAAGTGCTTGGCCCCAGGACCACGGCTATGGGTACAGTGACAGGCACCTGCCACTCTGGAGCGGGCGGTCGAATTGGCAGAGAAGTACCAGGCAGCAGAACCAACACCAGCTAGTTTGCCTGGAAAGAGTGCTACTACCGTATCACCCCCTCTACTCACAGCAGGCAGTGCCAATTTTGGGAACGAACTAATGCTGCACTTCAGTCCGTTTCACCAGTATCCGCCACCTGCCTTTCAAGTGACCCCTACCCGTATTTGCCCAAGCGTGGTGTTGAATGCTTCCTCAGCAGCTGACAGCCGTCTGGACACGTAGGGTTTCTAAGCCAAGGTAGTATACGCAGCATCACCTGATCCCCTATATGCTGTATTGCCTGAATGAAAGGGATATATAGGCATATGAAAGAAAAGTTTTTTTTTTTTTAAATGTACACAAAAAGTTTAAAAGATTAAAAAATATTTTATTTTCAGGACGTTTCAGGGAAAAGCCCTTCAGCTGTTTAAAAAGAAAAGTAAACACATTTTATATTGTAACAAACTTGTGGGGTACCCTGCGGGTTACTCCTTTGCTGCTTCCACCGACTGGCACAGACACGTAGAACTTTCAGGCAAGTAACTTTTATTTACAATATTCAGACACACCAACACTTTCCTTTTATAACTTATTGCCCTGTACGGGTCACTAACTGACTCACTTCTTCGCCCCTCTCTAACTATTTCAGACTACCGTGTCCTGCAGGCCGAGGCCTGTACAAGTCCTCCCAAGTGGGCTGAGTCCACGGAAAGGGGTCACTGTAGGCTCTCCTTGCGGTAGTAGCTTTGTATTCCAAGTAGTCAGACGGGCTCCCTCGGCTGGAGTGTTTCTGCAACACGGGTAAGTATCCACAGACTCCCCCTTGCTGGAGTCTATCTGCAACACAGGTAAGGACGGCGCCGACTCCCTCTGCTGGAGTCTTGCTGCAACACAGGTAAGAATAAAGAAGACACCCTCTGCTGGAGTATGGAACGAGCCCCTCTGAAGAAGGGCTCCTGGAAGGCCACTCCCGTGACCCAACTCCAAAAGACGTACCCAACAGTGTTAATGAATAGTATCCAGACTGTGGGGAAAGGACCCCGGCAGCCGATGTCCTGGTAGATTCCAGAACACACACGAGTGTCCCAGAGTCCACGCCCAATGTCCACACTTTCCACACACCTGTATATAATGTGGTTCCTGTATGTCTCACAATAAACTACGTCCTGCAAACCAGACTGTTGCCTCAGTCCACTTTTTTGTTTCAACCCGCTGCCCCTGCAGCGCGTGCATGCACAATTTCCCTTCGGGTCCCGGGTATTTTACACAGTCAAACAGACGGCAGCTGTGACGGTGCCCAACCGTCACGGAAGCTGCGGAACTGCTTCAAACTTACTACTATGGAGAATAGACGGCAGTTGTGACGGTGCCCAACCGTCACGGAAACTGCGGAACTGCTTCAAACTTAATACTGTGGAGCAGCGTTTATCTACAAACGTTTCATAAAAATAAATTAAACTTGTCAAAACAAAAGACTACCTCACCAAGAGGAAAACGCTCACAGTTTACCAAAACAAAACTCTTATTCAAACCAAACAAAACGTTCACTTTACCTTACAATACTTTGTAACACACTCTTTACTTTCTGGGTTCTTTTCAGCAGGACGATCCGGCGGTGCTCCCCACAATCACCCCCTGCTGTCCTGCCCTACTTCCTTATATACCCCAGGAACCCCGCCCTATCCATTAGTGCTCAGGTTCCTGGGTGCTGTAGTTTTTCTAATGGCGCCGCCATTTCTTAAAGGCGACGCCGCTCTTTCTTAAATATATATATATATATATAACGTCTCCGCCGGTTTTCATCCATGGTGATCTGGAATACCTGTTGGTCAGATTCATTTTATACCTCTGAGTTTATTTTTAATTAATGAGTCGTAAGATACATTAGTTGAAACAGTATTCACTACTAATGAGAGTAGTAAAACACATTATTAACCAGCCAGGCACGAGGTATTTTGCTTTATTACAGCAGCTTAAGCCGGGTCCACACCTGAGCGATCAGTTGCTCAACTGGCCTGCAGCTTCTAAAAAGAATCTTACAAAAGCTTAAATACAAGTTTGTATTAAATATGCTGCATTACTTCCACATATATATATATATATATATATATATATATATAGGTTGTAGTTACGCTGTCATATTTGCTGTGTTTTATTTGTTATACAATAATACATAAATAAAATAAATAATGATATATGTGTGTGTGTGTATTAACAATTACCGTTTTGACGACGGTTTGCGGTATCAGTATCTACATTTAAATCCCATTCATAATTTTTGTGGGTGTCGCCATCTTTCTGTTGATCAGCTCACCAGCTCTGAGTCGGTGAGTTTGTTGAGACAGCGCTGAGCCAACGCTGCGCGTCACTAGCTCTCAACAGTGAGTTTAGGAACGATTTTGAGAGTTGTTGTTTCTCAGCGTTTGTGGCAATGTGCCCCGCCCCTGTGTGCATATTATGTGTTGTATGTTGCGTGCGTGTGTAAATGTTGGTGTATAGATTGGTACACGGGATATAAACGGGTCTGTGTTTCACGTGTGATTTAAAAAGTGTAGATTTGTATTTAGGCACGAGGAGAGCACAAATCACTTCACGTGCTGGTTAAATGTAATATGTGAGCACAGGGTTGCACAGAATTAATTCACGTGCTGGGATTCAAGTGAATAATTAAGTAGTAATTGAATCCCAGCACAAACAGTATAAATAGATGCACATTTTCACTCAGTCGGGGTTAGGTGTTCGGAAGAGGAGAACGGGAGAGAGAGAGAGAGAGAGAGAGAGAGGAGAGTTGAGATAAGATAGTAAAGATAGTAAAGAAAGTAAATATAATAAGTGTTTTGTTTGTACTCACCGTGTTTGTTCGTCTGTCCTGCACCGTCTGTTTACTGTATAGTCCGTTTTGTATGTCTGTTTATTTTGGCGCAAGTGCCGTGTCCAGTGTTTTTGTGTTTCAAACCTTTTATTTTCTGTTCTGTTTATTAAATGCTGAGCGCGATCACGCGCTCAGCCTCACCAAAACCCCAAGTCTCTGTGTTTGAATTCCTTTCTGGTCTGACGCAACCCACTCTGGCCGTCTTTGTGACACGTGGTGTCATCGTGGGATAGCCGCGCCTCCAAGCGTCAGACCAGGAGGGGTTTTGTTTAAAAAAAAAAAAAAAAAAAATATTATGGCAGAAGACGCCATCAAACTGCGGGACTGGTTCCTGGAGAATGCTGGGCTGGAGGCCCAGTCTCTGCCCATAATAGTCCGGGTCCTGTGGATGATGGACTATGAGAGATGGGAGGCATATCAGGAGGAACACACCCCAAACACCTTGGAGGAAGGGGTGGAGTTTCTCCTCAGCTACCTGAGGCAACGAAAAAGGAACAGCAGCCCAGGTAGCAGGCCCACCAGCAGAGGGTGAATGCCTGCTGTCCCCATCTCCACCAGCAGAGGGTGAGTACCTGCTGTCCCCATCTCCACCAGCAGAGGGTGAATGCCTGCTGGTTTTGCCTCCACAGCCTGAGTGGGAGGAGCCCAAACGTCCCACGCCTGAGTGGGAGGAGCCCGAACGCCCACGCCTGAGTGGGAGGAGCCCAACGTCCCCACGCCTGAGTGGGAGGAGCCCCCGACATCCTACGCCTGAGTGGGAGGAGCCCGAACGTCCCACGCCTGAGTGGGAGGAGCCCGAACGTCCTACGCCTGAGTGGGAGGAGCCCGAACGTCCTACGCCTGAGTGGGGGGAGCCCGAACGTCCACAGCCCAAGAGGGAGGAGTCGGTGCGTCTACAGCCCAAAAGGGAGGAGTCGGTGCGTCCACAGCCCAAGAGGGGGAGTCGGTGACTCCACAGCCCAAAAGGGAGGAGTCGGTGCGTCCACAGCCCAAAAGGGAGGAGTCGGTGCGTCCACAGCCCAAAAGGGAGGAGTCGGTGCGTCCACAGCCCAAAAGGGAGGAGTCGGTGCGTCCACAGCCCTGGGACCCAAGCCACCAGCAGAGGGAGAATGCCTGCTGGTTCAGCCCCAAGAGCCGAAAGGGGAGGAGTTACAGGCTCAACCCCCTGAAAATTTTTGGGGGGGAGAGGGGCAGGAGGCTGGTGTCCCCCAGCAGCCTCTATTCAGGCTGATGAGGGCAGCACGGCGCACACCAGCCCAGCCGCCACAGCAGAGGGAGCTAGCACTGCCACAGCCTCCCTCTGAGTGGCCAGCATCAGCCCCATGGCCTCCGCCACCACCACCGCTTCCTCCACTAGGAGCAGAGGAGCAGGAGCTGCCTCTGCCTCCGCCACCTCCACCCAGCAGAGGGTGAATACCTGCTGGTTCCACCTCCACCGCAGTGGGGGACTGCTTGCCCCTCCCACCTCCACCAGCAGAGGGTGAATACCTGCTGGTTCCACCTTCCACCGCAGTGGGAGGACTGCTTGCCCCTCCCACCTCCACCAGCAGAGGGTGAATACCTGCTGGTCCCACCTCCACCAGCAGAGGGTGAATACCTGCTGGTTCCACCACCGCCAGGAGCAGAGGAGCTGGAGCTGCCTCTGCCTCCACCACCGCCAGGAGCAGAGGAGCTGGAGCTGCCTCTGCCTCCGCCACCGCCCGAGCAGAGGAGCAGGAGCTGCCTCTGCTGCCCGCACCTCCGCGGGGAGTACGGTGGCGGAGCCCCAGAAAGGGAGCTGCCGGCCACGAAGAAGGGGAGGAGGTCTGAGACCACCAACCCCAGCAGCAGTTTCGCTGCCGGAGATCGTGGGGAGGTCAGGAGACCTGCTCCCACTGCAGCAGTTTCGCTGCCGGAGATCGTGGGGAGGTCTGGAGACCTGCTCCCACTGCAGCAGTTTCGCTGCTGGAGATCGTGGGGAGGTCAGGAGACCTGCTCCCACTGCAGCAGTTTCCTGGGAGATCGTGGGGAGGTCCGGAGACCTGCTCCCACTGCAGCTTCTTCGCTGCCGGCAGTACTGTGGTCGGAGCCCCACCAAAGGGAGCTACCGGCTACAAAGACAGGGGAGAGGTCAGGAGACCACTTTCCCCAGCAGCAGTTTCGCTGCAGGAGCAAACCAACAGGCTGTCAGCCGTGCCACTACCGGCAGGGGTGCTGACAGCATGGCCAGCCATGGGCCCACTGAAGCCTCCCTTCCCAGCCCGAGACTTTGGCCTGGACTGCTGGATTTTTTTTAGGGGAGGTGGCCGTTGAGGCCATGTGTGCTTTGCACAGGGGGTATATGTGGCAATGTGCCCGCCCTGTGTGCATATTATGTGTTGTATGTTGCGTGCGTGTGTAAATGTTGGTGTATAGATTGGTACACGGGATATAAACGGGTCTGTGTTTCACGTGTGATTTAAAAAGTGTAGATTTGTATTTAGGCACGAGGATAGCACAAATCACTTCACGTGCTGGTTAAATGTAATATGTGAGCACAGGGTTGCACAGAATTAATTCACGTGCTGGGATTCAAGTGAATAATTAAGTAGTAATTGAATCCCAGCACAAACAGTATAAATAGATGCACATTTTCACTCAGTCGGGGTTAGGTGTTCGGAAGAGGAGAACGGGAGAGAGAGAGAGAGAGAGAGAGAGAGAGAGAGAGGAGAGTTGAGATAAGATAGTAAAGATAGTAAAGAAAGTAAATATAATAAGTGTTTTGTTTGTACTCACCGTGTTTGTTCGTCTGTCCTGCACCGTCTGTTTACTGTATAGTCCGTTTTGTATGTCTGTTTATTTTGGCGCAAGTGCCGTGTCCAGTGTTTTTGTGTTTCAAACCTTTTATTTTCTGTTCTGTTTATTAAATGCTGAGCGCGATCACGCGCTCAGCCTCACCAAAACCCCAAGTCTCTGTGTTTGAATTCCTTTCTGGTCTGACGCAACCCACTCTGGCCGTCTTTGTGACAGCGTTGAATTTAGTAATGCAGCCAATCAGTGTTGGCGAATTGCCACGTGATCGCCTGTATCTACAGAAGTCACTCAGGAGGTTGCTTGGAAAGTAGAGCACGGCTCTACTTCAAGCAACTGGTTGCGCAACTGCTCGCAACTGGTTGCAGGGATGTCCACATATAAGCGACTCGGTTGCATGCAACTAAGTTGCACAACTGATCGCTCAGGTGTGGACAGAGCTTAAGATTCTCTCGTGTACCAGGTCTCTGCGCATGGAAACCACATTTTCACAAAAGTTCACTAGTAATCTTCAAAAACAGCACAAGTATTTTACGCATAGCTAATTTACATATCAACCTCCAACTTTCCTATTCATTTGCATGACGTCGAGTGAAAAGGCCGGTTTACTCAAGTAAAATAAATTGAGTGAATGGAAAACCACAAAAGCATTTTCCACAAGACATTTTTATCGTGTAAATGTCTCGTGTTAATAAAAAAAAAACTTGCATGAAAACCCCATGATTGTAGCAGGATTTCTGAGAACTGCTTGCTGTAGTGTTTTTTTCAGAGTGTCTTTTTTTTGCATATACATGATATGATCGCTCATTGTGATCAATTCAACTTCCTCTGTTGGTACATGTGTGATCGAGGGCTTTTTTTCTAAACGGAATGAGGTTTAAAAAACATTTGGAAGCAAACTTTCCTTTCACTCTGGGCGCTGTCAGAACTGCCGTAAATGATACAAAACATGATTCAAAACGTATGCAAATTAGCAAAATGGTAATGATTCTTCACGCACACGTGACCTTTCCTTAGCCTTACCTGAATAAACATAATATTCTTGTCAGGAGTTATTTACTCGCCACCATTCGTGTTTTCATCATGTTTAACCGTAACTCCCCTTTTAAAATGACCATGAGCACTGTTTAATGTCTATTGGTTTCTGAATTAAAACAGAGAAACTGTTAATTGTGAGGCAGATAGGTAAGTTTCTGCTTCAAGTAATTAAATTAACTACATTCAGTAACATTGTAAGGTGGTGTTTGAATTAGGCGAGGTAGTGTGTGATTAGTACCAGGTGAGTGTGGTTAAATTGAATAGAAGTTGATTTACTATTTGATTGGTTTCCACACAGTTTAGTTTTTTCTTTTCCCACCCAGTTGTTATATTAGTCAGGCAGGCTATTTGTGCGCCAGCATGAAGCGGCAGCAAACGAAGGGTCTCAACAAAAGAGCCGGGAGTCTAGCTGTGGGAGTCCAGCAAGGGGAGGCCTGCGCCGAGACGCTGTTCGAATAGATCCGAACCTAACAGCGTTCTGGAAGATGCCATCTATACCTCCACCCCACCGCTCCCACTGTACCTATTTGTCTTGCCTGTCCTGCTATGACTGTCTCTCACATCCCTGTTCTATCCTCTCGCCCTTGCCCTCTGCCCTCTCTCCGCCGCTGCTCCTCCAACCCCTCTAACCTCATCCCTCTGCCTCTCCCCCCTTCCCGCACACTCTCTGGTGCACTCTGGAACTGTCACTCTTCTGTTAACAAAGCTGATTTCATCTCTGCCTTTGCCTCCCACCTCTCTCTCGATTTCCTTGCTCTCACTGAAACCTGGCTGTCCCCTGATAACACTGTAACTCCTGCCGCCCTGTCCTCTCTCTACGTCCTGTCCCATACCCCGCGTCTCACTGGACGGGGAGGTGGGACTGGTCTTCTCCTCTCTCCCTCCTTACTCTTTTCTGTCCCCTCCGACATCTCTTCACTCTCTGTTAACACCTTTGAATTTCATGCTGTCCAACTAACCTCTCCCTGTCAACTCCTGCTAATTGTACTGTACCGCCCCCTGGACCTCTCACTCACTTTCTCGATGAACTCGACTATCTACTCTCCTCCCTCCCCTCTCTGTCTACCCCAACTGTCCTGTTAGGTGACTTCAATATCCATCTCTCCAACCCCAGCCACTCTGCCGGATTCCTCCCTCTCATTCACTACTTCGACTTCTGTCTCTCTCCATCCCCCCCTACTATATTGTGAGAAGTGTTGAATTTAAATTAAGGGAAGTAATGTTAAAACTTTACAATGCATTAGTAAGACCTCACCTAGAATATTGTGTTCAGTTCTGGTCACCTTGTTACAAAAAGGATATTGCTGCTCTAGAAAGAGTGCAAAGAAGAGCAACCAGAATTATCCCGGGTTTAAAAGGCATGTCGTATGCAGACAGGCTAAAAGAATTGAATCTATTCAGTCTTGAACAAAGAAGACTACGCGGCGATCCGATTCAAACATTCAAAATCCTAAAAGGTATAGACAATGTTGACCCAGGGGACTTTTTTGACCTGAAAAAAGAAACAAGAACCAGGGGTCAGAAATGGAGATTAGATAAAGGGGCATTCAGAACAGAAAATAGGAGGCACTTTTTTACACAGAGAATTGTGAGGGTCTGGAACCAACTCCCCAGTAATGTTGTTGAAGCTGACACCCTGGGATCCTTCAAGAAGCTGCTTGATGAGATTCTGGGATCAATAAGCTACTAACAACCAAACAAGCAAGATGGGCTGAATGGCCTCTTCTCGTTTGTAAACTTTCTTATGTTCTTATGTTCTTATGTTCTTACCCACAAAGCTGGCCGTCAACTGGACCTCACCTTCTCCAGGGCCTGCTGCCCCTCCACCCTCTCTGTCACCCCCCTGGACCTCTCTGATCACTATTTCATCTCTTTTTCTCTCTCTCTCCCCTCTCTTCCTGCTCCTCTTACCCCCACTGTCACCTCTCGCCGTAACCTCCTCTCTCTCTCACCCTCTGTCCTTGCCTCCACTGCTCTCTCTCACCTCTTTCCTATCGACTCCTTCTCACAACTCTCTGTAGACTCTGCTACCTCCACCCTCTTCTCCTCCCTCACCTCCTCCCTCGACTCCCTCTGTCCCCTCACCTCCCGACCTGCTCGCCCTTCCCCTCCCCAACCCTGGCTCTCCTCTGCGCTCCGCTCAGCAAGAATCACACTGCGATCTGCTGAAAAGAAATGGAAGAGAACCAAACTCCCTGCTGCCCTAGACCTCTACCGCACTCTCCTCTCCTCCTTCTCCTCTACTCTCTCCTCTGCTAAATGTGCTTATTTCCAATCTGTAATCCAAGCCTCCAATAACAACCCACGTAAACTATTCTCTACCTTCTCCTCCCTCCTACACCCTCCCCCCATCCTCCTCCATCTCCTCTGATGACTTGCCTCTTCTCTTCTAAAATCTCAGATATCCGCAAACTCTTTTAACACCTCTCCTTCCCCCGCACCCCCTCCTGCTCCAACCCCTACACACACTGCATCCCCTACTAACTCACCCTCCTTCTCCACCTTCTCTCCCCTCTCAGACTCTGACCTCTCCTCCCTGCTCCAGGGTCACAAACCCACGTGTGCCCTGGACCCCCTCCCCACTCACCTCTTTCAAGCTGCTGCTCCTGCTCTACTTCCCTTCATCTCCTCCCTTCTCAACACCTCTCTCCTTTCTGGTCTCTTTCCCTCTGCCTTCAAGCCTCTATCACTCCCCTTCTCAGAAGACCTACCCTCAACCTCACCTCCCTCCAGAACTACCGTCCTGTCTCCCTCCTACCCTTCCTCTCCAAAACACTCAAGCGAGCTGTACACCGCCAGCTCTCTGCTTTTTCTGTCCAACCACTCTCTGCTCAACGCTCTCCAATCTGGCTTCCACTCTGCTCTCCACTGAAACTGCCCTCCTGTCTGTCACTAAACTCTGCCCGAGCTGCCTCTCTCTCCTCTGTCCTAATTCTCCTCGACCTCTCTGCTGCCTTTGACACTGTCGATCACTCTATTCTCCTATCCGCTGACCTGGGAATCTCTGGCACTGCTCTGGCCTGGTTCTCCTCCTACCTCTCCAACCGCACTTACCAGGTAACCTGGCGTGGAGCAACCTCCACACCTCGCCCTCTCTCAAGAGGAGTCCCCTAAGGGTCAGTCTTGGGTTCTCTCCTGTTCTCTCTCTACACCCGCTCCCTGGGCCCCCTCATCGCATCCCATGGTTTCTCATACCATTTCTATGCTGATGATGCTCAGATTTTCCTCTCCTTCCCAACCTCTGACTCCACCATCCCCTCCCGTATCTCTACCTATCTGTCTGCTATCTCCTCCTGGATGCACTCGCATCACCTCAAACTCAACCTCTCTAAATCTGACCTCCTGTTCTTTCCCTCCTCCCCCTCCTCTGATCTCTCTATCTCCATTCCTCTGGAATCTACCACACTCTCTCCCTCCTCAGCTAAGAACCTCGGAGTCACCCTGGACCCCTGCCTCTCTTATTCCCAGCACATCTCCACTCTGGCACGCACTTGCCGATTCTTCCTGAGCAACATACGAAGAATCCGACCCTTCCTCACCAACTACGCCACCCAGCTCCTGGTCCAGGCCCTGGTACTAAGGGACAGCACTGAACCCGGAACAGCACTGCACTATTTGTCACTCTTTAAACTGTATCACCCACCATGAGCACTACAGCACGCACCCAGGACTGGTGACCGTGGTTGTATATTGTGGGAGAGATACTGTGTTTATTGCTTAGGGCTGCAATCCCTGTTATTGTTCTCCGTGTTTTACGCATCGCTGTGTATAACCGGAGTTTATTATTTGGTCACCAGACCTGGATTATAAAGAAAATAAAAGAAACCTTTTCCATACCGGATTACACAAATCTCTGTCTGTTTTATTCCTGCACTGCATCACCTCTGCACCTGTTCATAATCAGCAGCCACTTTGCCACAATGCAGCACGTTCGTTGTCATGTTATTTGTCCCATCCAGGAATTTATTTTATCAGTACCGAGTCAAAACAAAGAAAACGTGCCTATTCGTGTCTAAAATTCTAACTACGTTTAAAATGTAAACAGCAGGCAGACCTGTCAACTATCCCAATTTTGGACCCTTCTCCCGGTACAGATTTTCTCCCGTATTCTACTGTTAAACCCCCTTATGTCAGCAAACTTTTAATGTCTACAAAATTCATGGCCGGTATGTGATTACTAAAATCCCCGTCTGTACAGAGCAGGGTTTAGGACCCAAGGGAGTCCTGTGGCAGGCATGTATTCAGTGCACGAGGCAAGTTCACATACTAAGCCACGCACCTGCTCTCGATTTTGTATTTTCGAAAGTTGACAAGTATGAGATTTCAGTTTACCAAAGCTCCAGTATTTTGAAAACTCATGTTGACAGGTATGAGCAGGTTGTTTGAACCGAGGTAGCTGTGCTTGATTGTACCTGTAGTGCTGATTTAACTTGGGTACAACCAACACAGGAATACCTTTTTGTCTGCGCTGACTTTCCAGTTTATTTTCTGAAAGCTGTTGTTTGTTTTACGTTCTGTTCAGCAGCCTCTGTAGTAGCCTTTTATTTAATGTGTGATTCTTAAGTTATGGCGATCGATCGTATTTTCTTTAAGTCACATTACAAAATGTGCAAAACAATTACCTCCATCTGCATGTACAGTTTCTTTGGGAAATGTCTTGACATGGTCCTCAGCCGAAATATACTTTTCTTGTTTTGTCGTCCATTTTTGGTATTTTACGTCTAGTGCTGAAAACTAGATTTTAGCAACCTAAATGAAAACAATGAAGCACTGACACCTGCTACGTACAGTACAGCGGCTCACAGAAAAGTCAGTACAGATGCACTGATAGGTTGATTAAAACACCATTGTCATCTGAACAGTAAACAAGAAAGTTAACCGCTTTGGAGAAATACATTTTTGTTTTTGCCTAAGTGCAATGCACACAGGAAGGCAAAGGAATAAACCAAGCCTATCTACAGAAGGAAGATACGTAGTTTGCGTCACTTGCGTTGTGCGGTAGTTCATGGGGTTTCTTTCCACCCCACACCAACTGAAAGTGTCCCGATTTTTCACTCTTGCTATCTGGTCACCCTAACCACTCTCACAGAACTGCAGTCTGAAAAGCAAAGGGAAAATCACTGTGTGAAAAATGTGTCAACAGTACCCTCTAGTGTTCATCTGTTACATCATCTAAAATCATGTGCCAGGGAGAAAAGAAATAGTTTTTTTCTAAAAAAAACTGCAAAAGTTAATCAATTAACAGAATCTGCCCACGTTAAATCAATATAAATTAATCTGTGTTCAGTTGAAACAACCGTGAGTGTTGTATAAAGAATTAATAAATATGTTCCAATAATAATAATTAAACCAACTGCCCAAATCCCAGTTGGTACAAGTTTAAAACAAGAAAGCAACACGGTTAGTGCGTCTACATACACCAAAACAGGTTCTGCCCAGAACAGACTGGCTGCTTTCCTTTTATACCCTGCACCTGGCTCTAATTTACAATAATCACCAGGTGCAGGGGATAATCACCAATAAAACAATTCAATTAAACAATTCAATTCAACCCATGTGCATTTGCACATGGTTTTCATGCAGGGAAGATATTATATATATATATATATATGGAAATCAGCTTGTTTCTTAAAGCACTGTGTCAAGAATTTTTGCAGCGTACTCTTTTTATTTATGTATATGCTCTGAGCACACTCTTAAACTCAGGGGAGTCGTTCAGGAGGACATAAAGATGTTTCGGACTCCTGTAATGGTTTTGTTCGTGCACTGGGCTTGCAACGTATCCAGATGACTTTAATAATAAAGAAAATCACACAGACTCATTTAATTTGAAGTTTAACGAATCAGGGCAGTAGTAGTGCCCCTTTGGTTTATTAAATGCTTATGTTAAAAATTGGATTGGTTGGTTTCACAGACCACCGTTAATCCCAAGTAATAAGCAGTCCAGGCAATCTGGTGCCTTTACAGGTTTAACAGCATTAATACTTCAATACAGCAATACAAATATGGTTATTATGTATTTTGCCCTTAGGCTATGCATGCATAAAGCTAAAAATGCCCACCGCTAAATTCTCGAACATTCAATATATATCACCCTCTTAAGACTAAAACATAATTTCTATACCTTATAGCTTAAAGAGATATTAAATTCAAATATATGCTTACCTTCCAGTATATGGAAGTGTAGTGTAGGATATATTGACAAATAAGAACTGTCTTCAAAAGGTAGAGACTTGTGAATACGACCAAACAGCAATCAGTTTTTCAGAGATCTTCAGAGCATGGACCACACAACTTGTAGTTAGCAAGTCGCGCGATACTGGACTGGGCTTTTACCTAGGTTTTTATAGGATTTTCCCTCCATTGAATACATCAGCAGCCCCAATTAAATCTAATCATCAATCTATACATCAGGAGTCCCAATTAAATCTAATCATCAATCTGCCTTGACATTTATTATCTTTAAGTTAATTATACATTCTAGAAGGATCTGGTCAACTCCTTTTTCAAAACTGATTGGATATAACTTCTTGCCAAAAAATATTGGAACATGATTTCATCACTCTCTTTTTCCAACTCCTCCTTCTTCTAAAAAGTCAGATGGACCAAAGTTCACAGAATCCTTGCAATAATATAATACAAGTATATGTGTATATATGAGAGATGTTTTTAATATGTAATACCAGCTCTATTTGATTATATTAAGATGAGTCAAAAAATATATGTCCCTCCTAGCTGCATATTATTATTATTATTTATTTCTTAGCAGACGCCCTTATCCAGGGCGACTTACAATTGTTACAAGATATCACATTATTTTTACATACAATTACATTATTTATTACACACAATTACCCATTTATACAGTTGGGTTTTCACTGGAGCAATCAAGGTAAAGTACCTTGCTGAAGGGTACAGCAGCAGTGTACCCCACCTGGGATTGAACCCACAACCCTTTGGTCAAGAGTCCAGAGCCCTAACCACTACTCCACACTGCTGCCCTATTATTATGTTACCTTTTCAGTGTGTTGTCAATGGGCCAGTTTAACTTCATATACAAATAAAGTATTTGACAAAGACTGTCTTTGAATAAGCATACAGTGGTCAGTTCAATTAGTTTCATTTAAATTTAAGCTATAATAAACAGTATAACAGCCTTATTTAACTGTGCCATTCTCGGACTATGCCTGACCTCTATCTGTTTCTAAAAGTTGCCTGCTCAAGCAGGATTCAGACACCCTGTTTTCTTGCCAAGACTATTGTTTTGATTAATATGAAACACCATTGTAAGCACTTCTCCAAATTCTGAACTGTGACTGGACACAACTCCCCTAATTCATGGAATGCTCCCTTCTACTAGAAGGTTTTCTTATTATAGAAAGACCTTGGATTCAAAACTGGACTACAAGTAAATCTCGCTTTGACTGCCAAAAAGAACCTTCCATATCTAGCACCGCTCTGCTTGCAAGCAGATAAGGGCAAGGCTATTTTTCAGTAGGTTTTTTGTGTACTAAAATTATTGAATACAGTTTACACTTTATTTGTCTAATATTCCAACCGTTCCTGTTTTTTATTGCAGTGAAACCTTTATATATACTTAACATTTATATTCTTTAAGGTCTTTTTAGTTTCAAATATCATTCTGTCTAAAAAGGGTTAACCTTTTGTTTTTACTAATTTGCAATACCTAACCTCCTTTCAAGGTTACAGACTTCCATGAGTGTATGTGCACTAATAACAAAGGCACATAGACAAGCTTTCTTTCTAATATTAACACTTGTTCAGTTTTCTTAATTCAAATCTTTGTAACCTGTTCATAATTTGCTGCAATATTATGTATGCTGTTTTTATATTCTTTAAAACACAGTACAATTATTACAATATTCTGACAGTGTCAGTTAGTACTGAACTTCTTTCGTTTTTAACTGTAACAATACTGTTATTTGTATAACAGTTTAACTTTAAACGATTTTATAACATGTATTTCTAATTCAGTTACTTCAGTATAACAGTTGCTATTATTATTTTACTGAATTAAGTCTGACCCCTTTCTCTGTTCATACAAAATCCAGTTGAAGCAGGTGTTAAGAAATCCTAGCCTTTTGCCAATTTTTTGGTGTTGATTAATATGAGACATGATGTAATGAAAGTTAAGTATCGAAAGAAGCTACTTTTTCTCATAAAACTGTAATATGTTAACAAGGCCTTATGATAAGAGCCTGCCAAGTTTGACTCCTTCCAGCAGGTGCTTTCATAGACTGCACACAACAACTATCCATTGTTTTCTACTGAGTATGCAGATATTTTTTAAAGGAACATATACAGTATTATTGTAATTATTGACAAAGAGTATATCATATTATTTCAATCAATACAGGTCAGTTTAAATTATCCAATTCATGTCTAATAACTCAGCACGTTCCCAACAGGATTCGAACTCTGCACCAGGCTCAGCTCGGACTGGTTCAGCGAACACCACGACAGGCCTGTGCACATCTGCTAAAAATATTTTCTAAAACACATTACAGTCATTACAATATTTGTTGCAGTTTCACAAATGTTCAATTTGTTTCCCAAAGATCAGCCTGCTTCCAGTAGCTGTGACAGTCTTGGGTCAGTTTCTGCTCACAGGTGTGGGTGACAGTCTTTAAAAGCCTGATACCTGCAAAAACTTAAATCTTGTTAGCTGGGCTCCCATCTCTACATTTCCATTCCCATCATTAGTGGGAAGACTTCAAATAAATTAAACTGTTTCTATCAACGAGTTAGACATCTTTGCCGCATATACCTTTCACTCAAAAAAGGTGCTCGCACCTTGTACAAGGGAAGGGTTTTAGGGTCACTCCGTGACAGTTTTCTTTTAGAATCTATTGTTAATAACAATATTTTAATAGTACAGATAAACTTAATATGATGACATTTCCAAATGATAAAAATTGATGCAGTCATAAACTGAAGCAAGCCAAGATATTTCATGTTCCTGTATCATAGCAGGGCTTAATATCGTATATAGGGTGCTTACTGGCAGCTCTGACTTTGAGTGGGTGAAAATCAGCCTGTATCTGACACAACACCCTAAACTATATATACTTTTTTTATAATAAATAAGAATAATTAAATGGCTAATTTTAATATGATGTCATTTTCATCTGATACAAAGAACTTGCAGTTGGTTGTATAGTGTCAGTATCAGAGTCTAGTATTATCGAATTGTTTCTAAGGTAGTTGTATTGATATGCATACATATGCATGAAGGGTCTGGCATCGCCGGTGTTCAAATAGAACTTCATGTTTTCAGTGCCAGCTAGTGCCTTGAATGTAATAGAGTGGTGACCCATCACAGGACAGCCTTCAGTGGGGCATGGGAAACACCTCCCCTGGGTGTCACAACAGTAGCATACTTTAGTTTATATCACTGTGTTGCTATTTAACAAATTCTGCTTCTCTAATTGTCTAATACAACCTGCTTTGACAAATGAATTCCAGTATAATTGACCTTATACAAATTACTATCATTTTATAGGGCTCACATGTTACTACATGAAAGATATATTCTTTTCTTAACTTTATAACTAAGCTGTATGCTAAGATGCACTGGTATTTCTCATGCATGATTTATAATAAATACAATGTGTCGTGCTTATCATTGTCTCTGTCCCTGTGTTTATGTTTTTGTTTGCTTTTTCTTTGAATTGTGGCAAGAAATAACATTATAACATCAATGGCAAGAGTAGAAAAATCATTCAAACGGGACAAAAACACTTAAAACAATCAGAAAAACAGGAATACAACATAAAAGCATAAAAATAGAACAATTCCTCCATGTAATTGAACTTTATTGCGAGTATCACAGAATACAGCTAAAGACACTACAAGCAAGTGGTCTGTACTATGAATAACAAATATATTAAATGATTACTTTTCACAAGTTTTTACAAAGGAGGATACGGACAATATGCCCCACATGTCGACTTGTTCCTATCCAGTTTTAAATAACTTCTATTATATGTAAACTTATGGAAACTATAATAAGATCCAAAATGGAAAATTACCTATATGGTAACAATATCCTGGGAGACAGTCAGCATGGTTTTAGGAAAGGGAGATCGTGTCTAACTAACCTGCTTGATTTTTTTGAGGATGCAACATCGACAATGGATAATTGCAAAGCATACGACATGGTTTATTTAGATTTTCAGAAAGCTGTTGACAAAGTCCCGCATAAAAGATTAATTCTCAAACTGAATGCAGTAGGGATTCAAGGAAATGCATGCACATGGATTAGGGAGTGGTTAACATGTAGAAAACAGAAAGTACTGATTAGAGTAGAAACCTCAAAATGGAGCGAGGTAACCAGTGGTGTACCACAGGGATCAGTATTAGGTCCTCTGCTATTCCTAATCTACATTAATGATTTAGATTCTGGTATAGTAAGCAAACTTGTTAAATTTGCAGACGACACAAAAATAGGAGTGGCAAACACTGTTGCAGCAGCAAAGGTCATTCAAAATGATCTAGACAGCATTCACTGGGCAGACACATGGCAAATGGCATTTAACCCTTTCAGTTAAACCTGGTCCGACATTGCAATTTTCCCTTTCCAGTCTAATGTCGGACCCTGTCCGACATCATCAAAAAGACATAAAGTGGTTAGGGCTCTGGACTCTGGACTGGAGGATCGTGGGTTCAATCCCAGGTGGGGGACACTGCTGCTGTACCCTTGAGCAAGGTACTTTACCTAGATTGCTCCAGTAAAAACCCAACTGTATAAATGGGTAATTGTATGTAAAAATAATGTGTAAAAAATATAATTGTATGTAAAAATAATGTGATATCTTGTAACAATTGTAAGTCGCTCTGGATAAGGGCATCTGCTAAGAAATAAAATAATAATAATAATTCCAAATTCTAAAAGGTATTGACAATGTCGACCCGCGGGACTTTTTCGACCTGAAAAAAGAAACAAGGACCAGAGGTCACAAATGGAGATTAGATAAAGGGGCATTCAGAACAGAAAATAGGAGGCACTTTTTTACACAGAGAATTGTGAGGGTCTGGAACCAACTACCGAGTAATGTTGTTGAAGCTGACACCCTGGGATCCTTCAAGAAGTTGCTTGATGAGATTCTGGGATCAATAAGCTACTAACAACCAAACGAGCAAGATGGGCCGAATGGCCTCCTCTCGTTTGTAAACTTTCTTATGTTCTTATGTTCTTATGAATATGGTAAGAGGTTTTAACACAAAACACTTTGATATATCTGTTGTATAAAAAACAGTATCAGGGAGAAGTCAAGCAAAATGCTAGTAACATGATTTATAAGTTTGAAATGGAGTGGAGGGGTACAAATGGGAGTCTAAATAGTCATTGATATTATGCAGCAAATAAATAAAGTAGCTGATTAAAATGACAGCTAGAAGAAACTGTTGGGGTCCCGCCCGAATCCTTCGGCACACATTGTGCGTGTGGGTGCAACTACAGTTAAGCCTTGCAGTGTATGTGTGGAGGATTCAATAAGATCATTAGTGGTTTTGTTTTTTAATTGTCCCTTGTGTCCTTGACTTTAGGCTGGGAATTGCAAGTGTCACTTACAGAAGTCAGTGAAATGTAAATGCCTTTAATGTGTAACAGGTGTGATTATTTCATTATTCAGAGAATACATAACTGCCCTTATCAAACGTGCACAGACAGCACACCTGCCACAAACAAACATAAAACTGTACAGTACCAATCTGTCCTGGAGTCGGACATGCTTGCTTTGATACCTGGACTACAGCAGGATGGTGTTTGAGTTATCTTTCTTTTCTTTTTTCAATCAAACAGTTGTTCGCTACCAAAAGAAAAAACTGTACCACAATGAAAATAATTTTGATCATTTTGGACAGACCTTAACCCCTTAAGCTACACAATGAATTGAGAGGTTGTTCAAATGGTTTCATTTTAAAATACATTTAAGAGTTACTCGGGCGTGTATCATGAGGAAACTGACCATTTGGATGACCAACAGATCCAACCTGTCAGTTTGTATGTCTCATTGCAAAAATACAGCTTGGATAAAAAATAAATAAACACACACTGACCTTCCCAAATGCCATCCAAATCTATAATTTGTGAAATAATATTCTTATTACATCCTGGCATCTGTTCTCCTCCATTTTGATAGAAGTCAAGGTGGCCGACAGCTTGGGACATTCCCAATCCTATAATGCAGTAAGACATGTTACAACTAATGTTTCACAAGGTGTCACTATCAAACAAAATCCCTTCATTTTCTCCTTATTGGTTTTTCTCCTTTTTGTACACATTTTAAGGGCTGTTTAACCCTCTATGCCACCCTTAACTACAGGTTCAGGGGGTGTTTAAGTGGGTTATGAAGTGATTTGAATCTCTTACTTCCATACCTTACTCGTAGTTTATGCAGTTTAAATCGGGAGGTCTGACTAATGCATCTTCCTCAAAACAGTGGGTTTACAAATCCTCATTTCGCAGAGCGTAGATAACAAAAATGGTAATATCTGCTTTTCTCTATTTTATTCTAAACTGAAATTAAGGGATTACCAGTCTGTAGAAACAAATGTTTAAGGTGTCCCTAGTTTAAACTAAGGGGAGAGTTTTATTTTTAGGGGCAAATTAATGGAAAAATAAGGAGATTTTAAGGGATATACGCACCGTGTTGAGAAAGACTAAAAAACTACACCCCTTACCAAAATTAGGGACCATGGGTGCTGAATCGTATAGATGACATCAACAAAAACTGCATCACTGGCATCCAATCGAACTAAAGTCGATGCATTCTGAAAATAAGGCTGTGCAGGGTCTGAGGGTTTAAAAATTATTTAAAGTTAGTTATCATATAATTATAACCCCTACAGTCCCAGTATAGGCTGAAAAAACTCAGTATTTAACACTTAATTGGATTTAAAAGTTATAAAATAAAATAAAATAAACAAACAGTGACCCACAGCATGAGCATTGGAATTTGCTGAACAGGTTCCTTATGCCCCAGTGATTTATGGGGATTCATTTACATAGGATGATCTTTAAATACATTTCCAGCAGACTTTACCGTATAGAAATAAATATATTTATGTGACTTGTGGGAGTGAGCAATGACAAACATCCATTTCATAAAGCAGAAGTGATTTTGGAAACGTGTTAATATTTGATAAATGTAAGTATAATAATGAAATGATGCAAAAGATGTTATGATGAAGCTTATGATCCCTTCCCCAGGAAGGATGATGAGCCAATGGACAGAATTTTTGTAATAAAAATTGCTCCACTGATAGTAGGAGACATCCTGAAAAAGCAGACCCCTGACAGAGATGCAGTGGGTAACTGTTATACTGAAGTAACTGAATTAGAAGTATGTCTTATAATGCCATTTAAAGTTAAACTGTTGAAAGAACATATTGAGAGTTCATTATAACAGACACTTGACATTGACAAGGTTATGAACAAACTGTTAAAACACATTTGAGATAATGTCCATTTAATTTAATCAATTTAAGAATTAGTTAAGTTTCTTTCTCCAACTAAACAAAACATCTTTTAGACGTTACAATATCCATTAAATTAAAATAATTTAAATGTTTAGTGAATAGTGCAGCTGGCAACAAGGGAAAGACCTCGTGACAGCCTGGAGAGACAGCTGACAGGAGGAAAGAGACCCCATTGGGGCTGGCAAGGGTTAGCTTCCCTTGTCGGCAGTATCCAGCTCTGTGTTTACAGCATGCTGGAGACACCCACCCAAGGCTTCTAAGAAATTAAAGAGAAAAATACTGCTAGAGTCTGCGAGAGCGGGGGCGGAAGATGACTCAATGTTGGACAACACGGTTAACGACTTAGGAACGGAAACGGATATGAGTATGGAGAGTACTTCACAAAAGACTAGTTCAAGATCTGCAGTTAGCAAAGACATGGAACTCCAGGTTTGTGTCTGCGGCTGGAGCAAGGCAACAACGGTCAGGGGTTTGAAGATTCATCAAGGGAGAATGAAATGCTTGAGGGAGAAGGGACAAGGGCCTCGCATTGATCAGTACTTCTTAAGAAGTCAGTCAAGTCAGTTGAATGAAATCCAGCGACAGGAAGCAAACCACAGTTCGCAGGATAACAGCACCCCTGTCATAGACGTGAGGAGGACTTGCATGGACACAGTTAGTGATGAACCTAATGATCCTTGTGAACCTGGTCAGACAAACCAGCATAAGAGAGAAAAGAACCTCGACGGGCACAAACCTGGAGTTAAATGGCCAAGAGCTTGTGGGAAAACTGTATGGGACACAGTAAATACAGATCTCTGCTTTGCATTGGAAAGGTTAAGTGGAACAGTTGAAAAGAAGCTGGATAAATTTGGGGACATCATCTACGCATATGGAAGCGAGAGGTTTGGAGTTAAAAAAAAGGAAGGAAAAAGTACAAACTATTCCTGGAAAGTCTAGACGGCAGCAGGAGATTGAACACTTAGTTAGAGAAAGGAGACAGCTGAGGAAGCAATGGAGAAGAGCAGAACAAAGTCAGAAGGAGGGACTCAATCTTTTACAAAGGGTCATAAAAGATAAGCTTGCAACATTGCGCAGAGCTGAGCACCTACGGAAATGCTACAAAAAAGAAGGAGCGTGCGAGAACTAACTTTTATAAAGACCCATTCAAATTTGTAAAGAAGTTATTTACCAGTGAGAAGAATGGCACACTAAAAGCATCTAAGTTTGAGCTGGAGAGATATTTGGAGGAAACACATACAGATTCAAAAAGGCAGGAGCCTATGTCAATTCTTTCAGACATCCCACCTATCAATCCACCACAATACCAAATGGAGGACTGTGCACCTAGGTGGAAAGAAGTAGAGCAAGCTGTGAAAAAAGCAAGGGCTTCATCATCACCAGGGCCTAATGGAGTTCCGTACAGAGTGTACAAGAGTGCTTCAGGAGTTCTACGAGTCCTGTGGAAATTGATGAAAGTGGCATGGGAAAAACAGGTTGTACCAAGAGCATGGCGCCGAGCAGGTGGAGTCTTTATACCTAAAGAAAAAGATTCAACAAGCATCAGTCAGTTTCGCCCTATTTCCCTATTAAACGTAGAAGGCAAGAGATTGTCAACTTACCTATTAAAGAACTGCTTCATTGACACTTCAATACAAAAAGCAGGCATTCCAGGTTTCCCAGGAAGCTTAGAACACATCAGTGTGATCTGGCAACAAATTCAATCAGCTAAAAAGGAGAGGAAGGAGCTCCATGTGACATTCCTGGATTTGGCTAATGCATATGGTTCAGTGCCACATGAACTTCTTTGGGCAGCATTTAATTTTTTCAGTGTACCGATGACAGTAACAAATTTAGTGAAAGCTTACTTTGGAGATTTGCAATTTAGTTTTTCAACTTCAGAATTCAGCACTACATGGCAATGCCTAGAACTTGGAATAATGTCAGGGTGCACCATTTCTCCACTGGCTTTTACCATGGCAATGGAAGTAATCATTAGGGCATCAAAATGGGTAGTGGGAGGAGAGCGCTTGGCTTCTGGAATGTGACTACCACAAATTCAAGCATACATGGATGACATGACAACCATGACTACAACTGTAGTCTGCACTAATCGGTTATTGGGCAAATTAACCAATAACATTGAATGGGCACGAATGCAATTCAAGCCCACTAAATCAAGGAGCATCTCTATAATTAAAGGTAAAGTACTAGTAGATAAAACGTTCTTCATTAATGGTGAGGCAATACCAACAGTGTCTGAGAAGCCAGTGAAGAGTCTTGGGAGATGGTATGACGGGGATCTAAAGGACACAGTTCGTGTGGGAGAAGTTAGACAACAAGCAGTGGAAGGGTTGAAGAGCATAGACAGCAGCGCTTTACCAGGCAAACTAAAACTCTGGTGCTTTCAGTTTGGTCTACTGCCGAGGTTGCTGTGGCCACTGACTGTGTATGAGGTTTCTTTGACAACAGTAGAGAAGCTGGAAGCCTTAATCAGTTCATACATCAGGAAATGGTTGGGTGTTCCACGCTGCCTCAGTAGAGTGGGACTTTAAGGTAAAGGAATACTGCAGCTACCAGCATCCGCTCCAACCGAGGAGTTTAAGTGTGCCAAGGTCAGACTGGAAATTACATTAGTAGAGTCACGCAACAAATGCATAAGGGAGGCAGCACCTGTGCTGAAAACTGGAAGAAAGTGGGTTGCAAAGAAAGCTGTGGAGGATGCAAAGGCTGCCCTTCGAATTGGTGATATCATGGGGCAAGTTCAGCATGGAAGAGGGGGTCTTGGTCTCAGTTCAGCTCCTCCTACATGGCACAAGGCAGCCCCAGCTCAACGGAGGAAGCTGGTAGTCAACAAGGTGCAAAAGCAGGAGGAGAGGATAAGGTGTATAAAGGCCATTTCCCAGGCCAAGCTGGGAGAATGGATAAGATGGGAGAGTGTGGAACAACGCAAGATTGGCTGGCAAGACCTATGGTGATGTTCTCC
This sequence comes from Huso huso, assembly GCA_036884735.1. Classification (NCBI taxonomy): domain Eukaryota; kingdom Metazoa; phylum Chordata; class Actinopteri; order Acipenseriformes; family Acipenseridae; genus Huso; species Huso huso. The sequence continues at coordinate 21,672,007 of CM072668.1, read as the reverse complement.
CATCACCACAGAACCTAAACCTCTGGGTAGGAGAGGATCCCTCATGTCCTTTGTGTTCATCACCTGCAACATTAAGGCACATTTTGACAGGATGTAAAGTGGCTCTTAGCCAAGGACGGTTTACTTGGCACCATGAACAGGTGCTGCGATGTTTGGCCTTAGCACTGGAAGACAAGCGTAACACGAGCAATAAGTTGCCACCTGTTCCATCAAAACATTACACACAAAAGACAACATTCCTCTGCCCAGGAGAGCAACCACCAAGAAAAGGTGTTAAAACCAATCCTCGCCCAGGACAACTGGAAGCTGCTAGAGACTGGAAAATGCCGACAGATGTTGGTCAACGGCTTATTTTTCCACATGAGTTTGCCACCACTACCCTTCGACCAGATATTGTCTTGTGGTCTGGATCAGCACACCTTGTTCACCTGGTAGAATTAACAGTGCCATGGGAGGATGCTGTAGATGAGGCGTATGAGAGGAAGAAACTGCAGTATGCTCAACTAGCCACTGAAGCGGAACAGCGAGGATGGAGAGTCCGGGTTTACCCAGTGGAGGTGGGTTGTCGAGGATTTGTGGCACACTATACAACCCGGTTTCTCAGAGACGTCGGATTCAGTGGCCAAGAGTTGCGTCGCACAGTGAAGAACTTATCTGAAGCAGCAGAGAGGAGCAGCAACTGGCTGTGGTTGAGACGGAAAGATTCTGACTGGGGACCTCAAGCACAATAGAACGAAAGAAATTGTGATGTACAGGTAAGTAAGCTGGGCTGAGTTGAGTGGGGGACAGAGGGGGGTGATTCTGGGACGCCAGAAACACCGTCGAGCCCTCTTGAGGTGTCATGGGCTAGTCGACGAAACACCGAGGATGGAAGGTCCCACTTGAAGACCCCAGAGATGTACCCTACTTAGCTCAATCCAGACGGTTGTCATGCTGATGCGCTGGGGAGACCGCACTGTGGTTGATCCCCGGAGCCAGCATCGCAGCCGTTGTGTGTGCTGATGCGCTACGGAGGCAAAATAAGCTGATCCCTGGAGCCAGTATTACACTTCAGCCATCAACACCAGAAAGAAGGATATCTACATCATCATATGGAAGGAAGCGCAAATGGATGGAGACCCCTATGGATCACATTAGTTTACTGTAAAGCTACATCTTAGTTGGTGCTTATCTTGGTGTGAGCCGAGTTCAAATCAGCATGAAGTTTTAACATCTACTCTCGTGTAATGGAAATCTTAATTCAATAAAAGACAGGAACTGTTAGGTTGGAATATTACACAATAAATCTACAGAAAAATAGCCTTGCCCTTATCTTTTGTGTTAGATATGAAAGGTTCTTTTTGGCAGTCAAAGCGAGATTTACTTGTAGTCCTCAGTTTTGAATCCAAGGCCTTTCTATAATAATAAAACTTGGCAGTCGAAGCAAGCATTTCATTAAATAGAAAAGTTGTCTCCAGTATCAGTTCTTATCAAATAAATAGCGACTTTCTTTGGGATGTTGTTTAAGATCCAAAAAAGACTTCATGCGGTGAATTTGGAGACGTGCTTACAGTGGAGTTTCACATTAATCAAAACAATGGCCTTGGCAAGAAAACAGGGTGTCTGAATCCTGCTTGAGCAGCAACTTTTAGAAACAGAGAGAGAGGTCAGGCATAGTCAGATAATCACACAGTTAAATAAAGCTATTATACTTAACATGTTTATTATAGCTTAAATTTAAATGAAAATAACTGAACTGACCACCGTATGCTTAAAGGCCTGTGATAAACCCCTACAGTCTTTGTCCCATACTTTATTAACATACCTGTATATGAAAGTGAACTAATTTGAAAAGTTGACGAGATATGCTGCTCAGAGGGAATATATTGTAGACCCAGGTTAATATAATCACACAGAAAGGTGATATATAAAACAGCACCTCTTTTTACACATACAGACGTGCTCAAATTTATTGGTACCCTTACAGCTCATTGAAATAATGCTTCATTCCTCCTGAAAAGTGATGAAATTAAAAGCTGTTTTATCATGTATACTTGCATGCCTTTGGCATGTCATAGAATAAAGCAAAGAAGCTGTGAAAAGAGATGAATTATTGCTTATTCTACAAAGATATTCTAAAATGGCCTGGACACATTTGTTGGTACCCCTTAGAAAAGATAATAAATAATTGGATTATAGTGATATTTCAAACTAATTAGTTTCTTTAATTAGTATCACACATGTCTCCAATCTTGTAATCAGTCATTCAGCCTATTTAAATGGAGAAAAGCAGTCACTGTGCTGTTTGGTATCATTGTGTGCACCACACTGAACATGGACCAGAGAAAGCAAAGGAGAGAGTTGTCTGAGGAGATCAGAAAGAAAATAATAGACAAGCATGGTAAAGGTAAAGGCTACAAGACCATCTCCAAGCAGCTTGATGTTCTTGTGACAACAGTTGCAAATATTATTAAGAAGTTTAAGGTCCATGGAACTGTAGCCAACCTCCCTGGGCGCGGCCGCAAGAGGAAAATCGACCCCAGATTGAACAGAAGGATAGTGCGAATGGTAGAAAAAGAACCAAGGATAACTGCCAAAGAGATACAAGCTGAACTCCAAGGTGAAGGTACGTCAGTTTCTGATCGCACCATCCGTCACTTTTTGAGCGAAAGTGGGCTCCATGGAAGAAGACCCAGGAGGACTCCACTTTTGACAGAAAAACATAAAAAGCCAGACTGGAATTTGCTAAAATGCATATTGACAAGCCACAATCCTTCTGGGAGAATGTCCTTTGGACAGATGAGTCAAAACTGGAGCTTTTTGGCAAGTCACATCAGCTCTATGTTCACAGACGAAAAAATGAAGCTTTCAAAGAAAAGAACACCATACCTACAGTGAAACATGGAGGAGGCTCGGTTATGTTTTGGGGCTGCTTTGCTGCGCCTGGCACAGGGTGCCTTGAATCTGTGCAGGGCACAATGAAATCTCAAGACTATCAAGGCATTCTGGAGCAAAGCGTACTGCCCAGTGTCAGAAAGCGCTGTCTCATTCGCAGGTCATGGGTCCTCCAACAGGATAATGACCCAAACAGCTAAAAGCACCCAAGAATGGATAAGAACAAAACATTGGACTATTCTGAAATGGCCTTCTATGAGTCCTGATCTGAATCCTATCGAACATCTATGGAAAGAGCTGAAACTTGCAGTCTGGAGAAGGCACCCATCAAACCTGAGACAGCTGGAGCAGTTTGCTCAGGAAGAGTGGGCCAAACTACCTGTTAACAGGTGCAGAAGTCTCATTGAGAGCTACAGAAAACGTTTGATTGCAGTGATTGCCTCTAAAGGTTGTGCAACAAAATATTAGGTTAGCGGTCCCATCATTTTTGTCCATGCCATTTTCATTTGTTTTATTATTTACAATATTATGTTGAATAAAAAATCAAAAGCAAAGTCTGATTTCTATTAAATATGGAATAAACAATTATGGATGCCAATTACTTTTGTCAGTTTCAAGTTATTTCAGAGAAAATTGTGCATTCTTCGTTTTTTGTGGAGGGGTACCAACAAATTTGAGCACGTCTGTATATTGTAACACAGCTTCACTCACTCGGGTTCGTGCCCCTTTAAAAATACGACCCAGAAACACAGAAATGGATTTTCAAGCGCGTTTGCGCTATTTTTTTAATAAACACAAAATAAAACAAAATACAAACAAACACCTAACTCCGTTTGGAGCGCTTACTCAACAGGTATTTCCCTGACTAACTTGCAGGACGGCTAAGCCGTTTACCTGACACACCGAACCAACGCTAACACGCTTAACAAAGTACTCACTCTCAGGACTGCTCGGAAGGAGAGCACCTCTCCTGCTTCCTTCTACTCAGCAGCCTCGAGCAGACTGCCTGCTCTCCTTTTAAACTCCGCACCTGGGTCTAATTCTCCCATAACGCCCAGGTGCGGATGATCATTAATAATAAAACAATTAAACTAAACAATAAAACAATTAAGAAATCAATTAGCAAATTAAATGAAACAATAAAGCAACACAAATCAAACAAAAAGGTGCATTTTCACATGTTTTTTCCCTTTTTTTCTTTGCAGGGAGGTTTTAACCCCCTCCCTGCCGTCTCTCACAACCCGCTATATTACAATATATATATATATATATATATATATATATATATATATATATATATATATACACACACACATACATACAGTGCCTTGCAAAAGTATTTAGACCCCTGACCAATTCTCTCATATTACTGAATTACAAATGGTACATTGAAATTTCATTCTGTTTGATATTTTATTTTAAAACACTGAAACTCAAAATCAATTATTGTAAGGTGACATTGGTTTTATGTTGGGAAATATTTTTAAGAAAAATAAAAAACATTAATATTTGGTAGAGCCACCTTTCGCTGCAATAACAGCTTTAAGTCTTTTGGGGTAAGTATGTACCAGTTTTGCACACAGTGTCGGAGTGATTTTGGCCCATTCTTCTTGGCAGATTTGCTCCAGGTTGTTCAGGTTGGTTGGACGACGCTTGTGGACCGCAATTTTCAAATAGTGCCACAGATTCTCAATGGGATTGAGATCAGGACTTTGACTGGGCCACTGTAGGACATTCTCCTTTTTGTTCTTGAGCCACTCCAATGTTGCTTTGGCCTTGTGCTTGGGATCATTGTCCTGCTGAAAGGTGAATTTCCTCCCAAGCTTCAGTTTTTTAGCGGACTGAAGCAGGTTCTCTTGCAGTATTTCCCTGTATTTTGCTCCATCCATTCTTCCTTCAATTTTAACAAGATGCCCAGTCCCTGCTGATGAGAAGCATCTCCACAGCATGATGCTGCCACCACCATACTTCACTGTAGGGATGGTGTGTCTTGAGGCATGGGCAGTGTTAGGTTTGCGCCACACATAGTGCTTTGAGTTTTGGCCAAAAAGCTCTATCTTGGTCTCATCTGACCACAAAACCTTTTCCCACATCGCAGCTGGGTCACTCTCATGCTTTCTGGCAAACTCCAGATGTGCTTTCAGATGGTACCTTTTGAGTAACGGCTTCTTTCTTGCCACCCTCCCATACAGGCCAGTGTTATGCAGAGCTCTTGATATGATTGACTGGTGCACCATTACTTCACTCCCAGCCACTGAACTCTGTAGCTCCTTCAAAGTGAGCTGAGTTTTGAGAGACGGCCTTTTCTTGGCAGTGCCTGGGTGGTGTGATGCAGCTTCCACTTCCTGATTATTGATCCAACTGTGCTCACTGGGATATCCAAACACTTGTTATGTTGTACCCTTTCCCTAATCTATGCATTTGTATTACTTTATCTCTAACTTCTGTAGAATGCTCTTTGGTCTTCATTTTCCTTCAGATTCACAGCCTGACCAATGATCCAACAGTGGGGTTTTTATCCAGAAAATGTGACAGCAACTTTAATGGTTCACAGGTGGAGGCCAATGGTAAGGTAATTGTGTCCTTGTTAGGGCAATTTCCCTGACAGTCTGTAGTTCTGTAGAGAGTTTATTTTAGTTTCTGTTCTTTCTTGTAGAGAAACACCCCTTATTTTAGCCTATTTTATGTATTGTGTTTAGTGGGAAGGTTTTTAATGATAATATCATGTGAAGGACCTGACTTGATTTGTAATTGCTATAAATACATATTTACTACTGTGATGAGATAGTTAAATATAGTTAAATATTGTCAAGGTTTGCACTGTGCACATTTGTGGTTTTATTGGTTTGTATATCTTTGGTTGAAATTGTGTTTGGTTTATTTGATATTTTGGGATGTATTATTATTATTATTATTATTATTATTATTATTATTATTATTATTATTATTATTATTATTTTTTTTTTTTCTTCTCTTTTTATCTTTATTAGTAGGCCTGTAAGTAATCTGCTCTTGTGTTAGTGGCTCATGTTTACTGTACCAGTACTATCAAGTACAGCACGCTACGTTAGTAATTAAAAAAATATAGAAATATGCACTAAATTATATTTTTGTTTATGCTTTCAAAGTGTGCCACTTAATCATTCAACATTATTCAACCCAACACTTGTGAAAGTAAAGGTACAGTGATATCTAAGACATCTATACCGACGAGGAGGGTGTTTATCATTCAAAAAATATTTATCTTAGGGGCAAGCATATTGGTTTAAATCATTTTTAAGATCTTGTGTTACCTGACCTAATATGTATGTGACAAAAATAAATACATTATGTGTATATATATATATATATATATATATATATATATATATATATATATATATATATATATATATATATAATATTATTTTTGTTCCCTTACCTTTTCACGATTTACTTTTGTGTTGTTTTTTTTTATTTTTTATTTTTATATGTCTTTAAGGTGCTTTGCTCTTATCCACCATGCGTACATGACTAGGAGTTCAATAGCTCCTCTTCACACTGGGTCCCCCAAAGTGTCTTTATATTAGTAAGCACCCACACCTTCTAGTGCACAGTATTAAGGAGAGCCAAATTCTCAATTTGAGATATCTCAAGTTACATTTCAAGATATCATTAAAAATGTCACGCTATCTTTAAATATTTCGATATCTCTAAATCATTTATCTTGAAATGAATCGCAGATATCTAGTTGGGAAATGTAAATGCATTTACAGATATCTTGAAATTATATTAGGTACCTCTAAACGTGAACTATGGTAATCCACCAAGCCACATTGTCATTAAAGTATCTTAAAATGTGCATCATTTTGAGAACAAGAGATTTTGTGTTTTGATGGGTGGGTGATAATTTGCCACTAAAACAATATGTTGGTATCGGCTAAGATTGTTACACCATTTAATATGATAAGGGTCTTGGCAGGCATCAGGATCATCCCTTAATCCAACACACAGTAGATCACAAACTAGGGCAACAATGCTTCAATTGTTATTTATTTAAAATATCCAGGCTGTCAACATTAACGCTACACATTTTAGCATGGAACTAGGGACTGCAGGACCTCTTTACGGACCGACCCACTCCCACAGAACTGCAGTCTGAAAAGTAAGGAGAAAATCACAGTGTGAAAAATGTGTCAACAGTACCCTCTAGTGTTCATCTGTTACATCATCTAAAATCACATTAAATATAAATTAATGTGTGTTCAGATGAAACAACCATGAGCATTGTATAAAGAATGAATAAATATGTTCCAATAATAAAAATAATTAAGAGTTGAGGCAAGAGACAAACCAGCTGCCCAAATCCCAGTTGGTGCAAGTTTAAAACAAGAAAGCAACAAGGTTAGTGCAGCTCATGTAAACTATAACTGGTCTACATACACGTGTCTGTCCTTTCCGCTCTGCAAGACCAATAATTGTGCTCCAAACTTCAGTATGTGATAGTTGTTTTGATGGTTATCCCAGAGGAACTTCACTTTTTGAACTTCTCCAACATCCACCTCTGTATCAATGAAAGCACTGTATGTGCTTCCAGGTTTAAGTTTTGTTCTGTAAGTAAAGACAGAAAAATTAGGACCTATCACAGTTCTCCTGATGCAGCAGGTAGTCCACTGGTATTGATCATGATCAACTGGAATATACCATTTTTTGTGTATTAGATGTTAATAACTAATTTACTAACGTCTAATAAATGTTCACGGCTAGTTTACTTTTTACTTTATACTTTTTTATTTTGTATTCTGCTTGAGTTTAGAATCTACTCTTCTGTTCTAGTTGCCTGCTGTAGACACATGTAACACACGCTAGAACAGGGGTGGGCAATTCCTGTCCTGGAGGGCAGGTGTCCCTCCTGATTTTTGTTCCAACTGTACCCTAAATTACTTAATTGGACAAATTAAATGCTAATTAGAAGCTTAATTGGCCCTCCAGGACCGGAATTGCTCATCCCTGGGCTAGAACAACCACGATGACCATTGTTTTTATCAGATCAGATATACAGGTTACTATTTACTAACCAAACCAGTGCTGTTCAAACTTACTGGCTAAAATAATAATAATAATAATAATAATAATAATAATAATAATAATAACTACTAATATTGTTATATTGTGGAGCTCATTAACTTGAGATGTCTGTAATTTACAAACATTAACGAAAAAATAAAGTATGCGTTAATATGTTAGCAAACTATTTGTAAATAGTTTAATTGTAATGCCCCTAAAAATGAAGTGTGACCCACACTGGTAATCTACTGCAAGGTTTCCTGAACTTTCTAAGCTCCATTGCCCATTGAAATTGGGCATCTTGACCCAGGACCCCCACCCAATGAATCCATTATCCCAGTGTTATATAATGGTAGAGGGATAACTAAACCAGGGGGACAGGTTAATAGTTACACTCCGGTGTACCATTGTAACGAAACGAATTTGACACCTGTAAATGAGTGTGTACAATACCCATTGCTATGTTAGTAAGTTTCTATTTATCGATTCCAGTATTCACACACAAGTTACACACATATAGCTTAAACATTATCGTTAGCACCTAGTCAATTAATATTGTTCTGGGAGAAGCAGTCTGGTATGGTGATGGTCTGTCATCAGGAGTGGATTTTTAGTTAAGCTTTTTCACTCACACTTTCAAGTGGCTGTCTTAAATATCCTGCCTAACTGTGTGTGTGTGAAGTTGAACGTTGTGAACTCTGCTTACACTCTAAATATATCTAAACACGATCAATTTCATGGCATGAGTTACAATATTATTCCAGACACAGAACATACATCTCTTCTACACAAGGTCTCAATTCCTTGTTCGTCTGTGTCCCACAACTGCTTACCTTACAGCTGTGCTTGAGCTAATTTGTTTAACCGTCATTAAACTTACATCTGTAGTTAGAGAGAGGACATTCAAGAGCCATTTTGAGACCACGGGTAAAAGTTACCAGGATGTGAGGACTGAACTTGTTACTGAAGTACAATCTTTAATCCTTTAAGCAAATGCAATCCCGTTTCAAATATGACACACTTGGATTTGATAGCCCCAGGTATAAATCAGTAGAGGAATCACTCACTTGGCGATTTCATGCTGTCTTGTGTTTCCCTTTGTCCCATACAAGGACACTTTCAGAGTGCCTGACACATCTCGGTCACCGGTTATAGTTACTGTAACCTTGTAGCGCCAGCCTGTGTGGAGAAAAGGGAAAGCTGCAAGTTAACAATGTAAAAACAAGAATCCATCATCCACAACTTCCAAAACACAATCAAGAGGTAACAATCATAACAAACATTTTGACTTGTGAGATTTTAGTTTATAGAAAGGGAGGTGTATCTGGGTCCTGCTACAGTATAATGCATTCTGATTGAGCTGCTTCCAAAGCATTGCTTGAGTAGAACCAGGTGTGCTGTGTCCAGTGCTGGAGGTTTCTAGTGGTTTGGGCAACAAGATGACATGCAAATCAAAAATGTCTATGACAGAGACACTGTGACACACCATTTAGCAACCAGATAGTTGTTCAATGACGTCAATATTTAAATAGAATTTAAAATACAAAACAAAAATGTTGCACCAATTGTGAATCACCCTGTATATTATGTGCCACTGTATATTTGGAACATACTGTATATAATGTTTTTATCCTTTATATATATATATATATATATATATATATATATATATATATATATATATATATATATATATATATATATACAGTATATAGGATAAAAATATAATAAGGAAAAAATAGCTTGTATCTTAAAGCACAGTAGATTGTAGTTTTTTTTAGTATCTATATTACAATTAGATTTAATAGTACAGATAACCTCAATGTAATGACATTTCCAAATGATAAAAACTGTCATAAACTGATACAAGACAAGATCAGCCTGTATCTGGCACAGCACCCTAAACTATATATACTTTTTATAATAAATAAGAATAATTAAACAACTATTTTTAATATGATGTCATTTTCATCTGATACAAAGAACTTTCAGTTGGTTGTATAGTGTCAATATCAGGGTCTAGTATTTATTATTGAATTGTTTCTAAGGTAGTTGTATTGATATGCATACGTACGCATGAAGGGTCTGGCATCGCCGGTGTTGAGATAGAACTTCATGTTTTTAGTGCCAGCACGTGCCTTGAATGTAATAGAGTGGTGACCCATCACAGGACAGCCTTCAGTAGGGCATGGGAAACCCTTCCCCTGGGTGTCACAACAGTAGCATGCTTTAGTTTATATCACTGGGTTGCTATTGAACAAATTCTGCTTCTCTGATTGTCTAATACAACCTGCTTTGACAAATTAATTCCAGTATAACTGACCTAATATAAATTACTATCATTTTATAGGTCTCACATTTTCCTACATAAAATACATTATTTTCTTAACTTTATAACTAAGCTGTATGCTAAGATGCACTGGTATTTCTCATGCATGATTTATAATAAATACAATGTGTCGTGCTTATCATTGTCACTGTCCCTGTGAAGATGTTTTTGTTTGCTTTTTCTTTGAATTGTGGATATGCTCCCCACTATACACTGATTTTTAAAACTATTACTTTCAAATCCTTTATCATTTGCTGTGCTGAAAGTCAGCTCCATGATGATAAAACTTACAGCCACAAAATCCTCAGTTGAATTACATTTGTATCCAACAAAGCCTCCGGGGTTTAAGATGCTATCGGCGTAATACTTATAAGCTCTCATATGATTGCAGCCCACAAAATCCCGGGTTCCTATTAAATCAAAACAATATAAATAACAAAGAAAAAACACTATGGACAAGAATTCTGTCAACAAGTCATTCCACTTGAAACTGGAAGTTCAAAGCTAAACTAGAATTGAAAGCAAAAACAAAAACAAAGCATACTCAAGGGGTATGTCTTTTCAAATCGAACTGTTTGTTAGCATGAAGTAAAATGGAAATGTGTATTTATTTAACCAAGATAGATCCCTTGAGATATTCATCTCATATTCAAAGGGGTCCTGGCAGGAGAAGGCAGCAAAAAATAACATTATAAAATCAATGGCAATTCAAACAGGACAAAAACACTTAAAACAATCAGAAAAACAGGAATACAAAATAAAAGCATAAAAATAGAATAATTCCGATCTGTATCATTTATATATCAAGAGGTTATAAACAATGTGGCAGTCATGAGGTCCACTTCTAGTACTCTCCACCGTGTAATGGAACTTTATTGAGAGAATCATAGAATACAGCTAAAGACACTGAAAGCAAGTGGTCTGTACTATGAATATGGTAAGAGGCTTTAACACGAAACACTTTGAATGCTAACAACCTTGATCTGTTGTATAAAAAAAGTATCAGGGGAAGTGTAAATACGAAGTCAAGCAAAATGCTAGTAACATGATTTTTAAGTTTGAAATGGGGTGGAGGGGTACAAATGGGAGTCTAAATATTTGTTGTCATTTTGCAGCAAATAAAATTGTAATCATTGAGCGTTTAATCATAAATGCCTTTAATGTGTAACAGCTGTGATCATTTCATTATTCAGAGTATACATAAATGCCCTTATCAAACCTGCACAAAGAATTGAGCGGTTGTTCAAATGGTTTGTTTTTAAAATACATTTGAGAGTTACTCAGGTACGTATCAGGAGGAAACTGACCATTTGGATGACCAGATCCAACCTGTCAGTAAATTTTAAACCCTGTTTCGTGCACCTCATTGCAAAAGTAAGAAAGTTAGCCTAAAGGGCCACCTGATAAAGGGGCTACACTGTTCAGGCTTCAGATATCATTTTTAAGGAAAAGAAAATTCTAACAGCGATAGTGCCCTCTCAATGAAGGCTTGGGACTCCCATCACAGTCATCTACCAGACGGTACAGCCTATATCCACAGGCACTATCGCTTGAGAAAACTCGTTTAAGATTCTGATTCTGAAAAAGATACAGCTTGGATAAATAATAAATAAATACAAACTGACCTTCCCATATGCCATCCAAACCTATAATTTTTGAAATAACATTCTTATTACATCCCGGCATCTGTTCTCCTCCATTTGGATAGAAGTCAAGGTGGCCGACAGCTTGGGACATTCCGAATCCTATAATGCAGTAAGGCATGTTACAGCTAATGTTTCACAAGGTGTCACTATCAAACCAAATCCCTTCATTTTCTCCTTATTGGGTTTTCCCCTTTTTGTGCACATTTAAAGGGGTGTTTAGCCCTCTATGCCACCACTAACTACAGGTTGGGGGAAGGGGGGGTTATTAAGTGGTTTGAATCTCTTACTTCCATACCTTACTTGTCAGGGGCGTAGCATACACTGAGACAGCCCGCCTTGGTAAAAATCAGATAGGTACATTTTTGAAAGAAAAAAAAAAAAGTACGAAATTATATCTAAAGATTTTTTTTTTTTAAATGATGTGCCCACTTACATTTTTAATAGTGGCATATAATCGACATGTTTTCATATTATTATTTTTTTATTTGTCATTTCTTTGTAACATTATTGTGATCTTAGGCTGTATATAAATTTTGCACCACACAGACATGCTCGCTTCTTGTTCTCATTGGTCATTTTCCCTAATTATGCCGCATGTAGCTCCAGAATTGGATCCAACATCTTTTTATGATCCGACTCCAGTGAAATCAGATTCAATCCCATTTTTAGTTCTCATTAGTGCAACCAGCCCCTGGAGCAGCGGGTAGTCCCGTATATTAGGCTATTTAGAACACAAGAACATAAGAACATAAGAAAGTTTACAAACGAGAGGAGGCCATTCAGCCCATTGATTCCAGAATCTCATCAAGCAACTTCTTGAAGGATCCCAGGGTGTTAGCTTCAACAACATTACTGGGGAGTTGGTTCCAGACCCTCACAATTCTCTGTGTAAAAAAAAGTGCCTCCTATTTTCTGTTCTGAATGCCCCTTTATCTAATCTTCATTTGTGACCCCTGGTCCTTGTTTCTTTTTTCAGGTCAAAAAAGTCCCCTGGGTCAACATTGTCTATACCTTTTAGGATTTTGAATGCTTGAATCAGATCACCGCATAGTCTTCTTTGTTCAAGACTGAATAGATCCAAATCTTTTAGCCTTTCTGCATTCGACATGTCTTTTAAACCTGGGATAATTCTGGTTGCTCTTCTTTGCACTCTTTCTAGAGCAGCAATATCCTTTTTGTAACAAGGTGACCAGAACTGAACACAATATTCTAGATGGGGTTTTACTAATGCATTGTAAAGTTTTAACATTACTTCCCTTAATTTAAATTCAACACTTCTCACAATATATCCAAGCATCTTGTTGGCCTTTTTTATAGCTTCCTCACATTGTCTAGATGAAGACATTTCTGAGTCTACATAAACTCCTAGGTCTTTTTCATAGTTCCCTTCTTCAATTTCAGTATCTCTCATATGATATTTATAATGCACATTTTTATTGCCTGCATGCAATACTTTACACTTTTCTCTCTTAAATGTCATTTGCCATGTGTCTGCCCAGTTCTAAATGTTGTCTAGATCATTTTGAATGATCTTTGCTGCTGCAACAGTGTTTGCCACTCCTCCTATTTTTGTGTCGTCTGCAAATTTAACAAGTTTGCTTACTATACCAGAATCTAAATCATTAATAGATTCAGTAGATTCAGTGGACGGTTCGGTACTGTACTGTACATACTCAAATATGAAACAAAGAAGCCAGTCTGTAACGTATTTCTTTCAGAAGAAGCCAACTCTGGGTAAGAATGTTTAGTGGTTGTATTTCTTATATTGATATTGTTTTTCTGCTAACAGTCCTGTGCAATGTGATGTTTAGCTGCGATACGTTTTTATAAATCAGTGTTTTTCTTGTGCAATGGCAATGCCTTCCCCCGATATAATGATTCATAGCTGTTAGTTTTTAGTACTGTTCATGTAGTGTATTTGATGCCATGGACTAGAAGAATTGGAGTTAATTCTATTTATAAATTCACTGTTCGGCAACAGCAGTTTAAAAAAAGTTATTTTCCTAATTTTTTCGTTAGAGAAAGAAATCCAAGGAAGTACTGTTTTTAATACCGGTGTTTTCAGCATCTTTAAACAGCTTGTTCAGTGGTAATACCGTACTGATACTGAAGTAAACTGCAGCAACGTTCCAGCATGAATGTGACAGCGTGCCTCGTTCAACCCTGACCTCTGTACACCAGAAGCAGTTTAAAGTATATTTACGTAAAATTTAAAGCAACATTGCCTTTGTTGATGATTATATATGATAAGTGTATTGGTTTGCTTATCAAACAAACAGACAAAAAACCCTTGCATGTTTTTTGTCCCGCCCTAAGTGTAAAACTAAAATAAAACTAAAAATTCTCTGACTGCATATAGACAATCTGTGTTTTCGCAGCAAACGAATTCCACGGGTCCCTGTTCATGACGAGAAAGAGTTTAACTGAGTGCATCCTTTCAATATGTTTGATTGGTCTTGCAGCAGTATGGATGAAAACAGATGGAATGGCCTTGCCCTGCTATAGGCCCACAGAGACATGTCCCAGGAGGGTTACAGCGTTTTGATAGATCAGGCCATAGGAGGATTGGCAAACTCTAATTTAAAGTAAAGCCTTCTAAATCAGTGTTTTTAATCGTGGCGTCATACAGTCTCAGCAGTCTGATCAGTCTTAGCACTAGTATCAGCAATCTTACCAGTCCCAGCAGTGTCAGCACCAGTCCAGCAGTAGCAGCACCAGTCTTACCAGTTCCAGCAGCAGCACTAGTCCCAGCAGTGTCATCACCAGTTCCAGCAGTAGCAACACCAGTCTTACCAGTCCCAGCAGTAGCAGCAGCAGTTCCAGCAGTAGCAGCACCAGTCTTACCAGTTCCAAGTGTAGCACCAGTCTCAGCATTAACTTCAGTAGCAGTGAACCAAACGCATGTCTCTCAATGAAAGTATAAACCCACCTACTTATTCATTTATAAGTTATATTCTTCTTGTCCTTTTAATATCACATATTTCTAACAGTGTGAATAGAGTAATATGTGTCATGAAATCTCAAACATCATCCAAGGTGGGTTACTGGCTAAAGAGTTAGCGACTTATATTGCTTTGCACTTTGCATTAATAGTCTCCAGGCTTCATAAGATGATAACTTTCACCTTCATAACATGAGCAGGATATGCTAGTCCTAGCTATGCCCCTGCTTGTGGTTTGAGCAGTTTAACTCAGACAGGTCTAACTAATGCATCCTCCTCAAAACAGAGGGTTAATCTATATTTATAAGTCAAGTCCCTATTGAAACCTACTGTATTAGCAGCAACTACACACCATTTTGCAGAGGTTAGATTTAAAGAATGTCAATATCTGCTTTTCTCAATTGTTTTCTAAACTGATATTAGGGGAATACTAGTCTGTATAAACACATGTTTAAGATGTCCCTAGTTTAAACTAAGGGGAGAGTTTTTTTGAGTGGCAAATTAATGGAAAAAGAAGATTTTAAGGGATATACGCACCGTGCTGAGAAAAAAAAAACACTACACAAAAGAAAAAAACCTTACCAAGATTAGGGACCATGGGTGCTGAATCGGTATGGATGGCATCAACAAAAACTGCATCACTGGCATCCAATCGGACTAAAGTCGATGCATTCTGAAAATAAGGCTGTGCAGGGTCTAGGCCTGAGGGTTTAAAAAATATTTAAAGTTAGTTAGCATATAATTATAACCCCTACAGTCCCAGTATAGGCTGAAAAAAACTTAGTATTTAACACTTAATTGGAATGTCCTCATTGATGGACACAGGGTTCGAAGGAGCAATGCTACTTCAGTTAGAAGACACAGACACTGCTTTACGACACAGGTAAACCACTTAATGGTAGCTTATTGCAGTTCTCTATAACTAACTGTCTGTAACCAAGCTATAGTGAATCAGGGGTTA
Source organism: Huso huso (assembly GCA_036884735.1). Taxonomy (NCBI): domain Eukaryota; kingdom Metazoa; phylum Chordata; class Actinopteri; order Acipenseriformes; family Acipenseridae; genus Huso; species Huso huso. Next base: position 21,656,210 of record CM072668.1, on the reverse strand, counting down.
AATCATCACTAACAAGGACCCACAAATACATTCAGATGTCAAAATGTTGGCCCTTTACATTCACAGCCACCCAGCCCCCAATCAACCTGAACAGTTAATAATTATTTACAAAAACACGAGAGCTGTCTTAGCAAAGCAGGTTAAATGGGAGCCGGTTTATAGTATTGAAAACTGCAATGGCTCATCTGAGGATCTACATGAGAAAACACCTAAACCAGCATGTAGAACTCTTAACTGTATAAAACACACATTAGAAATTACCTTTCTTCCAATGTGTTATATACATGTGAGCGCAATCATGATTTAACAGCATTGTTTCCCATGTGTCACCCAACAAGTGGGTAAATACTGAATGCTGCTACTAAACATTTATGAAATAATCTTATGCAATGCCTGGGTTCAAGCACATGGCTTACTGATTCATGCACTTTGTTTATTTTCTATAGTTATTTCACTATGTGTATCTGTTTGCAAATAATAAGGACCCTTAGACATGTACAAGCATAGCAAAGTTTAATAAAGCACAGAGAAAGCATGGTAAAGCATAGGTAAGGACCATAAAGTCTAGAGGAGGAACAGTAAATATAAAAAAAAAAAAAAAAACACATTGCAAACCATGGTAAACAATGGTAAATACACAGTATAACCACTGGACAAAACTGCTAAATTACTGTGCAAATGAACTGTGGTAAACTTTCATAAGTGTGTTTTTGTTTATTAATTATTGTGTTCTTTTCGTTATACCTACATCTTTTTTGGTTTAGCATAAGTGCATTAGATTGCTTTGTGACAAAATGATTGCTCCAGTTGTACTATAGATTGATGTCTTTTTAAACTATGTTACTATTGCGTTTATCTTTGTGAATGGTAACCACTGGTTGTACATATACAAGAGCTCAGAAAAACATGGCTTCTCATAGACATACTGTACCTGTTATTCTTCCAAGACCTTTGATTTTCCTGCCGACCTCTCCCGCACAGTGGGCCCCTAAACTATGGCCAATAACATGGAAATCAGCAGGTGCCTGGTTGTAGTTGCTCTGTTTGATAAACAAACAAGTCATTTTTAACAAACATTAGTAACAGAAGCGAATAATCGGTTTAACTGAATTACTTTTTATTGATCTGTGAAGAAGAATAAGTAATTTATGGGCTGCAAGTGCATTGTTGTGCTGTTGATCTTTTGCTAACGACAGCTAGCCACCCTCTGTATTCACCTGTAAGTATTTGATCAAGTAGACAATTTCCGCCGCAACGACTCGGATGTTATGGGAACTCTGAAGGTAGCCGGTTCTCGACCCTCCTTGCCAGTCGACACAGATACAGTTCACATCTTCTATTTGCATCATCAGCTGTGGAGTAAAGGAAGTCAGTTAGGATTTAGCCTGCCAAATAAGCATTTTAAAAACAGTAGAAAACAGAAAAGAATGGTCTGATATACAAAACAGTTTATTAATACTGTTCTATTTTTTACAAGAATTCAGAAAACTAAGGTCACGTTTCCAAATGTTTGCTTGCACAGCCTCAGTGACTGTAGCCAGTGCCATTGTTCTGACTGTAGTCAGTCTCATTGTTCTGACTGTAGCCAGTGCCATTGTTCTGACTGTAGTCAGTCTCATTGTTCTGACTGTAGCCAGTGCCATTGTTCTGACTGTAGTCAGTCTCATTGTTCTGACTGTAGCCAGTGCCATTGTTCTGACTGTAGCCAGTGCTATTGTTCTGACTGTAGCCAGTGCCATTGTCCCTCACCTTTCATATGCATCAAATTGAGATAGACCTGATCTTAAACCTGACCTTTACTTGCTCTTGATGAATATGCTTATACCAGCTTTAAAAAGCAATGATCAGTGTGTGTCCTACCGTGCACATGTCCTTGAGCCAGTTTTCATCTCCTTGGTCAATAAAACCATGGACAATAAAGCGTGTGTTTTTGTTTCCTTTGTAGTTTGATGCCAAAATGGATGATGGATTTAGTGCTGAGATTTCCTGAGCAAATGACAAAGAAAAAAATGACCATTTTGTCTTAACGAGCAATTAAGTTATTTTATTAAAAGTCTAAGTTAAGTATCACTTAAGTTTGCAGTAGATTAGTAGTATTATTATCAGTGACTCTGGACAATGATAAAAATGAAGTGCTGCTTGATGACAACAAAGAATCAAGGGGAGAGAAACCAGGAAAGTGTTTTGGCATCATCCTAACCTTATTTTAAAGTGACAGTGGTTAAAGTTTGTGTATGTACAGATAGGGATTTTGATTAACACACAGTTATCGTTCTAAATATATGTTTTTATGTTTGTTTTATTGAGTTACTTTTTTTCTAAGCTAGAAATTTCTGCTGCAATGTGGAGAAAAGGATCAAGGTGTGCTATCTTTGAAATGAAGGCAGACACATTACTACTGTTTTGCACTACAGCAATTTTATTAAATCTAGTCCATGTTTTTTACCGCTTATCAAACTATCAAACACATTTTCATTGAAAAAGTAATCCTGATTTGCTATTTATAGTCATCTTTACATTTTTTCTTAAGTAGAATTTCATTTTTTACCTGGATTTTCAGTCCAGTGGTTTACACTGCATCAAGATACTAGAAATGATGAAGCGTTTAGAAAAAATGTAAAAAATTAAATAACATAAGAAATCTTGGTTAATATGGATGTGCACCAAGTTTACGTTTCATTGCCTAAATGTTTAAAGGTATTGAACATGTGTATATGTTAACATAGTAGGGATGTTCATAACCAATCAGAATAGCCACCAAAAAACAATGTATTTGTGTAAAACACTGTATGTGCAAAATTTAATTACATATGGAAAATATTGTGATGAAAAAGGTTATCAGTTTAATTGAAAGTTTATTAAGCATTTATATATTAAAGCCACAAATGTAATTTTTTCTGAGGTTTCCTGGTAAATGCTTTATATATCCTGTCTTCCATACATAACATATTAGTAATTATCCCTACATCAGTTATCCTATTTATCTAATTAATTATTTTAAGTGTCCTTATAGCAATGGCCTGGTTCTACTTTAATTGATTATCTATGTCTCATTAAGCCACTTGGCAATTTCTTCATTACAGGCACCTGACTGGTTGAAAGCAGGGTGTGGTGGATGTGCGTGTGTTTGTTAGAAAAAAAGTTTTTTCAAAGCTACTACTTTTAAAGCATTTAAAAAAAAAAAAAAAATGTAGGACAGAAGTTTATATCAAAAAGCTGGAATCAATGCTACAATTAACTTATTTAGCTGAGTTTGAACTTTGCTTTAGCAAATTAATAAAGATTTATTGAAGTCTTTATGTCCATCCTCTGGATTACTGTTTATTGTCTCACCAAGCCATTCTTGTTTTACCCTGGGACTTAAAAGGATTATTCATCTGAGCTACCTCTTTGTTGGGAAATGGTTTGTTGGATGGACATTTCCAGACCAGGGTGATTTTGCTGCTGTATTGTTTCCTGAACGCTGGGTGAGATCTAACCAATTCATTCTTTTTCTGTTGCTGGATTACTTTTTTTGGAAAGTCAACTTTATGTTTTCCTTTTTGTGTTTTTTTTTCCTTAATCACTTGGATTGGTCATACACCTTTGTTCTGGTTAAATAGTTTTTATTGTTGTTGTTTTCATTGAGGTTCAGCTAGCGCCTCAGGACATTTATTAGTTTATTTTCTTTATTATTCCCTGTGCATGGACAGTTTAAGCCAGGGGACATCTTGGTTTCTGTTTTTTATTTTTTATTTTTTGGGACCCTGCCCATTTGGTGATCAAGGACTCAAATTGGACTGTCTTATTTTTTGGGCTAATTGATCAGGTTTATTGTTCTGTAATTGTGAGATGCGATTTATTTTTGTTCACTCTTATCTTATTCCTCAACCAGTTTTAGTTATCCAGTATTTCTATTCTTACTTGGTGGTTTGTTTTTATTGCCTCCATGCATACTTATTGTAAGGATTACAGTCTTGCCCTACGTTTATTTCTTGGATCGGGCACTCTGCTCACCTACCTTTTTTAATATATAGCTTATTGCGGGTGGTAATACAATTGTGATCAGGTCATTTTAAATTATTTTGATTGACCTCTAGAGCTGAGTTTGTTACAATTGTACACTTCTATGTTGCTGCTTTTTAAATGTTTTTAATATTTTTAGAACAAAATTCTACCCTTTTACGACTTGGCTAGAGTTTTAAACGCTAAACTAATACTGCTAGTTATTTCTGTTACCACAAGATCTTTAAAGCTGACACTAATGTAACGGACTGAAAGTCTGCACTCCTTTGCTTTACCTGGAAGGTGTTGGGGTTTTGCTTGGTGAAGAGAAGAAAGGTGGTCTTGATTCTTTCTGGAGGCCAAGGCAGTTTGCCAATAGGCCTCTCTGGAGTCCCAGCCCATGGCATGGTGTCTATGAAGCACCCCAGCCTGTCATAACAGACCTGAGCAGCTATAAGAGCACAAGAAGAGCTGAATTCAGAGACTCGAGGAGTAAGTAGCTTCAAATGTAATTAATAGCTTAATTATGATGTACATTTCCTTATTATCCCTTATGAAAAAAAAAACATATATTTAATATATGTAGAATTATTATTATGTTAAATATATGATGCACCATATTTTCATTTGTCTGTAATCCATATAAAATATATGGATTGTAGACTAAAATATATTAAATATATCCCATATATAATCTGGCAATGAGTAAGGTTTTGACACGAGCAATGCCATTGTCATTTTTCACAATGTACAAGATCCTTCTCCCCCCATCATTCTAAGATGGCAGCACCCTCTGTCATTGGGACTGTACAGAATTAATTTTTTAAAAAGCAAGAAGATTTAGCATTCTACAAAATGACAAGGGTCTAAGGTGGGAATTTTGCTTACAAGCGACGGCCAAAAATGAAATGCTTACTATGGGAGTTGATTCACGTTTTAATAGGCATAGCACAAGGTATATTTGAAGACATTAAAAGTCTATTGACACATCATTTTAACCCATGTGTATCTAATTCAATGTAGGACCACAATGTGGTTAATTAAGTACATTTTTCCTGCTTTGCAGTCATTTTTTTTTTTTTTGTGAACCTTCAGTATGGTTATCATTATGATGTGACTAATATTAAAATGAGTAACAATTACACACATGGGCCTACATAGGATTCAGTACACCTAAAAAAAATTAAAATGTGGAACTAGACAAGTTCATTACTTCTAATAGTACTTCCCAAGTAAATAGTTCATTTTTGACCATCACTTATAAGCAAACTTCCTATCTTTAGAACCTTGTCCTTCCCTTAAAAACACTTTTGTAACGTCACAGGCATGTCAACAGGCACAACACACCTTGGGTTTCATGGTGATACAGCGGCTAGAGTAAAAGTTAATTTTATAATAATTGACTTACTGTAGACTGTGCCGAACAGGAAAACTGCTGCTATCCAGAAGGAAAACATCTGCAACACAAAATAATCAAGATGAAAGCGTGACTATAACATGGGGACAGTCTTTCACTGAGACGATGGAATCGTTACTAACCTTGGATACGATTTGCAGAATTAAACTCGCAGGTGCTCCTTTCATACAATGTCTTTCCATTAGCCACACAAGGGATTATTTATAGCTGAGAAGTGACCAGGTGGTAAGTAGAATGTGTACATTCCATAAATTAATATAAAGGCTATTAAACTCCTGACTAGCTACTCAGCTTTGGCACAGACCATGTTCTCCGGTAAAGATGCCAGTTACTCAAGGCAATAATTGCTAGAATACATTTCCATTAAATTGCTAATATGCAAATCGATTTGCCTATCATAAAATACTGAACTCTGGCAGAAGAGCAATATTGCTGGCAATTTTTCAAGCATTTAATTTTTTCACCATCATTCTATGATGTCAGGTCCCTCTTTTTAATGTCTTTCGCACTGTACGCCTACAGAATATTTCATGAAAAGCAAGATTTGTGTATTCTTAACGTGCCACAAAAGATGAGGATCTAGGAAATTTTGGAAGTTTGACCTCAACTTGTCTAATGACACGTTTCCCCCACATGTCTATTGAATCCAACAGCAGGTAGGAGCACTTGCAATTGTGATCATTTAATTTTTTCCTACTTTGCATCAATGTTTCGTGTGAACTTCTTCAGTTTGCAATATGTTAAGGATTATGAAATGTGATTTCATATTCAAGGATGGTGGGTCAATCGCCCTCGAAACTGAAATTTCATAGATTTTGATGCTGTTTGGCAGGGATGTTGGTGCCACAGAGATATAAGATTTACCCAAGTTTCACATCTCAAGGTCAAAAGGTTTTTGTGAGAGGCCACCAAATATGTTTACCTCCTGTGGTGCATGCCCCTTTCGATATCTTTGGAACTCTCTTCCCAGAGACATCAGGAGTGTCCCAACAATCTCTCTGTTTTAAAATTAGACTGAAGACTTTTTTTGTTTTAAGTTTTTTTTTTTTTTTTGTTCGACCAGGCTTCTAAGTAGATGAAGCAGATTTTGTGAAGCACCTGGAGATTTTATTATGTATATAGGGCACTACAGAAAAAAATGTGATTGATTGATTTGACCCAAAATGGCTACCAGACCAATGACATAAGGCATATGGCATGAGCATCCCTGCCAAACGGCATCAAAATTTGAAGAGGTCAGGTCAGAAACCTTCTTGAAGTGATTGATTTGATATGGAATGACTCTGGTCTGTATTGTTTAAAAAGCTCACTTAAAGAATGGATGCACGAGGAGGCCTGCATTCAATACAGATGGAAAACATAACAATGTGGCTAGTTCTTATCTGCAAATGCACCCTATGGTAGTTTTTGATGACCATTTTTGGTCATCACTTGTAGGCAAAATTCCCATCTATAGACCGTTGTTCTTTCAATTCTTCAGCTTAACATAAAAAACATATTTGTATTATATTGGCAGCAGTATTACATTTTAAAAGTTAAATGATGGAAAGTAGTCTATAGAATGTTGTACATATTATAAAACATGGATAGTACCTAGAATGGCAGACTGGCCATTGAAAAAGTTACAAGTCATATGCTCGAGTCCCCCAAAAAAAAAAAAAAACCAGAATGCACGATATAATTTCAACAGTTAAAAATTAACTGAAGCATGATTTGCACAGGACTAAAAATAAAAGGTGGTTTCTGAAGTTTTACTGACTTCAAGAGGTTATTTTTATTTTATTTATTTATTTATTTATTTATTTATTTTATTTATTTATAGTACATTGGGATCTTCTGTAAAATTTCAAACTCAGACATCCTGTTTTTGTTTTTTTTTTTCACTTCCGTGCCAATCGACCATGTCAGTGTTATTTTCAGAATTGATATAGCATTTCCGGGGTATTCGCATCAAAGCAACACCAGACTTTACAATAAACCATAATATAATATTAAAATCGATACGATCTGTCCCGATTTATTCTACCGTTAACTAAAATGCAACGATTGGGCATAACCAAATTGGTGATCGGGGGGGAAAATACAAAACATAATGGGCAACCTATTAGAAAATGGATGCTGGGGGGCTCCTGACTGGCGCATCCTGTAAAGGCACTCCGTCCTATAGCCTGGAGAGCACAGGTTCAAATCCAGGCTATGCCATTGCTGACCGTGACCGGAAGTTCCCAGGGGGCGGCACACAATTGGCCGAGCGCCGCCCGGGTAGGGAGGGCTTAGGTCGGCAGGGCAATCCACGGTTTACCACACACCAGCAACTCCTGTGGGTCTGCTGTGGAGCATTCAGATCTGTGTTGTCCTCCGGCACGATAGGTCTGATGACTTTGCTGTGGATCTGCAGTGCGACAAAAGACGGCTAGGCAGGAACATGTTTCGGAGGACCAATGTGTCCGCTGCAATTCCCCGAGTCGCTGGGGGGTTGCAGCGGTGAGTCGTGATTAATAAAATACAATTGCTGATTCCAAATTGGGGAGAAAACTGGGATAAAATCATTGGCGATGACTAAATTAAAATAAATAAATAAATGGATGCTTTGAACAATTAAGATATGGAGGGAAATACATATCACTCAATGGATGAAATGGTTATTCTAGTCTTTGGGAAAAGAAGGTAAAATTAAATTGGTTATATACACCTGGTTCACTGTTTACAAATCATGTACAAAAGCACCTTCTCTGGCCACAACCTCGCATTTCATTTTAAATTGACCGACTTTCCTTGATTAAAACTAATCCACATTTGGGAGGTTACTAGACGTTCCCCGCTTTTGACCAACATTGAGGACACCTGGTTTTTAGTCCCGTGCAAATCGTGCTTAAAAATAACACAGTAAAAGCCTGTTCATCTGAACAGCTTGGGAAGTAGAAATGGTTTGTATTCATGAGCGTTCATATGAATGCAAGTTTATAAAAAACAGCAATACAAGTACATATATTGTAGTCTAAAGGTTTATTTAAAAAATAGTATTTCTCATAACCCCAAACACTGTGTTTCCTGAGTTACACTGTATATATCATCACTCTGGAAAGCACATCTGACAGCGGTACTAAAGTGTTCTATACAAGTACAATAATTGTAAAACTGATTAAAATATATAATGGGAAGACTAGTGAACATAAAGGTCTCCATGAATTTATATAACAAACATGCACATACAGCGCTAAAGTGTACATACTGTAAGTTACATCCCTGCTATTTATTTGTTAATAAATACATTATTGTACACTAATATGGAAATTTAACTTATCGGTGTGTTTTTAGGCTTCTTGTTAGACAAAAGTAAGACGGTATCCCTCTTCTCTTTTTATCAAACATTACAGATATGTAGATACAAATCAAGAGAAAAAAAGCTGTCTTTTCCAATGAGCATGCAGAGAGTTTGACTGTCAGTGACGCGAGTCCATGACCACGTCAGGCAGCGTGAGTTTGCTGTCGCAACATCCAGAAGAAGGCAACGGTGACATTTTTTGATACATTTTTACACACACGTGTGTTGTCAAATTCTAACATGGTTTGCTGGAAAATATTTATATTTATTGTCAAAGTGCCAGAACTCTGTTCCGGGCATTCTGGCAGGACTTGAGCACTTCTAAGGCATGACTCACTGTTATATTGTACTGTATTGATCCCAAGGACAATTGTAAACCGCTGATTTACATGCAGCATAAATCTGCTGATTTACATGCAGCATAAATCGCTAAAGTTCAGCAAACATAGTAAACATATGCTTTGCAGCTTCCTTGACCACTCAGTCCAACACTGTTAAAACATCTGTTCAAAACATACTTTTAAAACAAATACGATATGCTTTGTTATACAACTACACTTAGTTACAATGTACCTTAGACATTAAGACATGCACTTATAATGATCAGGGGAAAAAAACATTTTGAATATACCCTGTTAATGTACAGTATGGAGTTTTAAAGTCACAGAATTGTCACTTTTAGATGTGTATCCAAAAAAATGTAAAGGCACAATTCAAAATAATTGTATATAACAGTGTATTCATGTTAGTTTTATGCAAAAAGTTTTTAAAACTTTTTATCTAACTAGAGCCAGATCAATAAAGCAGATTGCACAATATACATGAGAGCTTAACAGCAGGGGTATGTGCTGCCTGATTTACCTCTGACTGTGTAAGTTTGGATATTGTAGATAGTTGCCCACCACACAGCAATCTCCCTAGTGCTGTGGTACCCCATAAATGTTCTAGGAATGACAAAGAATGGGGCGAGACATTTTCATTGTCCATTTAACCACAACCGTACCATTTTGCACTAAATATCTTGACATCCTTAAATATATAACCATGCCCCACCATAACAAATCATAATAATAAGCAAGATGTCTGGGAAGGAGAAGCAAGGCAATAATGCAAGTTTAGCAAAGAGAGTAGCATTAGAGAGCATAAATGGAAGCAGAGTTAAAGCTCATTAAACATTATTTATTCCGATTTTGTCCTATGAAATTTGATCCATTAGTATGTGTAAGGATTATGGTTTAATTGATTATATTTATTCATTACGTCTTACTCCTGCAATATTTATTCTCAAACATAACAATTAAAGTATAATCACGATCCAAATGACTTCTGATTGACATACACTTTAATAAACAGACTTGACAGAATATTTAACAGTTTAGACAGAATTCATTGGTTCCAAATAATACAGATTAACATACACTTTGCAAACCTGAACTCTCTATGAATTAAAACAGTTAAACTAGCTTTTCGGAAACCCTGTTGACTCGCCTGTCAGTCATGGTGATGACACAAAGAGGTTGAGCGAGGGTGTGTCGCTCGGACCAGTTTGATTGGTTGAGGGGCGGGTCTTGGTGGGACTGTTGACCACATTAAAATGACTCTCTCCTACCAGGATACAATTGTGCGGAAGCTCAGGCTGGACGACTGGAATAACACAGAGAGCGAAAGTCTACAGACGCAGAGAAAAGAAGTAAAAAAAGAAACTGCCGGTTCCTGATCCAGCAGCGGGCAGCAGTGGAGAACCAAAAATAGGCAGCCAAGACAGCTGAAGACTAGTAGTTCCCACATAGCCAAACTAGTAAAATACAGTCCCTGGGACATTATTTATTTTATTTTAGGAAATCTGGGCAACCCTATTACAGTATTGAGGAAATAGGAAAACGTCATTGTGTATCATGCCTCGCAGGCTAGAGGAGGCTGCAAGACCCTGCTTAAAGCAGCACTTTGTAGTTTTTATTCACAGTGTGCTTCCTTTTTTATTTTGCCTTTTGATTAACTATTGTTTCTATATGTACAGTACCTCAGGGCAATGCCATTGCTGGTAGCAAACCTGAGAGTGTCCACAATAACAAGCACTTGTGTGCTGAGAATAAATCCTGTGCGTATGGGTGGCGTCTCAAAGAAACTGTCTGACTCCTGTGCGTTCAGTGAATCCCCACGCCCATCTCACAGAGCTGGATATTTACCCTGTCATTTGGGAGTCAACTGGGTAGTCTGTTCACAGAGCAGCAGCACCAGGGTCTGGAGATTAGGATGACTAACTTCAGCTGTCCAGAAACTATCACAAGATTTCACCTATACCCTTCTCACTCCCATCCCTCTTGCATTAGGTTATACAAACAGTTTTGTACAGCACTTGCCCCCTGTGTAATCTTCAGATGTTTTCTGTTCCCACAAGAGTTCAAAGATTTTTATTGCTCTTTACTAGTCTCTGATTTCCATTTGCTGCTTCTTTTAATCGGATAGTCTCACCTTTTGATTTAAGTTCAGGGGTTATTAATTTTCTCTACATTGGGGCAAATAGTGTGGTAGGAAGAGACAAACTTTGATGGGCCAAATGGCCTCTTCTTTTCCCAAAACCTTTTCTCATGTTATATTCCAAAAGAGGGCTTCTTCAATACAAGATAACACACTGTAGTAATTAAAAAGCTTATGTTGAAAAGTAACGTGAGTGAAAAATAAAGTAGATGGTAAAATAAAGAAGTCCATTGATACGGTCATCGTTTTTATTACATTATACAGGAGACACACAAGCACCTGAGTCGGTGCTCCCAGATACATGAATTCTACAAAGCTTATCTAGTTTGCACATAGCAGTCAGACATCCCCCTTCATCCCCTCCTGGCTGCTCCAATAAAAAAAGGACAGTTCCCTGTTAACCCCCTCTTCTGGAATGTTACTTTATTGAACTTGTCTATCCTTTCAAGATTATATTACTTCCAGGGGCTTTTTATAGTTGTGCATTACGGGCTTTTGCCAATTTTCTTTTAAGTTTTAACTGTGGGAAGGGAATGTTTAGCCAAAGGTGCCATTTCCCTAAAAACACAAGAGTGCAATCATCTTTCAAGTTGTCATAACATTTATGGTGCAGTAAAGCTTTCCTACCATCTGGTTGCTACACTAATATTGCTTCTTAATAGCTGTCTATGAAACCTAGCTAATTTTTAATCTATCCAGTGTCTCTGAAGTTTGTTTATCGAACACACACATGTCCAACCCAAGAGTAGAAATGATCAATCCATGAGTAAGGCAGTAATCAAGTGGTCTGAGTATATACTGGCCATACATTATACAGTAAATCAGGCTCATGAAAAACATGCTATTATACTGAGACCTCTGTCCTTTTCATTTTAACCAGATTACTCATACCTGTTTAGATTCTTAAGACCGCAAGCACAGCGGCTCATCTGACACCAACAGGAGGCTAATCTATTCAAACCAGGAGGCAGTGTGATTGGATCATCAGCACAGGCAGGTCCAGCTCTTCCCCTCTTTTTATTTAAATCGGGAGTGGCCAAAGTTGGCCCTTCCACTCCTGGTCTGAGTTCCAAACCTGTTCTAAATTGTTCAATTGAATCAAATAAACCTCCATCCAGACCCTGAAGTAGTTAATTATATTCTACCTTGTTAAATCGTGAGAATGGCCCTCCAGGACCATGATTGGACAGCCCTGATTTAAACACACCTGCAAATAAGATTATTTGATTGACAAAGAAATCCTCTCAACCATCACCAAAGTCAAGCAGCTTTTGGACTAAGGAGGTAACCACCACATTCATATCAACTGCCAGCAGCCAATAGTATTGAAGCCCGGTAAACCATTTAACTGTTTAAACCTACCTCTGAATCTGTGCTGACTTCCTTCTATCTAGATTTCCACCTCATTTATGGCTTCACCAGGGGGATTATCACTCAAACTGCCTGTCTTCGTGTCTGTCTGTCAGCACTGGTGTTAATTGCCACATGCCAAAACCAAGCAAGTAAAGCTGTGATACATGTTTATATACACAGTTTTTTCTTTTTGGTGAAATCTGTTGGTACAACTTTGTAAACTGGTCCAGACTCTATACGTCCACACTGATTGCTCTGGATGTTTAAGGAAGTAGCGTATGAGCAGTGTTCTGACATCAGTATCAGAGACTGTAACATGCAAAAAAGAATATGGGACTATACAACTGAGCTGTAGGAACAAAGAATTTGTGTCCCTGTGAATTTTTCGTACATAGTTGCATGTACAATAAAATGATAGTTTGGGTGTTATTCATGATGTCTTCCCAAACTGTTTTGGACTTTGTTGGTGCACTACATACCAGGATGTGGAGTTCCAAATTATCTGGCAAGGCTTGGTTTGGCGGGGGCAGTTTGCTCAGTGTCTCCTGAAGATTTGGCTGTTTGTGAGTAAATGACGTGTAATTTTCCTGTTTTGTTTGTTTGTTTGTTTAGCTGTTGGTCCCAATGATGTTGCTGCTGTTGGGGGTCTGGCCTGTGGCTCATTTCAGTTGTGCGACAGTATTCCTCAATGTGATGTGTTTGGTCTGGAGATGTTACTTTGACAGTTGCATGACGGTATTCCTCAATGGGCGGATTTTGTTCTGAATATTTTACATTGGCAGGTGCACGATAACTCAACAGGCTGTGGTTGGCCAGGAGATGCTACATGGACAGTTGCACGATAGTAACTCTCAACGTGTGATCGGTCTGCAGATTGCTGAAATGGTGGTTGTGTCTATGTCTCTGGTTTCTGATGTGTTATTGAAGTTGTTGTGAGTGGGCTGCATATTTGTTGATCCTTATCCTGTTCATGTAGTATTTGTTGTTTTCTTCAGTGTTTTAGGCTGGCTATAAGACCCCTGTATGAAAGAAATTGTTATTAATATTATTGTAGGAGTATCCATAAGCATAATGTGATATAAACAAACATGGGGTCAAATGCATTTAGATTTAAATGCAAATGACTGCATGTATTTGAAATTCTGAATTTGCTCAATGCAAATGTGATACATTTACTACCAAACTAAATGCAAATGTGTGACACATGCTAAATGCATTTAAAATACTTTCCCATACAACATATGTTAATTGACTGATTTATTATCATGAATTTGGCAGAGGCTTTTATCCAAGGTGACCTACAAGGAAAACAGTTTATACAACATACACAGTAATCACGTAGTTAATAATAATTAACAGGTATGTACCAATATAGGAAGCAAGTTACATAAAACAGTGTCTCCCAATCTTGGTCCTGTGGACCCAATGTTTGCTGGTTTTTGTTCCAACTGACCTCTGAATTACTTAATTGAACAAATAATTTGTCTAATCAGAGCATTTGAATTATTTTGGCTCTTAAAAATGGATGGCTCTTCAGGCCTCAATTAGCACTAATCTAGGACTACCTAATGTTAACTCAGGTAAGGTAGTCCAAGATTTGTGCTGATCAGGGTTTGTGAAAGTAGCCAAAAAAAATTGGATATTTCAAGTTATGTCTAACATTGCATTAAGTAACCAATTGTTAGTTAAATTGGAGGATCAATTTTAATAATTGAGAACTTGGTTGGAACACAAACAGCAGACACAGTGGGTCCCCAGGACCAGATCTGTGAAAAACTGACAAAGAATGATATATATGTATATATTTATATATGTGTGCATTGCAGTTTATTCTTTTTACTTGTTTTGATTAGTTATGTTTAATAAAAATTAAGTTGAAGTGTCCATTTAGTTTGCATCTTTCAGGTTGATCAACTTTACCAGCAATACTGAAAAGTCTCTACTTTTATTATGAGCATTATTATAGAAAAATATTTAAATGCATTTGAAATTGAATTATTTTAAACTTTCCCATGATTTTAAATTCAAATGCAAATTCTTATTTCAAAATATACAAATAAATATAAGTCAAATGCAATTATTATTATTATTTATTTCTTAGCAGACGCCCTTATCCAGGGCGACTTACAATTGTTACAAGATATCACATTATACATTATTTCTACATACAATTACCCATTTATACAGTTGGGTTTTTACTGGAGCAATCTAGGTAAAGTACCTTGCTCAAGGGTACAACAGCAGTGTCCCCCACTGGGGATTGAACCCACAACCCTCCGGTCAAGAGTCCAGAGCCCTAACCACTACTCCACACTGCTGCCCATAATTCATCAGTTTGCATTTAAATTATTTTTATTTATTTTTTAGCAGACACCCTTATCCAGGGCAATTTACAATTGTCACAATTATATCACATTATGTTTACATACAATTATCCAGTTGTTCATACTGAATCTAGGTAAAATACCTTGATCAAGGGTACAACAGAAGTTTCCCCCACCTGGGACTGAACCCATGACCCTCTGGTCAAGAATCCAGAGCACTAACCATTACGTCACACTGCTGGCCCCAAGTCATGTGTCGATTTTAAACAAAAGTAATGGTTTTGCAGATATTTTTTGTTGTAGGGGAAACTATGATATTTATAAAGAAAAAAAAACTACTTAAAATCATACAAGAAAACAGAAATTGTTGTAGCACAGAAAGTACAGTGGCTAAGAAGTGTGTAATGAGCAAAACCAGGTGTCTGACCTTCATGCATTTGGGTAAAATGTGGTGTTTGTGAAATAGAACAACAAGTATAAAAGCTACACTAAAACACTTGTCACACTTCAAACATGTCACTGGGTTTATGATTTTAAATGTGTTTAGGAATTAAACACCGTGTGGTGTTTATTTTATAAACTTTTGGACGTGTTTATGATTTAACACTTTTTTTTAACATTCATACGAGTTCATAACATGGCTGGTGTTTAAAATCTAAATGTTAAAGTATAGCAAAAATGGCACAGATTAAACACATAACATTTAACAATTATTTAGAGTTCCAAATGACTAAACACCAGTGCTATACCAAATTAAGTATAAACACTGCGGTTTAGGAATAGAGCACTTTTTTTTTAACTATACACACATGCCATTTAGATATTAAACATTTCACACGCTCTGTGGTTTTACAGTGTAAATGTATGAAAGGAAGACACATGTAGCCATAATACAGTCAAATTTCAATCACTTCTGTTAATGTCACACTCTGCTTATTATCATCAAATTGAAATATCCCGGCCCGAATATAATGCACACTGTGACTTTATTTTTGTTTTTTTAAATATATTAATGATCAATGCAGTGATAAAATAACTGCAACATTTATGAATACTTTCCTGTTTTAAACGTGGTTAAATTGTTTATATCGATAAGGCAGTTGCATTGATAAACGGTATTTTGATGATTTTGGTTTAATACAATATATGGATTGGAACTAAATAAAATACGTATACAGTATATTAATGCCTAAAAGTGCAAGTGTCAGCTTGTAGAATTTTGCACACCGTAAACTGAAAGAAAAGCTGTTTCTTCTAATTACAGAAGCAGCATAATATGCATGTAATTGTACTTTAAATGGAAAACATCCGATAATGTCCAACTGTGCTTATTTGCACAGTTTGCAGTAAAACGACTGAAATGGGTACATTTTTCTATCAACAAATATTTGCGCTTCTACATCGATTACACGATCACAACTTCACAATAAATATGGCACAATAATAATGCAGACTTATAATAAATGCAAAAAAGCAAAATGCTTTGCTGGTAAAATTGTCTTGTTTTACAGCAATATAACATAGCAATATCAGAATAAAATTGAACACAGTAAATAATGAGAAATATTTGAACTTACTGTGTGTTGCTGCTCGTGATAAACAACTTTTGTTTTCATAGCAAATCCAACAAAACAATCCAGGCATTTGTTATCAAGAATATTTCTTGGAGGCCAAATGAAGAGTATATTGATTCCTTTGGGGCCATAACTAATTAAAATAAATATATTCCCACTAAGATATACACTGTATAGGCCTATTCTCAAAACAGCACGGCTAAATATTAGTTTCAAAATATTACTTATTCATTTGTATGTATTTGCTTACGATTGTAAGTCGCCCTGGATAAGGGCATCTGCTAAGAAATAAATAATAATAATAATTTATTTATTTTTTATCAAAAGAGCCACCTTCACAATATTAGGAATGTGCCTCCCTTATATAACAGATGTGTCCATTTTCTTTTTTTTTTTTTATTAACCAACGGTGGATAATGCATTGCTGAATTTATTGCGCTCACGTATCAGGTGCTGTCTGGAATGACAGTGTGTCTCAGGTGCCTTTATAGAAAAGTGAAAGAGCAGCACGCTGCACCGGCATGGTGTGCTGTAATGGAATCGGAGATAAAGTTCTGCTAGGAGAGAATAGTAGTGAGTAGCTAGAATTTTGTTCAGCAAAATACCAACAAATGCACCAAATTTCAGTCTGAACACGATACAATGATAAGGAAGAAACATGCTTATCACTCATTTCAGAAATTAATGAGGACATTTAATAAGTAAAAGAAGGTTTAGTGTCTTGAGGCAGCTAATGTCTTTGATATCTTCATTACTGGCTACTGTGCTTTCTTCCCTGTAAGTGTCTAGAACTGTATTCTCAAAACAGATGCAAAGGTTTATGGGTATCCATTATACTCTCACATGGTTGGTAAGAGTGTGGTGGCCATTTCCCTATTCAAAACGTGTTAGAGGACAACAATGACTTAATATTACCTATATACAGACTCCAAACTACAGTTATTGCAAATTTTCCCCAATAAGATCCTTTGTTCACTAAATATCTTAGTATCCTCCCGTGTGTGTGTGTGGGTGGATGTGTGTGTATGTATGTGTGTATATGTATATATACAGTATATACAGACGTGCTCAAATTTGTTGGTACCCCTCCACAAAAAACGAAGAATGCACAATTTTCTCTGAAATAACTTGAAACTGACAAAAGTAATTGGCATCCACCATTGTTTATTCCATATTTAATAGAAATCAGACTTTGCTTTTGATTTTTTATTCAACATAATATTGTAAATAAGAAAACAAATGAAAATGGCATGGACAAAAATGATGGGACCGCTAACCTAATATTTTGTTGCACAACCTTTAGAGGCAATCACTGCAATCAAACGTTTTCTGTAGCTCTCAATGAGACTTCTGCACCTGTTAACAGGTAGTTTGACCCACTCTTCCTGAGCAAACTGCTCCAGCTGTCTCAGGTTTGATGGGTGCCTTCTCCAGACTGCAAGTTTCAGCTCTTTCCATAGATGTTTGATAGGATTCAGATCAGGACTCATAGAAGGCCACTTCAGAATAGTCCAATGTTTTGTTCTTATCCATTCTTGGGTGCTTTTAGCTGTGTGTTTTGGGTCATTATCCTGTTGGAGGACCCATGACCTGCAACTGAGACAGAGCTTTCTGACACTGGGCAGTACGTTTCGCTCCAGAATGCCTTGATAGTCTTGAGATTTCATTGTGCCCTGCACAGATTCAAGGCACCCTGTGCCAGGCGCAGCAAAGCAGCCCCAAAACATAACCGAGCCTCCTCCATGTTTCACTGTAGGTATGGTGTTCTTTTCTTTGGAAGCTTCATTTTTTCGTCTGTGAACATAGAGCTGATGTGACTTGCCAAAAAGCTCCAGTTTTGACTCATCTGTCCAAAGGACATTCTCCCAGAAGGATTGTGGCTTGTCAATATGCATTTTAGCAAATTCCAGTCTGGCTTTTTTATGTTTTTCTGTCAAAAGTGGAGTCCTCCTGGGTCTTCTTCCATGGAGCCCACTTTCGCTCAAAAAGCGACGGATGGTGCGATCAGAAACTGACGTACCTTCACCTTGGAGTTCAGCTTGTATCCCTTTGGCAGTTATCCTTGGTTCTTTTTCTACCATTCGCACTATCCTTCTGTTCAATCTGGGGTCGATTTTCCTCTTGCGGCCGTGCCCAGGGAGGTTGGCTACAGTTCCATGGACCTTAAACTTCTTAATATTTGCAACTGTTGTCACAGGAACATCAAGCTGCTTGGAGATGGTCTTGTAGCCTTTATCTTTACCATGCTTGTCTATTATTTTCTTTCTGATCTCTTCAGACAACTCTCTCCTTTGCTTTCTCTGGTCCATGTTCAGTGTGGTGCACACAATGATACCAAACAGCACAGTGAGTACTTTTCTCCATTTAAATAGGCTGAATGACGGATAACAAGATTGGAGACATGTGTGATACTAATTAAAGAAACTAATTAGTTTGAAATATCACTATAATCCAATTATTTATTATCTTTTCTAAGGGGTACCAACAAATGTGTCCAGGCCATTTTAGAATATCTTTGTAGAATAAGCAATAATTCATCTCTTTTCACACCTTCTTTGCTTTATTCTATGACATACCAAAGGCATGCAAGTATACATGATAAAATAGCTTTTAATTTCATCACTTTTCAGGAGGAATGAAGCATTATTTCAATGAGCTGTAAGGGTACCAACAAATTTGAGCACGTCTGTATATATATATATATATATATATATATATATATATATATATATATATATATATATATATATATATATATATATATATACATACACACAGTCACCTCCAAAATTATTGGCATCCTTGATAAAGATGAGCAAAAAAGAGCAGAACTGAACACAATATTCTAGGTGAGGTCTTACTAATGCATTGTAAAGTTTTAACATTACTTCCCTTGATTTAAATTCAACACTTCTCACAATGTATCCGAGCATCTTGTTGGCCTTTTTTATAGCTTTCCCACATTGTCTAGATGAAGACATTTCTGAGTCAACATAAACTCCTAGGTCTTTTTCATAGTTCCCTTCTTCAATTTCAGTATCTCCCATATGATATTTATAATGCACATTTTTATTGCCTGCATGCAATACTTTACACTTTTCTCTATTAAATTCATTTGCCATGTGTCTGCCCAGTTCTGAATGTTGTCTAGATCATTTTGAATGACCTTTTGCTGCTGCAACAGTGTTTGCCACTCCTCCTATTTTTGTGTCGTCTGCAAATTTAACGAGTTTGCTTACTATACCAGAATCTAAATCATTAATGTAGATTAGGAATATCAGAGGACCTAATACTGATCCCTGTGGTACACCACTGGTTACCTCGCTCCATTTTGAGGTTTCTCCTCTAATCAGTACTTTCTGTTTTCTACATGTTAACCACTCCCTAATCCACGTGCATGCATTTCCTTGAATCACTACTGCGTTCAGTTTGAGAATTAATCTTTTATGCGGGACTTTCTCAAAAGCTTTCTGGAAATCTAAATAAACCATGTCGTATGCTTTGCAATTATCCATTGTCAATGTTGCATCCTCAAAAAAGTCAAACAGGTTAGTTAGACACAATCTCTCTTTCCTAAAACCATGCTGACTGTCTCCCAGGATATTGTTACCATATAGGTAATTTTCCATTTTGGATCTTATTATAGTTTCCATAAGTTTACATATAATAGAAGTCAGGCTTATTGGTCTGTAGTTACCTGGTTCAGTTTTGTCTCCCTTTTTGTGGATCGGTATTACGTTTGCTATTTTCCAGTCTGTCGGTACAACCCCTGTTTCAAGAGACAGTTGCATGATCTTGGTTAGCTGTTTGTAAATAATTTCTTTCATTTCTTTGAGTACTATTGGGAGGATCTCATCCGGCACAGGGGATTTGTTTATTTTAAGAGTTCCTGGTCCCTTTAACACTTCTGCCTCTGTTATGCTAAAGTTATTTAAAATTGGATAGGAACAGGTCGACATGTGGGGCATGTTGTCCGTGTCCTCCTTTGTAAAAACCTGTGAAAAGTAATCATTTAATATATTTGCTATTTTTTTTTTCTTCATCTATGATTTTGCCATTTGTGTCTCTTAGACATTTAACCTCCTCTTTGAATGTTCTCTTGCTGTTATAATATTGGAAAAACATTTTGGAATTGGTTTTAGCCCCCTTAGCAATGTTGATTTCTATCTCTCTTGGCCTTTCTAACTTCCTTTTTGACTTGTGTTTGCAGTTCCAAGTACTATTTCTGTGTACTTTGTTTTTGGTCCCTTTTAAACGCTCTGTTAAGTGCTTTTTTTCGCTGAATATTTTTTTAATTGATCTATTAATCCATTTTGGCCATTTTGTTTTAGATTTAGATTTGTCTACTTTTGGGATGTAATTGTTTTGCACATCTAGTACTACATTTTTAAAAAACAGCCATCTTTTTTCTGTGGATGTTTTCCCTATTTTACTCCAATCTACTTCCGTTAGTCTCTGTTTCATACCTTCATAGTTTGCCTTTCTAAAATTGTAAACCTTAGCTTTAGTCATTACTTTTGGGGTTTTAAAATGCATTTCAAATGAGACCATGTTGTGGTCTGAGTTTGCCAGTGGTTCGCTGATCTCTGTTTTAGTTATTTTGTCTTCGTTATTTTAAAAGACTAAAATCAAGGTATGCCTCCCCACTAGTCGGTGCCTTGACAAATTGCGTTAAAAAGCAGTCATTTGTCATTTCCACCATTTCAATTTTGTCTGTCGTGTTTCCCACCAGGTTTTCCCATTTTACAGTGGCTCTCAAAAGTATTTACCCCCCTTGGACTTTTCCACATTTTATTGTGTTACAGCATGGAATCAAAATGGATGTAATCAGGAGTTTTTGCCACTGATCAACACAAAAAAGTCCATAATGTCAAAGTGAAAAATAAAATCTACAAATTGTTCTAAATTAATTACAAATATAAAACAGAAAATAATTGATTGCATAAGTATTCACCCCCTTTGCTATGACACACCTAAATAAGCTCTGGTGAAACCAATTGTCTTTAGAAGTCACATAATTAGTTGAATGGAGTCCACCTGTGTGCAATTAAGGTGTTTCACATGATTTCAGGTTAAATACACCTGTCTCTGGGAGGTCCCACAGTTGGTTAGTACATTTCCTAACAAAAACTACATCATGAAGACGAAGGAACATTCAAAGCAAATGTAGCTTGGATGACCCGAAATGTTTCAATCCATTGTTCTTCAGAGAAAGACTCGTGAAGCACAAGCACAAACAGAGTGACGATGATGCACCCGCATTAGTCTTTCCTGCCGATGCACAAATAGAGGTCTGTACATAGGGACGAAGTGGAAGAGGGTGTCTGCTGGAAAGAAAGCTCTAGATAAGAAAGCAATAGATGCACGATTCCTTTCCTGCAAACCCATTGTGTGGGACTGAAGGAGTTCTTCCCTTACAAGGCTTAATCTCGCCAGTGTTTGTCTGTGTCTTCCCCATCCATCCATTTTTGATTTTATATACCCCTATAACAAATTAGCGAATACACACAAATTATGTATTTATTATATTAACAGCGTTTGTGTAAGTTTCCACATTTTCTGCATAATTAATTTTAATATTTCAACAAAATACCAGTGTTTGAAACCAACACATCATGAGTTGTTTTTAATATATTTGTTCCACATTAACGCATATTTGTGATTATTGAACGCATAATCCTTTTGTTTAGCACATTAACAGTTACGCAGTTGGCTAAGACTAATATATATGGGTGTGTGAAAGGACATCAGTAGCCTAAGAAGCATAAGAAAAGCAGTAATGGGAATTGGTGAGTGCTGTTGGTTTTTGTACACATGACACTTCTACCATTTCTAGAACAACTAATTCTAAACAATAATAGTAATAACTATTATTATTTTCTTCTTCTTGGCAACATGAACCGTTTTAACTGCAAGTCTTTTGCATTCTAGACAGATGGGGGGTAACCTTCTCTTCATCTCTGCCTAGCGCGTAAAGCCTCATGTAAACCCCTATGCATTATTTGAACGATATCCTTTATCGCGCAGCATCTCATTTCAGTGCGTTTGGTGATATTTAAATAAACCCTCCCATTATTTTATTATTAATGAGGTTGTTTGCATTTGGACGACTACATTCTCTTTCTAAAATAAACTCTCATGTAAATGTGGAAGCAGAACTGTCATGACCATAAAAGCGCTAGAGATCTGTTGTCACGCTTTTCAGTTTTTGCTTGTAAACTGCCCACTGTCTGGCACAGACCATGCAGACTAGGTCAGCCACAGCGGCTTTATATTAACAAGCCCCAGCACCATCTAGTGCACAGCAGAGTATTACTAAAGGAAACGTGTGGTAGCGCACTAAACAATTACATTTCAATTGCTCAGTATTTGGGTGATTGAAATTTAGAACCACTCTGTGGTACATCTGGTGAACTGGAAACACATGTATTGTTTTAATGTGTATAGACTTGATACTGGCTCTAGTGAAAGGGACAGAAGAGCCATTCAAAGGATTGCCAAAAACACCAACAGTATTTGGAATTTGGAAATGCCTGTACTGGTGTCTTTTTTATATTGACTGTAAATATTTAGTATTTTAATAAACTGTAGAACATTGATACAATGAAGGCATAAGTAATTGTGGTGTTAATCAGGGTGGTTTCATAATTCACCATCTATAATGGTTTTATAGGAGCCCAGCGAGGAGAGACCTGCGAGGAGAGGCTGTTGGAGAAAATCCAAACCTAGCAGCGCTCTGGAAGACGCCAACTACTAGACATGTCTGTATCCTCCCCCCCACCGCTCCTGCTCCCACTACTACTGTACCTATCTGTCTCACCTGTCCTGCTATGACTGGCTCTCGCATCCCTGTATTCTGTCCTCTCTCTGCTGCTGCTCCCTTAACCCCCCTAACCTCATCCTCCCCCCCCCCCACTCTCTCTGGTTCCCTCTGGAACTGTCACTCTTCTGCTAACAAAGGTGATTTCATCTCTGCCTCTGCCTCCCACCTCTCTCTTGATTTCTTGCTCTCACTGAAACCTGGCTCTCTCCTGATAAGACTGTAACTCCTGCTGCCCTCTCCTCTCTCCACATCTCACTAGATGGGAAGGTGGGACTGGTCTTCTCCTCTCTCCCTCCTTACTCTTTTCTGTCCCCTCTGACATTTCCTCACTCTCTGTTAACACCTTTTGAATTTTACGCTGTCCAACTAACCTCTCCCTGTCAACTCCTCTCCTCCCTCCCCTCTCTGTCTACCCCAACTGTCCTGTTAGGTGGTTTCCAACCCCAGCCACTCTGCCGGATTCTTTCCTCTCCTTCACTCCTTCAACTTTTCTCCCTCTCTCTCCATCCCCTCCTACCCACAAAGCTCAACTGGACCTCACCTTCTCCAGGGCCTGCCACCCCTCCACCCTCTGTCACCTCTCTGGACTTCTCTGATCACTATTTCATCTCTTTTTCTCTGTCTCACCCCTCTCTCCCTACTCCACCTACCCCCACTGTCACTTCTCGCCGTAACCTCCGCTCTCTCTCCCCCTCTGTCCTTACCTCCACCGCTCTCTCACCTCCCTCCTATTGACTCCTTCTCCCAACTCTCTGTAGAATCTGCTACCTCCACCCTCTTCTCCTCCCTTAACTCCCTCTGTCCCCTCACCTCCCGACCTGTTCAACCTCTCCCCTCCCCAACCCTGGCTCTCCTTTGTGCTCCGCTCAGCAAGAACCAAACTGCGCTCTCCTGAAAAGAAATGGAAGAGAACCAAACTCCCTGCTGCCCTAGACCTCTACCGCTCCCTCCTCTCCTCCTTCTCCTCTACTCTCTCCTCTGCTAAACACTCCTATTTCCAATCTATTATCCAATCCTCCACTAACAACCCCCGGAAACTATTGTCTCCCTCCTCAACCCTCCCCGCCCTCCTCTATCTCCTCTGACAACTTTGCCTCTTTCTTCTCCTCTAATATCTGATATCTGCAAACTTTAACACCTCTGTCTCTCTTACTAACTCACTCTCCTTCTCCTCCTTTTCTCCCCTCTCAGACTCTGACTTCTCCTCCCTCCTCCAGGGCCACAAACCCACCACTTGCGCCCTGAACCCCCTCCCCACTTACCTCTTTCAAGCTGCTGCTCCTGCTCTACTCCCCTTCATCTCCTCCCTTCTCAACACCTCTCTCCTCTCTGGCCTCTTTTCCTATGCCTTCAAACAAGCCTCTATCACCCCCCACCCTCAACCCCACCTCCCTCCAGAACTACCATCCTGTCTCCTTCTTACCCTTCGTCTCTAAAACCCTTGAACGGGCAGTACACCACCAGCTCTCTGCTTTCCTGTCTAACCACTGTCTGCTCGACCCTCTCCAATCTGGTTTCCGCTCTGCTCACTCCACTGAAACTGCTGTCCTGTTTGTCACTAACTCGCTAAACTCTCCCCGTGCTGCCTCTCTCTCCTCTGTTATAATTCTCCTTGGTCTCTCTGCTGTCTTTGACACTGTCGATCACTCTATTCTCCTATCCTCTCTCACTGACCTGGGAATCTCTGGCACTGCTCTGGCCTGGTTCTCCTCCTACCTCTCCAACCGCACCTACCAGGTAACCTGGCGCGGCTCAACCTCCACACCTCACCCTCTCTCAACAGGAGTCCCCCAAGGATCAGTCTTGGGTCCTCTCCTGTTCTCTCTAGACCCGCTCCCTGGGCCTCATCGCATCCTATGGTTTCTCATACCATTTCTATGCTGATGAGCTCATATCTTCCTCTCCTTCCCCCCTCTGACCCCACCATCCCTTCCCGTATCTCTACCTGTCTGTCTGCTATCTCCTCCTGGATGCACTCGCATCACCTCAAACTCAACCTCTCTAAATTTGACCTCCTTTTCTTCCCTTCCTGATATTCCCCCTCCTCTGATCTCTCTATCCCCATTCTTATTGAATCTACCATGCTCTCTCCCTCCTCCTCAGCCAAGAACCTCGGAGTAACCCTGGACCCCTGCCTCTCCTACTCCCAGCACATCTCCACTCTAGCATGCACCTGCCGTTTTCTTCCTGAGCAACATACAAAGAATCCGACCCTTCCTCACCAACTACTCCATGCAACTCCTCGTCCAGGCCCTGGTACTTTCCCGCCTAGACTACTGCAACTCACTCCTGGCCGGCCTCCCTTCATCCACCACCCGTCTGCTCCAGCTCATCCAGAACTCGGTGTTCTCTCTGCCTCGCTTCTCCCATGCTACTCCACTACTCCACTCACTCCATTGGCTCCCGATCACCACTCGCATCCAGTTCAAGACTCTTGTACTCGCCTACCGATGCCTTGACCAGACTGCACCCAGCTACCTCATCTCTCCCTACACCCCCACTTGACCTCTCTGCTCCACCTGGACTTGAAGACTGGCTGTACCTCCTCTACGCTTCCCTGCCTCCAGAGCCCGCTACTTCTCCACCCTCGCCCCGCAGTGGTGGAACGACCTTCCTATGAATGTCAGGACTGCCCAGTCCCTAACCACCTTCTAGCACTTCCTCAAGACACACCTCTTCAGACAACACCTGTAAAACTCAACTCTTCCCTTCTGGACTATATGGCGCTCAGCCTTTAATGCACTTTAACTTGCACTTATCTGCGCCCTATGTTACTGTATTTAATCCTGCACTTAACCCAATCTGTAATATTTTGTATTTCACTTGCACTCGTATCTAACCCTGATGTAACTGTCAACACTGTTATCTGCTCTTGAACTGCCCCGATATCAAATCGTACAGTGTTTTGCTCTTATTAGGACTGAAGTAATTGTGTTTTGTACCTTGCTCTTAATTCTACTGTAATTCTTGATATGTATTTTTTGTCTACAACTGTAAGTCGCCGTGGGTAAGGGCGTCTGCTAAGAAATTAATAATAATAATTTCCACTAGGAGTATTGTGAAGGTCATTTTTACAAAGTGTTTTGTTATTGAATGATGCAAATGGCTACCAATGACTTAACAGTTAGTGTGCCTGTAAATAGTACAATGTAATTCAATAAAATACAAGACGAAGATTACCTGTAATATTGTTTCTTCACTGGATGATGAACTCCACACACAGCGTGAACTCCCGGTCTCCATGTCGCTTGGGTCAGGAGAAAGAACCAGATGTCTCTCCCAGAGATCCTTTTTATAATTCTCATTGGCACCAAATACATACTCCTCCTCCATAAAACCCCCCGTACCCAAGTCAGGTTGTCCAAATTTCACCACAACAAACCAAACCAAAAAACAAGGAAAAATAGTAATGAAGAGAGAAGGGGGACAGGAGGGTGGTATATAGGTGTGTGGAGTTCATCATCCAAATGAAGAAACCATATTACAGATAATCTTCGTCATCTACCTCGTCTGATGAACTCCACACAACGTGAACTATACCAAAGTATGTAGACTGAAGGGTGTAGGTTAGATGCTGGTAGAAGAAACCACAGATAAAACCAAACGAGCAAAGTTAGGTTAAGAGCAAGAGGCATTACAGATATAGTGTTTGATAAAAGTATTGAAAGATGCCCAAGTGGCGGTATTGCAGATGTCCTGAATCGAAAGATTTTAATTTTGCCCAAGTAGTAGCCACTCCCCTTACTGAGTGGGCTTTGATGGGTTTTGGAACTGTGTTGCTGTGAAGCCTGTAACAGAACTCAATGCATGATGTTATCCAGCAAGAAATGGTCTGTTTCGAGACAGATTTCCCATTGTCTGGTGAGTTGAAGGAGATCAAAAGTTGCCCTGATGATCTGCAACCGATTGTCCTGTGGATGTAGAAGTTTAGGGCTCTTCTGACATCTATAAGATGAAGTCAGATAAATTTTGGTTAGAAATCTGGAAATGTTATGGTTTAATTTATATGGAATTCTGTTACCACCTTTGGTAAGAATTGAGGATTAATTTTGCAAACAATCCTGTCCTTAACAGACTGAGCTTGATTACCCTTCTTGCCGATGTCACTGCCATCAAGAATGCCATTTTTACATCTCACAAGTTGTCATGGGCTCAAATTATGGTCCTAAGAGCTTAAGTATCAGACTGAGGCTCCATTGTGGAATAACACATTTCCTCTGGGGTTTTAGATGGTTCTCTCCCTTAATAAATCTGGTAACCAATGGATGGGAGCCCACCCGGTGATTATCCCAGCCAGGTAAAATGCTGGAGATTGCAGCAACATGTACATTAATGGGTCCTGACTCGGTTAGTTGTAGTAGCTCCGAGAACCAATACCTCTTTGGCCAGTAGGGGACTACTAATATGAGACTAGACTTGTCTCTTCTTACCTTCCTGAGTACCTCTGATCATTTGACCATGAAATGGACAGACTGTCTATTGCTATTGCTGCATCCTGGTGAACACGGGAGATAAAGAGTGGCAGCTGGGTATTTTCTGCTGTTGCAAATAGGTCTATTGGGTGACCTAGTTCGTTGAATACCCACTCTAGGATGTCTGGTCAAATCCACCATTCGTGGGGTGCCATTACTCTGCTGAGTAGGTCTGCAACGGCATTTGTTGAGTCCTTGTAAATAAGTTGCTTTTATAGAGATGTCCTGTTGTTTCAATATTGGGGTGAAGTGCTTTAGTGCCAGGGAGATTGCTAAGAGCTCCAAATAATTTCTGGTGAAATTTCTGTTTGGGTGACCACGTGCCCTGGACCTGAGCATCTGCTAGGTGTGCTCCCCACCCCAACAGGGAGGCATCTGTATATAGATGGAGAGTAGGCGGATTTATCATGGCATTCTTCAAGGTTTACTGCCATAGGAGGCTGTGTGGTCCAGTGGTTAAAGAAATGGGCTTCGAACCAGGAGGTCCCCGGTTCAAATCCCACCTCAGGCACTGACTCATTGTGTGACCCTGAGCAAGTCATTTAACCTCCTTGTGCTCCGTCTTTCAGGTGAGCCGTAATTGTAAGTGACTCTGCAGCTGATGCATAGTTCACACACCCTAGTCTCTGTAAGTCGCCTTGGGTAAAGGCGTCTGCTAAATAAACAAATAACAAATTCAGTACATTTGACTTGTAATGCCCACATAATAGCACTTGCCAGCAATATCTGGGCAAATAATAATTTTCCTAAACCAGACAAGCTGGTTGCAGCCGTGTGGCAGTGTGCCCACCCCTTGTGTGTATTTTATTATTTATGTATGTATTTGTTTGTTATTATTATTGTGTTTTATGTGTGGGCGGTCGAGTACCGTCCGTCTTTGTGGTTTGTAGTCGTGGTGATGGGGTTAAAACCCCTTCCCTAGAAAACTCGTGGGAATGTGGCTGGAGCCTTAAGGTAATTTATTATTAGGTAATTAAGGCTCCAGCCATGAATATAAAAGACCCACTCTCGGCTCAGAAGGCAGAGAGTGTCAGAGGCGAGACGTAGATGAGTGGAAAGAACAGTTGGTTTAATCGAGAATATACTTGTTTAGGTTTGTGTTTGTTCTGTTTTGGCCAGAGTGCCCCTTTGCTTTGTTTTGTGTGTGTTCTTTTTGTTTACACTGTTTATTTAGTTTGATTATTAAATATGAGCACAGCAACTCAGTTTTCCCGTACAAACTTTGTTATTGTTTTATTACCCACACGCCGCACAAAGCCATCTGTCACAAACCATTAAAAAAAATTGTTTAAACATAGCCCAAGCAGAAAACTACATTTTAAAGACCACCTGACAGAAGCAATCCAACAAGAAGGCTGTACTTTACCCATAAGGTTGCCACCTGAGCCATGCATAACACTATGGGGCACTTTGTATTCTGATGCTAAATATCATTCTAAATACATCCCTTTTTACACAGACTTTGGAAAAGGAAATGCACATTTCACCAAACACTGTAGTGTTAAAGGACTGCCAGAAATTGCTTAAAGATAAAATCGCAACTCTCCCTAATTGCGACGCATGCCAAGGGGCTTTGAATGAATTTTGGATTAAAGCTGAAGAATTATTTCCCAATTTAACACGAAAGGCTAAAATATATTTGTCAGTTGTTACCAGTTCTGTAGATGCTGAAAGAAGTGTTTCTTCTTATGGCCAAGTTTTTACAGAACAACGTCAATCTATGAAAGAAGGCAGGGTTAACCAACTGACGATGCTTAAGTTTAATAGCAATATTTAATGCATGGGACATTTTCTTTCATGAAACTGTGACACTTAATGTGCTGCTTGCGAACAACCTTGCATTATTATTATTATTATTATTATTATTATTATTATTATTATTATTATTATTATTATTATTATGTTTGTAATAATATGTTACATCATTGATGTTATGATTTCAGTATTTTATATAAATTGTTCTGGGAATCAGTGTTTTTTTTAAAATATTTTGTTGACAAATTATGTGCTCCTTCTAGTAAACTGAAACATTTAAATTATTTATTTACACATTCTAAGAAATAATATTGAATAAGACGTATTAGTAATAAAGGGATGCATGACTAAATAAATGTCCGTAGCTCCTGCTGCCGCCTAATCAATGCGCGGTAATAAAATGACTAATTGAGATGATAAAAGGAATTGGGAGATTATTAATCAATAAGTGGTTTAATTAAGCAGATTACATGACCACCTTGTGGTGGGAGGAATGAAGTGCAGCCTAAGAAAGCAGGTCGTGTAAAACACAGGGCCCTACCTAAATATCATGCAGCCTTGAGCTATATTACGAATTCAAGTTACAGTACTAATTATTGTGTGTTATACAGTTTGTCTGGCTGGACTTCCTTGGCTTTGTGAAGGCTGAAGCACTGGTATATTCTGTTATATAAGGCTATTCTTTGTAAATTACCTCCATATAAATGAATACTTTATAGTCGCTTTTTGTAACTACAATATTAGATTGCACACATTTTTGAATTTCACGGTTCCTAAAGTGCGTACAGAGGCTGCTAAAAGATCATTTGCCTGTTTTGCTTCTTGGTCTTGGAGTGATTTACAATCTAAACTTAAGTTACAGTCCCGAATAACTTTAGTACAATTTAAGAGTAAGCTGCACGATTATCTACTTGAGAGTTGTGCATGTTTTAAGTAGTTGAGTAGACTTGTTACTGTTTGTTTGTTGATTGTATTATTATGATTTGTATTTTATTTTTGTGTCTGTGTTTTTGTACCGTGTTTTATTGTGTTGCTGCTGCCTTTCTTGGCTAGGTCGCACTTGTAAAGTAGATTTTTATCTCAATGTGCTTACCTGGTAAAATAAAGTTTTTTTTGTTTTTTTTTTAAATATCCAGTAGATGGTGCTATACTCCTTTTTAGGTATAAGACACAACACACTAAAGTATTATTTAACCTATTTGAATGCTGCATTAAGAACTATTGCCATTATTTTGAGATATGCGCATATGTCAGTGGTTCATTGCATTTTGTCTGTGTGATTACTTATGCCATTATTAATGTATTTTTAAAATGTAAACTTTTGGTATTATAAATGAGATGCACTTAAAAAACATCAAAACACATCTCAAAATAATGCAAAATTCAGCATGAGAACATACTTAATACTTTAAGTTAAAGTGTATCTTGCAGGTCAAACACACCAATACATTACTATATAGATTTCATCAATAGAAATAAAATTGTTTTTATGCGGTTAAAAAATATTAATAAACAACAAAGACATGATGGATTTTGTGTGGTGTATGACCACACCCACCCAAAAATCGTGCTGGCCAGAATAAAACTGTAAGTTACGTACGAAAAGGTAAACACACATGGCGACTGAAAACATAGAAGATGAAGTCCAGTTTCGGGCAACGGCCCCTCCTGCGTTGGGGCTGGAATACCCAAACCAGCTCCCCTGCCCGAAACGGCCTCCCCTTCACCCGAGTGTCATAGTTCCGTTTCTGGTGGCAGCCTGCTGCCTGGAGTTGCACTCGGGTAAGGTTGTGGGCAGTGTCCAACTGGTCCTGGAGCCTCCGGACGTACTCGGGTCCAGGGGGAAGTACCTCTGTGTCAGGTGGCCGGCCAAACACCAACGTGGCTGCGCTCCTTCAGCCGACGGACCCAATGTTCTAGGTCCAGCCAGGGTAAGGGCTGGACCTCCAGAAATACGCAACACCCACGCCCATAAGTCCACCTGGGCCCCGATGCGACGGAGGGACTTGGGCAAGCGTCCTGGACTGGGGCAATCCACACGGGGTGCTTTAGCAACTGCCCCCCAATGCGGATTGTCACTTTTCCTTTTCCCTCCATCGGCACCAGCTCCCCCGTTACAGTCCATACCCGGGCAGTGGTTCCCTCCATCAGCCACAGTCTCCCTTGACGCCTTTTCAAGACGTCTGATCGCACAATGGTTACTGTTGAACCAGTATCCACCAAGG
This sequence comes from Huso huso, assembly GCA_036884735.1. NCBI lineage: Eukaryota > Metazoa > Chordata > Actinopteri > Acipenseriformes > Acipenseridae > Huso > Huso huso. The sequence continues at coordinate 21,624,480 of CM072668.1, read as the reverse complement.
CGGTGCAGGTCACTCCCTTCACAGAGACCATGCCGTGGCAATGGTCGTCCACGGTGGTCCTCCTGACCACTATCACTGAGGGATCCCGCTCCGCCATGACGGGGTTTCTTTGCGGGGTCCACTTTCCCCCAGTTAAGCGGACCCCTGGGCGTTTCCCGACGCTGGCCGAGGGTTGCTGGTGTTCACAGCACGGCGACTCTCCGGACACTGAGCGCGCCAATGGCCAGGCTGTCCACATTTCCAGCACAAGAGGGGTGGTCGCAGACTGACTCCCGAGCTCTGGGTCGCTACCGCCCTGAGAAGAGCGACGACCTTGGGGAGCCAGTCAGGTGGCCCCTCACATGGCACAGCCTCCTCTATCTCTAGCTGCGCAGTCCGGACTCATGGTGGCCCCCGCCTCTCGGGTTCCCGCCGCTCCGTGGCCCAGACCAGGCCCGCAGTTCTCCAGTTCCGATGGCCTCCACGAACTGGTTCCTGGCCAGCTCTTCCTGCACTGCGGGAGGCATGTGGGCAAAGGCGCGGCGTGTCAAGACCTCTATCGTCGCGGCTAGCTCACGGAGGGTCTCGCCCGGCTTCCGAGTCCTTCCCTGGAGCTCGTTGCTCAGCAGCCCTGGCTGTTGGCTGCTGCCAAACTGGCTCCGGAGCGCCTCACTCCCCGAAGTCCCCCCCTAAGTCCGCCTGCTGTTCCGGAGCCAGAGTGAGCAGGCAGGGTAGCGCATCCTCCGCCAAACACCCGGCGAGTTGGAGAGCCTTCTCCTCCTCGGTCCATCTTTCCAGGCGGGCCACAAGATGGAACTGGGCATGGAATGCGTCCCAGTCCACTTTCCCATTGAACCGGGGGGTCTTTACAGCGCTCCGCCTGCCGCAATGCGGTGCCGGGATCGCCGCCGCCGGTCCCCCTTCGGATGCGCTCCCAGGGTCTGATGGCTTACTGCCCTCTACCTGTTCGGCCAGCAGTCCCCATCTTTCTAGTGGGGGCAGCTCCGATTCCTCTCCAGGTTCCTTCTTGACTGGTCTCCACATCCAACTTCTAACACCAATGTAGCGATCTTGGTTCCCGCAGGCAGGCGCATCACACAGGGCGAGGCAGTCCACACACTGGCGGAGGGTGGGCGCGAACCCGGGACCTCTCGCACTAAAGCATAGCGCCGATACTGCTGTACAAAAGAGCCGGCTCCTTTGCAAGGAGCATATATCGGGCTCATGTCTTTTGTGTGTGATTACGTCACCTATATATTTATATATATATATAGCAATGTGGAGTATATATATACAGCAGTGTGTAGTAGTGGTTAGGGGTCTGGACTCTTGACGGGAGGGTCGTGGGTTCAATCCCCGGTGGGGGACACTGCTGCTGTACACTTGAGCAAGGCACTTTACCTAGATTGCTCCAGTAAAAACCTAACTGTATAAATTGGAAGTTGTATGTAAAAATAATGTGATATCTTGTAACAATTGTAAGTTGCCCTGGATAAGGGTGTCTGCTAAGAAATAAATAATATATATATATATATATATATATATATATATATATATATATATATATATATATATACGGAGCTGCACTTTGGTAGTACAAACAATACTGCCACCGATACATGTTTTATACTTTTTTTACAACAACTTTTTTTAAAACCATTAAAATGCCTGAAAATGGCAAATTTCCATTGTTATTTTGATTTGGACCCCGATTTCCTTAAGCTTGAGTTTAGTCAAGAAATGCCAGTTACCAATATGCCTGCATCTGACTTATCCAAAAAGCTTGTAGCCCCTTAATACGCGTCAAAGCATAGTCTGTTGAAAAGGAAACTAATGATTTCCATTACACGAGAGTAGATGTTAAAACTTCATGCTGATTTGAACTCGGCTCTCGCCAAGATGAGCACCAACTAAGATGTAGCTTTACAGTAAACTAATGTGATCCATCTGTGTCTCCATCCATTTGCGTTTCCTTCCATCTGATGATGTAGATATCCTTCTGTCTGGTGTTGATGGCTGAAATGCAATGCTGGCTTTAGTAACATAATCTCTAAGTAACATAATCCCTTTAATTAATTATGTAAAAAACAAATACAAATGCAGACTTTCTGCAAAACAAGGCTACATTGCTTAATGGACTGTAATGTCATTAAGTCACTATTTGATTGCATTGCAATTAAAAAACAAAACAGTGTCAAACTAACTAGTATGTTTGCTAGACTGTGCATATAAAACAGGGCAATAGCAGTGAAAAACTGTCTATTACACAAGCACTGAGTTCTCTAATAAAGAGAGGTACAATCCAGGAAACAGTTTTCATAATAAAGACAGCATACATCAAACTACGATGCACACACCTGATTTTAATAACTACATGTTGCTAGAGCACTTTAATAGAAAACAACCTCCAGCATGGCTATGCTTTTAAGAGCTGCTTTTATAGAGATAATTTCAAGAGTGTTTAAAATAAGTAATTTTTAATTTAGAGCAATTTCAATTTTCAATTGTGTGAGTCTGTCAAAACATTCACATCAACTAAAAGGGCAAATCATTTTGATTACAGGCCTTTTACTGCCTTGATGTAAAACTAAATTCCACAAGGATTTTGCCAGCAAAGCATTAAAAAAAAGCATGTAAATGTATTTTAAGGAAGCATTTTGTCATTTATTTTCTTTCAGTGAGGTTTAAGTGCCTTCATTGCACTTGTGATGTTTCCTATTAGCGTAGACATCCCATTCATTTGCTCTCAGATCAGTAAAAACATCAATTGTGTATTTAACTCTTTAAAAGCATGTCTGCTGTATTCCATAATGTACTGAGAAATACAAAAGCACCTTTATAGTCTAAATAAGTTTTATCGTATGGATAAAATGCTATAATGTACGAGAAAATGCTTGATATTTAACTGGTACCAAATCATTTGGTAGCCAGGTAGCTACAAATGCCATGTGCTGCTGGCCTTTTACCTTTTTATGATGTTGGCAGCTCTTTGTGTGATTTTTATTGTAAAAAGTTTTTTTTTTTTTTGAAGTCCGAGTTCAGATGCTTTTTAGTCCCAGTTGCCTGTAACATGTAACATGTGCTAGATCAGTCATTCTTCATTGTGAGAGCCACCATCAGTTACTAATCAGCTGCTTTGGAAGTTTAGTATTGCTGACAATACATGGCTGTGCACTAAATGATTTTGGAACTTAATATACATATAAAAGTAGGCTACATGGTAAGCAACTTAAAACAAAAGAACATTTCCTGAGCTCAGTAAAATAAACAACTTACAGTGTTCTTCTAACAATTACTTATTACAACAACAGAAAAATATTTTCCACTTGCTGATTGGACAATTGAAAAAATGTAAATGTTCATGTCTTGCGTCGTACAGCTGGAATAAATAACCTTCCTTCTGAAAGAATTTATTCATGCAACAAGTGCTAATCAGGGTCTGTGAAACCACTTGGAAGCAATCCTCAGCTTGTTAAGTATGGGAGTTTTAGTTTAATATTTGTTTGTTGCATAAATGGGAGACAAAATGACAAACACTTACTTAGGGATGTTGTTATAGCACAAGAAGCAGAACATAAAAAATGCATTTTCTTCCTGCACTGGTAACATTTTATAGGGTTATAATTTCCACATGGTTTAGTAAGGAAGCAACCTTCTTCATTTGAAACTACAGCGCTCCCTCTTTTACTGTGATATCTAGCCTGCACAAACAACTGTGAAATAATGACAATGAATTAGTGAATGGCCCTTATACAGTAAAATACAGGACTGGTACTTTCAATAACATGACCTATCCATGAATTGACCAAATTAGTGTATTATCGAACAGTGAAATATCGATGGAACACTATTTGTAAATGTATTAACACACTGTTTAATGCTACATGCATTTTGTAGCTTATAATTTAAAACTGATATTTTAAAAAATTCTCCTTGATAACTCGAAGTTAAAAAAAAAAATGTTCTGTGCTGTATTTTGGGAGAGTTATCAAATTAATTTACCCCAAGAGAACGTCAATGCCAAATGTGTATTCTGCAGACCTTCAAAAGAACTACTTTACAGTTTAAATCTTCCAGCATCCTGGTGATCACAACAGTATGCTAAACCTAACCTTCTGCTGCAGGTAACAGGCACCGAAAAGGCACAGGACAAATGCCTCAAATGTCACAGAGAACAACATCCTGTTAGTTTTGTCCCCAACTTCTTTAATGTAAAGACACAGTCAGCTTTAAAGATCTTTGAACATCAAGACTTGCTGTATAGGCTTTGGCAGTGGGGAAATTAAACAAACTCTTGGCCTGGATTGTGGTTTTCTCTTTGGCTTTTTTTTCTGTTTAAACCACCTTCTGAACATTTCATGATTCTTTGTCATTTCAGCAAGCTTCCTTCTTACACATGGTTGTATTACATCATGTGTCAACACACTTAGTGCCGCGACCGTTGCTGAAGATCTGAGCATGATAGGTAGTACGTACAACACACTGAGAAGTACAATGCTATTCTCTTCCTTCTAAGCTGAAGATTTATAGCAGGTACCCTAGAGAGGACAAGGGGCAAAGCCCAGTCTTCAAACCCCCTATTTTATCAAGTTAAACAGATGCAACCAAGTTTCATCACATCTATATAAGCAGCTCTGTAGATCAGAGCTGGCCAACAGATGGGTTTTGAGCCATATATAGCTCATTGAGCTCCTCAATATTATTATTATTTGTTTATTTAGCAGACACCTTTACGGAGCACAAGGAGGTTAAGTGAGTTGCTCAGAGTCACACAATGAGTCAGTGGCTGAGGTTGGATTTGAACCGGGGACCTCCTGGTTACAAGCCCTTTTCTTTAACCACTGGACCACACAGCCTCCTTGTTTCAGGCTGTGTGGTTAGGCTAGACAATGTGTAGTTTTTGATGGAAGCAAGTCATAACAGATAACCTGTTTAATGGGCATAGTAATACTTAAGCTGTGTGTAATCCAGTTAAACATTGATCCTATTTACAAAGCTTTTATTCATAAATAGTTTTAAAATGTTTTGGTGGATTGAAGGCTATGGTTCTGTTCGCTATCATTGTGTATGATGTTGTTCCAGTTCTCCATTTTTTTGGGCGGCAGGGCGCACTCGGCTTCGCCTCATGACTCACAACACACCCGAGATAGGGCGTTATCTACAGGGTTGATATCTATATTGCTTATTGGTTCAGAAAAAGAATGCTTGATTTACAATATTACAAGACATTACTGAAACGATCTGTCAGGTTATTTTATTTTAATACCTTTTTTTGGCTGATTTTCAAAATTCTAATTTCGGGTGGGTAAAATCGTACTTAGATTAAAACCCTAAAATCAGATGCCTTTCCTGTACTACTGTATCCAAGCAACCCAATGACAGAATACCATTCTGGAATACTACTCAGCCATCCCCGTATGACCAGAATGCTCACCTCTTTGTCAAGGATTTTGTATCCACACATCGTGTTGGCAACTGTGTTAGTCTGGAGCAGAAAAATAGGCTTGAGTTAATATTATTTGATTATTTTAATGTCATATGTTTATGCATATGTTTGTTTACTGATACAAAACCAGGAGGATGTCAAAAACACCCCAAAAATGACCATGGCAGAATTAAAGTATATAGGAAATGGTATAAGAAATCTACCTTAATACATTTATGGGTGTGAAACACATAACATGTTTTGTTTCTTATGTTTGTGTTTGGCTCTAACCATAACAGTGCTGAAACTGGTGCATTCCTAGCAGTTAATGACCACTGAAAAGTGAAAAGGGCTATGTTATAGAAAACCCTGCAGTGTTTACAAGAAACACGCAACTTTACCTTTGCTGTATACTGTGTTGTCGCTATTGCAGCAATATACTTTAACATAATTCCCAAAGCCTGGGTTTTCAACTTTTACTCAGGAACATTCACCAGGAGAAAGATTTTTTTTTTCTCCCTAAACATTGCAGTATATCCAGATCATGCTTCCTCCTGAAACAATACTGGTGCTCTGGCTGAAATGTTGCTGGAGAGAGCATGAACTGGATACGCTGCAATGCTGTAAGAGAAATGATCTTCCTCCTGGCAAACGTTCAGAAATGTAATCTCAAGGTGATTTATTAAAAAAATTCAAAAGAGTCGCTATGTTTGAAAAATCGAATGTGTTTCTTATAAGAACTGCAGGGTGTAATGTAAAGCATTCAGAGGACATTGGCAATAATGCAGGATGTATTATGCAGGACCAGATTGTTACAGCAAGGTGCTCTCTATTGATTGAACACTTTAATCCCCAGAGCACAGTGTTACAAAGTCAAAACATCCAAGCAATGGGGAGAAGAAAATTGTTCCAAAATCTGTTTATTCTACTGGCTGTGTTCAAGATTATTACAGTAAACAGTGGATCATGCTTCTATTTGTGAAGCCTCAGTGAACATACCTCTTGAAGGACACAATCTTAAATTGCTATTTAATTGGGAGTGAAGTCAGTGCGTGTGGTGGAGGGTTTTCTAAAGCAGCTTAGAGCTGCGCTGCCTGGAGGGGGAGTGCAGCAGTTAAGCCAGTTTTTATAGAAAAAGTACGCTGGAGTTAGAATCTCCAGAACTGGACCTGCAAATTGGACCGGCTATAGAGCAAACCAATGACACTCCGGGACAGATTCTGCAGGATGGGAAATTGTACAGGGTGCAGTTTGCATCAATGGATAAAAAGGAGATACACAGGGTATGTGTGAAAGTGCTGCATTTTCAAAGTTTAAAGGGCATGCCCGATGCACACTGCCGATAGAGGCAGCAAGTAGAGGAATCCATGACACCTACACGGAGGAATCTGTACAGGGCACCAACACCAAAAGAAGTGGGTGCTTTACAGTGGAGAGAATTGCACACCATTGTGGCCACAAACTCTTTTCTCGCCACCATTCAGCCAGGAGTGGATGATAACTGTTTATTCTGCTTGAAAAGGGAGACAGTATTTCATTACTTTCTGTTTTGTCCCCGCTTATAGCCTTTGTTTGAGGTATTAACCCTCTGCGGTCCATTTATTCAGCGCGTCTCAGGTACGTCAGGTCCAATTTATTTTCACATGTGCAGTTTATTTTTGACGCGCTGTTTAAAAGTATTTTTTTTTCACAGTAAAACAAGTTTAAAAGGCACTGCATATCAACAGGACACTCAGTATTGCACCTCCAGCCCCGCCCCACCCTATAAGCTATAAAAAGCTATAAAAAAGGCCAACAAGATGCTCGGATATATTGTGAGATGTGTTGAATTTAAATCAAGGGAAGTAATGTTAAAACTTTACAATGCATTAGTAAGACCTCACCTAGAATATTGTGTTCAGTTCTGGTCACCTCGTTACAAAAAGGATATTGCTGCTCTAGAAAGAGTGCAAAGAAGAACAACCAGAATTATCCCGGGTTTAAAAGGCATTTCATATGCAGACAGGCTAAAAGAATTGAATCTATTCAGTCTTGAACAAAGAAGACTACACGGCGATCTGATTCAAACATTCAAAATCCTAAAAGGTATAGACAATGTCGACCCAGGGGACTTCTTTGACCTGAATAAAGAAACAAGGACCAGGGGTCACAAATGGAGATTAGATAAAGGGGCATTCAGAACAGAAAATAGGAGGCACTTTTTTACACAGAGAATTGTGAGGGTCTGGAACCAACTCTCCAGTAATGTTGTTGAAGCTGACACCGTGGGATCCTTCAAGAAGCTGCTTGATGAGATTCTGGGATCAATAAGCTACGAACAACCAAACGAGCAAGATGGGTTGAATGGCCTCCTCTCGTTTGTAAACTTTCTTATGTTCTTAAGAACCTTTCAGGCTTACCTTGCTACTCTTCCCAGAGTGTAGATTTCTCTTGTCAGGAGTAAATGTGAGTTTTTATGGCCCTCCTCAACGGGCATTCACACCGGAAGCGATGCGCATGCCACCTCCTGCTGCATACACATGAATAGGCTACAAAGTACATACAGTGGTGCTCATAAATACCATATTCCTTCGAATTTAAGATGCACTTTTTAAACCAATTTTTTTTCTCAAAAATGGCCTGCATCTTAAATTTGACTATAGTGATGTGTGTATTACTCGCCAACAAAAGAATGAATAACAGAGTACACAAACAGCAACGTGACTGGCTCCAGGAAAAGACGAACAAAGACATCACTGCCCGATCTCGAATAATCCATGACATACAGGCAGCCAGTTTCAAAGAAGCGCCATTAGCTTCCCGAGGAATTAGAAGAGAAGCTTTTACAATTTCAGTGTTTCATTATTCGGCTCTGTTCTAATAAACAGTACCAGCTTGGACAGATCGGAAATGCTGATCAGACTCCTGTATTTTTCGACATGCCAAGCAATACCACAGTTCACAAAAAGCCAGAACAGGTGTGTGAACAGGATGGCTTCAGTGATGACGTCAGACCAGAAACACAGACTCAGGAAGTAGCGGGTGAGAGCTGAAACGCTACGGCGTTCAGGTTCTTTTATTAAATAATAAACAAAAACAAAAGGTTTAAACAAAACAAAGACCAAACAAACAAAAGGGCACGTTGGCCAAACAAATAAGTATCGTGCTGGTGAAAACCAGCACGCTTAGCAGTTGTTGTTTTTAAATAACTCTCTCCTTGCTCACTCTCCATACTCTCCTCTGTACACTCCCCGAGGGTAAAGAGCTGCAGGTTTATATACAGTGACCCTCTCCCGATTACCAACAATTAATCAATGAATTAACTCGGGAGATGGTCACCGTCTGCACGAGTTTAATAATGATGCGTGACTGTCAGCTAGCTAAATAAATCACAAGCTAATCAGTCATGCATCCTCACAAGGTTTTTAAAATATAAAAACAATAGCAAATACGCGGCGCTTTTATCCGCGCCGCAAACAATAATTAAACAGTGCACATATATATAGGGGCGGGACACTCCGCCACAAGGTGTGAGTAATCATGACTGGAAATGAGAAGCAGCACATAACTGTAATGCTCTGTGTGACAGCATACGGCCGCAAACTGCCTCCATACATTGTTTTCTTATATGCGTAATTGAGGTTGTATCTTTGTAAATGCAGCGTTATTTGATGTTTTATTTTATCCTCAAATTGAAATTTGGGCTGCAGGGGCATAGCTAGGATTAGATTTTTACTGAGGCAAAAAAAAAAAAGTTCAACAAACCTCTTGCAGATCCTGTTTATGTTACAAAGGTAAAAGTTATCATCTTATAAAGCCTGGAGACTGTTCATGCAAACTGCAAAGCAATATTAAGTCCCTTTGATAATGATGTTAATGTTAAAATTTGATGACCCATATTATTTCAAAGATTAAAACTAATTGTCTCCCAGCAAAACCACAGCAACCTAAAATGACGATATTCACACTGTCAAAAATATGTGATTTTAAAAGGACAAGAATATAACATCAGTATTAATAAGTAGATGGATTCATACCTTTATTGACTTGCATTTGGTTCACTGCTACTTACAGTGCATTGCATAAGTATTCACCCCCCTTGGACTTTTCCACATTTTGTAGTGTTACAACCTGGAATTAAAATGGATTTAATTAGGATTTTTTGTCACTGATCTACACAAAATAGTCCATAATGTCGAAGTGGGGAAAAAAATCTACATATTTTTCAAAATTATTTACAAATAAAAAACTGAAAAGTCTTGATTGCATAAGTATTCACCCCTTTTGCTGTGACACCCCTAAATAAGCTCTGGTGCAACCAATTGCCTTCAGAAGTCACATAATTAGTTGAATGGAGTCCACCTGTGTGCAATTAAAGTGTCACATGATCTCAGATTAAATACACCTGTTTCTGAAAGGCCCCAGAGTTTGTTAAAGAGCATATCTAAACAAACAGCATCATGAAGACCAAGGAGCTATCAAAACAAGTCCGGGATAAAGTTCTGGAGAAGCACCAATCAGGGTTGGGTTATAAAAAAATATCCCAAACTTCGAACATCCCCTGCAGCACCGTTAAATCCATTATTAAAAAATGGAAAGAATATGGCACAACCGCGACTCTGCCTAGAGAAGGTTGTCCACCTAAACTCAGTGACCAGGTAAGGAGATGTGATAGAGAGAGAAAGGATCGATGCTGTAAATCTCCCTCCCAATTAGAAAGGGCGCTGTGTAAGGGGGAAGGTAAGCTGCCTCCTAGATCTGCCACCTCGGTGGTAGGTGGAAACCGAAAGGTAACCATATTAGGAGGGGTGCGTAGCTGCAAGTACTCAGGACGATTCCATTGCAGTCAGCTGCGGGGAAGCCCTCTATTGGAGAAACCAGGCGACGCGTTGATTGCAGAGAGGAGTTTTCTGGGTACAAAGGGGAAGCAGCTACGTCAGTACCTCCCCTTGCGCTGAGACAATAATTGACCGGCCGGAGCTGGTGTATGTTTGTTTTTGTTTACGTGTTGTTTTTGTGTTTTCGTAGAGGAGCAGGAGGACGGGAGGCTGTCGCTACAGAGCCAGCACTAACCCCAGAGCACGCCCCTCATCGCACAGCACAACACAGCACAACACAGCACAGCGCACGCACCACAGTCCCCTTTGGAAAGAGCACAGTTTCGTGCACGGAGGATTGTGGTTAAGGAGTGCCTTTTTGTTTGTTATTTTTTGGAATGTGGACCTTGTTTTGTTTTGCCCCGATTACCATCGCTGGTATCGGGGTTGATTATTTTCCTGTTTGGATTATTTTTGTGAATATTTCTGTTCTTGTTGGATTATTAAATTGTTTTGTTTTGGGAGAATACGTTTGGACATTTGCAGTCTTTTGCACAACATCATTCATCCTGTCACGGGAGGGCATTAGTCACAGAAGCAACCAAGAGGCCAATGGTAACTTTGAAGGAGCTGGAGAGATCCACAGCTGAGATGGGAGAAACCGTCCATGGGACAACTATAACCAGGACGCTCCACAAAGCTGGGCTTTATGGAAGAGTGGCAAGAAGAAAGCCATTGCTGAAAAAAAACCCATATCAGATCCCGTTTGGATTTTGCCAAAAGGCATGTGGGAGACACAGCAAACATGTGGAAAAAGGTTATCTGGTCTGATGAGACCAAAATTGAACTTTTTGGCCTTAGCGCAAAATGCTATGTGTGGCGCAAAGCCAACACTGCTCATCACCCTGAGAACACCATCCCCACGGCGAAGCATGGTGGTGGCAGCATCATGTTATGGGGATGCTTTTCATCGGCAGGGACTGGGAAACTGGTCAGGATTGAGGGCAAGATGGATGGAGCCAAATACAGGGGAGGAAAACCTGTTTCAGTCTGCAAGAGACTTGGGACTGGGGTGGAGGTTCACCTTCCAGCAGGACAATGACCCTAAACACACAGCCAAAGCTACATTGGAGTGGTTTAAAAACAAGAACCTGAATGTCTTAGAATGGCCGTGTCAAAGCCCAGACCTCAATCCGATTGAGAATCTGTGGCAAGACTTGAAAATTGCTGTTTACCAACAGTCCCCATCCAACTTGACAGAGCTTGAGCAATTTTGCCAAGAAGAATGGGCAAAAATTGCAGGATCCAGATGTGCAAAGCTGGTAGAGACTTACCCAAAAAGACTCACAGCTGTAATTGCTGCCAAAGGTGCTTCTACCAAGTATTGACTCAGGGGGTGAATACTTATGCAACCAACAAATGTCTTTTTTTTTTGTTTAATTAGCTTTTGTGTCACAATAAAAAATATTTTGCACCTTCAAAGTGTTAAGTATGTTGTGTAAATCAAATGGTAAAAATCCCAATTAAATCCATTTTAATTCCAGGTTGTAACACTACAAAATGTGGAAAAGTCCAAGGGGGGTGAATACTTATGCAAGGCACTGTATTGTAGTAGGAAGCAAATAAAGTGTCACTGGCATTTACCTAATTTAATTTTTTTGTTTATTGCTGTACCTGGTTGCTTTATAAAGATTAAATAATCTGTTACAAAAGCATCATTAAATCAGTCTTATATATATATATATATATATATATATATATATATATATATATATATATATATATATATAAATGTATATGTATATATATATATATATATATAGTTTTGGTTCAGAAGGCAATTCTCCCTCTTCCGAGATGAAGATGCTCTTTGCGTCCAGACAACCTATAGAGAATTATCTATTAACAAGACAGCTAAATTTGGATTCTAGCTTCTAACACAGAATGACAATTGCATTGTAAAACCCACTGCTGGGACTGGTAACTGCTGCTGACTGGGAAGACTGGTGCTGATACTGCTGGGACTGGTGCTGACACTGCTGGGACTGGTGCTGTTCGTGTACAATATATGTATGACTCTATAGTGCTTTTACAAGGTATTCACCAAAAATAACAACAACAATAATAATAATAATAATAATAATAATAATTTTATTTATTTATTTATTTATTTAGTTAGTTACATTTTTATAGCGCCTTTAGCCAAGGCGTTTTACAAGTTTAAACAAAGCAGTACAATCAGGAAAATGGATGAAAAAGAAAGTTTATTGTGCTAGGGTGGGGAGACAGAATAGTTGCTTGAATGAAAGCAGTAGGCCAGAGGCTAGGTCAGGGCCAGAAGTAGCAGTAGGATGGGCTAGGGAGAAGAGATGCGTTTTGAGGGAGGAGCGGAAACTACGCAGTGTGGGTGACTGTTTTATGATAAGTGGGAGTCTGTTCCAATAAAGGGGAGCAAGAAGGGAAAAGGAACGGAAACGGGATTGGGCAATAATGTGATGTTCCCACCTCTGAACTCTAGATCTCCTTTGAATGTTTACACAGTTTCTCACTCAATTCTAATATACTTTTGTCAATATAAATCGACGATAGGAAGTAGTACAGTACTTCAGGTGGGGGAAACCGGTCGCAGAGGTCCTGGTGCTGCCTAGCGTACAGGCCGGGTCACTATAGATGCAAATACACAGCCACTCTGCTATAATAAAACGCTATGCTATGGCAGGTAGGGTGATACTTGGACGAGCTGACTGTCCAGTTAAAGTGACGAGAAAAAAAAAAAACATACAGCCAGCTATCCCGGTTTAGCTACAGATTTAATGTCATCATAAAAACAGGTACTTGGATTTTTGTTGTGCTGGCGTTAAAACATTCTACATGAAAAAAAAAAAAAGATTTATCAAAACGTATTGCAGCTAAACATAACATTGCGCAGAGGAAAAACAACACTATAAATGATAAATTCACTTAACATTGATTCTTACCAAGAGTTGGCTTCTTTAGAAAGAAATGTGTAATTGGTTGTTTTTTTCTCCGTTTCATGTTAGTGCTGCACTGTAAACCAGAGAACAGAGTAACTTGGGAAACTAATGAGAAACGTCTTTGTGGCGCATATCTGACATACCCCAGTGTCTGTACAGCCCTCGGCTGCCTCAATGGACGCTACGCGACTGGACTGAGTCTTAAATTCGAGGGTGTCCTAAAAATTCGAAGGAATATGGTATATACAGATACTGAATCAAAAATAGCAGTGTGAATAACTGGTTAATTAAAAAAATAAATTAAATTCTAAAAATATTAAAAAATAAATTCTAATATTTTGAAAAAAAAAAATATGTAAACTATTAGTAGGAACGTGTTAATAAAAAGGTCAATAATGTGCAGAAAACATTCAACAAATGTAACTTTGTGAACTATTAATTCTCATCATTATGTGGATTTTTGTGAAAGCTTGTTTATTATTCTACCAGTAACTGACATGAAAGTTTAAGAAACATGAATGATGTCACACTTACATTTTTCCATATATCTGGAAGCACTCTTATGCAATTGTGATGAAACTTGTTATTACCATTATTAAGTGCAAGTTATTAAGAGTATTAGATAATGGGGATAAATGGGAGTGTGTCTGTCCGTACCTTTGTCTTTTCGTATGGCACCATTACATTTTAGCATCTTGAAAACTTATTAAATTGTTATAAAACTTTGCATTCACATTATTTACCATTAGCTATTGCAAATTTCAGATCATGGGAAATATGTAAAGGGGTCTCAGAGTACATTTATCCATTTACAGGTATGTCACACTTATTTTTACATGTATCTTGAGAACACACAAAGTTATTCCACACACTGTAAAATCAGTCATTTTAATATGCTTTACCATGATACTAACATCTCTTTCGCTTAACAAATTATATATTTGTCTTAAATACCGCTTATCCACATGCCTGCATCTTATAAATATATTGTGATCGGCACAAAATAAAAGCTGTCTATGCATAAACATAGCACATAGATTCAAACAGTGTTATCATTAATAGAAGTGTTGTTTCTAGGTGGGGACACAGGCATGGAATGGCGTATGAAGGGTGGGTCTGAGGTCTTCTTACATCTGTGTTTTATGACATTTTCCTGCATGTATAACTCAGCATTCTGTGTAAACATGACCTCTGCTAGACAGACATCACAGCCTCAGCTAGTCTCAGTCTTCCTGGGCTCAGAAGTGCTTTTTGTTATCAAGTAAACAAGAGAAAAGAAAGTAATGTGAATCCTATAGAGAGGGTAAGAATGTGTGGATAATTTGTATACAGCGGGGATCTGGATATTTTCCAGACATCTTCACTAGTACATTACAATGCTTTCAAATGCTTCTTCCTTGCTCGCAATGCTTTTTAGGGTGCTCAGGTATTTGTCTCAGCACTAGTTTTTGAGTTTCATTGTTGCCCTTGCGCCAATCTGGGTTCTGTTGTTACAAGAGTTGTGTAAAATATTTGCTCTCGGGAGAGATGATCTGGAAATCTTGTTATTTCACAAAATGAGTATTGACAAAGCAATTCAACATCAAACCCTGGTCTTTTCAGATGACAGGGGAAGGTTTAAAGCCTCAGAACCTCAGAAACCTCTGAATGTAGTAAAGGACTGGGCAATAATCTCCACTTTAAATTTCCAACCTCTCAACTTCTGTAATTCTGCCATAGGTGCTTCAAACCACAACCTTTGCCTGGCATTTTGGACAACTGCAGAATGGTCTATTCAGGCTGATGTACTTTTAAATGAAGTATATGAAATACATATAATGTATCTTGAAAGCCACATTTCCACCTGCATCATGAAACCAGTCTGTAAAACTCAATCTAGTTTTGTTCCAAAATCAAACTGGGGTTGGTTCCATCAGGTGTACAATGCAATCTGCAAACTGGACATAGGTCAATTTTTTTATTATTATTATTAATTCACAAGCCTCCCATATTCCCCCTGACAGTATGATTTATTCATGCCAACATATTTATTTTTTTGCTAAAACCAGTCCTTCACATTGTTAGCTCATTAGGTAACTTCCACCATCCGCACACGTTGGAGAAATTGAGTTCAGCCAGCCCGCAATCCTAACTAGTGCTGACAGAGTCCCAGCCAGTGGAATAACTTTTGGGGCATATAGTAATAACATTAAAAATAAACATTCAGTTCATTCAGATTGGCGCCTCTTTGATGTTATGAACTCTCTCTCTTTGGAGAACAGGAGAGGGTATTTCACAGCCACTCTACCATAGACATCGCAAATGGTATCACAATTGAGAAATTTCCCAATAAAATAAAAATAAAATAAAAATCGTAGAAACAGTTCTTTACTACCGGGCTCTGCTTGAAATCGCCAATGCACTGAATGCCAACACTGCCTCAGTTGATTGCCATTTCTGCAGGCTCCTAGTGCATACCCCTAAATTGACTAGTGATTATACGAATAAATTATTGAGAAATAAAAAAAAAAAAGTTTTAGTACTGCTTCAATCTGAGGGGGACATTTCCACGCCGTTGAAAAGTGTCTCCCATGTAAATTACGCCTATGGTCCCAGCTGAAATGGATTTGCTTTCTATCTGCTACTGATGAAAATTAATGAGTCGATTTCAAATCACACTCAAACATCCTATTCTGTGTCTGGAAACAACACCAGGGAGAGAATGAAGCTATTGTAGCACCATAGTGGGTCATAATATCATTCTGTGTATGAAATTAACAGAATTGAAATATACAGAGGGGGATTGTCAACATTTTCTGCAACGTACTCTTTTTATTTATATATATGCTCTGAGCACACTCTTATACTCAGGGAAGACGTTCAAGGAGGACAGAGATGTTTTAAACTCCTGTAGTGGTTTTGTTCGTGCACTGGGCTTGCAACGTATTCAGATGACTTTTTAATAATAAAGAAAATCACACACTCATTTAATTTGAAGTTTTAACGAATCAGAGCAGTAGTAGTGCCCCTTCGGTTTATTAAATGCTTATGTTAAAAATTGGATTGGTTGGTTGCGCAGACCACCGTAAATCCCAAGTAATAATCAGTCCAGGCGATCTGGTGCCTTTACAGGTTTAACAGCATTAATACTTTAATACAGTAATACAAATATGGTTAATTATATGCTTAGCCCTTAGGCTGTGCATGCATAAAGCTAAAAACTCCCACCGCTAAATTCTAGAACATTCAATATATATCACTCTCTTAAGACTAAAATATAATTTCTATACAATGCATCAATATAAAAGAGATATTACATTCAAATATATGCTTATCTTCCAGTATATGGAAGTGTAGTGTAGGATATATTGAAAAATAAGAACTGTCTTCAAAAGGCATGACTTGTGAATACACCAAACAGCAATCAGTTTTTCAGAGATCCTCAGAGCATGGATCACATCAGCTTGTAGTTAGCAAGTTGAGCGATACTTGACTGGAGTTTTACCTTGGTTTTTATTGGATTTTCCCTCCATTGAATACATCAGGTCCCAAGTAAATCTAATCATCACACGGCCTTAACATTTCTTATCTTTAAGTTAATTATACATTCTAGAAGGATTGTTCAACTCCTTTTTCAAAACTGATTGAATATAACTTGCCAAAAAACATTGTAACATGATTTCATCGCTCTCTTTTTTCAACTCCTCCTTTTTCTAAAAAGTCAGGTGGACCAAAGTTCACAGAATCCTTGCTATAATATAATACAAGTATATGTGTATATATGAGAGATGTTTTTAATATGTAACACCAGCTCTATTTGATTATGTTAAGCTGAGTCAAAAATATATGTCCCTCTTAGCCGCATATTATGTTACCTTCTCAGTGTGTTGTCAATGGGCCAGTTTAACTTCATATACAAATGTGTTAACAAAGTATTTGACAAAGACTGCCTTTGAATAAGCATACAGTGGTCAGTTCAATTAGTTTCAATTAAATTTAAGCTATAATAAACATGTTAAGTATAATAGCCTTATTTAACTGTTCCATTCTCGGACTATGCCTGACCTCTCTCTCTGTTTCTAAAAGTTGCCTGCTCAAGCAGGATTCAGACACCCTGTTTTCTTGCCAAGACTATTGTTTTGATTAATATGAAACACCATTGTAAGCACTTCTCCAAATTCACCGCATGAAATCAGTTTTCTCCCAAAGAAAGTTGCTACTTATTTGATAAGAACTGTGACTGGACACAACTCCCCTAATTCGTGGAATGCTCCATTCTACTACAAGGTTTTCTTATCATAGAAAGACCTTGGATTCAAAACTGCGGACTACAAGTAAATCTCACTTTGACTGCCAAAAAGAACCTTCCATATCTAGCACCGCTCTGCTTGCAAGCAGATAAGGGCAAGGCTATTTTTCAGTAGGTTTTTTGTGTACTAAAATTATTGAATACATTTTACACTTTATTTGTCTAATATTCCAACCGTTCCTGTTTTTTCTTGCAGTGAAACCTTTATATAAACTTAACATTTATATTCTTTAATGGATATTGTAATGTCTAAAAGATTTTTTGTTTAGTTGGAGAAAGAAAATGAACTAATTCTTAAATTGATTAAATTAAATGCTCGCTCCTGCTTTTACAGTCTATTTGTATTACAGTAGAGCCTTAAACAAGCAAAAACACTTGTTAGTTTAAATATTATGTTTCTTATTAGATCAAAATACTTAAAACATATTATTTCTCTTCAGGGAGTTTTGTCACTCTATTATTCGATCAGAATACTTTTTTAAAACCTCTATGCTTAGTAACAACACAATCAAATAAAATCATGGCTTTAACGGTTCTATTCATCCTCTCTGTGAGGTTGGTCTGAGGATGATAACTCGTTGTCAATTTTTGTACCACCCCCCATGTTTTGCACACATCTTTCATTACTTGGCTGGTAAATTGAGGATGCCTATCAGATACAAGAAACTTGGGGGTACCCGAACAAGTAAAATTTTCTTCAGTTAACATTTTTGCTATTTTGGGAGTCTTACTGTTGCAAAGAGGAAACATTTCTACCCATTTGGTGAAATAATTTATCACTACCATTAGATATACATTAGATTTTTTGCTCCTAGGAAATGACCCCATTAAAATCGACCCCCAGCATTTCTCCAGGTTCAGTCACCTCAATGGATTGGTGGATTTTTGATTACTGGGTTTATATTGCTGACAAGTGGTACAGTTCTTTACATGAGACCAGACATCTTTCCGAACAGAAAACCACCAAGCACTGTTCAAAATCCGCAGCAATGTCTTTATGCGTCCCAAATGTCCCCCTAAAGGGTTGTCATGGTAATAAAGAAAAAAGCATCAATCAAGCTAGCTGGCACCACTACTTGGTAATTGACACCCTGTCCTTTGATGGGAACTCTCCTGTATATCACCCTGTGACGGAAATATAATGAGATCTGGTTGTAAATCTCCCTCCCGACCTGTGAGGGCGCTAAGCAGCGAGGACAGAGTTCTTTTGACGGGCTGGACTGACAGTTCTTTCCTGGGTCGGGGAGTTGGCCAGTCTGGAAGAAGGCGAGTCTCTGTTGCAAGAACGTATTGACCCGGAAAGTAAACAATGCAGCAGCCACTGATTGTAAGGCAGCTGCATTCGTTTACCAAGGGGTCATGCGTGACAGCATAAAAAGGGGACGGAGACTCGTAATCGGTTCCTTCGCTTGGGTTTTATTTAGAGACTGGAAGAACCATGTGAGACGCAGAGAAAGCGAATGAGAAAATATTCGTGAGTGTTTTGTTTGTTTGTTCGTGTCTGTTTAGTAACTGTCTGTGTTTTTGTTTTATAGCACTAGACGGCTAAACACGAATCCGGAGCTGTCGCCAAACGGCCAGCACAAAACCAGATCAACACTGCACTAGTCACGATTAACATTGTTATCAGCACTTGTTGACAAGTATAGCACGTATTATATTGTACTTCACCACAAGCACTGAGAGCACTCCGGACTTGTGATCGTGTGTGTGTCTAATTGTGTGTGTTAGTACTGTGCTTATTATTTACGGGACTGCAACCCTTTTGATTACTGTGCAATACACATTGTTGTGTATTGCCAGTTTCATTATTATTTGCTGGCTGGTCATCAGACCATTGGATTAATAATCATTAAATTACCCATTTCACCCGTACTTTGTTGTCTGTTTGTTCTTGGGATTACTGCATCCACACCACACCTGCTACTAATTACCACTTTGCCACACACCCCTTGTTGGTTTTCATAGCCAATGCGATCCATGTTGATCGGGGAAGAAAACAGAAGATCTTTTTTAATTCCCTCTATCACTGGATCCTTGGCCTGGGCATCCATGATCTCCATCAATGATGCTGGTAACTCAGCACTAGTAGTTTTGTTTGATATGACTAAGCATTGACTTGGAGCTTGATCTGATGAGAGAGGTGCCCTAGAGAGAGCATCTGGTACTACATGTAGACTGTCCTTTCTATATAGCACTTTGAACTGAAATTGCTGAAGACGTAAAGTCCATTGAGTGAGCCGGGAGGAGGTTTTCGGCGAATTGAAAATCCAGGATAAGGCAGCATGGTCAGTGACTACTTCAAACTCAGTGCCTTCCAAATAGTGTTTCCATTTTTCCACAGCCCATACTACTGAGAGGCATTCTTTCTCAGAAGTAGATTAATTGTGTTCAGCCCCTTACAGTATTCAAGAAGCAAAAGCAATCACCTTTTCACCATCTTCAGTTTTTTGCGCCAGAACAGCCCCGAGCCTGACCTCACTGGCATCAGTGTACACAAGGAAAGGTAAGTTTACATCCGGTTGGGAGAGTACAGGAGGTGCCATCAAGGCTGCTTTCAGCTTGTCCAGGCTATTCCGACATTCTGTCGTCCAGTTCCACTGGACGCCCTTCTTCTTCAGATGGTTCAAGGGAACAGCGATTTCTGACAGTCTTGGAACAAACTTATGGTACCAGCCAACGAGCCCTAAAAACCGTTGAACCTCCTTGAGTTCCAAGGAATAGGATACTCCTTAATGGCTTCCATCTTGTCGTGATCGACTTCCACTCCTTTGCCAGAGATGACATGCCCCAGAAACTTTAACTTGGACTTAGAAAAATGGCATTTCGAAAATTGTATCTGTCATGTTTTTATTGTCAATAAAAAAAATTTGATCAAAAAGAGATAAGTTAGCCTCATGGAGTTTTTGGAAGATGGCTTGGAGATCTTGAAGGTGAATTATCTTGTCTTTATTTAGTTTTATGTCTAATAAAACTGTTCCTTTATATTCACTAGAAGTGTTGTCTAGTCTGATTATTTCGATAAAGGTGGGTTCTACATGATTTGAATTCAAATAAGGTATTATATTATTACAACTTAAACTAGTCCAAATACAAATATACCTTGCCCACTACACTATGGAGCTGTTAGAAGGAAGTGTTTTCATTTCTCAGTGACAGATTTCTTAAGGATTGTTATTGTTTAAAGAAAATTCACATTTACAAATAATAAACTATTGTGTCAAACACTGGAACCATAATGATAAAGTCATTGCACAGTGTGAAAATCCTACATTATTGTACATTTGTAAATGTCCATGCACCCTTTTACAAATGTTTAGAAGTATTGTGGCACGCTATACACAGGTTGTTCATTATATCCAAGTTGCAATGTATTCCTGCAGTGCAGTTTACAGTACATGTTTATCGTAAGCCCCCCTGAACACATTGCTTATAGTGGATGTAAGATGTACGTCAGTCAGAAATACTGCATATAACAAATGTAGCATTTCTTACATCCTGTAGAGACAGAGTGTTGCAGGGGGGACAGGTTAATCGTTACACTCTGGTGTACCAGCTGTATTTGGAGATTAGACATTTAAACTCTTGTGTTTTTTTTTAAAAAGTGACCAAGATTTGAACACTGGTGCAAAACATGAAGCTAAACTAGAAGAACATGTCAAGATGACTGCTCTTTAATTGGGGGTGTTTGCAAATCTCAAGGTTCTAAGGGTCTTGCATTGCCACCAGTTCTAACTGTCCAGGGTCAGAAACCACTTGCCAACAAAAAGGTCTTAAGTTTCACTTTCTATAAACAGTGAGAAATTGCACAGGATACAGTACTGATGTCCAGTGTGATAAATTGGCCAGATAAAACATAATTCCTCACTACTGTTCATTCTGGTAGGCTGTACTTTTTCATCCTGTGTCGTAAATCTAGGTGACCACTTGTGTTTCAAGGCATCCTTTCACAATGTTAAGCACAGTGCTGTAAACCAATGGACAATTTGTCTCCTTAAATTTTCCTTGTGTCTTTCATTCGCTAACCTTAAATCTTGTACTGTTGAACATTTTAAACAATACCTCAAAAGGACTTTTAAAAATAATAAACTTCTATGACTTTCACCTTACATTTATATTAACATCTTTGGAAATGTGGATTATAATACTCCACTTTATATACCCTCTCTTGGCACTTTATTAGGACCTATATCTAATATGGGGTTGGGCCACCGTTTGTCCTGATCACAGCGTGGTACAGACTCCACAAGGTGCTGGAAGATGTCTCGAGGGATGTTAATCTATTCAGTCATGATGACTCAGTCATATGATTGGTGCAGGGAGGATGGCATGTGGTGAAGAACATGGATGGGGTTAAACTTCCCCATCCATGCTAACCCTGTGCAGAATGTAACCATCTCCAGATTGACTGATTAATTTTTTACTTGGCTGATCGAGGTTGAAGTGTTCAGGAGTGGAGAATAGTAATAGGAGAAGGTACAAGAATAAATACAAAGAAACAATTGCTACGCATGCTGGTTCAGTACCAACACAATACTTGTTTTAGTTATTACTTGTCTGTCTATTTGTTTTTGGCCAACGTGCTATTTGTTTTTGTATAAGTGTTTTTGTTTTCAACCTTTTTATTTTGTTCATTTATTAAAATGCACCGCAGCGCTTTTCATACCCCAGTCTGCTGTTGTGGTTTTGCATTCATTTCCTGGCCTGACTTCACCACCCAAGCTATCCGTGCCACACACCCCTAGCTCTAGTCTGGGACTGATAAGAAGTAAACCAGATACAGCTCTCACTGGTGATCATGATGTAGAATAGGGGCTGGGAGGCAGAGCTATTCATCTCTATACAGTCGGTCAAATTAGTAAAGCTCAATGGCAGCGAGTGCTGACATCTATACAAGGGAACAACAAATACCCCAGAGTCATTACATGCCATTGTTGGGCACTGCTGCTGGTATAAAAGGCTATCAAAGATGATTATAATAATAATAATAATAATAATAATAATAATAATAATAATATATTTACTTTTATATAGTGCCTTTCATAGTGGACCACCATCACAACCCGCTTTACAGAGGTAGGCTGTGAAATGTGCATTACATGCAGAGTCACCTACAATAGGACATTGATTTAACAGGATGGAGCACAAGGAGGTTAAATGACTTGCTCCGGGTCACACAGTGAGTTAGTCAGTGGCAGAGGTGGGTGACCTTCTGGTTTCAAGCCCTGGACTTTAACCACTGGACCACACATGTGGCATTCAATATACTAATACTTAAGCTTTAGCTATATTTGGCCTTCCAATAAAAGAATGAATATACTGTACAAGAGAGTCGTCACTATGGATCATATTTATCAGTCTTTACTCCCCCCGGGAGATTTATTCGAAGACCCTAAAGTATTGGTTGTTGTTTTTCTTGTAATGTACTTTCCAGCATAGCTCAATCCATCACATGAATAATATCCAAATCAAACAGTTTGTGCAAAGATCAAATATTCTGTTTATTAAACTAAACTGTTATACTGGAAAGAGGTATACATTCCAAAACAGGGTATAAAACACACATTTGTTTAGGAAAGCGGAAGTTACCAATACCGAAAGACATCTAATCTAGAAAGTTATCGAGATAGATGTATACAGTCCAAGGTTTCACCATCACAGTAACATTAACAACTGCACAAATTGCATTTTGGTGTAAAGCTTGATAAATCTGGCGTGTGGTGAAAACTCCTGTTTCTACTGTATTAACGTTTTTGTTTTCACTGAATTTTAAGTGTGTATTTTCTTTAAAAAAAAAATAGGAACATGAAGTTACTGTACATATTTCAAAATACATTTATAGATTTATTAAAAGAACAATATGTTGCAGTACTATACAATGAAGGGATTATTACATTGAAAACCTTACTATTTTCAGCATATATGTACACTTCGTTATTAATGTCTTAAAATATGTTTCTACAAATAGAAATTGCATTTGTTTCTAATATAGCTTTGTATCTTAAATGCAGATTTGAAATTCTAATGGGACTTCATAATAAAGTGGTAAAGCCTAACCTGGTTGCTGGCCAAACTGTGGATTTTTAATTCACAAAGTATTTGCATCTAAAGCCATGTATCTTAGACCAAACAAGATGCTGCTTCAGATGCCACATGATGACACAAACAAGGTATGTTTTGATATCGCATTCATTAAAGTAATTAGAGTCTGTCAAAGTAATTCACTAATTTTCTAAATATGTTTCAGATCAGAAATGCATATGCCAGTGACCTTCAAGATGAATCACAGAAGCCTTTAAATGACGAGTCACATTGTGAAGTGCACCAGTAAGTTTCCTTACAAAATATGAAATGTATTTTTAATAAAGGCTTGTTAAAACATATTTTGAAAATATACATTTATGTAGAATGTAATATTTACATTCTAGTGATTTCCTTTTTTTCCTTTTTTATTAATTACTTTTTGCTTTACATTTCGACTCAGAATCAATGTAAAAATCACATTAAACTTATATTAAGCTACATTTTGTTTTTTCTTGTGAGCAGAACGTGTGAAGAGACACCAGCCTTTCAGTTGACAAACACTGATGTTATATGCAGCATACCGTTCTCTGATTTAGGAAATTACGAAGAAATCTGTCCTGTTTCACCACTTCAGTGATGACACAACACCTCCAAACCCACATTCCAGCTGCACAGCCACTGCAGACGAAAGTAAATCCAGTGACCCATATCAGTACGTATTGCTGTTTGTAGCATTTAAATAAAACTGTGCTTAAATTGAAACAGTATTTTAAGGTGCTTCAAGTGAAATTGTTGAAAAATGTATTTAACAATGCAGAAGGTTAAAATGAAGACCCTTCTGATAAATGTAGCAAAAAAACCCATATCAGCATAGCTACTAAAAGAGAGAAATTTAGAGAATCCATTTCTGCATAGTTTATCATTTTCTGCCCCATAATTCTTAAAAATAGGTTAACCTGACCTATACTTGCTACAAAATTATATAAATATATTGTTTAATAATCTGATTGTTTGACATTTGTAGTATTAAATCATCTTTAGTTTCAATGCTTCTCTTGTTATGCAGTCAGTATACCAATATATTGGATTTAACTCAAGATGACAACTTTGAAGCTGCCATTCTTTTGGATGACAATCTTTTTGAGCCATCACATGATGGGTAAGTGTGGTACTGACGGTTTCAGTATGAGTTTCACTATCTTATTGAATTTTTTTTTTTTTTTAGTTGGAAGGATTGATGAGGAAATCATATTTTTAATACTGAATCTATGTTTAAATAGTTCAGATATTTTTATTGTATTTATGAAACAAACAATAACAAGGGAAATGTATATTGTTTTGTACATGTAATGTAAAAAAGCCTACAAGATACTAAACTATTAACTACTACAGGACAGGTGCCCTAACAAGATATTAGAATGGTATGTTTGCTAATATTTAGTTTGGTACCTGTATTATACATTACATAAGTGTTAGCATGAACAGAAATAATGTAGCAAGTTTGTATGTTACTTGTTAATCAAACTTTTTTTTTCAATTCTACATATGTGCACTTGAAGTAATACATTTGCCTTTCTGCTTCATCAGTGCAATATGTCCTAGAGCCCTAAGCTTGTGAAACCTGGATTCCTGAGCAGCATCCTTTCTTTATTGCAATTGTTTGAGGTAAATATGTATTTTTAACTCTGAACAAATAATGTTTGACAAAAGCTAGTCTCCTCCCAGCTGTGAGATCAGATGAGTACTTCATTGAAGAGCTGTTGCTGTGAGCCTTGTACATGGTGGATCACCTCCCTGATTTCTGGCAACTGGATTATATGATACCCTAGTGAGAGGATCAGAAAATGTGACCTGTGATTCCCTGAAAATTCTAGATGAAGACAAAGTCAAAACTGCAGAAAGTAAGTATGTTTATTAAAATGTAGGTGTTCTGTTAAAAATACTAATAAACATATGGAATTGTCAAGTTGATTCTATCGATTAAAATGTTAAATGGACATTTTTATATCCTTTAACACAATGAAGTTCAAAAAGTATCCTTCATTTTGATTGTCCTTTCGCTATAACGAACCCCTCGATATAACAAACAAAAGGCTTGGACCCTAACAGGTTTGTTATAGCGAGGGTGTACTGTATTATCAAATCCAGACTAGTATCAGTATAACACAACAATTAAGAAATGCTAAATTTGTATTTCAGATTGCTGATGCACAAAGTTTAGAAGAAGCAGTGGATGCTGTCTTGATGTCACAGGATTTCCTCAGTTTAGCAGGGTGTTTGCGTCATGTGACTTCTCTAGAAGGTGAAAGAAGCCACAAACGGGTATTTCTTGTTATATATATATATTGTTATTATCATTTACAGGTTCAAATTGGGTCTCTCTACCCTGGATGTGTTAGATGCAATCCATAAGTTTCCTCAAACATTTCAACCTGCCTTCTGCCACACAGAGACCAAACTTACCTCTCAAGAAATTGATCAGATGTTCTCTATCATTCTGGAGAGTCAGGGAAGCAACAAAAGGCAGACGCAGTCAAAGGTCACAGGATGGTGGTGAGATTATCTGATAGATGCACAGGGTTTGTATTGTCCTAATTTTATACAAACAGTAAATAGAGGTGGCTTATTCATTGTATCAGGCTATTTTTGGGATGATGGTCATTATTTTATTGTCCCAAACGAGCAGTTTTGTCAGATTTCCACATCCCAGAAATCACAAGTGTTATCATTGCATTAGTGTCCAGGTTGTATGCATTGACAACTATTGTATTACTAATATTTTACATGTAACGTAGTATTTTTATTACTGAATAATCCTGTATGTAGCCTTATAATATTTAAGCAAATATTTACATAAAATAATGGATCACAGTTTTTAATGTGCACAAATTCCTACAGAACATAATGATGAGCATGTGAATACCTTCTCCTCTTCCTCTGATTTCTGATGTTGATCACATGTGTAAGGGTTAAGGTTAGGGTTATTGTCAGGGTTAGGAATAGGATCACAGACTAGGGTTCAAGTGAGGGTTTACACATGTAGGAATTCATTGGGATTTTTGCCCATTATTCAGAAGTGTAACTAAAAATAGTGTTTATTTTTACAGAAAACATTGCACCAATATTCATTGTGACCAAGTTACATGGTTTTCCAATCTGTTAATGTTAAACTTTTGGAACCTTTTAGACCATCACTTAATATCTTACCAATTACTTTTTTTTTTTTTTTTTTTTTTTTTTTTTTTTACCCCAAAAGAGGAAACCGGAGTTTCACTTGGAGAAATTCTGGCTTTTGCCACAGGCACTTATTATCCTGGTTATTTTTCTGGAAGTCTGCAGCAGAAATAGCTTGAGATATTTTCAGATGGTGTAGTGTTTTTTTTTTACAAAAACCATGAGCTCTCACTGGAATGTTTAATTAGTTTCAGTTCTAGAAACATCAGACATGCTCCTGATATATTGGAGGTTCTACTGTACCGATAAGAATTATGTGAAAACCCCAGTACTTTACCATCAAGCTATTATTCTTTCACAGTGATTTAAGTTTTCTCTTTTCTCCCAAACTTTGTTAGAAAAGTGTAATTCACAGATTTTGTCCCTCTGACTGCAAGCAAGCCCAAATATAGCAATGCAGAAAAATACTATATAGATGCCCTAGACTAGGCTAGCTAGACTAATAACTTGTTAGATAGATAACCAAATGATGTGCTTCCAAAATATACCTAGTTATTTTTCCATCAGCACATTCAATGCTGAAGTTAGTATAAACCTAGTTGATTAGGGGTCATTAATAACAATTAAATGCTACGCAACAGTATTTATAAAAATCCTTTACATCTTGAAGGTCACAAGAAATCAGCCTGGTCTTTCATCTTAGAAATAAATCCACATCTGAGGGGATCCAGCTGGGAGGTAATTGAAGCACACTTCCTAAGCTTAGCGGACTTATTTAAAAGGACATTGTGTCAAACAGCAACACTGTTAGCACAGCTTTTACACTGAAGCTTTAATACACTACAGCTAGATGTGTTTGAGAGGGTTTACGTAGGGCAGCAGTGTGGAGTAGTGGTTAGGGCTCTGGACTTTTAACCAGAAGGTCGTGGGTTCAATCCCTGGTAGGGGACACTGCTACTGTACCCTTGAGCAAGGTACTTTACCTAGATTGCTCCAGTAAAAACCCAACTGTATAAATGGGTAATTGTATGTAAAAAATAATGTGATATCTTGTAACAATTGTAAGTCGCCCTGGATAAGGGCGTCTGCTAAGAAATAAATAAGGTATATTCAGGTAATATTAATAAAAGAACATTGATCATTAACAACAAAAAAAAGTACTGCTAAGGTTTTTACTTAGTTTATAGATCCAGTAATGGTTTATTTTGTTTTTTAATCATTTATACCAGCTCCATCAAATAAAACAACAGACAGACACAGAAAAGAAAACAAATATTAATTACTCATACTCGTGAAACTAATAACATGATTCTGAACAAGGGAAGGGGAATGTGCACGAGCGCTATAGCAACCCCAACCTCAGGCTCTTGTTCGTATGGGTGGAGTCAGTATGTTGGCCAGTTTTTTCGCTAGAAATGGATTTTAATGGAAACCCAGATTATGCTCACCACCTTTGCCGAACTTCAACATTTGAATGAAAACATAGTCACAGAATGACTGGGAATGGGACATTTATTTCCCCTTTTTTATCTCACTCAGATCCCTTCCTTACTAAATATCCTGGTATCCCTTACTAGCTAATTGTCTAGCTAATCTTTCAAAATATGCAAAGCATTAAAATGATCAAGCCATCTCACAACTACAGTGGTATCCCAAATTGTTATCTGTTTTTAGGAATGTGGAATGACTAGGGATGGGGCTTTCATTGCCCAGCTTTTACTAGTCAGGCCCTTTGTTTGCTAAATATTTTGGTATCCCTGAATAGAGAATCACCTCCTTATTAAATATATGCAAAAGACTTTAATTGCAGAATAACCGTAAGGAACCTTTATTTTTTCATTTTTCCCCAAAACATGTTTCTGCAATGGTGACTGCCAGTGAGATATTGTAGTGATATTTGCAAAGTATTACATACATACATAGATACATACTGTATATAAAGCACATACAGGGTGTATTGCATTTGTCTATGCAGTGGAGGGCTGCTGTTTAGATATTATAGGGTCCCGATTTGTGTGACAGTTAATAAAATAGTAAAGAATGACCAGTGGTAGCTTAACAGCCTTTGTTTTTGTTTTTTTGGGTTTTTTTAAACTTGCTTTTGATGATATTTGCAATTGTTCTGAGTAGTTCTGGTTGATGTTACTGAAAGATTGATGCTCAATTTATGTGTTTCATATGACCTTGGGAAGTGCTTTGAAAAGCCCAGCAATGTGCTGAAACCTGACATTGTTTTTTTACCATTTACTGTACAAGTCTGCGTTTTGTTTAGTAGAACAGCTTTAGAATGAATATGAGCAATACATCAAAATAAACTAGAAAATCCAGGGAGATTGTTGTTCAGAGCTTTCATCATAATCTCTTACTGTTGCCATGGTACTTCTTAGAAGTCAGCAGATATCATCTCGGAAGGGCAACTGTTTGTTGAGGAGAGGTGTGATCGGCATCGCCATTTTGAAAAAACCTGTTCACAGGAAGTGGCCAGTAAGAGCCCGGCAAGCAGATGTAAAGCACGTTGACCTTTACTTTTGCGTGTTTGAAGCAGGTGTTTTCTACATGAGGTAGGTCACAAATGATTTTGGCCCTTTACCATTTGGCTAAAAATAAAGCTGCTGCTACAGTGAAAGGTCAAATTAAAGGCAGACTAATGGTAGCCATAGATATTTACTAGCTGGAAAGGAGAAGTGCAAGCGTAATTAGAACTTCATTAAAGAGCTTTCAAAACGTTCAAAGCACGGTCCACAGTCATACAAAAGAAATGCCATAAAAAGGTAAGGGAAAGTAAAAAATATATATATAATTTAAAGCTTTGTGCTCCTTAGCAGTACAATGCCAGAGATGGTCCCATTTTAATGATTTAGATTTGTTGCTTTTTAGTTCAATTAAAACATCAAAATGTTTATTTATACAGTAGTTGTGTTCAATATTTATACGCATACTAGGTTGTCCAACACAGTGCCGGCACTAGCACAACAAAGTAAACCATTTGAGAATAAATACATCAGCAGCAAAATCTAAAATCTTTTTTCTTTTTTTTTTACAACAAAACATATTCTAACGTTATTTTAAGATGACTGTGAACAAGACAATAATCAATCAAATAACAGTAAATCCAAACATTTTAATAAATCAGTTATGTAACAAGATTAATCAATTTGACTAATAACTTGATTTAGTTAATATTGAAACATATTAATAGCTTGAAATTAGTCAAAAACGTATTTATCAATTGGATTTTTAAATTAATGTTATCAAGTATAAAAGTTAGTATGAAAACGTTTCCATATATAAATAAATAAATAAATAAACACACACACATGCATCTCAAAACCTAGCCCACAGTACAAATGCATTCAATACAAGCGAAATCATTCTATGAACACACTTAACCAGTGGTGTAGTCGAGGGTAATTTGGCCAATATAGCATTTACCCACTTCTCATATAAGGAATACAGAGTTTACTCATTCTTACTTTCCTATGATATGCAAATCCTGGGTTAAGACAAGATATTGTAGCGATCGGGACTATTTGTGTTATGTTTTATATGGTTTTGTGTTGCTGTTCCGTGTTCTGTCAATGTTCTGAGTGCCTATGCATGTGAACGAGTGAACGAGTGAACGAGTGCACCTGTGGGGTGGGGGGGGCGGCGTGATCGAGTCGTGGTCCAAGTGTGCTTGTGAATGTTGTCCAATAACGTGTCTTGTTATGTCTAAATTTTACATGTTTTCGTGGGCTGTGTTGTGGTGTGCTGACCTTCTCAATAAAACCCCAGTGAGATCTTGCTGTGGTTGTCTGCCTCCCTTTTGTTTACCCCGGAAAGTTAATATAAGGCTATTATACTTAACATGTTCATTATAGCTTGAATGTAAATGAAAATAACTGACTTGCCACTGTGTGCTTAGTGGTCTTATTCAAAGGCTTATGATAAACCCCTACACTCTTTGTCAAATATAGGTGTTAACACACATTTGTATATGAAGTTAAATGTAATCAAATATAGCTGGTTTTACATATTAAAAACATCTCTCATATATACACATATACTTGTATTATAGCAAGGATTCTGTAAACTTTGGTCCATCTGACTTTTTAAGAAAAAGGAGGAGTTGGAAAAAGAGAGCAATGAAATCATGTTCCAATATTTTTTGGCAAGAAGTTATATCCAATCAGTTTTGAAAAAGGAGTTGACCAGATCCTTCTCGAATGTATAATTAACTTAAAGATAAGAAATGTCAAGGCCGAGTGATGATTAGATTTACTTGGGATTTCTGATGTATTCAATGGAGGGAAAATCCTATAAAAACCAAGGTAAAACCCCAGTCAAGTATCGCTCAACTTGCTAACTACAAGCTGATGTGATCCACGCTCTGAAGATCTCTGAAAAACTGATTGCTGTTTGGTCGTATTCACAAGTCATGCCTTTTGAAGACAGTTCTTATTTTTCAATATATCCTACAATACACTTCCATATACTGGAACGCAAGCAAATATTTGAATTTAATATCTCTTTTATGTTGATGCATTGCTATAAGGTACAGAAATTATGTTTTAGTCTTAAGAGGGTGATATACTGTATATTGAATGTTCTAGAATTTAGCGGTGGGAGTTTTTAGCTTTATGCATGCACAGCCTAAGGGCTAAGCAAATAATTAACCATAACTGTATTACTATATTGAAGTATTAATGCTGTTAAACCTGTAAAGGCACCAGATCGCCTGGACTGCTTATTACTTGGGATTTACGGAGGTCTGCGCAACCAACCAATCCAATTTTTAACATAAGCATTTAATAAACCGAAGGGGCACTACTACTGCCGATTCGTTAAAACTTCAAATTAAATGAGTCTGTGTAATTTTCTTGAATATTAAAAAGTTGTTTGGACATATAGCCTGCCCAGTGCATGAACATCTGTCCTCCTTGAACGTCTCCCCTGAGTTTAAGATTAGCGTTTCCACGCAGTGCGCAGGATAGAAAAACACAACACGCCGTTTCCAAGTTCAACGCTTTATTTATGAACCTCTTTCAGAGCCCACTGCTCTAGCCACTTGCTCTGCACCGACCACAATGAGCGTGCAACGCCCCGTTTTATAGCTTAGCCCCGCCCCTTTATGTTAATCGGGTGCCAGAGCGAACAGCTATCCCATTGGTCCCCAGCCGCACACCAGGACCAATGGGCACACACAACAAACAGCCTATGACAGGGACAGCTCGCACAGCCAGAGACCGAGCGAACCCGCAGCTACAGGTAATACAGACGGGGGGGAGAGGAACACAATACAGCGGCATTAACAGACAGTAGAAACAAGAGGGAATACAGTACACAAACACAATACACGGATCGCTACACTACCCCCACCTTAGCCTTTTTGCCCCCAAAAAGTTCACAGGGCTCCATGCAGCATATGACTGGGATCGGCAACCTCCACCCCTGAAACACAGACCCCCTCCCCGCATGTCCGGTTTTCCTTCCAGGGCCTTTGGTGGGTGAGCCGGCTGGCCGTGCAATGCGGAAGGCAATCTGCTATTCTCTGCTGACCTGAGTGACTCTCGTACCCCAGTATCAGGAGCTCGCCTCAGGCCACAAGTGTTCTCCCTCAGGCGGCAGCGTTCTCTTTGCTCCTGTCCCTTGGTCGCGCCTTGCAGGAGCCCCCAAAGGACTGGCGCTTTCAGCGGTAGCTCTCTTAATAAGGCAGATAGCAGTGGTGCTTTCTCAGGCGGCAGCGGCGGCCCTCTCTCAGGCGGCAGCGGCGGCGGCCCTCTCTCAGGCAGGCGGCGGCGGCCCTCTCTCAGGCGGCGGCGGCGGCTCTCTCGGGCGGCGGCCCTCTCAGGCGGCAGGGCGGCGGCGGCCCTCTCAGGCGGCAGCGGGGGCGGCCCTCTCTCAGGCGGCAGCGGGGCGGCCTCTCTCAGGCGGCAGCGGCGGGCGGCCCTCAGGCAGGCGGCAGCGGCGGCGGCGTCCCTCTCAGGCGGCGACGGCCCTCTCTCCAGGCGGGCACGGCTCTCTCAGGCGGTGGCGGCAGCGCCTCTCTCAGGCGGCAGCGGCGGTCAGGCAGCAGCGGCGCTCTCAGGCAGCGGCGCTCTCTCAGGCAGCGCGCTCTCGGCGGCGGTTTCTCTCAGGCGAGGCGAACAGCTTCCCTCAGGCGGCAGCGGCTTTTCTCAGGCGGCGTAGCGCGCTGGCGCTCAGCGGGCGCCTTCGGGCGGCGGCGGCTCTCTCAGGCGACGGTAGCGGCCCTCAGGCGGCAGCGGTTTCTCTCAGGCGCGGCAGAGGCGCCTCTCAGGGTATGGCGCGCGGTGGCGGTTTCTCAGGCGGTGGCAGCCCTCTCAGGCGGCAGTAGCGGTAGCCTCTCTCACACGCTGGAGATGATCCAGACTCCTTCGCTAGCCTCCTCGAATCACCACCCCTCCTCCGCTTTCGTTTCCGGGCAGGAAGTAGGTCCCCTTCCTCCTGAAGGGCAGCACGCCACCTGGTGCCCGAACTCCCCGCAGGCAAGGCACCAGCCTCGCTCCTCCAAGTCACCGAGGAGATCCTCCAGTCCGCCCCCACCGGTTCTGTGACGGCTCGAAGTCGTACCACAGCCATTGGTCCATCTTTGTCTTCTATCTGCTCCTGCTCAACGCTGGATTACTTGTTGTATTGATCCCGCTTCTGACACCAGTGTAGCGTTTCCACGCAGTGCGCAGGATAGAAAAACACAACACGCCGTTTCCAAGTTCAACGCTTTATTTATGAACCTCTTTCAGAGCCCACTGCTCAGCCACTTGCTCTGCACCGACCACAATGAGCGTGCAACGCCCCGTTTATAGCTTAGCCCCCTTTATGTTAATCGGGTGCCAGAGCGAACAGCTATCCCATTGGTCCCCAGCCGCACACCAGGACCAATGGGCACACACAACAAACAGCCTATGACAGGGACAGCTCGCACAGCCAGAGACCGAGCGAACCCGCAGCTACAGGTAATACAGACGGGGGGGAGAGGAACACAATACAGCGGCATTAACAGACAGTAGAAACAAGAGGGAATACAGTACACAAACACAATACACGGATCGCTACACTACCCCCACCTTAGCCTTTTTGCCCCCAAAAAGTTCACAGGGCTCCATGCAGCATATGACTGGGATCGGCAACCTCCACCCCTGAAACACAGACCCCTCCCGCATGTCCGGTTTTCCTTCCAGGGCCTTTGGTGGGTGAGCCGGCTGGCCGTGCAATGCGGAAGGCAATCTGCTATTCTCTGCTGACCTGAGTGACTCTCGGTACCCCAGTATCAGGAGCTCGCTCTCAGGCCACAAGTGTTCTCCCTCAGGCGGCAGCGGTTCTCTTTGCTCCTGTCCCTTGGTCGCGCCCCTTGCAGGAGCCCTTAAAAGGACTGGCGCTTTCAGCGGTAGCTCTCTTAATAAGGCAGATAGTAGTGGTGCTTTCTCAGGCGGCAGCGGCGGCGGCCCTCTCTCAGGCGGCAGCGGCGGCGGCCCTCTCTCAGGCGGCAGCGGCGGCGGCCCTCTCTCTGGGCGGGTATTTGGCGGCCTCTCAGGCGGCAGTCCCCCCCAGGGCGGTGGTCCCTCTCAGGCGGCGGCGGCCTCTCTCAGCAGGCGGCGGCGGCGGCGGGCCTCCTCCTCAGGCGGCAGCGGCGGGTCCCCCCTCCCCCGGCAGCGGCGGCGTCCTCTCTCAGGCGGCACGTGGCGGCAGGCGGCGGTTTTCCCAGGCGGCGGGCGGCCCACCTCTCTCAGGCGGTCCCCCCCCAGGGCTTTCCTCCTCACGATGGTAGCGGCCCTCTCCCAGGCAGCGGCGCTCTCTCAGCAGGCGCGCCTCCTCCCAGCGGCGCTCTCGGCAGCGGCGGACCCTCCTCAGGCGGCGACGGTAGCGGTGCTCTCAGGCGGTAGCGTTTTCAGGCGGCGGGCAGCGGCGCCTCAGGCGGCGGCGCTTCAGGCGGCGGCGGCTCTCTCTCAGGCGGCGACGGCAGCGGCCCTCTCTCAGGCGGCAGCGGCTCTCTCTCAGGCGGCGGCAGCGGCGCTCTCTCAGGCGGCGGCGCTCTCTCGGGTGGCGGCTCTCTCTCAGGCGGCGGCAGCCCTCTCTCAGGCGGCAGTAGCGGTAGCCCTCTCTCACACGCTGGAGATGATCCAGACTCCTTCGCTAGCCTCCTCGAACGACCACCCCTCCTCCGCTTTCGTTTTCGGGCAGGAAGTAGGTCCCCTTCCTCCTGGAAGGGGCAGCACGTCACCTGGTGCCCGAACTCCCCGCAGGCAAGGCACCAGCCTCGCTCCTCCAAGTCACCGAGGAGATCCTCCAGTCCGCCGTCCCACCGGTTCTGTGACGGCTCGAAGTCGTACCACAGCCATTGGTCCATCTTTGTCTTCTATCTGCTCCTGCTCAACGCTGGATTACTTGTTGTATTGATCCCGCTTCTGACACCAGTGTAGCGTTTCCACGCAGTGCGCAGGATAGAAAAACACAACACGCCGTTTCCAAGTTCAACGCTTTATTTATGAACCTCTTTCAGAGCCCACTGCTCTAGCCACTTGCTCTGCACCGACCACAATGAGCGTGCAACGCCCCGTTTTATAGCTTAGCCCCGCCCCTTTATGTTAATCGGGTGCCAGAGCGAACAGCTATCCCATTGGTCCCCAGCCGCACACCAGGACCAATGGGCACACACAACAAACAGCCTATGACAGGGACAGCTCGCACAGCCAGAGACCCGGCGAACCCGCAGCTACAGGTAATACAGACGGGGGGGAGAGGAACACAATACAGCGGCATTAACAGACAGTAGAAACAAGAGGGAATACAGTACACAAACACAATACACGGATCGCTACAATATTGAAGTATTAATGCTGTTAAACCTGTAAAGGCACCAGATCGCCTGGACTGCTTATTACTTGGGATTTACGGAGGTCTGCGCAACCAACCAATCCAATTTTTAACATAAGCATTTAATAAACCGAAGGGGCACTACTACTGCCCTGATTCGTTAAAACTTCAAATTAAATGAGTCTGTGTAATTTTCTTGAATATTAAAAAGTTGTTTGGACATATAGCCTGCCCAGTGCATGAACATCTGTCCTCCTTGAACGTCTCCCCTGAGTTTAAGATTGTGCTCAGAGCATATGTATAAATAAAAAGAGTGCGAGAATTCTGACACTATATAATTAAATAATTTTGCTTCACAGAGTTGAATGAAGCATGTGGAATAATGCTACGTTAACATATTGAATTACATACCACTCTGTAGTTTTCCATACTTAGGAAAAACTCACAACAATATCGTTCTGTATTTTCTTTGATTACATGATGTTAAATAAAACATCTAAATTATGTTAATCTAGAGTTTTTTAATTATGTCTCAATCCCCCCCAAAAATGTATGTGATACAAAACTTTTGGCCATAGGTTGTCCCTGCGGTAGGCTGTTTCACCGTGTGAAACTTCTCCTCGAGCAGACCCAGCTGTTTGACCGAACCAGCAGAACATGTTCCACGGCAGAGGGTGAAAGGGTTTCGCCAAATCAGGTTAACACTGACCTATTGTCAGAGTGCTCACTCTGCGTCCAGCCTCCAGATAGAAAATCGTTCGCTGTGATTTGCGAATTTCTGTTTTGATTGACAGTCCCACAATACTACCTTGCTATGTTTTTTTTTTCCTTAATCCCAGTGGAGGAGATGGCACCTATATATTTTTTACATCTAGTCCTCAGAAAAAAAAAAAAAAAAAAAATGGACTCGGGGCTGGGCCCCCCCAAAAGACAGTTCCCAGGTGCAGTTGCGAGCTCCACTGTGAGCTCCACAGCTCCGAGATAGCACATCCATCTTACATAAAACACCAGCCATCACTTTTGACATGCAAAACACTGATTATTATATAGACCTACTGTATCAAATGAGCGCCTTTGAAACAGGCTGACTTGGAACAGGAAGATGCAACCTTTGTATATGGAACCTTCGTGTGGACAAGGCAATGATAAGGCATGTTAATGAATAAAATAATTCTTTATAAATCTTTTCATTCCATGTGTTCCTTGCGTCTGCAACTTTGACAATTCCCACCAGTGTGTCATATCTGCTTCTAGTCTAACTAATCGTGGAGCATTTGTGACCAGTGGACTCAGCCTGAATGAACATTCAGTGTAGAAAATACAGTAACTGCAATGCTTACAAGTAGAATCCAAGTGTTCCAGACAGAACATTATAGAAGATTTCAATAATGTTGTATGCAACTACATCAAGCTTGCCAAAGCATGTATACTACAGATTAACACAAACTCACTTGTTATATTTTGTTACATAAATATACACTTCCTTGCATGCCCTGAATATTGTAGTTGATACAATACTTCCTTGACATTCACTAAATAAAACCAGTGAATCCAAAAGGACCACTTTTCTAGTTAGTTTGTCAGCTGGCAAATTTCTCTTTTAACATGGTATTTTTTCCCCTAAATGGAGCACCTTTTGAAAATGTAAGTTGGACTTCCTCAGGAATTAATGAGGTTGAAAACCCACTGTATAACCCCCACTGCTAACAGTATCATGTGCATTTGAGTGCAGCAATAGTAAACTGGGGGGCTTGTGTCCGGGAAATGCAATA
Organism: Huso huso; assembly: GCA_036884735.1. Taxonomy (NCBI): domain Eukaryota; kingdom Metazoa; phylum Chordata; class Actinopteri; order Acipenseriformes; family Acipenseridae; genus Huso; species Huso huso. The sequence continues at coordinate 21,587,236 of CM072668.1, read as the reverse complement.
TTCCTTTTGGGGAATGTTGACAAATCAATGCCAGCAAGGCCTGCTTTCTAATGAAGCGGGGGGCATAGAAGGCTACATTATAAAAGCATGTAGTGGAATTAGATCAACGTATTCTATTTAATTGAAAAAATGAAGCCCTTCTTTTTAATTTATCAACCAACACATATTTCTAAGTTCACCAAAATTTTTTAAAAAAAAAAAAAAAGTTTCTAAAGTTGGGCAGGTAGTGTCATCATCATTTATTTTTCTCCTGCTTCAGTTAAATCTAGGAGTAAAAGTCAGACCATGTGAAGTTTTCTGCTTTCTGTCTGGGGTTTATGTAATGAAAACTGTACTGTTATTTTTTATTGCACTGACATTTTCTTTTAAAACTTTGAAAATATATTCAATACAAACAGATTTCACAGTGGCAATTTGGTGCAGGGGTTCAGTAACAGCCATAGCAGGATTGATTGTGAGTTTGATTGAATTTGTGCCAACTAGACTCTCACCAGCATGTCATCCAAGTCGTGAAGCCCATTCCATTTGACAAACAGCAATGCTGTGAGGTGCAATAGGGCAGCGGTAATGTTTGCAGGGTCCAGGGAACAAAACAAAAACAGCAATAGAACCCTGCTGTACACTGCACTACTGCAGGAAATCCCTCCAGATCAGAACTAAAAATGTAGGCTCACTCAAGCATGATCTCAAGTTCACTTAATGTAGTCCTAGGAGGAAATTCAGAGTTGAGTGAAAATATCTTAACTCCTTCATGCATTCTAAATATTTTTTATTTTTAAATAGCTGAAAAAAAGTATTTTGGCACACATTTTTCATTGAACATTTTTCCCTCCACTGCTTTACATGGGGGAAAAAATGACATCCTCATATGAGGCTTTCATGCATTTGCGTCTTCCATATGTCCCCAAATGAGAAAATTGTTTATCCGTCCCTATAGAAAGTCGCCTGAAAAGTTTAAAGTGGCTGTAGCTAACAAAATACCTTCAGAAATAGTACCTGTCATGCAATTCTGCCACGGCCCCAAATGTGCAGCTTTGGAAGAAACATGATAATGGCAATGGTATTTCAATTTTAAAATGTTAATCTGGTAGTAATACACTTGGTAAAAATAAATAAATAAATAACATTAAGTTTACATTTTGCTTGATTTCCCTTCCAGGAAATCTGTTACACTTGCATATCCTTCAGGGTCATGCATCTTACTGGCTGCAAACTATGTCAATCTTTAGGGGAAGCAGCTGGTTGGTAACTAACTAAACAGGCGGCCCAGAGGGCTGGACACAGTTTCCCTCTCCATGTGAAATGATCATGAAAGTGCAAGTTTATCTGAAAGCAAGGCCTGCTAACAGGTATTTCTTTAATCCACTGTAATCCTGATGGAGTATTGATGGAGTATGCTGATGGAGTATTTCAAACACTTGGTTTACTCAAGACTACTGACCAGATGTTTTTAATAGCTGTAGAAAACAAGCAAAACAATCAGAAATCTAATCAGAGTGGTTAAAGTTTGCCAAAAATGTCTCGGCGTGTTAAATGTAAATCAATAGCAACTCATATCCATGCGGTCAGAAATCGAAAGGAGCTGAGAAAATAAACAGTCTGCAAGAGGAAATACATAGCTTGTGTAAGCGAAGCTCTTGATAACATGTTTAGCTGTGAATTCTATTATTTATTGCCACTAAAATATTTATTATGCAATAAAAGGACACAAGAACATATTGCACAGCAGCACTCTAATCTTGTTCAAAGATAGCCGCTGGGCTTTAATGGGCCCTGAATACCTGCATCTGCTTCACAGTCAAAACTGCTTTAAAAGAAAGCTTTTAATAAGCACTGTACGGTTGTAGCTTTATATTCCCAGGTGAAAAGTATGATCTCTATAGGTGTTTACTGTAATATGTTATCAACTTCAATGTATATAGTGTCTTTCATGCCATGACACTTCAAAGCACTTAAAGATAAATCACCCCACAATAGCAGTGGCTCCTAAAATATTTTCCCTTAACCAATGCACGTTAATCGCACTCCTGTTTTGTCCCTCTTAGCATACCACAATTCATTTCCTGCGGAACCATTTTAGTGCATGCCAGGATTGAATGAGTGTAGTCATCGTTTGAATATAAAACTAGTCACAGAACCGCATTATGTAGCAAAGCATTCAAACTGAAGGAATTGTGAATGGGAAGTTTACTTAAAAAAAACTTTGACGGTTCATTGGATGGAAAGAGGGTTACTTGTATCTACTGTCAAAGTGAGTTCCAGTATCAAAGTCAAAGTCCCGCATAAAAGATTAATTCTCAAACTGAACGCAGTAGTGATTCAAGGAAATGCATGCACGTGGATTAGGGAGTGGTTAACATGTAAAAAACAGAAAGTACTGATTAGAGAAGAAACCCAAAATGGAGCAAGGTAACCAGCGGTGTACCACAGGGATCAGTATTAGCTCCTCTGATATTCCTAATCTACATTAATGATTTAGATTCTGGTATAGTAAGCAAACTTGTTAAATTTGCAGACGACACAAAAATAGGAGGAGTGGCAAACACTGTTGCAGCAGCATTCAAAATGATCTAGACAGCATTCAGAACTGGGCAGACACATGGCAAATGACATTTAATAGAGAAAAGTGTAAAGTATTGCATGCAGGCAATAAAAATGTGCATTATAAATATCATATGGAAGATACTGAAATTGAAGAAGGGAACTATGAAAAAGACCTAGGAGTTTATGTTGACTCAGAAATGTCTTCATCTAGACAATGTGGGGAAGATATAAAAAAGGCCAACAAGATGCTCGGATACATTGTGAGAAGTGTTGAATTTAAATCAAGGGAAGTAATGTTAAAACTTTACAATGCATTAGTAAGACCTCACCTAGAATATTGTGTTCAGTTCTGGTCACCTCGTTCCAAAAAGGATATTGCTGCTCTAGAAAGAGTGCAAAGAAGAGCAACCAGAATTATCCCAGGTTTAAAAGGCATGCCATATGCAGACAGGCTAAAAGAATTGAATCTATTCAGTCTTGAACAAAGAAGACTACGCGACGATCTGATTCAAACATTCAAAATCCTAAAAGGTATAGACAATGTCAACCCAGGGACTTTTTGACCTGAAAAAAAGAAAAAAAGGACCAGGGGTCACAAATGGAGATTAGATAAAGGGGCATTCAGAACAGAAAATAGGAGGCACTTTTTTACACAGAGAATTGTGAGGGTCTGGAACCAACTCCCCAGTAATGTTGTTGAAGCTGACACCCTGGGATCCTTCAAGAAGCTGCTTGATGAGATTCTGGGATCAATAAGCTACTAACAACCAAACGAGCAAGATGGGCTGAATGGCCTCCTCTCGTTTGTAAACTTTCTTATGTTCTTATCCCTTGTACCACCCTGTCACAAATACCTATATATTTGTTTTACAAAAGTCAGGTTCCTCTAGTTACTTCAAAGCTGGTATTTTTATACATCAGTGGAACTAACTTCCCCACATATTCTATACCGGTTCCAAGTGGGTATACTTTGATATACTCACTGAATACAGAACCTGTTTATCCTGCAATCACTTTTTAAACCTAAGCACAGCTCAGCCAGGCTCCACTGAACGAAACTGACACAGACCTGCACTTTCAAACAACTGTCCAACAAAAACGACTCGTAGGCCTACTATTATTATTATTATTATTATTTGTTTATTTAGCAGACGCCTTTATCCAAGGCGACTTACAGAGACTAGGGTGTGTGAACTATGCATCAGCTGCAGAGTCACTTACAACTACGTCTCACCCGAAAGACGGAGCACAAGGAGGTGAAGTGACTTGCTCAGGGTCACACAATGAGTCAGTGGCTGAGGTGGGATTTGAACCGGGGACCTCCTGGTTACAAGCCCTTTTCTTTAACCACTGGACCACACAGCCTCCTATCCCTTGCCACATCTGGATTCTGTTCCTGTACTTTGATTTGACATTCATGTTTGCATGTTTGAAAAAATAACCATCAAAAATGTGTATATATATATATATATATATATATATATATATATATATATATATATATATATATTATTGGTTTTATTTTAATGTCACTGGTCTCCCATTTTCTAAAACTCAAAAGCTAATTCCATCTCAGTCATAAATTCCACTCTTAACAGATTCTTAACCTGTACCAAAGCATATTAAATTCTCAGTCAAAAAAACTGACTTAAATTGTCACGTATTTTCTGTAACTGTAGAGCTGGTTTTGTGCAACTCGAAAAAAATTATAGTATTTGAGCAATTACCTTTATTTAAATCAACCAGTTACCTCTTGAATGTAACCATGGCCAACATTCCGAGAATAGTATGTTCTTTGTTCAAGGCTAAATGGATTGAAATCTCCCTACTTTATATTCATAGCTCATTCCCTGAAGTCCTGAGAGTGTGGTAAAACTTTCATTACGCTCACAATGATCTAAACTCAGACATCAGCCGCTGCTGTACATTTATCAAGTTACGAACATTACACCTCTTTCCTAAAATGTACTGTATCTTTAAAATAGACTTTTACTGTACTAGCAGAGTTTAAAATAACACAATCATAGGCGCCGGGTTTGTATAATTTTTTGTGGTTCCCAGCAGGGGTCAGAGTCCCGCCCCCTATACTTGCAGTCCGATAAAAAAAAAAAAAATAACAAATAATGGATGGACTGGAAACAGTAAAACGTTTAACAGTTTCTCTATATTGCATAAAACCACTGCTGTAAGAAAAAATTACTGTGGTTGTATTTAACTGTCTATTTTATTATATATTATTGCTTTCGTATGACATATTGAGTTGGAGTACATTGTCCTATAAAATGGTATAGAAGAGGATAAATGACAAAGCTCTGCTGAATACAGTAACAACCAAGTGCTGATGGATCCTAACCCACAAAAGCAAATACTTCCTACTTTTGTGATGTTCTAATTGTTTCCAGGTAAACTGACAACATTTTCTGTGTTGCTCTGGCCACCCAAACACTGCGTTTAACTTGAAATGATTAAACCAGCATTTCATTTCAAAAGAGCAAGCAGTGAAAACAATACTTCAGAGTCGTTTAAAGCAACAACACAGACAGAAACAAAATCAATGATGGTACACAATAGGGCTGTCAGTTAAGCCTCAAAATAGCAATTGATTAATTGGGCACACAAGTAAATATCGATGATTGTACCACCCACATACATTTTCGCTCCATTTCTCTCCCCGCGACATTATTATTATTATTTAGTAATCTATATAAACTTGTGTCTAGTTTATATAGATTACATTCCAAAGTACTGTAATCTATATAACTAGACACGAGTTTATAAAAAAAGTCTTTTTTTATTCAGTGGCAGCTGCAGCATCACACATTGCATCTTGTTAATACTGTACCACCTTCACTATCTGTGAAACACACAATGCGGAAATCCCTGCCTAAAAATTCATCATCATAATAATAACACTAATAATATATTACAAATAAATTGATTTACTTACCACAACGTGCACACCCGATAATAGGTCAAGCTGATCGTTACTCCAAAATTGACATCACTGATAGTTTATTTATTTATTTATTTTTTAACGTTATTGAATGTTGTTAAATATTCATTATATACCAGTTAATTATGAAACTCCAAAGAAGCATAAACTGTATACAGTCAGTTTTTTTTTCAATGTGTACAATTTATTTACAGGCTGTTTGCAATGAATACAAGCCTGTCACCCTGCTCTGGGTTCAAGGCGGTGTTCTGACAATCTGAGCTACCCGTTCAGAATGAGCTACCTGGTAGCTCAGATTGTCAGATAGTCTAAAAAACTGCGCTACCCCTCAGAATGAGCTACCCTGATTGAAAAATATTAGGTAGCTCATTCTGTCAGACAGAAATTACCTATAATAATGAGCTACCCTCTGGCTTTCTAGGAATCTAACAATGTGTATTTTCTCTAAAAGTGTATAGGGTCCCTTTCAATAAACTTAAAAAAAGAGATCCCAGGACTACTTAACCAATGATTTGTGTGCCCAGAAATGCCTTCTGCTTAGTCTAAATGGGTACTTATCTATTGTTCAGCAGCCAAGATATCTGCTTCCTACAAGACCAGCAACAGTGGCAATTTAAGGATTAGCACAAGGAAGCACTAAACCGTAAAAAAATAACTGCCTGGAAGAAATGTGTTGGAGTTTGGCAGGGATAGGGTTAATTTCTGTCCCTGCCAGAGAAATGTGTGTGTGGCTGTGTTTGCACAGCCACAGGTGTAATTATTGATTTAATTAGTGTCACCTGCCTGGGATTAGCAGGCAGGTATATAACCACAAATAAATGTTTGTTCAGGGCAGTCTCCAGTCTGTGTGAAGAGATAGGTTATCGTTGTGAAGAGACCTGATGGTTGTCTTTGTGAAGCAAGATCTTTCACAGTATGAACAAGAACATTACTGACCAGTACTTATGTGACTGTGGCTTACACGTGGGTGTAAATGCCTGCTACAGTAGTCACTGAGTGTGGAGATGCAGTTTTAACATAATTAACTCTTTCAACACTGTAGACCTCTAAAGAGGTGGTTTAGACAACAAAATCTGCACTATCTTGTTCAATTCTGTTGGGTTACCTGCAACTATTCTCCAATAGTGTTAGTCAATGGCCTTTTAAAAATTTTATTGAAAAGTATATAATCATTATATGCTAGGGTTTGGACACTTGTTATTTACTCTTTTCAAACGCCTTGCATACTAAATATATTGATTTATAGAACAAGGGTAGAGAGATTTTGCATCAAATAACCTTTTCATATTGAATGCTGTTTAGTGAGTATTTTCTTTCTTACAGTATCTCATTTTGTAATCTATCTTGCATTCATTCAAATAAAAGAGCTGACTGGTATTGCAAAGTTAAACCCAGTATTGGGTATGGCCATTTAAATGCATATAAATGAGGGGCGGAAGCCTGTTAAAACATACTTAAAAGTTCACTTCACTCTATTCCCCCCTTTAAAATGTATTTCTAGTCTTTACCTGTGTGTTCAAATGCCCAGTTACCATAAGAGCATTTCCTGGTAGGTGAGGGGAGTACATGTGAAAATGTGACAGCAATCAGATGATTGATGTGGTGGGGGCACAGTAGGAAGCACTTGTCTCTCTGGGCTAGTTCTGATTGAAGTGCTAAAGAAAGCACCGACAAAACACAAAGAAAGACAAACTCCAAGCTTTGGAAGTTATTAATATTCCACACAATTGGTGCAGTGAAGTAGGCACAGGATGGTGATGACAGATGTTTTATTGAAATTCATCCCAAATATGCTCAACTGGATCAAGATCTGGTGATTGTGGTGACTCTGGAATGGAAGATGCCTAAAGTCTCCGTCATGCTCCTCATATCATTTGCAGACAACTCTGGCATGTTGGGTAGTTGCATTGTCTTGAAAGTAGTCATCAGCATCAGAATACAAGTGCAGCATTGTTGGGTGGACTTGATCCAAAACAATGCCCTTAAACTATTTAACTATTTAAACATTAATTTAGCCAATTCAAGGGAACCACAACCAGGCAGGTCAAAATAAAGTAGCCAGTTTATTTGGCCCATGAATTAATCAAAAAGACAATTTACCCTTATAAATGCACATCAAAGTGTAATAAAGCATAGTAAAAGCATGGTAAAGCATGGGTAAGCATTGGAAATAATAGCAAGGTATGGTAAAGCATATTAATAAACATGGCAAACTTGGGTAAATACATAGTATAACCATGGGAGAAGCATGGTAAAACTGCAGAAATACCATGGTAAACTTTTATAACGGCTTGTGACAGAGCAAATTAATCCAAGTCAACAATCTCCCTCTCAACCTGTGAGGGCACGGTATAACAGGAACAGTGTGCCCCGGACTGGATGGTTTCATAAGTGTTGTATTGTCTGTCTCATTAACTGTTATTTGTCATTGTAGACGGCTAAATATCCGGGAGCTGTCGCTATTCAGCCAGCATCAAACCCGGACTGCACTGCACCACAGTTAGCACTATTTCACGTATTCACAACACCACTTGCACCCGGAGCACTCGCTGTTGGACTGGTGATCATGCAGGTGTTTTAAAGTGTGTGTTTGTTATTATTATTATTTTGGGACTGAACCCTGTGGTTTTGCTGACTATACACATTGTTGTGTATAGTCAGTATTATTATTTAAAAGCCTTAATAAAGCTTTGTTATTTACCATTGAACTGTTGTTGGACTGTTGTTTCTAAGCGCTGCATCACATCTACACCTGTGCACTACAAACCACTTTGCCACAGGGCTACATCATTCATTTGGTAGATAATGTAAATGGAAGCCGTTACTCACCACCTGAAGAAGACACAGGTTGTCCCGCAGTGAGGACAGAACCCCGATGAAGGACACTATGAACATGATGATGCCCAGCACGATCAGGAGGATGGCTGGAGCTAGGAAAGCCCCCTCGAGGGTCTTGTACTTCTGCCTTTCAACCTCCGCATAGATCCCAATGGCAAGGATAAACCCTCCTATCAACTGGAAGACAAGACATTGGAAATATGAGATGTACTTCTACAAAAAAGTGTATCCACAACTACAACATCTTGATTTAAACAAATACATTTTCAAATTGTTTACTGTATTCTGGATCTCGGTTAACAGCTGTTAATGTCGCAAAATTAAAACCAAACCACTAACTTATATAATTCAAGACCTCCTGGATTCATAACATTCACTTGGGCTTTTCCAGTGAGATGCCACTTTCGATGCAGAAATTCACAATAAATGGACATGTGCAATTTATTTTTAATAAACAAACAATAAATTAAATTAAATTTGGGATTATATTACACTGCGATATAAACACAATAAAAGTTTTTTGTTTTGTCTTAATTTAAAATGTTTTTTGTTTGTTTATTTTTCATTACCCAAATGACAGTTAGCCATGTTATAAGCGGTATATACCACTTCAGGCCGTGCGGTTATAATGATATATACCACTTCTGGGGTGGTTAAAGACCCTTGGCTTACGCCTCGGGCCTTATCACCACCCCAGGCGTGGTATATATCATGGGAACCTCATGGCCCGTCGTGGTTTATACCTTAACTATATATATATTATATATATATATATATATATATATATATATATATATATAGGCAGGATTTGAGCTCTAACTAGTCATACTTTCACTCCAACTACATAACCGCTACGGTACATACATTCACATCTTAACCCTTTCAACAGACTAGGCTACTATTTACATTTATCCTATCCAAACGGCAAGACATTTCCTCAATATAGGTTGAACAATTTTGCTATTCCCATAATATGTGTGTGTGTGTATGTCTTATAAAGTGGAAAAAGAAGTGATATCTGAAACACAAAGTTATCAAAAGTGCCCAGCCATTTAAAGTAGAGATATCAAAAACACAAGCCAAGTTAGAAGAAACAACTGGAGCAACCTTGTCCAGCACAAAGCAAATAGGCACAACTGTCAATGCGGTGGGGGGCCAAGGTTGCCCCAATTGTTTCTACTAACTTGGCTAGTGTTTTTCATGCATTTTATCCGCTTTTATTGTGCTTGAAAAACACAAGCCAAGTTAGTAGAAACAATTGGGGGAAATGTACAGGTTCCATACTGATAGACGCTGTCAGATACCTCTAGTTAGTGATACATGTGGGATTACTTTTACAAGCATGCTACCACCTAACAAATCAAAAATAAATTAAAATTGGCTGTGCTCGAAAATTAACTACTTCAAATAGTTCCACACACTCAAATTACAGATAGTTGATGTTAGATAGTTGAGCCGGGAAATCTAGCAAAAAATAGAAAACAGTAGGTCAGTTAATGAGTGAGAATTCTGCACTGGAAAATGCCTGAAGTGGAGTTTTGAAAAAAACGTTGGCAACCCTAGTTTTGATATAAATGTTAAAGGGAGTATAAAAACAAGTCTATGAATTAGTTCCTTTTAGTTTTGCCTCAAAATGTATTACTGGGTGTTTGAAGTAACAAAGAACTCTTTAATAAATAGATATTGATGTAGGTAAGGTCACTGGAGCCAGGGGGTATTCTAGGATTCTATTAGCATGGTGTTAAGGGATGGAAAAGGGAAAAATAAGCCATCTGCAATGATGAAGCACCATTCATTTTCAAAATGTCATACCTTTCAGAACTAGCCATTAGCAAAAATGTGGCAGCTGGATATAACACTATTATACAATCATAGTTAACCTATCAAGCAGTCATCGTAATGGATTTGTCAAAATGTCCAGTACATCTACCTTTGTGTATATGTTACGGTAAAAGTCATAATCTGGGCAATCTTAAATTTTACCAGGAAATGACAATATTTACCAAATAAGGTGGTAAATGTCAGAACTTCTGAAGAAATAGATTGCTTTTCAGACATTTAGCAGTTAACCCTTTAGGGTCCAAGCTATTTTCATCTGTTTTTACTGTTAGATTTGTGGCTATAACTCTTTAACTGTAAAGGTTACAGGTACATGTCATACATGAAATGAATGTGCACACGCTAGGCTTCCATCAGAAAGTAGTAGTAAATAGTCTGAGACTCACTCTGTTTAATACAGATAACAAAAACCACAGAAAAAGATGCTTTTTAAAAAGAAAACAAAACATTTATCGTAAAAACTATTTTAGTATGGCTCAAATCTGACAGTGTACAATTAAACTTCAACATTTAGGGAACATGGAAAAAATTGAACAAATTGGATAATAAACAAAGGCCATATATACAAAAAGAAACAAAGAAATGCATTCAAATTATTCGTCCCAGGGACCCTAATTATGTGGTACAAGATGGGGCTGTTCACTGTGGCTTGAAAGGTCAGCACGGTGGTGACCATGGCAACATAACCTTAACAGCTCTTCATGCATCTGAGCCACAAACACAAAAAAACAAATACATATTTATCAGAAAATAGGTCATTGTGCCTTTGTTATTTTGTAAAGATTTTGTGTGAAAATGTGTGTTTACTGCACTGAGGTAGGTCTGTCTTACAGCACAGCAGTAACATTGCTGTCTCTCACAGTGCCTGAGTAAAAAGAGTTAAAGGGTCAGGTCGCCGGCGGGATATTTAACATTAGGCAGAATCTTATGATTTACCGAAGCTTATTGGTAAATGCAGGTATATTAAAAATCGACTAATGTATTTATTCCTGCATATAAATTGCCAATTAACAAATCATTAATGTCAAATAATATATTTATTTCTGCATACACATTTTCCATCAACAAAAAACATTGATGTCAAATAGATATTCCTGCATATAAATGTCCCATCAACAAAAAACAATATGTCGACATTTACTAGTAAATCTTAAGATCTGCCAATGACTTTTACCATACCGTACATAGAACATAGTTCTAATGTTCTTAAAACAGCAACACTGTCTAACAGTAGTTCCATATTTTTTTTGTGTGATTTAAAATCATTTTAAAAGTCGTGGTCAGGAGTCTCCTATTAAAATCCTTTTGTGGTCCTCTAGTTCAAACTGCACGAGCTGTCAGCTCTTTAAATAAAAAGTAAACACCCTACACACGATGTATAAACAGAGAGTTGTGTGAAAAACTTTTCCGTCAAAATTGCAGTCCTCTCTCCCCCTCAGGAAGCAACAACTATGATTTTTTCAATTAAAAGTAGAAGCTCAGAGCTGCTGTGTCTCACAACCCGGTTTAATTTTACATTGGGACACCATTCCTTTGTGTCTTTTCACTACACTCCAGAAAGCAGTCCACAGTAAGTCCAGTTCACCCAAAGGTAGTTTTAGTTGTAGGGGAGTTTGCTCCTTCATTGAAACCTGCTTGACACCAGTAAGCCAATTTGGCATGCCTCCTGCTACAAGCAGCAGCAGATTATAAAGGACAACCTGAAAATTCAGGCAGCAAAACAGATCTAATCTGTATGACACACACGATCGAGCTTAACTTTAGGAATCGCGTACCGAGTACGAAACCATTATCTCAAGAGCTAGGTCATCAGGAAACCAAAGCCACATGACCCTGATACGGCGACTTTCTTAGGTTGCAGGTCAAAGTGAAGGGTTCTGTTAGATTGACACCTCAGATTCTAAAGCAACCACAATTTCCAAATTCAGAACTGGGAAACGCCTGTAGGGGTGTTTTATTACCTATGCCAGTGGTTCTTAATCTGTGGTCCATGGATTACTGGTGGTCTGCCGGCTCCTTTCAGGTGGTCCGTAGAAAGGTTACATAATTACGGAAAGGATGCAGCAGCATAGTTTATAGATCCCATTGCAAACCCAAAATTTGAGACCTTAAAAACTCAGCTACATATGCAGGAAGACAATGCATACATGGAAAATATCTCCAAATAAAGAAAATGTCTAAACTCTCCGGTATATATAGTTTTGGAGCGTCTAAAATGTAATCTTTATTAGGGAGTTTTCGTGTATTGCGCTCACGTGCAGCTTGTGAAGTAACACACGACAGGGTGTGCGTTGTGTTGCATTAACATACGGCTGTATGTTAATACAACAAAAACGCACAAGCCCTGGAGTGTTATCCCACTTATAAAACAGATACAAAATAAAAAAACGATTATATATCCTTCCGTTTTGCAGAAAAAATACTTCTCTCAAACAAGGTTCTATTATTTGCTGTAAACATTAAACTGGAGGTTTTCAATGTTTCGATTGGGTCACTGGAGTTGACGGAAGCGACTAGCCAGTGGATGGCCAGGAAAAAAGGAAGCGCATCTGGGGGAGAAGGGAAGCGAGGACCGTGCCAAGCCCTCCTGTGCAGACTTACGGGAAGTATACTTGTTTAAATGATTTGAGATATGAATACTGCAACTATTGCAGCTCAGAGTGATGGAAGCTTATTAACTGTTGAGAAGAGAATCGAAATTAAGTTGAGCAGTGTGATGAAGTAGTATAGTTGTCTGGGGAACTGTACTATCCTTAGGTTGAAGGAAAGTGGTTTGTGTGTTGTGGGATGAGTGTGTGATTCCCAACCATTATTGCCGTGCTTGTACGGCTTCTGTTCTACCTTCCAGCTCCTCCTTGATGCCGCTGCCCAGAGGTTAGATGGGAGACGCGGGTCCAAGCGACAAATGGAGCCAGGAAGGAGGACTACTAGCGCTGCACCTCCTAAGTACTCATAGCCAAGGACTTTGGCTACTTGTACAAATGGTCTCTGACTCATGCAAGGGGTGTATAAAGCAGTAGTCTTAATTGTCATGCCATTGCGGGTAGCTGAGCAGTAAGGCCTGTGTCTCCCTTTGTTTGTTCAACAGCACCAGCGGCGCAGTCAAGGGGGAGCCCAGGCAGTGAAGGACCAGCCTGGCTGCTAAGCGGTGGATTTACAGCAAGATTCCGAGACTTTGCCATAGTTAAAGTGGATGATCGTAGTTTGCAGCCACACACCCTGCCCCCCCGCTGGCTCTGCTACTGCCCCACACTATTGGGTTACTGAGCACGACAGTTGTATGGGACTGGGCCAGTGCATAGGCTTCCCGCCCCGGGGATTGCTGTATAATAAATTAAACATTGTAAAGTTCTAATTGCAGCAGGCAGTTGTTATTCTAAAGTCAAGTAATTAGTAGCAAATATTTTTTGAAGAATTTGAGGAATAAAGTGTTCTCAAATCACTATTGATTTGAGGAATAAAGTGTTCTCAAATCACTATTGATTTTACTGTTTCCTGGTACATCGCGGGTCGGAACTGGGTTGCATCGAGATCCTTTGAACAGTGGCTCCCATTAGTAGGATGCCCAGAACCACTGGTCTCAGAAGGAACCCCCCTTTCACATTTTTAAATGCTTGGTCACTAACAGGCACTCATTGCGGTTTATGTCAGCATTGCTTACAGACCGATTGAGACCAGCACGGAGGCTAACATACTAAAATAGAGTACTCTTGACCAACCGAATTACGCACTGAAGCATCCCTTATGGAACAAACATATATTTGTAATATATGGTAGAAAAGTATGATCCTTATATTTTTTATATATATAAATTGGCCCCTTTTTTATATATTTTAAAATATATGAACAAAAGTCATTGTATTTATCTTGCTCTTATTGTATTACTTGTATTGTAACACTTGAAATGTATTTGCTTACAATTGTAAGTCGCCCTGGATAAGGGTGTCTGCTAAGAAATAAATAATAATATGGGTGTCACAGAATATGGGAGTGAGGGGTGTGCTACCGAATAAAACCAGTTGAGGCAGTATTGAGTTTCTAGAAAGTTCTATTATTATCTTTCACAAAATCATCATAATTCCACAGGATTTTTGTTAACACATTTCTCTATAAATTCCTTTTTACTTTAATAACTCAAAGTTCCTTTAAAGATCATACTTTTACATAAAATCACCAAAATTTTATGAAAAATCCTCCCCTCCTACCAACACTGATATTCAGTTTGGTTAAATTAAAGAGTCTTAAACTTAAAAGAACCACTAACCAAGGATCTAAAAATAAACAAAATGAGACTGTTTTACAGTTTTTAAAGCTTCCTGGTGGCTCCACCACATAGGAAGAGTCAACGTCCCGCTGGGTTTCCTCTCTCTCTCTGGATCTGTTTTATAAGAAGTCCACACAGAATGTTAGCGTCCTTTTTAACCAGCATTCTCTCTTAACAAGCGCCTGTGCAAACAGTGCGCTTCTCTCTTTCTAAAGAAAACCAACCCCGAGCTGTTACAACCCGGGACAAGGACATGTCCCCCAATCAAAAGCGCTCAATCATCTGCTGATTGCAGAGGGTGCGTTCACAACACTTTTTTGCTGGCTAGATTGCAGAAGGGAGTCTGCGCGTAACATCACAGTCTGTGCAGATGGAGCGTGGACACCTTTGGTAGATGAACAACAGTTCTGAGCAGAACCTAAATGGAGGTGGTGTTGAGAGAAATTCTAGTCGCAGAAGAAGTGGATGCAATCGAAGTTCCCTTTGTGCTCCACCAGCTTCATAATTTACAGCATGATCAGAAAAAGTATTGTAGAAACAGCCCCTGCTATAAAGAGATAATATAAATGTATGTTTTGTGATGTGAGACAAATTAATGAGTATTAAACAGTGCCAGCGCAGGGATTTACTGTGAAGTAAACCAACCCCCCCAAAAAAAATAAAAGAAGAAAAAACACAGAACACTGCTGCAGCACAACCTAAAGAAAACCTCTGAAAATAAATACATCAGCAGCAAAATCTGAATCGGTCAAAAACTTTTTTGTTCTTCAACAAAACATATTCTAACAAGACAGTAATCAATCAAACATTCGGGTGGTTTGAGAACCACTGACCTATGCTATGTTTTCTATTTTGTGGAAGAAAAAATATTTTCCCCTATTTTTACAAAAATCTGATTTATTGAATCACTTCATTTTTACACCCTCTTATTATTTCAGTTTATATTGGCCATACAGATAATACAGCCTGATAACAAATCTCTTCTAAATGTGAACGGATCCTCTCAAGATAAACTTAGCAAGGACACACTGTTCAGCGTTTGTTACATTGGTCGGAAACACAATATGACAGAAAGAACCACATTGTAAAGAGTATTATATACCTTCAATAAATAGAATTAACTTGTTCAAACACAATTTACACTTTCACTGGCCTCATTAAACATGGTTAGGTATGGTATAAATCACCATTACCTTTAATCTAGACTTCGATTTAGAATATTCATATACAAGTCTTGATCCTTGAAGGAAAGTTTAGGCTTTAGTATAAGAAACTCCTACTGTAACGCCATGAAAAACACAGTTCAATAAAGTATATGTATTTCAATCATAACAGCTGGCCAGCAAATTTCCTCACAGATATAACAGTAGTATAATCTCAACTCTTACTGTCACGGATAACATCAATAGTAATCCCATGTTTTATTACTGACATAAGGAACAAACTCCAAGCCAGCTACTGCAATACATATAATCATATTGGAAGACCAATCTACACTAAAAATCTATAGGAAATTACATTACCAACATCTTTCTATACAGCAACCATGTTTCAGATGCATCTTCTTGATTCCAGCTCCTCTATGATAGTTTAGATTGCAGCTTGCTCAATAAAGGTCATTTCATACCACGGACTATTTTATTTGATATTAAAAAGGATCGATGTATGCCAAATTTATTGACTAGCCAGTCCCTGCACTAGTTATATTGAAGTGGTTCTTGTTATTGGTTATCTGAATGGTAAACAATCGTCCTATTACTATTTTAGTTTAATGGTATTTGATACCAATACCTGATAGGCACAGGTTTGTATTAGAAACCAGGTAGCAGCACTGGTTCTAAATGGAGGACTGTGGCACGCCGAGGACATTCTGCTGCATTGTCTGCAAAGAACAGGAATTACATACAATAGATCAAAAGTGGCTTTATTAGGATAGGTGATGACAGACCTTGAATTCAAATATTTGTCAAGTCTGAATATATTACTTAGAAACCTATAGCAGTACCCTATGAAGGGTCGTATTGACTTAAGTACACTAATGTCATGAACAATACTCATCACAACATGCAGGTCACAATACGAGATGGATCACGATACATGTGACAGTCCTGATGAACTACTTGTATGAGGCATAAAAAGATCAAATGATCATTTAAATGTTGGACATTGTCTAATAAAAATGAATGCAATACAACAGTTATTCTTCATTCACGAACCATTTGGTGAACTGCAATGAGCTGCGTTGGGCTTTTGGTTTTGCATCACAATACAACAACACAAAATCCTTACACCTCTAATAAGCATCTAGTTATACAGATCCGAGATGTACTGTGTGGATGGAGTGCTATTCAGTGTGCACTGCGTGTGAGATGCTGGCCTTACTGTATGTGCTCTCCTTATATTCACCAGATGCAAGAGAATGTTCCTACCAACAAAAAAAAACAAATCTAGTGCCATTGAATGTTGCTACAGCTACAATGCTGACAACTTCACTAAGTGATTGCTTCAGCATAGCAAAACTGGCCATTTCTGTACAGTACGCCAAAATAGGCAGATTAATGTTCTGTATTAGCCGTGGGTAAATCGTGAAGCCTTTTTCTTCAATTACCGCTTAGCTGTTTGCCATCAAATTAAAGCTTGATGAAAATTGTTCCAGATACATTAACTTCTTCACTCTACTTAAGACTAATGAAGCAGCCCATTACACAAAAATAAATAATGGCTTTATCCTAACAGAAGACCATTGTACACAATCAAAGTAATGATGAGAAGTTCCCAGATATAACATGATGGTGGCTAATGAGGCATGTGATCATGAACTACATTTCAAGCAGATGACGTCAATCATACCTCTAGCAAGAATAAAGTATGGTAGATTGCTTGTGACACATCATCCCATACATTATACAAAACCCTTGTGATACATCATCCCATACAGCATACAAAACCCTTGTGATACATCATCCCATACAGCATACAAAACCCTTGTGATACATCATCCCATACATCATACAAAACCCTTGTGATACATCATCCCATACATCATACAAAACCCTTGTGATACATCATCCCATACATCATACAAAACCCTTGTGATACATCATCCCATACATCATACAAAACCCTTGTGATACATCATCCCATACAGCATACAAAACCCTTGTGATACATCATCCCATACAGCATACAAAAGCCTTGTGATACATCATCCCATACAGCATACAAAACCCTTGTGATACATCATCCCATACATCATACAAAACCCTTGTAATACATCATCCCATACAGCATACAAAACCCTTGTGATACATCATCCCATACATCATACAAAACCCTTGTGATACATCATCCCATACATCATACAAAACCCTCACTCTGATTGACTGAAAGATCCCCAGTTAATATACGAACAAAGACTGACACACACTTCACTAAGAAATGAAAAAATAAATATGACAGGAATTCAATAACGATACAACGTCTGCAGAGATTCAGGGAAACATGCCAAAGTAAATGTCAATTTTATAATTACTACTTTTTATTGTATCAAACCATACAATCATAAATTCTTACAGTCGGTTAAACTAGAAGAAACATTTTCATCAGCATAATCAATTTTGACATGAGGAATTGATTCACTTTGGCATCTAATTTTTAATGTATTATATGAAGTGTTAGTGTAGTACATCAATGGCTTTCTTATGGGGCTTAAGTCTCGTGGCTTTCAATCCTGACCTGAAAACCCTCCAGTCACTCCTGGGCCTCTCTCAAGGAAAGACCTTGATTGTGAATTGTCGAGGTTAGAAACACATTTCAGTGAAAACATAATTAAAATATGGATTCCAGAGATGTTGCCATCAGGGTTAGGGTCAATTCCTGTTTTTCAATTCCAATTCTCTTTTAATCAATTCCAACACATTATTGATCAAAACTGCAATTAGCAGTACACTATTCTGTTAAAATTATTTAAATTGAAGTCAATTAACTGAATTGTTTGCAAGATGAATCCCCTCACATTGTTAGATTTATTCATTATGCTGGGTACAGTCATCAATAGTAAAAAAAAGATACTGTAAATCACTTTATACATTTGAGAGATTTTCAAGGAACATTTGAATTATGACACTGCAAATAAAGCTAATCTGCTTATCAGTCATAATTTTGTTATTTTTTAACTGCTATGAAGCTTACAGTACCATGAACAGTTTTAAGTCCTTGCGTTTGGGAGATAATCTTTTGTGAACAAAAATAAATTCCCAGGTGCATAAACATGCAAGTATGAAGTAAAATGGATTTAAGTTTAAGTAAACAAATATATAAAATACAATAAAAGAAGTGTGATATACAGATGGGTAAGTCTGATATTCTCAATAAATTAATACCAATTTGCATAACATTTGATAAGTGGTTATCCATATATAGTATATGAAAAAAATGGGAAGTGTGGCATATGTGCTGTATGGACTGCCTCCACTATATTGCCGGGGCGAGCCAAAGAAAGGATATTAAAGCCTGAAGAAGCAATCATTTAAGAAACATCCTGTGTTTGGGTTCACCCCGTCCCTATGTTGATTTGTATTATTATTATTATTATTATTATTATTATTTAAATGTATTTTGTATTATGAGTGTAGGTGTGTGGCAGCACGACAGGGTGAAAGCTCTGTCAGAGAATTTGTGGTTATTGTGTGGGGAGTATTGAGTGGCAGGGAGGGAGTAAAAATCTTCCATGCAAACACACGTGAGAATGTGGCTGGAACCATCAATTGAATATTTGCCACGGGTGTATAAAATAGGTGTTCACAGGTGGTAATGGATAAATAGTGTTGGTGAGAATTCATTTTTTTGAAGGTGAGTGTTTTGTGTGTGGTTCATATATATATATATATATATATATATATATATATATATATATATATATATATATATATATTTGCATGCAGCAAAAATTCACAGCACAAACACAGTCAAAGCATTTAATATCGTACTCAAGAACCGGACTCGAGACCACCTCAGGAGGTAGTCTCGAGTCCGGTTCTAATTAGATCGCATCAGGTAGTGAAGTGCGGACGCTGCAATACCAAAATATCTCCAATATTCCAAAATGCTTTGTGGTATGTTTGGCGAAATACTCAGAGCAGGCGCCTGAAGGACTTGCTATCAGTGTAACTCCGCACTAGGTATTCATTTTTTTGCTTCAAAAATCTGTCAGGATATCTATGTTAAACTAGTGGGGAAAATAACAAGAACACAACGTTAAATTAGGCGACTGCAAAAATGAAATGCAAGTTAAAAGTAAGATCGGGGATGAACAAATTACGTAATTTGTCAGCTGTGTTTGAATTATAAAACAGAATCAGCTCGATTTGTTTAAAGGGACTTCACCTGATTAAAAATAAAACCTGAAAACTTCAAGTCCTACTTGTGTGTGTGTTCGGATTTACTTTTTCCACAATACGTTATATTTCTTTTTAGCAATGTGCACCTCTGTTAATATGGGGCATAACACATTATTTTAAAATAAAATACAGTGCATGGTGGGATACTATTGTATTCATTTCCACGGTTTGTTGCGCTGCTGGGAATTGTAACTGAACTATTTTAATGGTGTGTGGATGCATTAAGCCTGACTAAACACGAAACGGCACTTCAGTGTGGACGCTTTGAGCTGGATTAATTACAGCGGTTTCGAGTACGGTTCTCGAGATCGGTTATGTAGTGTGGACAGGGCCTAAGAAGACTAAAGATCCGGGGGGCTCATCTCAGACTGCCGCCTCAGCCGCCATTGAAGCAGCACCCGTAGCTATTCCGGCCCCCAACGTGGTAGAACTAGCCTACTTCCAGAAATTTTAGCTGAGCTGAAATCTCTTAGCTCCAGGTTTGACACTAAATTTGATGTGTTTGATGGCCGCCTAAATGCTATCGTGTCCTCAGTTACTACTCAAGAAAACTCGCTACCTGAGATCGTTCAGAGAATTAATGTGCTGGGAACACGCATTGAAACTGCGATGGAAAGGATTGCTGGTTTAGAATCTACAAGCAAACGATCTGCTATTAAATTCTCTCAAGGACAGGGTGGCACATTTAGAGGAGAAAGTGGACAATATTGAAAACCGGGGCAGAAGCAAAAATATTCGAATCGTGAACCTGGCTGAAGGGGAGGAAGGTTCGCGCCCCTTGTTTAAATACAGTATCTGCAAAAAATGCTCACTGTCTGGCTTGATCTGCCCTCGGATCAGCTGTTTGAAATAGAAAGAGCGCACAGATCCGTAGGGCAAAAACCCGGAGCTAACCAGAGGCCGAAGAGCATCGTAGTACGCTTTCTAAAGTATCTCGACAAGGAGGCCAGTCTGAGTGCTCTCAGAATTAAACGAGAGGTTTTACACAAGAGCTCAAGGCTGATGTTTTTCAAGATCTGTCCATGGAGGTGCTACGCAAGAGGAGAGATTTAGCTGCGGAGAGAAAAAAGTTCACCGATCTTGGAATATTTAGGGGCTTTGCCTATCCAGCTAAACGTTGGATTCTACACAAGGGGAATATTAAAGTTTTTGAGACATCAACCATGGCCACCAAATTCCTGAAGAGGGAGCTCGAAAGCCACTCTGTGAATCCCCCAGAGTGAAACTGGTCTTCGCAAAATAAGACTAGCTTTTCTTTTATAGACGGTGGAGGTAAGGTAATGAGTACAGAACTATATGTTTTTCGCTTTACTTAACATATTTTGTTAAATTCACCTGACATTTTCAACTGCAGCAAGCATAAGAACCGTTTTTGTTGTGATATATATTTTCTTTGTGTGTTGCGCTGCTCTGTTGTTTATGTATGCACACACTACTGTTATAGTTTAGGTAAAGACTTAACTTAATGTACTATTGATTCTGTTTTCGCTGCTGTTATAATACTGTGTACTTTTTACTTTTTTTTAATTATTTTTTTTACTTGCGTGCGTACCGATGCAGGCTCACGTAGCCTGCTATGTATGTATGTATGTATGTATGTATGTATCTGTGTATATGTATGTATGTATGTATGTATGTATGTATGTATGTATGTATGTATGTATGTATGTATGCATGTATGTATTGTAAAGTATTTGGGCCTTTACAGGCAGAGTCTGTGTTGCTTTTCAGGTTAGTGTCTGTCCCTTTAATTAGACACGGTACACTGGATGTACTCTTTAAACGCCGTCACACAATCACAATCCCATAGTTTTGTTGTCAGAACCCGTACCTTCTTTTCAAACACTTCCTTCCACTACTCCGATCATTTTTCACTCCAACCATCCAACCCCGAACATTCCCCTTGTGGCATTTTTATTCCCCAACTTAATCAGTCACAGCTGATTACTCATTAGTCTAAATCGCAGTTTGGACCCCCTTACTACAACAGTGTGCTGCCTTCCAGGAGCCTCTGTCAAGCACATCACTGAGAACGTGGACAGGCTCCTAGAACGAACTGGAGATGACCCGGTAGTAGTCGTCCACATTGGTACAAACAACATTGGAAGAGACAGGCCAAGATCCCTGCAGAACAAATTCAGAGAGCTAGGAAGGAAATTAAAAGACAAGACCAAAACTGTGGTATTTTCTGGGATACTGCCGGCGCCTTGCAAAGGACCATATGGACAGCTGGAAATACAAAATCAAAATGCATGGCTGAAATCGTGGTGCACACAGGAAGGCTTCACCTTTCTTGAACATTGGAGCACTTTCTACAACAAGGACTATCTATACAGGTGGGACGGACTGCACTTAAACAGAAAGGGAACCAATCTACTCGAGAAAAGGATCCTTCAGGCGGTACAGAAGCATTTAAACTAGAAAGGAAGGGGGAGAAACAAAAAAAAACAGAAGGGAGACTACATCAAAACAAGGGCAACAACTCAGGTAAGACCACTATTAAATGTATTTATCTTAATGCTAGAAGTCTCAGAAACAAAATGTTAGAACTTGAAGCTACTGCACTAACAAGTAACTACGATGTGATAGGTGTTACAGAAACTTGGTTGTCTGAGAGTGATGGAGACGAATATAATATCAGTGGGTACACACTGTATAGGAAAGACAGGCAGGACAGAAGAGGCGGAGGGGTAGCGCTATACATAAGAAATAGCCTTGAAGCCCAGGTGTTAAATCAGGACAAAGAAAACAATGCAGAATCAATATGGGTCAGAATAATGGACACAAATTCAAAGGGCATAATAATAGGAGCATGCTATAGACCGCCAAATTCAGGCGCTGAGCAAAATAATCTGTTGTACAATGACATTAGAAATGCGTGTAGAAAAGGAGAAGCCATACTAATGGGGATTTCAACTTCCCCCATATAAAATGGGAAAACCCAATGGGGGCACGACGGACGAAATTGAAATGGTGGAAATGACAAATGACTGCTTCCTAACGCAATTTGTCAAGGCACCGACTAGAGGAGGCATGCCTTGATTTAGTCTTTTCAAATAATGAAGACAGAATAACTAAAACAGAGGTCAGAGAGCCATTGGCAAACTCAGACCACAACATGGTCTCATTTGAAATATTTTTAAAACCCCAAAAGTAATGACTAAAGCTAAGGTTTACAATTTTAGAAAAGCAAACTATGAAGGTATGAAACGGAGACTAACAGAAGTAGATTGGAGTAAAATAGAGAAAACATCCACAAAAAAGGGTGGCTGTCTTTTAAAAAATGTAGTACTAGAGGCACAAAACAATTACATCCCAAAAGTAGACAAATCTAAATCTAAAACAAAATGGCCAAAATGGTTTAATAGATCAATTAAAAAAAAAATATTCAGCGAAAAAAGGCACTTTACAGAGCGTTTAAAAGGACCAAAAACAAAGCACACAGAAAGAGTACTTGGAACTGCAAACACAACTCAAAAAGGAAGTTAGAAAGGCCAAGAGAGATAGAAATCAATATATTGCTAAGGGGGCTAAAACCAATTCCAAAATGTTTTCCAATATTATAACAGCAAGAGAACATTCAAAGAGGAGGTTAAATGTCTAAGAGACACAAATGGCAAAATCATAGATGAAGAAAAAAAAAATAGCAAATATATTAAATGATTACTTTTCACAGATTTTTACAAAGGAGGACACGGACAACATGCCCCACATGTCGACCTGTTCCTATCCAGTTTTAAATAACTTTAGCATAACAGAGGCAGAAGTGTTAAAGGGACTAGGAGCTCTTAAAATAAACAAATCCCTGGGCCAGATGAGATCCTCCCAATAGTACTCAAAGAAATGAAAGAAGTTATTTACAAGCCGCTAACCAAGATCATGCAACAGTCTCTTGACACAGGGGTTGTACCGACAGACTGGAAAATAGCAAACGTAATACCGATCCACAAAAAGGGAGACAAAACTGAACCAGGTAACTACAGACCAATAAGCCTGACTTCTATTATATGTAAACTTATGGAAACTATAATAAGATCCAAAATGGAAAATTACCTATATGGTAACAATATCCTGGGTGACAGCCAGCATGGTTTTAGGAAAAGGGAGATCATGTCTAACTAACCTACTTGACTTTTTGAGGATGCAACATTGAAAATGGACAACTGCAAAGCATACGACATGGTCTATTTAGATTTCAAAAGCTTTTGACAAAGTCCGCATAAAAGATTAATTCTCAAACTGAACATGATAGGGATTCAAGGAAACGCATGCACATGGATTGGGGGAGTGGTTAACATGTAGAAAACAGAAAGTACTGATTAGAGGAGAAACCTCGAAATGGAGTGAGGTAACCAGTGGTGTACCACAGGGATCAGTATTAGGTCCTCTGCTATTCTAATCTACATTAATGATTTAGACTCTGATATAGTAAGCAAACTCGTTAAATTTGCAGGCGACACAAAAAATAGGAGGAGTGGCAGACACTGTTGAAGCAGCAAAGGTCATTCAAAATGATCTAGAACGCATTCAAAATTGGGCAGACACATGGCAAATGAAATTTAATAGAGAAAAGTGTAAAGTATTGCATGCGGGCAATAAAAATGTTCATTATAAATATCATATGGGAGATAGTGAAATTGAAGAAGGAACTATGAAAAAAAGACCTAGGAGTTTATGTTGACTCAGAAATGTCTTCATCTAGACAATGTGGGAAGCTATAAAAAGGCTAACAAGATGCTTGGATATATTGTGAGAAGTGTTGAATTTAAATCAAGGAAGTAATGTTAAAACTCTACAATGCATTAGTAAGACCTCACCTAGAATATTGTGTTCAGTTCTGGTCACCTCGTTACAAAAAGGATATTGCTGCTCTAGAAAGAGTGCAAAAGAAGAGCAACCAGAATTATCCGGGTTTAAAAGGCATGTCGTTATGCAGACAGGCTAAAAGAATTGAATCTATTCAGTCTTGAACAAAGAAGACTACGCAGGCGATCTGATTCAAACATTCAAAATCCTAAAAGGTATAGACAATGTCAACCGGGGGACTTCTTTGACTTGAAAAAAAAAAAAAAAAGGACCAGGGGTCATAAATGGAGATTAGATAAAGGGGCATTCAGAACAGAAAATAGGAGGCACTTTTTTACACAGAGAATTGTGAGGGTCTGGAACCAACTCCCCAGTAATGTTGTTGAAGCTGACACCCTGGGATCCTTCAAGAAGCTGCTTGATGAGATTCTGGGATCAATAAGCTACTAACAACCAAACGAGCAAGATGGGCTGAATGGCCTCCTCTCGTTTGTAAACTTTCTTATGTTCTTATGTTCTTAATTAAACAATATAGAAGACCATTACCAAGATGGCCTCCTGGTAACTTCAGCTTTACAAAGATGGCGTATTTTATAATCCCCAGGGTCCTAAAGCCTCCAAATTAACATTTGGTATATATACATCATCACAGTACATATATATATATATATATATATATATATATATGTATAGTAAGGCAGCGGGTTGAGTGAGACAGCAGGGAGGGGGTTAAAACCTCCCTGAAGAGTAAAATGGGGAAAAAAATGCACCTTTTGTTTAATTGTTTTATTGTTTAATTATCCCCTGCACCTGGGCGGCAACTGGAAATTAGAACCAGTTAAGAGGAGCAGTCAGACTGCTCAGGGCTGCTGAGTAGAAGGAAGCAGAAGAGAGGTGCTCTGCTTCCGAGCAGTCATATAAAAGTAAGTGTTGGAGACCTGCGTGGTTTGTTTTGTTTGTGGTGTCAGGTAAACGGCTTAGCCGTCCTGAAAGTTAGTCAGGGAATAACCTGTGTAGTAAGTGCTCCAAAACGGAGTTAGGTTTTGTTTTGTGTTTTGTTTATTTGTGAGTTGATTAAAAAAATAGTGCAACCGCGCTTAAAACGCCATTTCTCTGTCCTGGGTCGTAATTTTAAAGGGGCATGAACCCATGAGTGGTGCAATCGTTTCACTATATATATATATATAATATATATAAGCACATAAGAACATAAGAAAGTTTACAAACGAGAGGAGGCCATTCAGCCCATCTTGCTCGTTTGGTTGTTAGTAGCTTATTGATCCCAGAATCTCATCAAGCAGCTTCTTGAAGGATCCCAGGGTGTCAGCTTCAACAACATTACTGGGGAGTTGGTTCCAGACCCTCACAATTCTCTGTGTAAAAAAGTGCCTCCTATTTTCTGTTCTGAATGCCCCTTTATCTAATCTCCATTTGTGACCCCTGGTCCTTGTTTCTTTTTTCAGGTCAAAAAGTCCCTGGGTTGACATTGTCTATACCTTTTAGGATTTTGAATGTTTGAATCAGATCGTCACGTAGTCTTCTTTGTTCAAGACTGAATAGATTCAATTCTTTTAGCCTGTCTGCATACGACATGCCTTTTAAACCTGGGATAATTCTGGTTGCTCTTCTTTGCACTCTTTCTAGAGCAGCAATATCCTTTTTTGTAACGAGGTGACCAGAACTGAACACAATATTCTAGGTGAGGTCTTACTAATGCATTGTAAAGTTTTAACATTACTTCCCTTGATTTAAATTCAACACTTTTCACAATGTATCCGAGCATCTTGTTGGCCTTTTTTTATATCTTCCTCACATTGTCTAGATGAAGACATTTCTGAGTCAACATAAACTCCTAGGTCTTTTTCATAGTTCTGTTCTTCAATGTCAATATCTCCCATATGATATTTATAATGCACATTTTTATTGCCTGCATGCAATACTTTACACTTTTCTCTATTAAATGTCATTTGCCATGTCTGCCCAGTTCTGAATGCTGTCTAGATCATTTTGAATGACCTTTGCTGCTGCAACAGTGTATGCCACTCCTCCTATTTTTGTGTTGTCTGCAAATTTAACAAGTTTGCTTACTATACCAGAATCTAAATCATTAATGTAGATTAGGAATAGCAGAGGACCTAATACTGATCCCTGTGGTACACCACTGGTTACCTCGCTCCATTTTGAGGTTTCTCCTCTAATCAGTACTTTCTGTTTTCTACATGTTAACCACTCCCTAATCCATGTGCATGCATTTCCTTGAATCCCTACTGCGTTCAGTTTGAGAATTAATCTTTTATGCGGGACTTTGTCAAAAGCTTTCTGGAAATCTAAATAAACCATGTCGTATGCTTTGCAATTATCCATTTTCAATGTTGGATCCTCAAAAAAGTCAAGCAGGTTAGTTAGACACGATCTCCCTTTCCTAAAACCATGCTGACTGTCTCCCAGGATATTGTTACCATCTAGGTAATTTTCTATTTTGGATCTTATTATAGTTTCCATAAGTTTACATATAATAGAAGTCAGGCTTATTGGTCTGTAGTTACCTGGTTCGGTTTTGTCTCCCTTTTTGTGGATCGGTATTACGTTTGCTATTTTCCAGTCTGTCGGTACAACCCCTGCCCAGGAGATTTGTTTATTTTAAGAGCTCCTAGTCCCTTTAACACTTCTGCCTATGTTATCTGGAATCATTTCTTCAAGATACATGTAAAAATGTATGTGTAACATGCAGACAGACAGATGTACAGACAGACCCCCCACACACACACACACACGTAACCCCATAATCTAATACAGTGAATACCAAGTGTAATGTTAATACCAAGTTTCAGTGCAACTGGTTAAGTAGTTTTCCATGCGTGCAACATATATACAGTATGTACGACCGCATCAACTATACCCCTCGCTGCCTGCCCCTGCATGGGATAAAACATTCAAAGTGCTGGTAAAGGGTGCTAATCCACTGTCTGAACAAAAGCAAAATAATGACAATAATAATAATAATATATTTCTCAGCAGAAAAGTCCTTTAAAAATGTAATTACTGTAAGTATACAGTAGCATAGTGGTTGCAGTAAAGCCAATCTTCTGTTTCTTACAAATGAATTAGACTAGGAGAAAATGCAGCGATTCAGTTTCACAGCACTACTGTACAGCAGAGTATCATTTATCCACATGGCTGGGGTAAATTAAAACTGGGTGCATTCTATCAGGGAGTCGTTGCTGTTTTTTAACCTGTGGACAATGGGATGGGTTTTTTTTTTGTTGAATAGATATTTTATTTTTTTCTGCAACTTGATGCTTCTACTGTAGTACAGTGGTTGGCAATTAAATTTGATGGCGGGCCAAATTACCCCAAAAAAAAAAAAAAAAAAAAAAAAAAAAGCATGGCACAAGGCATACCTGCTCATCAATAAAAAATCTGTTCAAGCCGGTTGAAAACAAACCAAAAAGGAAAACAGAAGTAACAATTGTGATAGTATGTCTTTGTAACCTCCAAATAAATATTAGTAAAATAATATAGCATCTGTGTTGTAGCTTAACTCAAAATGACTCCTAACGATGACAGACTTTATTGTACAGCTGAAAGACAATTTCAGGGCTCACTTTGACAACTTCAGCATTCCCAGGTAAGTAATCGTTTTTGTCCGTGATCTGTTTTCAATCAACCTTAATGGTGATTTCTCGTCCCATGCAAAGCAAGTGCTTCCCGCAATCAACGAAGCAGCAAGTAGAACTAGTAGTATATTTGCAGGCATTGTCGCTGAAAACTGAATTCATTAACAAAGCAAATCTGGAATCATTCTGGTCCGCCTATATATGTCCAGACAGTTACCGCTGGCTCTGTTTGTGCTCTCCATGTTTGGATCTACTTACACATGCGAAGCGTCTTATTCCACAATGAATGCAATATTAAAAACAGATGCACGAAACAGGCTGACACAAGAATCTTTGGAGGACTGCCTACATATCGCCGTCACGTCTATCACACCTGGTGTTCTAAAGCTGATCGCAGAACAAAAGTGCAATTTTTCTCATTAAATTTGTCATAACGCAATGAAGCATTTAAAATAAAAATGTATGCAACTTTTTAATTTTGTTTGATGTTATTCTTGTTCCTGTCTGTCATGAGGATTCCAGTACCATAGTGAGGCATAAATGCATCATCAAAATCAGCAAGTACTTAGAATCGATAACACTTCATTTTCTGCGTACTCGCAAGAAATATATGAAGGTCATACAGAGAATCCCCCATGGCAACCCTCTTGCGGTAATTCTAAAATGAAGTCCCGTTCTCGCTCAGCCCTTGATACAGCCCTGCCAAGAGGCATCTGCCATAGGACACTTGTCCGCAGGCTGGATTTGGCCTGCAGGCCGCCATTTGCCGACCACTGTAGTGGATCGTATTGTACAGTGTTTCAAATGGTTTAGTTATTATTATTTTTTTTTTCAGTTTTTGATTTCACTGCATCTACTGTAAAAACCACACATTGGTTTCATATCTGTATTTGGTCAGCTTGAAATTCAGTAAACGGTTCTCTGCTACACATTAGAAACCTCAAAACTTGTATGCACCAATTAGAAAGTTGCACTTGAGGGTACTACCACAGAACATTTAACCTAGCTTTAAACAATTTAAATATATTAACGGAAACGCTACAAAAATAAGGAGCATACGAGAACTAACTTTTATAAAGATCCATTCAAATTTGTAAAGAAGTTATTCACCAGTGAGAAAAATGGCACAATAAAATCATCTAAGTTTGAGCTGGAGTGATATTTGGAGGAAACACATACAGATTCAAAAAGGCAGGAGCCTATGTCAATTCTTTCAGACATCCCACCTATCAATCCACCAGAATACCAAATGGAGGACTGTGTACCTAAGTGGAAAGAAGTAGAGCAAGTTGTGATGCAAGGGCGTCATCATCTCCAGGGCCTAATGGAGTCCCATATATAATATATATAAGAGTGCTTCTGGAGTTCCACGAATCCTGTGGAAATTGATGAAAGTGTCATGGGAAAAACAGGTTGTACCTAGAGTATGGCGCCAAGCAGATGGAGTCTTTATACCAAAAGAAAGATTCTACCAGCATCAGTCAGTTTTGCCATATTTCCCTATAAAACGTAGAAGGTAAGATTTTCTTCATCATTATTGCTCAGAGATTGTCAACTTACCTATTAAAGAACTGCTTCATTAATACTTCATAACAAAAAGCGGGCATTCCAAGTTTCCCAGGATGCTTAGAACACATCAGCGTGGCCTAGCAACACGCTCAATCTGCTAAAAAGGAGAGGAAGGGGCTCCATGTGACATTCCTGGATTTGGCTAATGCATATGGTTCAGTGCCACATTAACTTCTTTGGGCAGCATTTGATTTTTTCAGTGTACCGATGACAATAACAAATTTAGTGAAAGCCTACTTTGGAGATTTGAAATTTTGTTTTTCAACTTCAGAATTCAGCACTACATGGCAATGCCTAGAAGTTGGAATAATGGCAGGATGCACCATTTCTCCACTGGCTTTTACCATGGCAATGGAAGCATTATTAGGTAGTGGGAGGAGAGCACTTGGCTTCTAGAATGCGACTACCACCAATTCAAGCATACATGGATGACATGATAACCATGACTACAACAGTAGCCTGCACTAATCGGTTATTGGGCAAATTAACCAATAACATCGAAAAGGCACGAATGCAATTCAAGCCCACTAAATCAAGGAGCATCTCTATAATTAAAGGTAAAGTTGTAGATAAAAGGTTCTACATTAAGGGGGAGGCAATACCAACAATGTCTGAGAAGCCAGTGAAGAGTCTTGGGAGATGGTACAATGGAGATCTAAAGGACACAGTTCGTGTGGGAGAAGTTAGAAAACAAGCAGTGTAAGGATTGAAGAGCATAGACAGCTGCGCTTTACCGTGCAAACTGAAACTCTGGTGCTTTCAGTTTGGTCTACTGCCAAGGCTGCTGTGGCCACTGACAACAGTTGAGAAGCTGGAAGCTTTAATCAGTTCATACGTCAGGAAATGGTTGGGAGTTCCACGCTGCCTCAGCAGAGTGGGATTTTATAGTAAAGGAATACTGCAGCTACCAGTCTTTGCTCTAAACGAGGAGTTTAAGCCCCAAGGTCCGAATGGAAATGACATTAGTAGATTCACGCAACAAATGTGTAAGGAAGGCAGCACCTGTGTTGAAAACTGGAAGAAAGTGGATGGCAAAGAAAGCCGTGGAAGATGCAAAGGCTGATATTATGGGGCAAGTTCAGCAAGGAAGAGCTCCTCCTACATGGCACAAGGCAGCCCCAGCTCAACGGAGGAAGCTGGTAGTCAACGAGGTGCAAAAGCAGGAGGAGAGGATGAGGTGTGTAAAGGCCGTTTCCCAGGCCAAGCAGGGAGAATGGATAAGATGGGAGAGTGTGGAAAAACACAAGATCTGCTGACAAGACCTATGAAAAATGGAACAGAGCAGGATCAGTTTCCTCATCATCACAGAATCTAAACCTCTGGGTTGGTGAAGATTCTTCGTGTCCTTTGGGCTCATCACCTGCAACATTAAGGCACATTTTGACAGGATGTAAGGTGGGTCTTAGCCAAGGATGGTTTACTTGGCACCATAACCAGGTGCTGTGATGTTTGGTCTTAGCATTGAAAGACAAGCGTAAAAAGACGCTACCAGTTCCATCAAAGCATTACATACAAAAGACAATATTCCTCCGTCCAGGAGAGCAAGAGACTGGAAAATGCTGGCAGATGTTGGTCAACGGCTTATTTTTCCACCTGAGATTGCCACCACTAACCTTCGACCAGACATTGTCTTGTGGTCTGGATCAGCACGCCTTGTTCACCTAGTAGAGTTAACAGTGCCGTGGGAGGATGCTGTAGATGAGGCGTATGAGAGGAAGAAACTGTGGTATGCTCAGCTAGTCGCTGAAGCGGAACAGCAAGGATGGAGAGTCCGAGTTTATCCAGTGGAGGGGTTGTTGAGGATTTGTGGCACACTCTACAACCCGGTTTATCAGAGATGTCGGATTCAGTGGCCAAGAGTTGCGTCGCACAGTGAATAACTTATCTGAAGCAGCAGAGAGAAGCAGCAACTGGCTGTGGTTGAGGCGGAAAGATTCTGGCTGGGGATCTCAAGCATAATAGAAAGAAAGCAACGCTGATGTACAGGTAATGTACTGAGTTGAGTGGGGGACGGAGTGGGGTGATGCTGGGACACCAGAATCACTGTCGAGCCCCCTTAGGTGTCAACTAGTCGACGAAACACAGAGGATGCAAGGTACCCACCTGATGACCCCAGAGATGTACCCAACTTAGCTCAATCCAGACGGTTGTCATGCTGATGCACTGGGGAGACCACACTGTGGTTGATCCCTGGAGCCAGCATCACAGCCATTGTGTGAGCTGATGCGTTGGGGAGGCAAGATAAGCTGATCCCTGAAGCCATCATTACACTTCAGCCATCAACACCAGGCAGAATGATATCTACATCATCGGATGGAAAGAAACGCAAATGGATAGAGATGCAGATGGATCGCATTAGTTTACTGTAAAGCTACATCTTAGTTGGCACTTATCTAGGCGAGAGCCGAGTTCAAATCAGCATGAAGTTTTAACATCTACTCATAAAAATGGAAATCATAAAAAGCCACTGTTTACTAGTATCCAATCACAAAAACAACATGATTATATGGCATTCCCTTGGTAATTGACCGTGTCTACTGTATGTCCTTTATGACAGTCAACTACTCAGAGTTCCATAGCTTAAGTAGATGACCGTGGAACATTCCGTTAGAATGTCTAGCTTTAAAAAAATGAAACATAAGAAAAGTAATACGTTGAAAAGGTAAATAAATCTGTAAACTAAAGAAATAAAAAAAAACAATAAAAGGCACTATTTACTAGATTCTAATGGCAATAAAACACTAATTACCAGGGATTATCTTAACTGTTGATGGCAATGCCCTCAATGGGGGTTCCATGTCTTAATGAACTGCAGCATTGCTGTCATCCACCTGTGACTCTGAGTTTGGAAGAAGTAAATGTATATTAAATAATGTATAGGACTTCATTTACTAGACTCCTCCGGTAATGGAGTGGTATTAAAACAAATCCATGTGTTGTCAATTTTATTAAATAATTCATGGGTTTTAATATAAGCATAATAAAATATCAACCTGTAGATGCTATAGTGCAGGTTTAAACAATAGACAGGAACTGCAATGGTTTATCGTTTAAAAACGAGAGAAACTAAATGCTAAGGTTGATGAAAATGTTGTGATAAAAATAACTGGAGTCTTTCAGCTATAAATGGTTCCAACTCTGAGGAAAAAAATGAATGTAATCTTAATAGGAAGGTTAAGACTAAACAGCTTACTGTGTTATTCATTTGTGAAAGATTATGCTGACATTTGCCAGCCAAGTCTCAAGTCATTCATATAAACACCACTGCAAATGTCTACTACTCCTCAGGGAATGCTAATACCCAGTGATGAGTCAAGCCGTCACACACACAACACAAAGCAAAGTCTATTGATTAGCACATCAAATCTATTACAGCTGGATTTACTTGCTGCACAACACCATACACCTCCATAATCTACAATCCCTTTATTTTGTGCACACAGTCACTAAATCTAAATGTATTTAGCATATGAATACACACAGTACTGGTCATGAGTGCAACAAGAAAAAAAGACAAATGTTACTATTAAATCTTGCAACAATGTGGTTCAAGTTTTAGAACAATTGTATCCTACTGAAAACATGTATCAGTGGTTACAAGCGCACATCATTTAACCCAGTAGTTTCTGTACAATGACTTTCTGATGATATTTCAGCAGTCTTGGATTCAAGGCCAGGACTCACAAGGCCAAGACCAAGGTCGAGGCCGGGAGCCACAAGGCCAAGCCGAGGCCAAGGCCGGGAGCCTTTTAGGGCAAGGCCAGTCGAGGCCAGGAGCCTTTTAGGGCAAGGCCAGTCGAGGCCGGGAGCCTTTTAGGGCAAGCCCAGTCGAGGCCGGGAGCCTTTAAGGACAAGCCCAGTCAAGGTCAATGACAAGCATTTTAAAAGACAAGGCCACAGTCAAACATGCAGTTTTATTAATGGGATGAGCTGGGTTAGATGTAGACAGTTTTCATCAAATTTGTACAATTGTAAACTGTAAAAGAGCTCTTTTCCAAAACGTACAGTACAGTAAATGTAAACACTTTACTCCATCAGAGTAGAAAACACAGCAAATTAAATGGGAACTTTTTCAGAAATAACTAACTCAGTTACAACTTTTCACTTTTTTATGCTGTACAGGTAATTTTGTAAAGCATATTTTCATTGAAGACAAAGACATTGACAAAAACAAAGAGAAGCAATTTCAGTATGATTTTCAAAAGGGGCAAAATAAGAATGAGGTTGCAGAGTGATTTCTCAAACCTTGTTTGGGTTACTGAATACATGGCTTTCAAGTGGTTTATATAAAATGCGTTGTGTACCCACTCCTCGAACTTTTGAAAACCATCAATAATGTAATTTAGTTGCATAAATCAGACTTTAAAAAACTAATTTTGCGACCTAGTTCTTATTTTGCCCCTTTTGAAAATCATGCTGTTTGTGTCAAATTATGATAGCATTTTTTCACAAATACCCTGTGCTCATATTTCACTATTAAATGTCTGTTGACCAGATAGACATTCATTCAGAACCACACTGCTCACAAGAAAAACTTGCATTTTACTTATTTGACGAGTTGCACTTTAAAAACACCAACTGTGAGAGAAACTTGTCTCCCATTCTTGCTCTGTGTGGTCGCATTAGCAGACCACTCTGACTGAATACCCTTTCAACAGGTGCTGATGTGGCTGGAATGCAGAATATCTTTTCCAACAAAGGCAACATACTTTTGTAAACATTTGTTTCCTGTACTGAACCCCAGCAGTCAGTCCCTGAAGATGTGCCTTGAGTTTGGGAACTGATGTCATCCAAGTAACGTTGCACAATGTTTCTTGTTAATAAAGGTGAAGCAGTCGCCACGGTCTGGCGTCTTTGCTCGTACGTGGAAAACAGTGTTCCCTTGGGTACTTTACTTGCTGGCGCCTGTTGTTCTGATGGGCCTGCAGTTTCTCTGGGGCACATCAGGTCTACTTGGTTCACAATTTCATCTGAAATTAAAAAATATATAGCACTAAATTCCAGTACATGTACACAATCACACTTAATGAATATGTTTTATATATATATATATATATATATTTAGAGGTGTGGTAATAATTTGATTTGTTTATTATTATTTGTTTATTTAGCAGACGCCTTTATCCAAGGCGACTTACAGAGACTAGGGTGTGTGAACTATGCATCAGCTGCAGAGTCACTTACAACTACGTCTCAACCGAAAGACGGAGCACAAGGAGGTTAAGTGACTTGCTCACGGTCACACAATGAGTCAGTGGCTGAGGTGGGATTTGAACCGGGGACTTCCTGGTTACAAGCCCTTTTTTAAACCACTGGACCACGCAGCCTCATCTTTTGGGATTGAAAGCCTGCCGTGTACCCCCCAATACCATCGTTGGTAAAGGGGTGGACTACTTTTGTTATTATTTGTTAAATACATGGACTGTTTTTGGGAGAAAACGCTGTTTGGACATTCTTTTTCATTCACTGTACCACTGCACCTGACGACAACCTCCCACTCAGTTTTAGTGCTTTGCTCCGTTATGTGGTTCGGTGACTAACTTTCTATTTAAACAATAACTGCACTCAGACACTCAAGTGACTTGCTCAGGGTCACACAATGAGTCAGTGGCTGAGGTGGGATTTGAACCAGGGACCTCCTGGTTACAAGCCCATTTCTTTAATCACTGGACCACACAGCCTCCTTGTATTTTACAATACATTTAATAAACTTATCAATACTGAAACACTTACCAATGATTTCTCGTATCTTGCTTTTCGTTTGGTCATTGCCGGGATGGTCTGCTTCCAACCACAGAAACCCAAATGTGGGATCAAGAACACTGGCCATTGGGTAGAGCATCTCACTAAAAGTTTTGGATCCTGTCTGTCACTGTGGTCTTGGGTAATTTGTAGCAAATTAAAAAGTCCACTGAACCTTATGTGAAGGGATTGTAGAAATGCATCTACAAGAGATCCCTGATAGCGAATTTGACCATGCAAGTCCTTTAAGTGCCTATGTAGTGCTATGACAGAAGGCACCACAGATCCAATTGTGGTGTACTGGTCACCCTGTACCAGGTCTGTTGCTTCAGCAAAAGCCTGCAGAATATTAACAAATTCTGTCAAGGCTGCATGATCTCTGGGTGTTGGTAGAAGATGCTCCAGCTGCTGTTCTCTCAGTAACTGACCTAATTTGTACTGATCCAAGGACACAATGATTTTGATTTGTCTATGCAAACTATTCCAGCGGGTTCCATTTGTACTTGGAATTGATCTTACTGCTCCAAATGTATTTTCAAATGCTTCACGGAATATGGTGCTTTCATGAGAAAGATTTGCTAATTTGCAGCATTTTCCCATTGCTGCTCTGGTGTACACTGAACGCTTCTTTATTCCATCTCTTACAACAAGTTGCAGCGTGTGTGCAAAGCATGACAAGCGAGTGCATGGTGTCCTATCTAACATACACGGAACATGCTCTGCATCTGCTATATCCAGGTCTTGCCATAATTGTGTCATCGTCAAAACTTAATAGTTCAAGGGACTCTGTATTTTCAGTGGAAGACAGTTCATTAATGACTTGGAATGCCTTCTTCATGTTACTGGCATTGTCAGTAACAATGTGAGCCACTTTTTCTTTTATGTTAAATTCCCCCAGAATGTGCTCAATTTCTTCTGCACTTCTTACACCTTTATGACTTCCCTTAAATGCTGCAAATGTAAGAAGGTGTGTTTGAAGTGTATTTTTGACAAATGTATGTCCGGTGACTGCGATAAAATGAATGGCAACGTCCAGAGTCAGTGCAACAAAATTTGCTATACTTAGTTCTGTTTTAATTTCTTCTTAGCTTCACACATTTTTGGGATCATGGACTGGGAAATGTGGTGCCTGGAAGGCATCATAAACTGTGGGTCCATAGTTGTCATGAACTTTCTAAAATTAGGATTCTCAACAATTGATACTGGTAGCCCACAGGAAACAATAAGACCCTCTACCAAAGCAGTAACCTTTTTTTGTTGTTGAGGATGATTGCTTCCATATTGTGAGTCTGAAGACCTGAAGAAATCTGTCACAGAGGGCTGCAAGGGTCTGTTTTATTTTCCCTCTTTGTAGGAATCAAGAATATCTGGGTGCTTTCTCTTTAGATGTCTGAAACAAATAGTAATAAAAAAAATTAACATTTAAGCAATAGTTAGAATGTTTGCATATGTTGTAGCAAAATAAAAAAAAAATGAAAATAGCTAATCATTGCAAAATATTGCCTAATTTCCTAACAATAATTTAGATTACTGTACAACATAATTCCAGTTATAATAATCAATGAGTAATATTTGACATTTCATTCCCATTTCTCTCCTTATAAAAATAAATCATTGAATTTAATAATTATTTACATAATACATGACTATATCCAAATTTAACAATATTGAATGTGATCAATTTAATATTTGTCCAATATGTTAATATTTATAACACACCTATTTAAAAAATAATATTACATTGGTTTATTAATATTATTATTATTATTATTATTAGATTAACAATATTTTTTTTATAAAGGAAACATAAAAAGCTCTATTGCAGCTATCTGATTAGAAATATAAATTATAATCAGGAAGACAAAATAATCAGACTTACATAATTCTGAACAGAAGACTTCAAATACACTATAGACTGCTCATTTTTTGTTTGTTTCAATTTGCTTCAACTATATGTATCTATAAACATTTTAGTATATATTCTATTTACTAAAACAAGAAAAAATTAAAAATAGCTAGAAATTCAAAACGACTTTTCCAAAGCATTTATTTTTAAAATATCTGATATTTAAATTATGTGCTCGGGTTTTAATGGGCATACAAATCTCAGAGACCTGAGAGGGTGAAACTGTGTGAACTGTGTATAACTTGTAGACTGTGTGTAATTAGCTAAGGAATTGTAAAAGTTTAGTTTGCACTCCTTGGTGGAGTTTGGTTTATATTGTTTGTTTTGTTCTCTGTGAATAAAAGTGTGCAGAAAAGTGCTAAGACTGCAGTTCTTGTGTCTGGGTCAAATAGTTTAAAAACGCAGATCATCCTTGGCTGGGACACTATATACAGGGTGATTAGAAAGTAAGTTTACCATATATATATATATATATATATATATATATATATATATATATATATATATATATATATATATATATATTATTGTATATTTGAAATAGCAAAACAAAATAGACAACATGGTTACTATCCATGTATAGGGTCTATTCACATGAATAAGTATTGTAGCGTTTATGAAGCAGGACTCACAGAGACAGTGTGGAATTCTCGGTCTCGAATTTTTATTTGAATAAACAGGGAATTCCTGTCAGGGGCCAGAATTCACGCCACTAAAACAACAAACCCTTATTTACCCTCTATTGCTATCTCTCTCGCTTTCTCTCAAGTCGCTGTCACTCTCTCTCCCTCTCAGTCTCCCCCCCTCTGTCACTCATATAACCTCTCCTCATCTCCCGCCGCTGTCCGGCTCAACCAATCGACCCATGGTCTGCAGTCCCCCTTTTCCCGCTGCTAACTAACGGCGTGACCCGTTCCCCTTACAATACACATAACATAAAAGATAGACAAGACAAACAGGACAGACAACAAGTCCTGCAACAATACAATTGTCCGGGTCGTTACAGTATATTTAATTTTACAGAAAACATTGCCCCCCAAATATTGTGCATACTGTATATGTTTGTAAAGGTTTATTGAGGTAAAACATTGTAAAAGCACAGTGAGGCTCATATATCAATTTAAAGTTATTCAAATGACTTGTTTACTTATGTTTCAACTAATGGGGATCCTTATGCTCTGAATTATTATTATTATTATTATTATTATTATTATTATTATTATTATTTATTTCTTAGCAGACGCCCTTATCCAGGGCGACTTACAATCGTAAGCAAATACATTTCATGAATGTGTCTGTCCCACTCTACATGGTGAACACGGTAACAGCATTTATTATGGACCAAAGCTTTTATCATACACTCCTAGGCTCCTACACACGTTCTGGATTGCATGTGGCTAGAACTCCAGATTTTATACAAATTTGATTATAATGACCCACTGGTTTTAAATTTTAGACTGGGCCTGGGGATTTTAACACGATTCTGAATATAGAAAGTCCTACTTAGACCATAAATATGCTTGTTTTTTTGTCTATGCCTATTTTTGGGCAGTCAAATACACACACACACACACACACACACACACACACACACACACACACACACACACACACACACACACACACATATTTAAAAAATAAATAAATAACTAATTCACACACAATTAGCTAAACCTCTCATAGCCTTAAACTTATGTAAACTTACTGAAGAAACCTATAATACAGTAAATTATTAGGAAACTATGGTGTTTTTGAATAGTATTGGGTTTTTTTTTAAAATAGACAAACTGAATCTTGTGACATGAATAAACCAAACGGTCAATAATTAAAGATAAATCTTTTGATTTTAAACACATTTTTGTATTCATATTTATTTTCTTGTTCTTTTTTTTTTTTACTGTTGTGTTTGTTTTGGTAATTTGTGTCTACTATATATTACAGAACAGGATGACGCTATTAGCATTTCTGACAGAAGGGCTGTGGCAGCTTGTTTGACAGCAATTTTATTGTTTCGTCTGCTTCATTACACCTCTGCTCCTCCCCGGCAGGACAGGATCCATCAGATAGGAAAACCAAGGGAATCTGGAAACGAGCTGCTCCTCCCCGGCAGGACTGGCTTAAAATCCATCAGATAGGAAGACCAAGGAATCTGGAAACGAGCTGCCCAGTAAAGCGGTGCCGCTGCAGTGAGCGGCTGTGCTCTGTGTAGCCAACTCCGTGCTCTGCGCCCTTCAATTCAAAGCTTTGCGAGAACTACTTGCATGGTGCTTGAAAGTTGGCTCATTTGCTATGAGAACTAAAAACCGCAGTATTTCTCACTGGTAATGAATGTCTCTCTCTTTGAATTTGTGGGCTTTATGTTGTCTTTGATGTTTGGCAAACTGGATATTATTAAAAATGTACTTTTAAACTCAGGTAGCCCTGGTTTGGTAGATTAAATTGTGCAAAAGACTCACAGCGATTTGGATTTGATGATTTTTCTTCAAACGGAAATGGATCCAACGTTATCCACCTTACTGCAGTCAGAACAGAATTCCTCTCTTTTAGAAGAAGAGGCGAGAATCGAGACGACTACTAATCAGTTCGTTCAGCCGACATGGCAGGTGACACTTTGGGCCATCGCTTATGCCCTAATCGTGATAATCTCAGTGACCGGCAATGTTACGGTCATTTGGATCATCCTTGCTCATAAGAGGATGCGGACGGTCACCAATTATTTCATTGTCAACCTGGCGTTCTCTGATGCTTCGATGGCAGTCTTCAACACTGTTTTCAATTTCGTCTATGCTATCCACAACGACTGGTACTTCGGGCTTGGGTTTTGCAGATTCATTAATTTCTTTCCCATCACAGCAATCTTTTCAAGCATATACTCCATGACGGCTATCGCTATTGACAGGTAAGCGGCAACTTCAATGCGTGTCTCCCGGTCAGACACTACTGCGCCAATCTCTTTAACATCGCATTACAAGCAATGTGAAAATATTTAAGAAAAGTTGACATCTTTTCTGCGAATTTTTTATTTATTTTGTATCTTACTGCCAAGTAAGTTAGGTACTCTTCTTAAATATTGTTAACAGTGAAGTGAATCCAAAAGTCTTTGCATTAAGAATTTTAGCTTCAATGGATTTCATACTGCAAAAAGGCAAATGTTTACTTCTATAATGTGTATGCGGGGCTTTTTTACAGTGTCCCGTCAGAACTGAATTCTGTTTGATTTACTGTAGTTATTGTAATTGCATCTCTTTCACACCTGAAGTCTGCAGTCACTCTGAGACAAACCGCAACGTATCAGCTACACACAGAAGTGATACATTTGACAGGGGTTAATTGGGTAACTTAAGTATCTTAAGTAAAAAAAAAAAAAAAAAAAAAAAAACATAAAACACCTGGTTGATCAAAAACAGCAGCCAGATGAATTGGGGAGATGCGCAGTCTGCAACTGTATAGACATCAAGGTGAAGGATAAGGAAAATACACAAGTTTTGCCTTAAACGGAAAAGTACACACGTGTAATATTCTGTAAAATAGCCAGACACGAATTTTTATAGCTCAGTATTTCTGCAGCTGCAAAATTACAAAATTAATTTACCACTAGTGCTATTAGCGCTATGCTGGTTAGCATAGTGATTCAACGAAAGGTGGAGAGTACAAAAACGAAAAAAAAAAGAAAAGCTACACTTTCTACTGCTCGCGTTTATGTTGCAATGGTTCTTTTATATGGGACCACATTTTGTTCATATGATGTAGGGTTCTATACAATGTCACAGACCTGTCAACTCTCCCGTTTTTTGGACCCTTCTCCCGGACAACTCCCGGTATAGATTGTTGCTCAAAATTGTACTGTTAACCCCCTTTATGTCAGCTTTATGTCTATTTAATTTCTGCAAATGTCATGTACGGTCTGTGCAGGTTAAGGGGTTAGGACCCTGTGGCAGGCATGCATTCAGTGCGCGAGGCAAGCTCACTATATATATATATATATATACAGACGTGCTCAAATTTGTTGGTACCCTTACAGCTCATTGAAATAATGCTTCATTCCTCCTGAAAAGTGATGAAATTAAAAGCTATTTTATCATGTATACTTGCATGCCTTTGGTATGTCATAGAATAAAGCAAAGAAGCTGTGAAAAGAGATGAATTATTGCTTATTCTACAAAGATATTCTAAAATGGCCTGGACACATTTGTTGGTACCCCTTAGAAAAGATAATAAATAATTGGATTATAGTGATATTTCAAACTAATTAGTTTCTTTAATTAGTATCACACATGTCTCCAATCTTGTAATCAGTCATTCAGCCTATTTAAATGGATAAAATTAGTCACTGTGCTGTTTGGTATCATTGTGTGCACCACACTGAACATGGACCAGAGAAAGCAAAGGAGAGAGTTGTCTGAGGAGATCAGAAAGAAAATAATAGACAAGCATGGTAAAGGTAAAGGCTACAAGACCATCTCCAAGCAGCTTGATGTTCCTGTGACAACAGTTGCAAATATTATTAAGTTTAAGGTCCATGGAACTGTAGCCAACCTCCCTGGGCGCGGCCGCAAGAGGAAAATTGACCCCAGATTGAACAGAAGGATAGTGCGAATGGTAGAAAAAGAACCAAGGATAACTGCCAAAGAGATACAAGCTGAACTCCAAGGTGAAGGTACGTCAGTTTCTGATTGCACCATCCGTCGCTTTTTGAGCAAAAGTGGGCTCCATGGAAGAAGACCCAGGAGGACTCCACTTTTGAAAGAAAAACATAAAAAAGCCAGACTTGAATTTGCTAAAATGCATATTGACAAGCCACAATCCTTCTGGGAGAATGTCCTTTGGACAGATGAGTTAAAACTGGAGCTTTTTGGCAAGTCACATCAGCTCTATGTTCACAGACGAAAAAATGAAGCTTTCAAAGAAAAGAACACCATACCTACAGTGAAACATGGAGGAGGCTCGGTTATGTTTTGGGGCTGCTTTGCTGCGCCTGGCACAGGGTGCCTTGAATCTGTGCAGGGCACAATGAAATCTCAAAACTATCAAGGCATTCTGGAGCGAAAACGTACTGCCCAGTGTCAGAAAGCTCTGTCTCAGTCGCAGGTCATGGGTCCTCCAACAGGATAATGACCCAAAACACACAGCTAAAAGCACCCAAGAATGGATAAGAACAAAACATTGGACTATTCTGAAGTGGCCTTCTATGAGTCCTGATCTGAATCCTATCTAACATCTATGGAAAGAGCTGAAACTTGCAGTCTGGAGAAGGCACCCATCCAACCTGAGACAGCTGGAGCAGTTTGCTCAGGAAGAGTGGGTCAAACTACCTGTTAACAGGTGCAGAAGTCTCATTGAGAGCTACAGAAAACGTTTGATTGCAGTGATTGCCTTTAAAGGTTGTGCAACAAAATATTAGGTTAAGGGTCCCATCATTTTTGTCCATGCCATTTTCATTTGTTTTCTTATTTACAATATTATGTTGAATAAAAAATCAAAAGCAAAGTCTGATTTCTATTAAATATGGAATAAACAATGGTGGATGCCAATTACTTTTGTCAGTTTCAAGTTATTTCAGAGAAAATTGTGCATTCTTAGTTTTTTTGTGGAGGGTACCAACAAATTTGAGCACGTCTGTATATCTATATATATATATATATATATATATATATATATATATATATATATATATATTCAGTGAGTTACAGGAAAATCTATTAGGCCGATCTATTATATTTTATAATACATGGATACCCTTGTGATGCTAATATTAAAGAAGACGAGGTTCAGCAGTGTAGTTCGACTTTTTTAAACGTAGTGTTTCAGTGCTGTACACAAGACGTTCTATGTCGTTATCCATTTCTCCAGTTTCTCTGAGATACGAATGTACCAGCTTTACAATTTTTTTTAACGTATTCTCATTTGTTGAGTATTAATGAACATTTGTGTACTGTGGGTATTGTCGAGTGATTGAAAACGAGACATTTTGTATTTAAATTGAAAGTGATGGTCTCGAGGAGTCGAAAAGAAAAGCTAGCCAAAGAGAAATAGATGATTTTAAAACGACCAGAATACTGTTGCTGTTATGAAATAATAATAATAATAATAATAATAATAATAATAATAATAATAATAATAATTTTTCTGGTCAGATAACAGTATTAATTGCTTCAAAATAAACAGCATGCGAAAAATACTCTTAACTTGACTTTTTTGTTGTTTTTTTTGACAAATTAAAAAACAACGTGTTGAAGGGGCTATAGTATTATTAAGGAGTTAATGATAAATTAGAAATAATAAACCTCAACCACTGAGTCGTTTCCTTGTCTTGAGGGGTGAAGAGGTAACTGATTTGCGCTAATAACTAAATTAAGTTTTTTTTTTTTTTTTTTTTTAATCACGAGATTGACTCTAGTTTTTTTTTCAGGTACTTTTGACTTTTCTGTATATACAACTCCAAAATTATTCCACACAATAGAACTCTAACAAAACAGCTAGTTGGTTTTTCAAATTTCTCCTCTCACACAGCACACAAGCAGGCAGCGCCGCAGAAGAGAAAGACCAACAGCACAATGCCAACTGAAACACCCACACAACCACATGCTTTCTCGTTATCCAATGGCCAAATAAAGAAACAAAAACGTAACATACAAGTGTTATAGCTGGGCTTCTGGGTGGTGTAGTTTTGAAAGCAATCCATTATTTTTAATAGGAGAATAACAGCTGTAAAGACAGTGTGCGCAGTTGGGCCTATGCACCTCCCCCCCACCCCCTCTTATATAGGTATTCACTTCAATTCAAGCCACTAAGATTTTAGTGACAGGTATGCAATGTGTATAACCCAAACAATCGGTTTCTAAATAGAACCATTACGGTGCCACCAATATCGGATACTCCTGTTTGGGACTAACTTCATGCATTGCTCTTTCCCAATAAAAGAACTAGGGCAAAATTGGCAAACATTACATTTGAGTTGCTCTTTCTTTATAGAGCTGGCGCAGTCAGATTACTGCACGGCACAGCGGTGGCTTAGCCTGAGCCCAGTTGTCCCCGCTGTAGCTGCGCACCCTCGTATACTGGTTTGGCTTCCATTGACTCGCCCCGTTTAATATATATATATATATATATATATATATATATATATATATATATATATATATATATATATGTATATATATATATATATATATATATATATATATATATATATATATATATATATATATATATATTTCGTTCTGTTTGATATTTTATTTTATATATATATATATATATATATAAAAAAACTATATATATATATATTTGGTATATATTCTTTAAGTCTTTTGGGGTAATGGCCAGCTTTGCACACACAGTGTCGGAGTGATTTTGGCCCATTCTTCTTGGCAGATTTGCTCCAGGTTGTTGGGTTCTCAGCGGAGGAAAATTTTCAAA
The DNA here is from genome assembly GCA_036884735.1 of Huso huso. Lineage (NCBI taxonomy): Eukaryota > Metazoa > Chordata > Actinopteri > Acipenseriformes > Acipenseridae > Huso > Huso huso. The sequence goes on along the minus strand of CM072668.1, from coordinate 21,542,343 downwards.
TAAGACACTCATAAGGACTTTGACTGGGCCACTGTTCCTTTTTTGGGCCACTGAAAAGTTTGGCTGTTTATTATTCAAGCTCTTATGAATGGTATTTTTTATTTTGCTTTTCTTCCTTCAATTTTAACAATGGATCTCCCACAGCTCTCTGTAGGGATGGTGTGTCTTGAGCATGGGCAGTGTTGGTTTGCAGTTTTGGCCAAAGAGCTCTATCTTGGTCTCATCTACCAGAAAACCCCCTCTCTCACTCTCATTGGATGGTATTTTTTGAGTAACGGCTTCTTTCTTGCCACCCTCCCATACAGACCAGTGTTATGCAGAGCTTCCACCCTGACTGTTACCTCTTGATATGGTTGACTGGTGCATTTGCCATACCTATTCCAAAGTGATTGTTGGCCTCTCTGTGGCTTCACACAGTGTTCTTGTCTGAGCGCAGAGTTTTGAGGGGACGATGCCTGGGTGGTGTGACACACTTCCTGATTATTGACCAACTGTGACTGGGATATCCAAACACTTAGATATTAGACCCTTTCCTTAGATGCATTTGTATTACACATACAGAATGCTCTTTGGTCTTCAAAATTACAGTGTGATCCTTCAACAGTGGGGTTTTATCATATTCCCCTTTAATGGTTCACAGGTGGAGGCCAATGGTAAGGTAACATTGAGCACTTTCACAAAACTGTCCCACAGCCTGGGTTGAATACCCAACAGTTTTTATTTTTCTTAAAAATATTTCCCAACATAAAACACTGCCCCAATAATTGATTTTGAGTTTCAAAATAAAATATCAAACAGAACGAAATTTCAATGTACCATTTGTAATTCAGCCTGGGAAGAACTGGCCCTTTTGTACCTGTATATATATATATATATATATATATATATATATATATATATATATATATATATATATATATATTGCAGTGGGTTCTCAGCGGAGAAATGAAGCACTATAAGGTAGTTCCTTTGGGGCTGAAAAGTACTGTTTATTATTCAAGCTCTTATGAATGGCTTTCTCTTTTAGGATGGTGGGCAGCCCCTCTCAGGTTCCTGGTACCTCATTTGCATACCTATTCCACCATTCACACAGTGTCGTCAGCACTGGGGGAATGACACTGTCTGGCCAGGAGGTGTGTACAACAATGGTTCCCCCGTAAGTCTCTTCCACATTGTCCCACGCTGGAGCGGTCACCTCGGGCAAAAGTAGCGGTGGGGTGCTGCGGTTCTGGGCAGCTGCGAGTTCGTAGCACTGGGGTCAGGCCGGTGCTTCCCATGAACGTGGGCTTGTTCTGGGCAGCTGGTCCACTTGTGGGTGGTGGGGTGGTGGGGTGCGTCACTCCGTTGACTCACTGGGGCTGGCCGGGTTACACGTGGATTGTGTGCCGAGGTACGGTGCTAGGTGATCCCGGTGTAACACTACTTTCCGGCCTGAGGGGGGGGCATCTGTATTCTATACACCACTTCTCCGACTCGCTCTAGTACCTTGCAAGGGCCTTCCCAGTGATTTTCAAGTTTGGGTCCGAAGACCCAAACCTGTTCTCCCGGCTCAAAGGCTCTCCCCCACTCGTGCACATCATAGTTGCGCTTCTGGCGCATTCCAGCTACCTGCAGTTGTTCTCGGGCTGCCTTCCCAGCATCAGGAGGGCAGGCATGCAGCCAGTGGAATCCTGCACTGCGCTGCGGTATGCCAATGCCATCAGAATGAGCTGCAGCTGTAGATCACAGTCTTTCTGTTGTGTGCTGATGACCATGGCGAGCTGTGCTTCCAGTGTACGGTTGAAACGTTCCACCAGCCTGTCGCTTTGAGGTCGAAGGGGGGTGGTTCTGGTCTTCCGTATCCCCAGGCGCTGGCAGACATCCACAAACACCCAGCTCTCAAAGTTTCGTCCTTGGTCCGAATGCAACTCTTGGGGTATACCGAAGAATCCATCAAGCAGGGCATTGGCTACAGTGGTGGTCCCCCCCTCCGTCCCCCACTCAACTCAGCCCAGCTTACTTACCCGTACATCAGCGTTTCTTTCTTTCTATTGTGCTTGAGGTCCCCAGCCAGAATCTTTCTGCCTCAACCACAGCCAGTTGCTGCTCCTCTCTGCTGCTTCAGATAAATTCTTCACTGTGCGACGCAACTCTTGGCCACTGAATCCGACATCTCTGATAAACCGGCTTGTAGAGTGTGCCACAAATCCTCGACAACCCACCTCCACTGGGTAAACCCGGACTCTCCATCCTTGCTGTTCCGCTTCAGTGGCTAGTTGAGCATACCGCAGTTTCTTCCTCTCATACGCCTCATCTACAGCATCCTCCCATGGCACTGTTAACTCTATCAGGTGAACAAGGCGTGCTGATCCAGACCACAAGACAATATCTGGTCGAAGGTTAGACATATTTTATATTTTGTCAAGGTCTTTTTCAGTTGATGATGATTTCAAAAATGCACTTGATTCAATGTACACTACCTATACAACATTTTGAGGCCTGGAAAGAAGAGTTACATTAGATCAATTAATCAAATAATTAGACCAAGGAAGTAACTGAGAGCTCAAAAGCCAGAAGACACTGCAGCCCTCCAAGACACCCCTGCTGTAGACTCCTGAAATAGCTGGAGGGCCTTAGAGGAAGTTCCAGGGGTTGTGATGCCTTAGTCCAGGGGTAGGCAACCTCGGCTCTTCCAATCCATCCCACTGCAGGACTTTGTTCCAACCAGACCCTTAATTAATTTTTAACCTCCAACAGGGTCAATTATATAATTAAGGGTCTGGTTGAAACAAAGTCCTGCAGTGGAATGGATTGGAAGAGCCAAGGTTACCTACCCCTGCCTTAGTCTAAACCCTAGTCCTGGAGAGCTCCAATCCTGCAAGTTTTATAGGTATCTGTCATCAATGGCTAAAGATCTGGAACACCTGTTAATCTTGACTAATTAAGCCAATAATTGGTGCAATTAAGTAACTGAGAGCTTGGTTGAAACAAAAATCAGGATACCCTGTAGCTCTCCAGAACCAGGGTTGGAGACCACTGGCCTAAAGCCTTAGAGTTGGTTGGCATGATACATTTTATCCACATTGGTGAGAGAGGTCTCCACATCGACCACCCTTTTTACCAATGACTCAATGGTGGTTGCATCCTCCAGCAGCTTTCCTATCGCGTCCAAGATCATCAACAGCTCAGACCCATGAGGAGAGGCCGCGCCCACGGGCCCAGCAGAAAGAACAGGGACGTCATTCCCGGAACACGGTGCAGCAGCTGGGTTATGGCTTCGGCTTCGGTTTCGACATTGTCTCGATGTTAAGCACAGATTAATACAAATGTGTGGCAAAAGATATACTATATAGATGTAGTTTACTGGTATTTGTGATAAATTCAGAGGAGCCGTGTCTCAGTTCATCTTCACAGCATGGCCACCAACCGGAAGTCTCTCAGTGCTTTAACATACTAAGAATTGGCTCTCATGCACCATTAGTTATAAGAAAGGCTTACAGGCAAGTATTACTAATGCTCCCAAAACCACCCAGGGGCCCACACCCACCCACCCAGTCTCATAAAGGGCACACGTCTGTGGAATATAAATCCCCTCCATTAATAACCAATGGGAACGACCTCAAGCTATTAAACAAGGTTGTGTTTTTGTCTTACACCTTCTTCTATAACCACTTTTACCTGTCAATACTGCACATGAAAATACTGTACAGGAATGCATTTAATACAGCTATGTGCCTCAAGAGGTCTGACACCATTGTATTCATTATGCTACTGTGGGATTATGGGTTTATTTCAATTTCAAGAAAACGGATAAGGCTTTTAGTCACTCTCTTGAAAAAGGTTTACTACTGCATAACAAAAATACAACTGAGTGTCATAAACAGGGTTTATCTTTTTTTTTTTTAAATATACCAAAAAAATATATATATAATATACAGTGCACTTTTGCAATGGCTTCAAACATAAAGATATGAAACTGTATAATGGCATCTAAAAAATTTATTGGATATTTCAGTATCACTGTGGTTTCACCCCTTATTTTCATATTTTGCTGACATGACATCTTTTGTGGTGTTTTTTAAATTTGATAAACCAGTACACACTAATCCATTGCAGGTTCATGTAATGCTGGTCTGATAAGGATTATGTTAGGTTTTCTTGAGGGTAGTACACTTCCCATGATGTAAACCATTCCACCATGTTTGACAGTGGGCCCAAAACCATGTTCTGATGAGTTGAAACAGGGGTCTCAACCAAGCATCATGTCATCTGACAGAGCGTTTTTTTTTTCTCCCAAATATACTATATATCTTTAGTATATATAAAGGTAAATATATATATATATATATATATATATATATATTTATATAGATATATATATATATATCGTATGCATTGAACAAAGAAACTTTTTGTATCAACATTACCCAAACAATTATCCTGGTGTGTTCCTTGTTCTTCATATGAAACGGACCTCTGAGACTATCACAGTGCAGGTGCATTTGTGACTTGATTACCATATGTCCCATTAGTCATTTATAAATTGATTAGAAGAACTTCTGGAGTTTTTGCTTTTTTCAGTTTTTTATTTGTTAAAAAGTTTGAAATATCCATCCCCCCATATTCTTCACAAAAATTACAGTTTCAAATGTTTGGTTAAATAACAAGGGGCGAATTCCAGGATCTCTAATATATATATATAGGTTCATTGAACAGAAACTCAACATTACTTCCTGGGCTTTGTGACATCCCCATAAACTCCAGCAGCCTTTCATAATGCTCCAGCAGCCTTATAATGCTTTTTTGTCTATTAAATTATTGATCACAAAAAAATATTGCCTAAATATAGGGGCAGTCTGCGATGTCTTGTCAGATTTTAAGTTGTTTTTGGTTAATCTGTTTCAGGTACATGGCTATTATCCACCCTTTAAAGCCCAGGCTGTCATCCACCATCACAAAGGTGGTGATTGCAGTGATTTGGCTCTTAGCGTTCTTGCTCACCTTCCCACAGTGCTTCTACTCCATAACGATTTTCTACGACCCGCGGACGATCTGCCTGGTGGACTGGCCTGATGACTATGGTGGTAAACATCAGCTAATGTGAGTACTTCCACCTGTGCCTTCAGACTCACTGGAAGCCGTGACAAAGGGTAATGACTCATTAGCAGCTTCTTCTGAGCTTTTTGTTTGTGTTTTCTCTTGTTGTAGAAGAGATGACATATTGTGCAGTTTGGGTATTTAATCATTTGTTACCAATACATTTAGACAGCTAAATAATTGAAAACACAGGGAGTCAGTATTAATGGGCACCACTGTATACTGCAGTTTGATTGATTATCACCCGAACAGGAATTAACAGAGCATTTCTATTACTGAATCTGTTCATAAGTTTGAATTTGTAATGCCATAGCAGAAAAATGATACCCTACTGTGCAATATCTATATCAAAGCATGTTACATTTGTCCCTGGTAAACTCACGACAGCCATGCAGGGTGAGTCATGCAGCCAGGGCTGTGCCAAGTTACCAATGTTCACTGGGCTTTCCACAGGGAGCATTGGCTTTGGTGCTTCCCTGGGTTAGGGAGACAAATCGGAAGGAACTGTTTCTCCCTACTGGCCATTCACTGGCCATTCTGGGTGCAAAGAGACAATTGGATTGGTCATGGGACCAGAGGATGGCTACTGTTCCCCTGAGCTGTTGTGGGAAATTCACGACAGCCATGCAGCCATGTTAGATACGAGTGCAATGTGCTTTAAAAGGGTTTCAGATATACTGTACCATAATTTATTGAAGGTGATGTAATGATCCTTTACTACCTAGTTACTGTACCTTTTACATAATGTATGTAGTTATTTTGTGCCACCTATTGGGTAGTTGAGAAGAGGGCAGAGAGCTGTGTAGATGTGCCTTGGATGTATGTGGAGTAACGCGGGTTAACTAGTGGGCTAAATAAGAGAAGAACTTGAGTCTGACCTGGATGTTACAGAATGAAACTTGTGGAACTAGGCTACGTATGATCTGAAGCATTGGACTATGAAAATAAATGTGCTCTGTAGTTGTATCTACAAGCCATGTCTGGAATTTCTGTACTGCCTTCTGGCCTGGATTAACATAGAACCAGCCTGCCCATTATTACAGCGAGAATATCCACTTCAGCCACAGTTTGCATAATTGTACCATGTTAGGTTTCCTATGTATTTTATAATATTCTACTATTTCTACTACCAGAGTTAAGGTGGGATCATTCACCTGCTCCCATCTAAATTCTGAGCTAGATGTAAACTCTGGATCCACCAAAGAGGGAGTACTAGGCAGCTCACCCACCGGGTCCTCACCCCATTCTTCACTGCTAGTGCTTATATCACATTGTACACCTATCCCTTTCTGGGTTCGTTTTTCTCCTATTGAAACACATTTAGCTGGAGGACCCAGTTCCTTGTCTCGACGTCTTTCTTGATGTGATATATTTCTAATGTATCCAAATTTCTTTTTTTAAATGGAAACAATTCACACAGGTCAATATCAGACTCGCCCCCTTCTGGTAGACTGGAGCTGTCTCTCAGAGGAAGCAGGGTGGAGTCTTCCAGTGGCAGTGAGTCATTGGGTAGTGGAAGGGTGTTACCTTGAGGAATCAATGGTTGTTCTTAGGGGCTAGCAGGGAGGTTTCCAGGGTCAGTTGGTTAGACTGGCCCAGGTTCTCCACAAGATTACCTCTAGCTTCTCCGGGCAGGTACAGGGAACTGTCATGACCCCAAAAGGAACTCCCAAGACACCTACCTGACTCATCAAGACACTGGCAACCCCCACCCAAGTCTTCCCTGGTTTCAGCTCCTTGCGGCCCAGGCGGAATGGACGAAGTCTGCAATAACCTTGGGTAGCCTGGGATAGTTGGATAATATTTAACATCCCCATGTATGCAGGTGACCCCGGTTTCAAAGTTATGGTCCCATAGCTTCTCTGGATCTAGTTTCATATCAACAAGTGTTAAGGCACTTACGTATAGTAACCCCAGACACACTTATGACACCGCAGTGGTAATTTCCCATATAGTAACCCCAGACACACTTATGACACCACAGTGGTAATTTCCCATATTACATTACATTTGCTCATCAGCTTGTGTACAATCCCGGGCCATATGACCGATTTTGTGGCATCGGTAACAAATACTTATGTATTTGGGGTTTGTATGGTAAACAAATGGTTCTCCTCTGGATTTTTGAGTTTCTTCAATTCTTGAGGGGGTGGAAACACCCCATGGTTTCCGTGTGGCTCCCTGCCACCAAGTTTTCTAGGTTTGCAGCTGTGGTTCCTTAGCCAGCTCTTCGGTGGCCAATTGTCTTTCTACCAGTCTTATGACCTGTTCTAAGCACCGTGAGTCTCCTTGTCCCACCTATTTCCTGAGTTGGGCCGGTAGAGCACGTAGGAACTTATCCATTACCAGGATTTCCAACATCTTGGCGGTGTTGTTGACCTCTGGTTTGAGCCACCTTTTAGCCAAATGCAGCAAATCAAACTTTTCTTTTTGGTAAGACCAGGCATGACATTTTTGAGCTTGTACAGCTGCTGCGACTCCAGCTCTGGCAAGGATCTTTTGTCTTTAGCTGTTGGAAATTATTTGCAACTGTAATATCCAGATCAAAATATGTTTTATGCGCATCTCCACGTAAAAATGGAGCAAGTAAGCATGCCCACTGCTCTTGGGGCCAGGCTTCACGAAGGGCAATCCTCAGGGGTCTGCTTATGTAGCAGATGCGTGGGTCTATTGACCTGGGATGGTGGAGTTCGTCATTCCTCTCTCTGCGCTTTTAACTCCAACAATATTTGTGTGTTAATCTCTTGCTGCCACCAATTATCCTGTTGTTGTTGCAGGCTTTCCTCTCTTATGGTCTCTTGCTGGACTGCCATGGTGTGCATGAGGGCTTTAATAACGTCCTCCATAGCAGAAGTGGCTTCATTTTACAGTTTGTAAATTTTTTGGGGGAATTGACTAATCTTCAATTTCACAATCCCACTCTGACACCATCTGTGACAAGGTCACTGCTGTACCTTGTAATAACCAGACTGCACAGTTTTATTTTATAAGCCACCTGGCGTGTTTATTATTTACAGAGTGCAAAAACCCTGCTTCCCCAATATGTACAACAGCAGCTGTCAGGATATTGAGCTGCTATCTCTTTAACCCTTTGCGGTCCTATGTCGGACCAGGTCCGACATTACAATTTCCCCTTTCCGGTCCGATGTCATCAAAAAGACGTAAAACACAGGTCTCTAGTCGTTTTTTCTCCGGAAAAAGCAGAGAAAAACAATCAATGGCCGAGTGAGATATAAGAGTGATATTCTTCCGCATCCAGCGCTCAAAGAATATCACAGACATTTGCAGAACTTTTTGAGATGTTATAGTAATAAAATAATGACTTGGATCGCATTATTGAGGAGTTTAGTGATAAAACGAGTGATCAGGAGATGATTTATCAGTATGCACGACTATAAAGAGGTATATGAAAAATACAGCGAACAAGCGGTGGGGCGGGGCGAGGCTGGAGATGCAGTACTGAGTGTCCTGTTGATATGCAGTGCCTTTTAAACCTGTTTTACTGTGGAAAAAAATACTTTTAAACAGCGTGTCTAAAACCAGTATTAACGTGAGGTTCAGAGTGGTACTCACACTGTTTGCATTGATAATCCAAGCGGTTCTGTGTCCCTTCTGTGTTGCAGCAGCTTCTGGTGTCGTCAGTGCAGATTCTTTGCTTATCCAGCCTCCTGGCTGAACACGACCCACTCGCTTTCTTTTTGGGCTTGTTTGAAACCGCACCCACGGTTGGAATTCTCCTTTTTATTTATTGGCACTTTTATTATTTATTATTATTATTATTATTATTATTATTATTATTATTCTTTATTTCTTAGCAGACGCCCTTACCCAGGGTGACTTACAGTTGTATACAAAAAATACATATCAAGAATTACAGTACAATTAAGAGCAAGATACAAAATACAATGACTTCAGTCTTAATAAAAGCAAATACAAAACACAGTACGGTTTGATATCAGGGCAGTTCAAGAGCAGATAACATTGTTGATATTTACATCAGGGTTAGATACGAGTGCAAGTGAAATACAAAATACTACAGATTGGGTTAAGTGCAGGATTAAATACAGTAAAATAGAGAGCAGATAAGTGCAAGTTAAAGTGCATTAAAGGCAGAGTGCTATATTGTCCAGAAGGGAAAAGTTGAGTTTTACAGGTGTTGTCTGAAGAGTTGTGTCTTGAGGAGGCGTTGGAAGGTGGTCAGGGACTGGGCAGTCCTGACATCCATAGAAAGGTCGTTCCACCACTGCAGGGCAAGGGTGGAGAAGGAGCGGGCTCTGGAGGCAGGGGAGCATAGAGGAGGTACAGCCAGTCTTCTAGTGCAGGCGGAGCGGAGAGGTCGGGTGGGGGTGCAAGGAGAGATGAGGATCTGGAGGTAGCTGGGTGTAGTCTGGTCAAGGCATCGGTAGGCGAGCACAAGAGTCTTGAACTGGATGCGAGCGGTGATCGGGAGCCAGTGGAGTGAGCGGAGCAGTGGAGTTGCGTGGGAGAACCGAGGCAGAGAGAACACCAGGTGAGCAGCGGAGTTCTGGATGAGCTGGAGCGGACGGGTGGTGGAGCGGACAGGTGGTGGACCGGGGAGGCCGGCCAGGAGGGAATTGCAGTAGTCTAGGCGGGAGAGTGCCAGGGCCTGGACCAGGAGTTGCGTGGGGTAGTTGGTGATGAAGGTTTGGATTCTTCGTATGTTGCTCAGGAAGAAACAGCAGGGGTGTGCTAGAGTAGAGAGGTGCTGGGAGTAGGAGAGGCAGGGGTCCAGGGTTACTCAGAGGTTCTTGGCTGAGGAGGAGAGAGACAGCATGGAAGATTCCAGAGGAATAGAGATAGAGAGGGGGAAGAAAAGGAGGTCAGATTTAGAGAGGTTGAGTTTGAGGTGATGCGAGTGCATCCAGGAGGAGATAGCAGACAGACAGGTAGAGATACAAGAGGGGATGGTGGGGTCAAAGGGGGTGAGGAGAGGAAGATCTGGGTATCATCAGCATAGAAATGGTATGAGAGGTGTTAAAGAGTTTGCGGATATCAGAGATTTTAGAGGAGAAGAAAGAGGCAAAGTCATCAGAAGAGATAGAGGAGGGGGGAGGAGGGAGGAGGGTTAAGGAGGGAAGAGAAGGTAGAGAATAGTTTCCGGGGGTCGTTAGTGGTGAATTGGATAATAGATTGGAAATAGGAGCGTTTAGCAGAAGTGAGAGTAGAGGAGAAGGAGGAGAGGAGGGAGCGGTAGAGGTCTAAGGCAGCAGGGAGTTTGGTTCTCTTCCATTTCTTTTCAGCAGAGCGCAGTTTGGTTCTTGCTGAGCGGAACAAAGAGGAGAGCCAGGGTTGGGGAGGGGAGGGACGGGCAGGTCGGGAGGTGAGGGGACAGAGGGAGTCGACGGAGGAGGTGAGGGAGGAGAAGAGGGTGGAGGTAGCAAAGTCTACAGAGAGTTGGAAAAAGGAGTCGATAGAAGGGATGTGAGAGAGCGATGGAGGCAAGGACAGAGGGGGAGAGACAGCAGAGGTTACGGCGGGAGGTGGGGGTAGGTGGAGTAGGGAGAGAAGGGAGAGACAGAGAAAAATAGATGAAATAGTGATCAGAGAGGTCCATAGGGGTGACAGAGAGGGTGGAGGAGCAGCAGGCCCTGGAGAAGGTGAGGTCCAGTTGATGGCCAGCTTTGTTGGTAGGAGGGCATAGAGAGAGAAAAGTTGAAGGAGTAAAGGAGAGGAAGGAATCCGGCGGAGTGTGTGGGGTTGGAGAGATGGATATTGAAATCACCCAACATTACAGATGGGGGAGACACAGAGGGGAGGGAGGAGAGGAGATAGTCGAGTTCATCGAGAAAGTGAGTGAGAGATCCAGGGGGACAGTACAGTACAATTAGCAGGAGTTGACAGGGAGAGATTAGTTGGACAGCGTGAAATTGTTCAGAGCTGTGGTTGATTGAAGTGAATTTAGATAGCATGGAAACTGGACCAGCTCTAGACCTGCAGGACAGTATAAATTGGCAAACAGTGTCTTAGAACGCCAGCCGTTCTAAGCGCCAGCTGTCTGAGCTGTAGCAGTCTAAGGACCACATGTCCAAGGGCAGTCTGAGATGTGGCAGTCTAAGGGCCACATGTCCAAGAGCAGACTGAGTTGTGACAGTCAGAGAGAGAAAAGGTAGAGCGAGGACCTTAGTACAATTGAATGCTTGTTGCTGATGTAACTACATTAGCTGGTTGAAGGAATTCATTTTATTATTATTATTATTACATTTCTTCAACCAGCTAATGTAGTTACATCAGCAACAAGCATTCAATTGTACAAAGTGTCAGCAGTTACAAGAACGTGTTGTTTCTCAATCGGTTAAAGTACCAAACCTTTCTATTCAATTCTTTAATCTGCACACATGCAATCTCTCCAGCACTTCCTGGTTCACCCCCCATGTGGCTTTTCAAGCTTCCTTATATTCCAATAGCAGGCTGGACTTCCTGTCCCCTAATCCTGGCTGTCACAAGAGCTCAATCACTCATGACTGCCTTTTCCCACACAGTGACAATTAGTGGTGAGAACAAATATTGCCAGACATATGTAGTGTTCTCCGACGATTTTGCCACAATATATGTTTATTTTTTTGGCAGGGCAACTTTTCGGACTCATAGAGTTCACACATACTGTTTTAAAATTTCAATTAAAAATTGTGACCGAAGGGGGTGTCTAACAGTGTTGTGAACATCATGCCTCTGTTGGTTTCACTGTATTTGTTTTGTTCTGTTCCAGGTATCAGATTGCTGTAATAATCCTGATCTATCTGCTGCCCCTGCTGGTGATGTTGGTCACATACAGCATCGTGGGAGTGACGCTCTGGGGAGGTGAAATCCCGGGTGCCTCGTCCGAGCACTATCAGAATCAGATCCAAGCAAAGCGCAAGGTTGGGGCTTTGGAAACCAAATATCCAAATCTGAAAGTTCAGCTGTTAACTACAGCTGTGAAAAGCAGTTTTGAATTCCTTTGAGACAAAAAAAAATATAGAATTGAAGTAACTTTGAAAACGCAATACATGCAAAGGACAAGAGTCTATCCCATATGTATAAGGTTTATACATTTAAAATATATAGCTTTATAATACCTGCATTTTACATATATGAAATGTATATTTTCATATAAATTTAATATATTTAAAATTTGTGTTCTATCCATATAGGATAAGATTGGAATTTTGCCTACAAGTAGGGTTGTCTCCAGGCCAAGTGCAAATTAATTGATTGATGCAGTGATGCAATAGACTATGCACATCTGCAAATATAACCTGTGGTAGTTCCATTAAAGGTGAAACAACTTCATTGATAAATATTTCATTTTTGTCCATCACTTGTAGGCAAAATTCCGAACCATAAAGGCACTTGTCCTTTATGTGGTCAAATAACACGTTGGGATCCACTAAACCGATGTAAACTGTGTGAGTGTTGTGTCCAACTATCCAGCAACAATAATGGGAAAGCAGAATGAGCTGTGTGTCTTCTAAGACCTCTCTTTTTCTTCTGCCATTTCACAGGTTGTCAAAATGATGATTGTTGTCGTGGTGACGTTTGCCTTGTGCTGGCTGCCTTTCCATGCCTACTTTATCCTGGGAAGCTTCAACAAAGACATCTACAAGCAGAAATACATCCAGCAGGTGTACCTGGCCATCTTCTGGTTGGCCATGAGCTCCACAATGTACAACCCCATCATCTACTACTGCCTCAATCAAAGGTATGCCAATCAGGGGGTATTGTGTGAATCATGGCATGAATATTATTATGATTGTATCATTGGTTTCCAAGAATATTACATGTAAAGAATGGTACAGAATTTCAGGTTACTATATTGTATAAAACTTTCCTGTGTGGTGTTCAGAAACGTATTACTTACCATAGCCGTGTCCAGTTCTGTATTATTGAAAATGCTTAAAATAAGTAATATGACACAACTGGGTGTGTGTCATTGTGGGATATCACCACACCTTAGATGCACTAAATCACAACCACACACACCCCGGAGAGCCATATTGTGACTATGACAATGGCTATGAGGTAGTTTATAAAAACTAGCAAAAATAGGTTTCAGGAGAACCATGGCAGTGTTGTGATTCATCGCCATGGCTACCATGTCCCATAGCCCATTGAAACAAATCAGAGGATGATCGTTACCATTGTATAATATTTGTTATAACATGGTGTCAGGATGTGAGGGGTGTGGGGTGGATGGTGATGTCAGAACCAGGAAGCAGTACATAAACACACTGAAATACGGCGCCAAAACTGCAGTGGCAATGCAGCATCTTTATTAATTATAAACAAAACAAAATAAAACAAAACACTTTCAAAATACAAAAAAGGGCACACAGGCCAAAACAACACAAAGCGAAAATAAACTATAACAAATGAGTACCTACAAGTTGGTAGCAATTGTAGATTTAGATTCTTCTCTTACTTTCTCTCCCGAGCTCTTCCAAACTCTTCCTACGCTCTCTCCCCATGCTCTGAGAGCGAGACCTTATATAGCAGGTGGTCAGGTGCTAATGAGACAATTGGCAATCACTTATCTCCTGACCACCTACATTCCACATGTGTAAGCAGGGAGAGGAAGTTAACCCTCTCCCTGCCGAAACAAACAATAACATGTTTACCCATCTGCACCCACAAATACAAATCATTAGTAACAATAGTACATATTTAAATAATAATAATTGCAAACCAAACAATAATAAATCATAATAATAATAATAAAAAATTGCAATAATAAAGTCAAAACAAACAGCCATAATTATAATGAAAATAATACTAATAATAATACAGATAATATAGTGCACGTTTATACAAAGGGGTGGGGCTCCCCGTCACACATGGCAAGCAACATTACATTACATGGAGCGTGTATGATTTTCAATTGCTGTGTGTATGTTTTTGTGATTATAAGCTAAAACATACACTCGGCAAACAAGAAGCTGTTTATAATTTCAAAACACTATTGAACGTTACTTCTGGTGAGCTGGGAGCTCAGAAGCGTGGCTAAGCCCCCCGAAACTCGCCCTGTCTCAGACCCAGAGGCAATCCCCAAAGCCCCAGTGTTACTCTGTGCTTTTCTTATCATTGATTTATTTGACTTAATAAATAATCAATTCAAAATATAAAAGAAACATGTTTTTTTTGTTAATGTCTGGTTAGTAATTTTAGTAAATTGTAAATGGATTAGTGAAATATGTATACAAGTTGAATCCAAGACTATGCTATGCGTATAACTTTATCATGTTATGTGAATATAGTTCTTAGAATGGCCTCTTTTGCACGCTTTCCATCTCTGTAGCTCCCTGTGAATAGGATGGCTGCAGGGCTGACGTCAGACCAGGGAAATTAACCCAAAACAAGTAATGGCGGGGCGAAACTGAGACGCTATGGTGCTCAGTGTTTATTAAATAATAGAAAATAAATAGGTTTACAAAACAAAAGACACTTTCAAACAAAAAAGCACGTTGGCCAAACAAACAAACAATAAACAGTAACAAGTAGTATGCTGGTTGCAAAACCAGCATAGGTAGCAATTGTTAACTTTTTAAATTATCTTTCATCTTTTGCCTCCTGTCTCCACTCTCATTCTCCACTTACAAACACTCTCTCTACCCGTGCAGTCAAATTGCACCTCTTTTTATATTATGGACAAGGGGTTAACTAGCGAGTAATTATCTTATTACCATAGCCTGCACGAGTTTAATAAGGATGCGTGACTAAGAGAAGAAAGTATGCTTGTTGATAATAAAATAAATGCCTCTTCCTTTCGATTTGTGTTCTTCCCTGACAGATTCCGGTCGGGATTCAGACAGGCATTCCATTGGTGCCCGTTTGTGACAGTGACAGAGGAAGACAAGCAGGAACTCCAGCACACAAAGACTTTCAGGATGAAGCGCAGTTACCGCTCCAAAACGACCACTGTGGTCAATCAGAACTCAGCTGACCAAAACTCAGATGACATCAAAGCTCATCAAAGCTTAAAACCAACACTGGATGTCATTTCCGGGATTAGGGATACCTTATTTATGTAAAGGATTTTGATCTCTCTGTCTTAAGTACCTGTACTGGGAAAGAAAATAGTGAAGAGGTAGGCACGGCTTGTGCTGTAAGGTCGACAAATACTTGCATGTGGAACATACATGTGTCTCTCTGTTATTAATTCAGCCTTTGTGTTTGCCTTCAAGATGTCTAGAGCATAAACAGGCAAAATTGATTTTTACTATGAGACCGGGAATACGCTTATAGAAGCTTAATATTCACTGTGCTATAAAAGGGTGTGTTTTATTGTACTAGGCTGGTTTCCAAAACCCTAAATAGCACTAATTTTGGACTACCATGTTGTGATAGGATGATGTCACTGGCAATGGTGTTTAGACCAGAGAAGGGAGATTCAGACACAGAAGATACAGTAAAGTGCTAATGCGCATGTTTAATTATACACAAACAAAAATAACACTGGACAGAAACTCTAAACAAAACACATTTAACAAAATAACAGGCGGGTCAAAATAAAAGGCTATAAAATGATTATTATTATTATTTATTTCTTAGCAGATGCCCTTACCCAGGGCAACTTACAGTCGTAAACAAAAAATACATTTCAAGAATCACAGTACAAGTATTAATACAATTAAGAGCAAGATAAAATGCCAAATCTACAAAAACTGTCAAGAAAAACTGAAGGAAACTGTTGAATGAAAAACAGACTGGCAGCTACTAACAAGGAACGCGCACATCTATTGTTTTGAGCCTTTTAGTTCATAGTATTTTTATTACCGAATGGAAATATATCCCTGAATAAGATTTCAGTTTGAAACTTACACAATTTACCACTGCCCCCCCCACCATAGAAATGTCAAAATACAGAACCGTTTACCTTTACAAGAAAGGAGAGCTGCACCTTTGCCATAACCCACTATTTTCTTTAATGCCATCTCAACCTGTGTCACCTGATCTGACAGTAGGGTTGCCAACAGGCTCCAGAATCTCAGGACACTTTAAGGAAAGTCAGGTTTTGTAACTCACCTCTCTAAACTGCAGTGTATTCCGTAAAGTGACTGTGAATTGTGCGAACTGTCGCTAAATTAATTGAATTGTTTTACTTAGTTGTTACCAAAAGCACACACGTGCCTGCGAGGATCGTTTCCATCAATCAGACCTATACAGCAGCTGATTGGCTTTCTGAGTCTCTGACTGGGCGGGACTGTGTGAAGCAAGAAATATTAAACAAATAGAAACTTTGCCTGCTGCCACAAGGTTAAATGAAAGAGTGCAGGTGAGTGCAAAGCTATCTATAATAATGGTGTTGCACCATTTTGATAGATATTGTTTACTGTATAAAGAAAATCAAGCAATACGGTTAATCGTTGTTACAAGGCTGTCCAGATAGAATCGCCACCACAATTAAACAATTAAATACATTTACTAAAACTGCTCAAGCAATTCACACTCATTGTTGACAACCCTATCAGAGAGCTATGAGGAAATAATGACCGTGATGAGTGACTTGAATCTCCCTGCGAAATAAAACCCACGTTGATTTAAATGCACCGTATGTGTAACACATATCAAATAGGCTACGAAATAGTTTAAAATATATTTTAATAAAACACAGCAGTTGCCAAATGGTTCAACTTGTATTGCTACATTATAATAACGTAATTTATTTTACTAAAGCATATTGTTAAACAACGTCTTGCACATCTGACAGTTGTAGTTAAAAAATATATATATTTCTGTGCACCGTTTTTTTTTATTATTATTTATTTTTTTACCTCTAGAACACGTTTGACAGACAAAGCAACAAAGCACAAAAGTCTACAGCAGTTTGTCGTTACTATATATTACAGGTTTACTGCATTACTCCATGAAAGGTGTGATGTGAATGTGCTTTTCCATACGGGGGTATGTTTGCATTCAGCAGCTGCGTGACATGTTTAATGCGTGCGCCACTAGTAATTTAGGGAGTCGAGAGCTGCGACAGTAAATCAAACGTGTTCTTGTGATTAAATACAACAATTACGTTCAATACCGGATTCGTGTCATTTATTTAAAGAAGAAACGCACACATTGGAGGGATATATTAAAATGGATGTACGTCTGGGCGGATATATGATTCGGATTAGCTTCACCGAATCCTAACTATTTGGTCGAATCCGAACCCTGCTCAAAAAGTAGGTATTCGGTCTGAATCCGAATCCTGGATTTCGTCCATCCCTACTTGCTACATGTCCGCCCACTGACATTTCAATTTTTTCGCTCTTATAATAACACTGAATACTTTTGTTTGTGTTTTTATTCATTCCTTCTTTTCCTGTTTCTTCTTGTTATTCCCAGCATGCATCTTGTGCAGTGGCAGATGTTGCATGATCTGAGCACGGTTTTTAATTGGAGGAGCGGCCCACATCCTACCGCTCCTTCTAAAGCGCTGCTGTAATCAGTTGTATCATGTGCAGTTAATTTATGTGAGAGTGAGGATGAAATTGCTTTGTTTTGTTTTGTATTGCATCAGTGGTAAGAAACACACTATATGTTGTTATTGTTTTATTTTGGTGTTGTCTTGTGAATGGGTCAAATGTGAAATGTAGGATAACGAGAAAAATGTCTCGTGTAAAATGCTTTTTTTGGGTATCCATTCGCTCAGTTTATTTTACTGGAGTAAACCGGGCTTTTCACCTGACGTCCTGCAAATGAATGGGAAAGGTGGGGGTTGATATGTAAATTAGCTATGCGTAAAGTTCTTGTGCTGTTTTTGAAGATTACTAGTGACATTTTGTGAAAATGTGGTTTCCATGCACAGAAAACTGGTACACGAGTGAATCTAAGCTGCTGTAATAAATCAAAATACCTGGTGCCAGGTTGTTTAATAAAGTGTTTTACTGCTCTTGCCCGCATTGTTTTTTAAATGTCATTGGCAGGGTGGCATGTTGCTAGTATTGAATCCGGTTTCAACTAATTTATCTTACGACCCATTCCTTAAAAATTAAATGAAACTGACCAAGGTGTTGCAGATCACCATTATTATTTGTTTATTTAGCAGACGCCTTTATCCAAGGCGACTTACAGAGACTAGGGTGTGTGAACTATGCATCAGCTGCAGAGTCACTTACAGCTACGTCCCACCCGAAAGACAGAGCACAAGGAGGTTAAGTGACTTGCTCATCGTCACACAATGAGTCAGTGGCTAAGGTGGGATTTGAACCAGGGACCTCCTGGTTACAAGCCCTTTTCTTTAACCACTGGACCACCATGGCTGAAAACCGGCAGAAACGTAGGATTCTAAAGCTCTGTGCTACACATCTTCCACGTATGCTCCCAAGCAGGGACACGGGAAGTGGGGGTGCTGGGGGTGCGGCTGCACCCCCACATGCCGAGGGAGGGGTGCGGTGGTGGTACGGCTGCACAGGCAACTTTTCTTATTAAATTTAGTTTATGAATGAGCATTTGCACTGCCTGCAAGAAAGTCACGAATCAACGTTTCAACCAATTAGCATTGCCGTGTGCGTGCTGTCATTTAGTGTTTCAACCAATTAGCACTAAGCATTGCTATGCGAGGGCAATGTTCATGCAAGAGCGTTTACTTATAAATGTGTCCTGACCTAGCAGCTGGTTTTGCTATGATAACTGTGTGTTTAACAATGTGGGATGGCAAAACATTAAAAATGAATCTATGTAACTTCCAGAACCATATTTAACAGTCGAGAATAAGGGATATTTAACTGTTAACATGTGTCAATATATATCTCAATAAACAAATCATAACCTTCCTGCATTTCTTTTTACTAGTAGTAAGAACCAGTCCACGTTCTGCATGCCACTTATTTTTATTTATTTAAACCAAAGAAATCGTACTCTAAACTGTATTTTTAGTTGTGCTGTCTTCCCTGTCATGCTCCTTTTTTTTTAATTCACTTTGCCCATTTATAACTGTTACTGCAACAGCCCAGCCCAATGAGGCACGATAATTTCCATCAGTAGGCTCAGACTAGTACTGTATTTGGAATTTTAGATTTTTTTAGTATGGATTCAAGTAGAAAGTGACATTTTATGTTTTCGGTAAGAACTCAGAAGAGACGTTCAATCATTAAGGAAGGTAGATTAACAAGGTAAGCTTACGTCTGTTTTAATGGATGTATAACTCTGTTTCTTGCTACGGCATGACAAACTGCCATTTTCATTTTTAGCTTCCAGTAGAAAACAGTTTTTCCATTAACCATTGTTGATTGCTACATTTTGAGTTGAATATTTTGTAATTGACTGCAATGTAATGGGGGAGTTCCAAAATGTAAAAAAGAAATGCAAGACATATATAAAAGGAAGACAGGGAGGGATGCAAGATGTTTATAAAGGCGGGAGTGGGTGAAACTACTAAGAGATAAAACAATTCAAATAAAAACAAAATCTAAACAAATCAATTTACAACGATATTGACTTCATTCTTTTTTCACTCTAAAGAATTACTCACAGATAAAAGCAACGCAACTAACTCGATTTCTAACAGGTTTATGCTCTGTATCCCCAGATTGCAATTTAAATAGCGCCCCTTTTAATGCAAACACATAAGATAATTAATACTTCAAGTCGTTTCTTTGTTAATTCTACATTTTGCTGTTTGTTAAGTTTAACAAGCCATGTGTATCCAGACAGGATGTCTGTATTTTACGAGATCAGCGGTGTGTAGTGTAGTGACTACATCCTCCTCACAGTGAGAGGAAAAGCCACCAGTTTTCATTAAGAAATGTAGAGCTACAAAATATTTGAACTCGATTTAATCCAGCCCATGGTTAAACGATGCTAATTACAGCTTTAAAGACAGGTAGGGAGAACATAAATAAATGTAAAAATTTACCAACCCTATATTAATAAGTAACAGTTGCTACCAAATGCCAAGCAGTAGTGCACTGCCTTTAAAAATGTAACTTTGTTTCCCAATGCGTCTACACAACGAATGTACGAAAGGCTGAACTTTCCCGATTAGCATGCGTGGGTGTCTCATCTGTGTTACGTTAGAGACCAGCACAATTCATAGTGTGTGAATAGACCTGTTAAACGTGTCGAATAGAATGAAAGCATCCCTCCCTCTAGTTGCCCGTCATTAACCAATGATACAATACCAGTCTTTCTCGTGGGAGGTGCACAGTAAAAGGAATGGCAACAATAATACTGTTGGAAAACATGGAACAAGAATTGAGTAGCAGTTTTCTATGCATGTGGACTGGCAGAGCTACACTTGTGTTATTTTCTGAAAAGCAACTGACACTGGAGATAGCAGACTGCTAGTTCCAAAATGCATGTACTGCTGACAGTTGATGAGGGCCAGAGTCATAGACTCTGGGCCTACAGCTTACTTGCCCAGCATTGACTGCAAACAGGCAAGGCATAACAGCACAATGGGCTGGAAGGTGCCCAGGCTCTAAGGAGGTTTGTAGAATGCAAAGCACAGTGGACCACGAGGATCTCAACCACATGACCTTTTGATTATGTATCTACATCGAATAAGAAGCTGAGCGATTGGCATATGAGGCAAGTGTACCCGTTGCTCTGCCGCAGTAAACCACGTTGGACCGGGCTAAATACAGGTGTAGCTTGCAGAGGGGTTGCCCCTCGCTGGGTACCTGCAGAGAAATCAGCGGCCCGACGTGATTTAACCCGTTAAATGCAAGGCTACTTATTCAACGTAGATACATAAAGAGCGAATAAGAAGCTGAGCAATTGGCATATGTGGCATGTTCGCCCTCTGTTCTGCCCCAGTAAACCACGTTAGGCCGGGCTAAATACAAGTGGGGCTTGCTGGAGGGTTGCCCCTCTTCAGGTACCTGCAGAGAAATCGGTGGCCCAAAGTGATTTAACCCTTTAAATGCAAGGCTTTTTCCAGCGAAGAAGCTGTGCAATTCGCATATGTGGCATGTTTGCCCTCTGTTCTACCCCAGTAAACCACGTTGGGCCGGGCTAAATACAAGTGGGACTTGCGGGAGGGTTGCCCCTTTTCAGGTACCTTTAGAGAAATCAATGGCCCAACATGATTTAACCAATTAAATTCAAGGCTACTTCTTCAACGTAGACAAATACATTTATGCACTTAAAAGCTTGCAAAGAAGCTGGGCCAATAAGAAACTGGCGAATAAGACGCCAACTTCAGCCTCATGTTTTACGGTGTAAATGTGCCATAATACAGAGATGCCATAATACAGTCAAATTTAATGTCACTTCTGTTAATGTCACACTCTGCTTATTCTCATCAAATAAAAATGTCCCGGCCCGAATATAATGCATGCTGTGACTTTGATGTTTTGTTTTTAAAATGTATTAATATTCAATGCATTGAGTTTGTTGCGCTCACATATCAGGTGGTGTCTGGAATGATCCAAATGGAGGCGTGAAATAAATATATTCATGCAATTATTTCAATAGCAATTAATACCCTTTGCGGTCCATTTATTCAGCGCATCAGGTCCAATTTATTTTCACACGCACAGTTTATTTTAAAAGTATATTTTTTTCACAGTAAAACAGCACTGCATATCACCAAACCATGAGTGCTGAAACTGCAACAAGATGCACGATTATTTATTTATTTTAGTACAGCAGCAATGTCCCCCACCTGGGATTGAACCCACAACTCTCCGGTCAAGAATCCAGAGCCCTAACCACTACTCCACACTGCTGCCCATGCTGGCCATTAACAAATAACTAGTTTTCTGCTCACGGGCCAGATAATTGTGTGTGCGTGTGCGTGTGTGTGCACAACACACGAGATGGATAAAAAGTCGGAAACTTCTTGTTTTTCCTGTTCTTAAGATTATTTTGTATAGGTTTATTCACTCAAGTAGCACGATGTGATGTGGTTTAAAACGTCTGTAACAGGGCGAGGTGCCCTGTACATTGATTTGTTTATTTTATTTCAGAACGGGGTGCCGCTCCGCCCCTGTATTATTTTGTATTTGTTTTGTATTATTATTATTATTATTATTATTATTATTATTATTATTATTATTATCGTTATGATTTATTTATTATGTATAGAAGACGGCGAAGCGCCGCAGGTTTTGTTATTGTTTATTATTGTATTTATAGATGACGGCGTAGACGTACGGTTTTGTTTATTTTAAAACGTGTTCAGGCAGAGGCGAGATTGGTGCTCGTCCTCTGCCAGGAATAATTAATAAACTCGTGCAGAAGGTGGCCATCTCCCGAATTAATTAAGTGATTAATTTTGTTGCTATTCGGGAGATGGTCACCTGACGTCACCGCCCAGCCATCCTGTCACAACGTCATATAATTTAGTGTGTGTAAATAAAAGATCTTATATTTATCATGGTGTGTGTATGTGCATATATAATTTAGTGTGTGTAAAGAAAAACACAAAGTTTCGGTTTTGTCACTTGCACTTAACCCAGTTTTTAACATTTTGTTTTTCAAAGTCAGCATAACGCTATACAACACTGTCCGTTTAATTACTATATGAACATAGCCAAAGTTTTAAATGTTTACAAAACTCGACAATGTTGCCGAATTTGTCATTCAAACTTGTTTAGTTTTAATCAGTTTTGTCTGCTTGTTACTTTTTTCAGCCAACACATTTAAATGACCCTTGTTTTTTACATTTTAAAAGATTGTTTTAAACATTATAATGTAAATGTTGACTCAGTAGCTACCATTAACATAAGAACATAAGAAAGTTTACAAACGAGAGGAGGCCATTCAGCCCATCTTGCTCGTTTGGTTGTTAGTAGCTTATTGATCCCAGAATCTCATCAAGCAGCTTCTTGAAGGATCCCAGGGTGTCAGCTTCAACAACATTACTGGGGAGTTGGTTCCAGACCCTCACAATTCTCTGTGTAAAAAAGTGCCTCCTATTTTCTGTTCTGAATGCCCCTTTATCTAATCTAATTTGTGACCCCTGGTCCTTGTTTCTTTTTTCAGGTCAAAAAAGTCCCCTGGGTCGACATTGTCTATACCTTTTAGGATTTTGAATGTTTGAATCAGATCGCCGCTTAGTCTTCTTTGTTCAAGACTGAATAGATTCAATTCTTTTAGCCTGTCTGCATACGACATGCCTTTTAAACCCAGGATAATTCTGGTTGCTCTTCTTTGCACTCTTTCTAGAGCAGCAATATCCTTTTTGTAACAAGGTGACCAGAAATGAACACAATATTCTAGGTGAGGTCTTACTAATGCATTGTAGAGTTTTAACATTACTTCCTTTGATTTAAATTCAACACTTCTCACAATATATCCGAGCATCTTGTTAGCCTTTTATATAGCTTCCCCACATTGTCTAGATGAAGACATTTCTGAGTCAACATAAACTCCTAGGTCTTTTTCATAGTTCCCTTGTTCAATTTCACTAACTCCCATATGATATTTATAATGCACATTTTTATTGCCCGCATGCAATACTTTACACTTTTCTCTATTAAATTTCATTTGCCATGTGTCTGCCCAATTCTGAATGCTGTCTAGATCATGGTGGTCAAGCATGGTGGTGGTAGTGTCATGGCTTGGGGATGCTTTGCTGCATCAGGACTTGGACGCCTTGCCATCATTGAAGGAACCATGAATTCTGCTCTGTATCAGAG
The DNA here is from genome assembly GCA_036884735.1 of Huso huso. Lineage (NCBI taxonomy): Eukaryota > Metazoa > Chordata > Actinopteri > Acipenseriformes > Acipenseridae > Huso > Huso huso. The sequence continues at coordinate 21,518,695 of CM072668.1, read as the reverse complement.
AATTCTACAGGAGAATGCCAGGTCATCCGTCCGTGAGCTAAAGCTGAAGCGCAGCTGGGTCATGCAGCAGGACAATGACCCGAAACACACAAGCAAGTCTACATCAGAATGGTTGAAGAACAAGAAATTTAAAGTTTTGGAATGGCCTAGTCAAAAAACCCACAAATGTCACTGAGTTGAAGCAGTTCTGCATGGAGGAGTGGGCCAAAATTCCTCCACGGCGCTGTAAGAGACTAATCAATAACTACAGGAAGCGTTTGGTTACAGTTATTGCTGCTAAAGGTGGCGTAACCAGTTATTGAGTCTAAGGGCGCAATTACTTTTTCACACGGGGGCATTGGGTGTTGCATAACTTTCTTTAATAAATAAATGAAATATGTATCAATTTTTTGTATTACTTGTTCACTCAGAGTCCCTTTTATCTAATATTATGTTTTGGTTGAAGATCTGATAACATTCACTGTCAAAAATATGCAAAAATGCAGAAAATCAGACGGGGCAAACAAATACTTTTTCACGGCACTGTATATATATATATATATATATATATATATATATATATATATATACTACCGGTCAAAAGTTTTAGAACACCTCCATTTTTCCAGTTTTTATTTAAATTTACGCAGTTTAATGTCTCAATGTACTCTGAAATTAAAGCATAGAACAAATAAACAATTGGAGATAAAAAAGAAATCATGGAATCGTTTTGTTTAACAAAATTTAATCTAAATTTTTTGACTCATCAAAGTAGCCACCTTTTGCAGATATAACAGCCGAACACACTCGTGGCATTCTTTCTACAATGGAAATCAAATATTGTTCGGAAAGTTCTTCCCAACACTGTTGCAGAAGTTCCCACAAATGTGTTGCACTTGTAGGTTGCTTTGCTTTCACCCTTCTGTCCAGTTCATCCCAAACCAGCTCGATGGGGTTTAAGTCTGGAGACTGTGCTGGCCATTCCATGATTTGAAGCCTACCGTCTTGTTCTTTTCTTCTAAGGTAGTTCTGACATAGCCTGGAGGTATGTTTTGGGTCATTATCTTGCTGTAGGATGAACCCCTGACCAACTAGGCGTATACCAGAGGGTACTGCATGGCGCTGCAAAATGCTGTGGTAGCAGTTTTGGTTCAGGGTGCCACTCACTCTGCAAGTTGCCGACTCTGGATCCAGCAAAAGAGCCCCAGACCATCACGCTTCCTCCTCCATGTTTGACAATTGGAGTCACACACCGAGGAACCATCCTTTCGCCTTCTCGACGGCGTACAAAAACCCTGCTTGATGAACCGAAGATTTCAAATTTTGATTCATCGGTCCATAAGACCTTCTTCCAGTCTTCAGTAGTCCACTGGCGGTGCTTCATGGCCCAGGCAAGCCTCTTTTTCTTATTTTGCCATCTTAGCAATGGCTTTCTTACTGCCACTCGACCTGTCAAACCTGCAGCTCGAAGTCTTCTCTTCACAGTTGGAACTGAGACTTGCTTACTTCGACCACTGTTAAGCTGTGCTTGAAGCTGTTGTCCTGTGAGCCGCCTGTCACGCAAGCTGTTGACTCTCAGAAACTTGTCTTCTGATTCTGTTGTGGCTTTGGGTCTGCCAGACCTCTTCCTGTCAGAGTTTCCTCCAGTTTCCAAGTGCCTTTTGATGGTGTAGGAAACTGTACTCACTGACACCTTGGCTTTCTTTGCAATTTCTCTAAAGGAAAGACCTACACTTTTAAGGGTTATAATGGTCTGTCTGTCTTCCTTTGTTAATTGCCTTTTTCTCACTATTATGAGAGCAATATACTACTTCCTGCAGTACAATACTGTCCAAATAATGCTTAAGAGGGTGTAGTAACACAGTCTGTTCCAACACTGCTTTTATACAGACAGAGGGTTTGTAAGTAATCATCAAAAGTTGGGACACCTGTAGGAATTGTTAGCATCAACTTTCAAGGCTTAATTTACTTAATTTACTTAGTGCTGTTATTATTAGTTGGTAAAACATGTATGTCTTCAAACCACCAGAAATAAAAGGTGACATTCTGTACTTTTGCCTCATATTAATCTTTTAGTCAAATTTTCATATTGCTTGAGTGTATAGAAAAAATAGCAATTTTAATTTCACTGTCCCAATACTTATGGAGGGCACTGTGTATGTGTGTGTGTATGTATATATATATATATATATATTGTGAAAGGATTGCACTCACTTGCGTTCGTTGCCCCTTTAAGAACTTGACCCAGAGACGAGAAATGGATTTTTTTCCAGCGCTCACGCGCTATATTTTTAATAAACACAAAATTACATAAAACAAAGTACACAAAATAAACACCTAGCTCTTCTGAGCATTAACTACACACGCAGGAACCTAACTATCACAGGACGGCTAAGCCGTTTCCCTGTTCCAACAAAACTCAACCACACAGGTTTGCACTGTACCTTCCTCTCGGGACTGCCAGGAAGCAGAGCACTCCTTTCTCCTTCCATTCAGCAGCCTCGAGCAGACTGCCTGTTCTCCTTTTAAACCCCCGCACCTGGGCTTAATTTCCAATAACGCCCAGGTGCGGATGACAATTAACAATAAAACAATTAAACCAACACAAATCAAAACAGAACACAAATCAAAACAGTGCATTTCTCTAGCAGGGAGGTTTTAACCCCCTCCCTGCTGTTTCTCATACCCCGCTATGTTACATATCCCCCCCCTTGTCTTTACAAGACACAGGCCACGAGACGGCCACCTCCTCCCCTAAAACATAACCACCCACCCTCAAGTCCACAAATGTCCTTTCTTGCCCTTTTCCACGGGCAGACTTGAGGGTGGATCGGTCCACGTCCCGGCTCAGCCAGGTAGGGACCTCGCACCGGCGACAAGGGGACCCAACGGCTCAACAGGGGCGACCGAGCGTGAACCGTGGCACTGGAGGATGCAGCAGTGGGCAGAGATCTTCCCCTGGGAACCGGGCGCAGTGACGTCCCGATCACCCAGGGAAGCGGCAGCGAACAGGGGAGCAAAAGCGGCGCCTGGCAGCAGCCCAGCGACGCCTGGGTGCTCGGGAAGAGCGGAGCAGGGGACCAGGGGAAAAGCTGTGGCCAGTGCTGCACACTCCTGGGCTCAAGGTCCAGCGCAGGAAGGTCCGGGAAGACCGGCCGGGTGTCCTGGAGCAAAGGGTGAGGGACTGGACGCAGCGGTGCCGGACTGGACCGTAGGGGTGGTGGTCGGGGCTGTGGTGGAGGTAACCACCTCCCCTGGGCTCCGAAGGGCGGCTCCTCCCTCTGGGCTCCGGAAGCGGCTCCTCCCCCTCTGGGCTCAGGCTCCTCCCCTCTGGGCTCCAGGCGGCTCCTCCCCCTCTGGGCTCAGGCTGCGGCTCCTCCCCTCTGGGCTCGAGGCGGCTCCTCCCCTCTGGGCTCCGGGCGGCTCCCCCCTCTGGCTCAGGCGGCTCCTCCCCCTCTGGGCTCCAGGCGGCTCCTCCCCTCTGGGCTCTGGCAGCTCCTCCCCTCTGGGCTCTGGCAGCGGCAGCTCCTCCCTTTCTGGCTCGGGAGACTGCGGAGCTGCGCTAGCCTGCTCCCATTTCTGGAGCAACAGCTCCAACTCTGTTGGCTCCCTTCTCTTCACTGGGGCCAACCCCATCTCTCTCTCCCATCTCTTAAGTTGCTCTCTTTTGAGCTGCTGTATTGCGGTTGATCTTCTCGATCAGTTCCCATAAATCCATATTTCTGGGTCTTAGGGGCGCCCACACTTTCTGCCACCAAATGTGAAAGGATTGCACTCACTTGCGTTCGTTGCCCCTTTAAGAACTTGACCCAGAGACGAGAAATGGATTTTTTTCCAGCGCTCACGCTATATTTTTAATAAACACAAAATTACATAAAACAAAGTACACAAAATAAACACCTAGCTCTTCTGAGCATTAACTACACACGCAGGAACCTAACTATCACAGGACGGCTAAGCCGTTTCCCTGTTCCAACAAAACTCAACCACACAGGTTTGCACTGTACCTTCCTCTCGGGACTGCCAGGAAGCAGAGCACTCCTTTCTCCTTCCATTCAGCAGCCTCGAGCAGACTGCCTGTTCTCCTTTTAAACCCCCGCACCTGGGCTTAATTTCCAATAACGCCCAGGTGCGGATGACAATTAACAATAAAACAATTAAACCAACACAAATCAAAACAGAACACAAATCAAAACAGTGCATTTCTCTAGCAGGGGAGTTTTAACCCCTCCCCTGCTGTTTCTCATACCCGCTATGTTACAATATATATATATATATATATATATATATATATATATATATATAATATTATACAAATCCACATATAAAGATGCCATTTTAAAAATCACGTCAAAATCCACTAAAAGAAGGTGTGTTGCACATCCAAATAAAATTTAATGTATTCACAAATATCACTTTTATAACACTAGTGCATCTATATCAATGTACAAAATAAAGTTTATATCTTTGTGTCACAAAATAAGGCATGCATTCATCTTATAGGTTCTGACATGTAAAGCTACAGGTAGCCACACAAAACTACTCACAACATACAACCCCAGTACACTGTCGCATACTGAACTCGATCAACCACCTGGCCTTTTCTGATAAGCCTGTCTGCCATTTATACAAAACATACAGAAGCATTTAACACAACACCTAATTCACAAAAACAACAAGATATGCTGGGTTATTTCAGGTATCTGGGGACTGTACGTTTCTGATAACAATAATTGGAGTGACTATAAAGGCAGAAGTCTTATGCTGTGGTAGATACCGTAATATTTTAATTATCACCTCCTGTTCGTTTTTTTAGGGTAGTTGATTGTAAATATGATGTTAAACAATATACACAGAGACGTACAGAAGTGGCTCCGCTATTTGAAACTGTGTGCAACACGTAGGAGAGACAAAAATAAACACCCTCTGCTGAAGAAATTTAGGTACTGCATGCACTGATATCAAAATTCCTGCAAGTGGCTCTAGATCAGGGGTGGGCAATTCCGGTCCTGGAGGGCCAGTGTCCCTCCTGGCTTTTGTTCCAAATGTGCCCTAAATTACTTAATTAGACCAATAATTGGTAATAATTAGTCCAATTAAGTAATTTAGGGCAAAGTTGGAACAAAAGCCAGGAGGGACACCGGCCCTTCAGGACCGGAATTGCCCACCCCTGCTGTAGATTGCCGTTTTGTGTTTAAAGGGGTATATTTTGGTACAGTTTAAATCGCAAGTTGTCTTTCTAATCTGCTAACTTGGGAACGTCTGCCCATGCACGAGAATATTTGAGAAAACTTACTCGATACAATAAAATAAATGCTGTTTAATCTAAATGCAGGCTTGTTCATGACTTTTAAAGCACAGAGGGCAGGTGCTGCACACAGTCAGATAACCAAGTCACTTCTGTGGAAGAAGAAAGTGCTCAGGAAATACAGGATCATTCTTAAGAGCCCCGGGGGGAGCCTGTGCAGGGTTACGCTACAGTAGCTTCTTCCTATTTGTTTTGCTGTTCTTGTTCCCTCAGTCGGCATCCGACAGCAGTGATCAGAGCTGCTCCTTTTCCACTGCCGTCTTCAGACAGGAGGAAGTTGACGTTGCACTTGGGAGCCAACTCCTTCACTGTTTGGTGCATGATCCGTGAGAAGCTACAAGAAGAGAGAGAGAGACACCAGGTTAGAGATTTACTTGTTGGGTCATTTCACCACAGCAGTGTCTTCAGGGTGAAAGCATCTTACTGGCTGTCATTAGGTGAACAGCTGGTTGGTTACTGACAGGAAAGAAGGCCCTGAAATAATTTCACCAGGAAAGTGTAAAATTATGTGAAAGCAAGGCCTGCAAACACCTTTCTTTACCCTAATGTAGAACCAGATATCATGTTTTAAAATGAAAATGCATGTTAACAAAGTCTAATTAGTTCTTAAAGGATCACAGAGACTTAGCTGAAAAAAATGCTTAGTTACCCATTCCATGTAAAAACATGTGCTATAGCCCTTCCACTTTTTAGATTATAAATGTATTCAAGGAGAAACACAACAGGCTGAGTCTAAAAGATTATTACAGGCATAAGTAGTTATTTTGCTACTTATACTGAGCTTGTATATAGCCCAGAGGAAACATTTCCAATGAAAGGCTGTTCAAACTGGAAAAAAGGCAACCGCAACGTAATACTCCACTAAATTTCCAGTTGCTTCCTCAAGTCCTTCTCTATCCTATGCTTTGAAAAAGCGACTATGGTTAACTACGTCAACCCCTTGTAATATAACTACCAGTGTCTTGGCATTTGTGAAGTGTAGTGCCGGTGCACCAGTTGTTCCAGGCTGTCTGCTCTGACTCACTGTGGGTGCAGCTTGTAGAGCGTCCCGTCCACCCCGACGGTGATGTCCAGCTGCTCCAGTCCTCGGTTCTCCCGGATCTTGTCGGTAACGGCAGCCATGCCGGCCCCGCAGATCTGAGCGGCTCTCCGTGAGACCACGCCGCACACCTCCTTCACGATGATACTGTCGTCACACGTGCTGTCCAGACCCAGCTGCTGCAGGATGCCTCGCACCTGGAGCAGGGCCAGACGGTCACTAGAGGGTGCAAACAGTAACACAGGGAGAAATGTATTTAAAACCATTTACTAATGATGCTCTCAGTACATGTTTGTCTTTGAGGTGTACACAAAGGGCTAGAGCTTTTTCCTGTTATTGGTTGGTATCTTTCTGGAAAACACCAGCTGCAACTGGTGAATTACCGAAAAGCCCCAGAATTAAATATTTATTTTTGTTTTTGGTCATTGGCCTAAAATCTTAATTTGATCTTTATTTATATATTGAGAATTAGCAGTAAATGTGGGCATCTAAGGAGATTACAGTCTTACTATTTATAGTTGTCACGCAACCCCTGTAAGTTAAGAAGACTGCGTGTACCACTTGTAAATATTAAACAAATGTCTTCACCAGCCTCAGAACTGCTCACTAACCTGCCGGCAGTATCAGCAGATCAAAATGACGTCCAAATTATTTTGATTTATGTAAAAACAATCTCTGTATTTTGGGGACTGCAAGCTATAGCTCTCATGATGTATGCGTCCCCTACAAACCCTCAAAGGAATTCCAGCTGGGTGTACAATATTGTACCATGCTAGATGATGTAAAAATCTTATGGTTACATTTTTATGCAATTTCTCAATCATGATACCATATCCGATGTCAATGGTCTCAATACTATAAAATATTTTCTATTTGAACATTGAGATCTTATTGTTGTAGAGGGCTATGAAAGTACCTCTTAATGTCCTCTGAAGAGGGAGTGTACCAATCTGAATGAAATGAACGCTTATTTTTAATTTTATTACTACATGCCCCAGCTACAGAAACTCTCCCCTCCACTTCTGAAACCATTACAGCACTGACCTGAGTTCTACACGTTACTTTATCAGGACACCATTTAAGGTGATAATGTGGCCGCACTGATAATCCTCTGCTCTTATCCTGTCCACAGGCTGCTTACCTTTCCATCTGGGACAGAAATTTGGTTTTGAAGATCCCCCTGGTCTTCAGAGCCTCAGAAATCTGACCCCTGAACAGGAACCCCCGCTTAGTCAAATCAATCAGAATATTCCGAACGATTTCTCCCAGGTACATCCCACTGCACATTTTCTCATATCTGCAAAACAGAATTACGTGGATTGTGTGAATTCCAGTGAAAGAACTGTAACAGCACTGGTCTACAGTACATATGATGAATATATGAGTGACAATAGTGGCATGTACAGCTATGGCCAAAAGTTTTGCATCACCCTATAGAATGAACTAATTTTGCTTCGAATGAAACCTGCTGAATAATGTTATGTTAACATATTGAATTACATACCACTTTGTAGCTTTCCATAAACTGACAGAAATAAAAAAAATATTGACATTTCGAAATCTAATATGACATACTATTATTATGGCTTCCAGGAGACTTTTGCAATGTCATTTTGTAGTTTCTTTGATTACATGATGTTAAATAAAAGATGAACATTATTTTCATATAGTTTTTTTAATTATGTCTCAATCTTAAAATATTTTGGTAATTGCTGTACAGTGGGGCTAGGTGTCAATGACAGCAGATCTTTACAAATAACATAGTTTAAAATATAATTGTGACTTAGGTTTCATAGTGATAAAACAAGACTGTGTGAAAGTCTAAAATGCTGTATGTGAGGTATTTGTCATTAAACTTTTCATGTATGAAATATTGAAAATACCTGAACATTTTTTTAAAAGTAGTTTTGGACACATAATAAAAACAAATCCATTGCTTTATATAGGGGGGAAATGGCATCCTCATATGAGGTCATCAAGCATTTGCATCTTCCATATGTCCCCATATAAAGACTATAAGAGAGTTTTGAGAGTTTTTTTTTTTTTTTTAATTTTTTTTATGAGGTCGCCATGCATGAAAGAGTTAAAGTAAGTAGAAGTGCAAGTTTGAAACATTCGTAATATTGAATCAATGATAGGATGCCACACTGTTTCGATCAATTGTGCAGGCTACAATGAGTATTGTGCAACTGGCCACTGGAATTCAAACACTATATATGAAAAATGGTCAGTTATTTACCCTCCATAGTACTGTTGGTTACCTTTGTTTCCCAGCGTTTAGTGACAGGTCATCGACAGCCCTGTCGTACTGTGTCCTGATGTCATCCAGGCAGCCATTGTCCCCGAAGGCTCCCCACTCCATGTTGACACACATCCTACCCAAGTCTCCTTCAACTGTCTCAATATTCCTCATCTCTTCCATGTAACATGCATTGCTGCCAGTTCCTGAAACAACACCACAAACACTTTCAAAAGGAAACATTTACCTGATGGCAGTTACAACAAAAGGTTCTCTCAGAAAAGACTGTATGAGGGACATTTTGTAGAGTTTTTTTTTAGAGGTTTGCCTTTCAGTACCATAGCTAAGAGCTCCTGGGTCTACAAGCAAAGGCCAAACATGAAATATTTACTATGGAAGTTGTTTCACCTTTGATGGTACTACCATAGGGTATATCTGCAGAAATTAACTTCTCTATTGCCATTTTAAAGTCTTTTGTTGCCTCCATTTGTAAATGCCATTTTTAACCAATGTCACTGTTCAGTGTTTAGTATGATGAGATGTGATAAATATTCAAAGGTGTTTAAAGGTGGCGCTCACGTTAAAAAAAGAGTTAAAGGAAGCAAACCTGTGTGCAAGTTATATTCTGAGGTAAACCTCTTTTTGTCCGAACAGATGTGAGGTTTTCGCGAGTGTGGGTGATTACTGTAATGTATTAGCTGTGGTTATTTTTCTGTGGTTCATCGTGAAATAGACAGGTGTTCAGGTTTGGGATTCCTTCAAAGACTAGCTCTATCCAACTGGACTTCTAAAACAAAACTGAGCTCTGCATATGTATGGCAGTGTAGTGTGATGTACTGCCATTATGGATTCTGTCCTGTCGGTGAGATGAGATGAGGTTAAAAGCTCTAGAACCACGGATGCACAGGAGCCTGGCTCTTTTGCATTGAGGTTAAGATGCTTGCTTGCTGTGTGTGATGTTGCCAGTTCATGTCCAGCTTTCGTCCTGTTACACCTACCTGCAATCAGACCGATTTCACAGGTGGGCTCCTCATACGCACAAGTCATCATTGTCCCCACTGTGTCATTCACCACCGCCACAACATCCAGGTCAAACTCCTTTAGACACGAAAACAGAGAAAAACAGTTAATAACAGGCCATGTCAGGCCAAGAGTGAGCAGCTTCAAATGTCATTTTAATAGCTTTTTTACATTACTGTTTTATGGTGTTTGCAGTCATGGTGGGTTCTGAGTTTTGTTGATTCCATATTGAGTTACATAAAGCATTTGTTGTCAAATCCTGGTGCCACCTGTCTTTAAAACTGCAACTACCAAATGTGTCCACTAGGTGTCAGACAAACACAACTAAACAAGCACAAGCGCAAAGCTGTTCAAAGCCTGGTAAAGGTAGAGAAAAAAAATGTAATAACTCAATATTGGCAGGACAGGCACTTACCTCTCGCCGTTTAATGCCTTCCCTAAGCAGACCAACCACGTCTTCCCCCTCACAATCAGTGGTTTTGAAACCTTTGGTCCAGTTGATCAGGATCCCCTAAAAGAAACACAGAGGAAATGCGATGAATCTGACCTGTATGGAATACCAGTAAATACACTCTATGAAGGATATAAATAAGATTAGCTGCCGAGTCAGTGACAGGATGTGGGGAAATTTTGACCTTCTTTTAAAGCTGCAATTACCAATTGTGTCCACCAGGTGTCAGACAAGAACAACAGGAGGGAAAAGCCTTCCGCAAATGTTCTTTTGGATTAAACCAGTTCCCTTGTTATTTTACCATTAATCTTTGTTTTTATTTTCACTTAGTCCCAAGATGTGCTTTATAGATAACATGTATGTATTTCACTACCTGAGCCTTATTCTGCCCATAGAAAGAAAATATATCGTGTCAGGTGGTGTCCTATTAAGTGTAACACAGGAAGTGAATGGAGAAAAACCAAGCACAGTAAGTAAAAATAATGTCTAGAAAACCAAAATGGACTTCCGAGAAGGATATTCCACCTAAGAGAGGTAAGGTAGGGTGATATATCTTTATAGGTGGCTATGGATACCTCTTATGGTTTTGAGAGTGCAGACTCTTGCCATCTTTTTATGTAAGGCCTTAAACGCGAAACAGAAAATGTCTGGAACTATTTTGTAGTTTAAAGAAAACACTGCCTTACCGCATCCAAACTGGTCTGTTTGCAAGGGAAGGAGAAGGTGAATCCGAGGGGCAGGCGGGTGTTCTTCATCCCCATGTAATCCAGGAAGTCAGAGATACAGTGAACGATGTGATCAAAAAGCTGGAGAGAAAAAAGAAGTGCTTTTAAAACCAACCTTTTTTTCTGTATCAGCACTGAAAACATCACCTCTGGTCCCTTTTCATTGTGATAAAGATATTTTTGTTCTTCACTTTTTTTAAGCGCCACACTGTCTGGAAAGTTTAAACCGCTGCTTCCTGGTACCTTATAACTTCCTGTCTGGGTCTGGCCTGACTCCAATGGGAGCACGACTGACACAGGAAGTGATACATTTTGTGAATCTACAGGAGATGCTTCAGCAATCTGTATATATCTAATTAAAGAAATAAAAGAAGCAAAGACACATTTCTTCAGCACAAGGGGACTAGTGATAATGCTGATGAATTTTAACGATTAAGTTTTCCCTTGTAATTCACTGCAGATGGGCTGCAGCTAACTACAAGTTTATAATTCCATCACAGGGTTCAGGAGCCATCATAAACTACAGTAGCAAAGCACAACTGGTTCATGATGAATTCGACAGAACCCATAGATGCAATTATTTAAGAATTTATGATAAAGAAAATAATTCCATCTCAAGATTGTGTGACATTTCATAAGCGACTTTGAACCCTTGATGGAATTGTATTCTTACGTAACACTTTTTTCTAAACAAAAATATGTTGTAATTGCGAAATCTGATGACGGCATTCTGAATCAAGAGCCATGTGTATGAATCTTAACTGATGAACGATATAAGATGCAAGTAATATGTATGTATGTGGCACCATATTCATCTACATGTGGCATATCCAAGTCATTCTTTGACATAGGAGCTGAGTTTAAGGCATGCTATTAACAGTTACCTCGTCCCCTGTCCCCTGCATGACCTCTTCAGGAATAGCGTAGATCTTGTTGTGCATCTCCACTGTACGTCTCTTTCCACTGCGGATCTTCACAAGCAGCACCCTGAAGTTGGTGCCACCCAGATCAAGAGCTAAAAAGTCTCCATTCTCTGAAACCAAACAAAATAAAGTAATAAACCTTCCTTTTCATTTCACCCCAGCAGTGTCTTCTGGGTCAAAGCATGTCACTGGATGAAAGCATATCAGCCAATAGGGGAAGCAGCTGATTGGTTATTGACAGGAAAGAAGCCAGTGAAGGGGTAGGGCAGGTGAAATGACCCAGGAAGTGCAAGACAGTCTTAAAGCACGGCTTGCAAATAAAGATTTCCTGGACATAAAGATTTTCCTTGAGCAGTACTAGATACGTGTGCTAAAACATGGTATTCTTTCAAAGCTGCACATTTGAGACCTATATAATGAATGGATGTGCAAGGCAGAGAAGGTTTACATAACTATTTTGTTCGCTACAATATGATATTTTCATATTCCAAGTCTTCATCTACCTGATCCATCTGGCGTGCTGCGGACGAACGTAGGCAGCATCTTAACTGTGGCCGACTCGTGGGTTTTCTTCCCCAGGCCGTTCTCGATCTCAGTCCGCATCCTCTTCTTGACCTCCAGCAGCTGGGCGTGGCTCAGTTTGAACTCGGCCAGGGTCTCATTGATTTGCCGGGTCTGGTCAGCCAGACGGTACGCCACCGCCGTTACCATGGCAGCACCCTTCGCACTGCCGCTCTCCGAGAGCAGGAAGCGCACGTCACAATCCGAAACCAGCCTCCTCACCATCTTCTGCAAGCGCCGGGCATACCTGCGGCACACAGGATTTTTTTGTTATTGGTATTTATAAATAGAACACAGTGCAATTCCCTGAAGAGTTGGTTAGACATGAAGGGAACTTGCTGGCTGTAAAACTGAACAATTAGAGGGGTTAGGGCGTGGCACTACTGGTTTTGTAGTAACCACTGAAAACGTTATTGTAAAAACATAATAAAAAATTATAAAAATAAAATATGAACGAATGAGGTAAACAAGCAGCAAGATACTGTAAAACACTGTGGGATAGTGTTGAACATGCAGTTGAGTTTATAACAAAGCTCATTTGTGCTCGCTATTGGGGGGTCAACGGGTATATGAATATGCATGACAATTCCTATAGACCTGCTTTCTCAATAACATCAACTACAAACAGATTGTACAGATAAAAAATCAATGTGTATATCTATATATAGTCAAACCTGCTCATGTGACCACCTTTATTTTGCAACCACCTGGTCTAAGCGACCACTTTAAATTCCTCCCAATGATATTTGTGCTTTTATTTAACTGTATTAAGCGACCGCCTGTCTAACGTGACCAGCGACCACAATTCTCTTACCCAGCAACTGACTCAAACCTGTATTAAGTACCTTTACACAGAGCTATTGTTATAAGAAAAATATGGTTTTAAATGGTACGTCCTAAATTCAAAGGAATACGGTAACCATTATAGCGGTCTTTTATCCGTAATCAATAAAACGACAGTGCTCTCTTGTAAAGGAAGAGAGAAAACATGGAGAAACAAAAGATCCTCCCTAGATGACAGAATTAAAGTTATTAAACTTGTAAAGACAGTGAGTGCCAGAAAAACTGTTGAAAAATTCGGCACTAGAAAGACGCAGATACAGCATTTTGAAACGGAAAGAACTAGGGCTTGAAGTTTTAGGTTTTTATTTTTGTTCACGTGACTGTGTTTTGAGCCGATTCAATATCTTAATTACGCTGTTAATTACTAAACAAAAAGTCGCTTCTTTTTACCTTGATGTCCCGATTTGACTTGCTGATTCTGTTTCACCTTCATTATTCAAACACAAGAGCAAGCAATGACATTAATCACTTCCCCCAGATGCTACTTTAACTTGCATTTCATTCTCACACTTGCCTGGGAACTAGATAGCTTCCAATGTGTCCGTTTCGTGTTGTGTTGTTCTTTCCCACTAATTTAACAGAATGTTCTCGTAATTAGCATGTAGCGGCTTAAGACTTAAAGGTAAACCGTTAAAAGGAAAATAAACACAGAAACATTCAAACCATACTTATGAGTATGAAAACAATGTGTGCGTAATCAAAAAAGATCTTATGGTTATGCTGGCATTGGTTTCAAGATGCAATATATTAACACGTACCTGAAAGGCAGACACAGGCATTGAAATTTGGATTTAAAATATTTTGTGTGACCTGAAACAGGCAAGCATGCATTACTTTCACAAAATAATGTGTTTTGTAAATGCATTATCTAAATGAATGTTATTAAATTATATACTTCATTTTGTTCATATTACATTTTCTGGCTTTTTTCAGTGTATGTAAGACATACATAATTACAGGAAGGCATGTCAGAGACCACCTGTGTTAAGAGACCACTATTAGACTGTCCCATGAGTGGTCTCTTAATACAGGTTTGACTGTGTATATATATATATATATATATATATATATATATATATAATTATAAAGTATTATTGTGTGTGGGTTACTAGCAAATATTATTAATCTGGGTCAAACTGTTAATTACTTTGATTTAGAATACCATAGGCAAGAACTGCTTGCTTAGCCACACAGGTAAGTTGTGATTGTGCATTTTCATAAACCTGTTCAAGATTAATCCTGTTTCTGATTAAAGTTTGGATGACCCATCAGACAGAGTCAGTGACATTTAGACGGACAGGGTCGTTCATACACCCCATATCTTATCGAAATATGGTCCACACTGATCTACTGCCAAGGATTTATATTATAGAAAATAAAAGCGTCCGAACAATCAAAGATTTTAGTGATACGTACAACACAGCAGGTATTAATGTGTTATCAACTCCGCAGCATGGTCAGTAACACTTTAAGAATTATTTTGAATCATTTCTGAATACAATCATTAGTACAAAAGCATTATTTGTTGAGGAAAAAAACAGGGTCGCATTTTTGATTTTTCAAAAGAATTCACAGATTACCGTAACCAGATATCCAGGTCCAGTATTTAGTCTTTACAAACTGTGTTCTCAAAAGGAGCAGCTCGCCATTTATATGACAGACAGCCTTTCACCAAACACAGGTTTCAGGTTGCAGGGGTAACCTTTTACTAAGATTATGTTGGCTTATGTTGGCTGTTTAAGCTGGGGGCTATGTGGTACAGCCAGCTGATCCACTAGCCCTTCCCCTCTGGAGCCTGGGTTCCAGAATTACTCAAGCTGCATTTTTAATGGTCTCAATTAAGCATTATTCCATAATACATTGGAACATTACAATTCAGCATGATTGTTAGCTTGATAGCCCAGGACTGAGGATTAAGGTGTGCTTGCATCCAATTAATAATAACTATGTACTGTACAGTGCGTAGCCCCTTGATGTCCTGAAATCCACACCCCTCAAGCATGTATATTCAAACTTATGGATCCTATTTTGAAGAAAGTTCTAAAGTGGAAATTCACTAACCGGAATGAGAAAGTGTAGTTAAGACGTTCTGGGAACTTTGTTAAGAAGCTGGGCTTTTCAAAAGAGTTCAAAGCACTTTCCCAGGTCAGTAACTCAATATTCAAATTGGGCCTGAAAAACCCCAAAAAAACAAACGACAATAAAAATAAAAAGAATGCCTACTGTGGGTGCATCTTGTAGAGAGACCCGTCGATCCCGACGGTGGTACGCAGCCTGGGCACCCCCTTGTTGTCACGGAGACGACCGAGGATGCCCCCCAGTGTGGCAGCGATGAGGTTGGCGGAGCGGAAGGACACGATTGTGCACACGTGCTGCACAGCGATGCAGTCCTCGTGCGAAGGCTCCACACCCAGCCGGGCCAGGATATCTTTAGCTTTGGTCAGACCCTCTTTGTTTCTGAGAAGAAAAAAGAAAGGGAATGAATGCATTTGGAATGCGCTGGATTATACACATTTTAGAGTTGTAGCAACTAATAACAGTAAAGCTGGCTTGGAACTTTGTTTCTGGAAACTAGGGTTTCAAGCCACTGCATGGCACACCTGGGGAGACATGGAGTTTGATACAGCAAAGTTGCCTCAAAGTAGTTCTCCAGGTCTCCTGGTACCAGGTTTCAAGCCAATGTTCCTGAAAAAGCAGCTTTGTGTTCCCTCAGCTTAACAGCCAGCTGAAAGGTTGAGGGGGGGCGACATAAACTGGAATAAAATACAGTTAAAGTACATACAGCTTAAAAAATCTTTCCTAATATGTACAAACATCACTTTTAAAAAACATGTATTTTTTCAATAGTACTTTTGTTCATCGCTATTAGTGAATCATTTTTTGTTGCCCTCTGAGGGTATATGAAACACTTGAACACACAGAAGAAAGATTTCAGCTTACTTCTCTATAGCTGATATGTGTTTCGTTTCAAATGTCCCTTTGGTGAGAAGCTCGGGTGTGATCCTGCCCTCAAACAGCAGACCCTCTTTGGCCATCTTTACCAGGATGAGTCTCACGAGTTCCCCCATGTACATTCCACTGACCATCTTCTCGAACCTGGGCAAGACAAAGAAGAGCTAGTTAATGCTGTGCATTTATTTCAGCCATTACCAAAAGGTACTGCCAAATGACTGCTCTGTGATGACAGCTGTATGAGCATTGCTGCCATTCAGTCGTACATTCACACCATTGAGTTCCTTCTGTTCCAATCCTTCTGTTTTGTTATCTATACAGTAATGCTGTTCTGTTTCTAATTTTTCTTCTCTTTTTTGTAGAACCCTTTTATGGGTATGTTTGTAAACTCAATCTCACTCTCTTCAGAGTGCTCCAGAGTCTGGATTTCTGTTGGAGCACAGTTGCAGTTTCTAGATTAAACATGGCGGCATCAAACGAGGGCTGCAATATGGGTGCTAATAATTATAATATAATGACAGTAGGGGGAAAGAACGTTTTGCTGAATTAATCTTTTATTTATTTATTAATTTATTTTTTAAATATTATTAGTATTCATTTACAAATACCAACTGTGTTTTAAAATACCTAGTCATGTTGTTGATGCTGAATCACTAGGATTCTTTAAGAACCAACTTGACAAAGTTTTGAGATCAAACAACTTCTAGAACCGGCCGAGCATAGATTGGCCCAATGTCCTTCCCTCATACGCAAATTTGTTCATAATAATAATTTCTTAATCACTGTTTGCTACATTCTACCATAGAGACAGAGCACAGGGTTAATTGTATTCTCTTTTATAACAAAAAATACATTCTAAATATAATATTTTAACCTGTTAAGCCACTAGGATGGCACTGAGTCGAATCTAAACATTCGGGTGCCCGAACTAACCCCCACCCCCCCACACAGCACCCATCCCTACCCAGAATGACAGCCGCCATATTGTAACGCCATACTGGAAATCTACCAGTGCTCTAGGAGGTTACGAATGGCTAGAGTGCACTCTGACCCTCTGAGAGCGAGGTTATGAATGGCTAGAGTGCACTCTGACCCTCTGAGAGCGAGGTTACGAATGGCTAGAGTGCACTCTGACCCTGACCCTCTGAGACCCTCTGAGAGAGGGTTACGAATGGCTAGAGTGCACTCTGACCCTCTGAGAGCGAGGTTACGAATGGCTAGTGTGCACTCTGACCCTCTGAGAGCGAGGTTACGAATGGCTAGTGTGCACTCTGACCCTCTGAGAGCGAGGTTACGAATGGCTAGTGTGCACTCTGACCCTCTGAGAGCGACGTTACGAATGCACCCTGTATGCACTTCTCCTGAAGAAACTCATGTACGCCTGGGAAGCCTCTTTCTTTTCTTCTACTTTGACGCTGTTGGTGTTACAATAACAAACTGTGATGTGTTTACCCTGGTGTGGCAGAGAGCGAAGGTATCTGAACTGTAAATCTCCCTCCCTCCCAGAAAAGGCACTGTGTACTGCTGGTTGTATGTGTTCCCCTCGACTGACAGACCTGATGGTCGGTGGAAACCAGAAGTCAGCCATCTTGGGTAAAATGTGTAGCTGCAAGTACTCTCTAAACAAGTCCATTACAATCAGATATGGGTCAGGCAGCGATTGGATAAACCATGGCAACGGGCTGATTGCAGGGAGGAGTTTGGTGGTAAAAAGGGGATGCAGTTTCGTGAGTACAGCCTCTTACGGTGATGATACTGATGCGCTGGAGCGCTGTGTTTTTTGTTGTTTTGTTTGTATTCCAGAGGAGGAGTGAGCGACCCAGGTGCTGCAACCACAGAGCCAGCACAAAACCCTGAGCACCTTCCTTCACGGCACATGCACAGCACGGACACGAGCACCACTTTCCGCAGGACCTACAGAGCACAGTTTCGTGCAAGGATTGTAGTTTTGGAGTGTCTTTTTGTTTTTGGGACTGCAACCCGCCGTATTGGCTTCCCCTATACCATCATTGGTATAGGGGTGACTGATTTATAATTTGTACTATTTAATAAATACAGATGTTCTTTCAACAAGAGTTTTGGTCTCGACATTAACTTTGTACACCGCACCACTCACATCCTGTCACACCTGGTTACCATCATAAATGTAATGAGTCATATGAGTGGTACCCAGTACAGCAGTATCAGAAGACTATGCACTTCTCACAGACACTAAAACAGACCTTACAATGATTTATTAAACCACTTTTCTATATTTTGCACAAAAACTTGCTGGAAGAACTTGGTAAATAAAAACCTGGCATTCAATATTCATTTTTCTCATACTTTACAAACTTCCTAATATTTGTATACATGTTTCCAAACAGCTTTTCATCAAAAAGAGCTAGCTGCCCAAAGTTGGATATGCCTAAAATACCTTTCTCAAAGGAGCACGTGTATACAAAAGGTACTTTTGATAACATGCTAATTATTTAGATTTCAATCTGTGTTTATCATGATGTTAATTAGAGTATAGTTTCAGAGCACTGATACTTTAAAGTACAGTTATTTTCAATCTCATAATAAAACCGGCAGCAGTACAATGGTATGCAGGTTGCCCATACTGTATTGACCCTAAAGGTTACCAGTTACTCAC
The DNA here is from genome assembly GCA_036884735.1 of Huso huso. Classification (NCBI taxonomy): domain Eukaryota; kingdom Metazoa; phylum Chordata; class Actinopteri; order Acipenseriformes; family Acipenseridae; genus Huso; species Huso huso. The sequence continues at coordinate 21,500,020 of CM072668.1, read as the reverse complement.
AGCTGTTTCCCTGGGTTAAGGGATCCGCGGTCGATCTCTCTGTCGAACTCGGTGCGGATGTCTTCCAGTGAGCCGTCGTCCCCAAATGATCCCCACTCAGTGTTGATGCACATCCTCCCCTCGTCCCCTTCCACCAGGTCAATGTGCCTCATCTCCTCCATGTAACACGCATTGGTACCCGTACCTGAAGGGATTGATAAGCACTGGGTTAAGACAAATCCTCTTTCATACGGTAACCACAACTTGGGTATGAAATGCCTTATAACTGAAACCCCCACAATGACTGTCTGCCTCTCTGTTGATCAGTAGGCTTGCTTGTAGCACCAACACTATCCTTCACTGTATTACAAACCTGTTCTGTAGCTCACTGCAACTCTTCACTTTCCTCCCCCTGGTCGCTATCCTACTCCAGATTCCTCTACTCTCCTCCTGCATGCTGCTAAACTGCTCTACGCTATTCCCCCTTTTCCGTTTCAATCTAACTACTGCCCATTCCCTGTCTGGTTCACCCATCCCTCTGTGTATCTAGTGGGGTCACATGCAACTCCACCTGGGAGTCTACAAACTGCTCAAACTCCTTGATTGCCCACTGCTGGTCTAGCTGCTCTGTCAGACTAGCTATCAGAGCTTTGTATTTGTATTCTGCTCTGCAGCTATTGCATGACCTACCAAGCTGTTCCCTCTGTACAAAGACCTGCTAACTGCACCAAATTAACTCCTAATTCTTTAGCAGGATCACTACCTTTATTATGCTCAATGTTGGTCCAGAAGTCCAAAGAGAGTAAACTTGTACTGCAAATTACAATAGGCTTATACAGGACGAGCCACGGTGTCATTAAACCAATTACAGTATCACTAAATGACCAGACTAAATAATTAATAAAATAAACGTAGTGGCTACCATATGTCAGATTTATGAATAAAAACATGAAAATAATTGGTACTGTGTTGGAAGGTTTATTGCCACAATATGTTAAACAAATATTCTCTGTTGTGATTCTGACCCTTGTGGATGAGGTTATATGTATTATATATATCCAAGTGGAATTTGCTGAAAATCTCATTGGAATAATGTTTAGAATACAAGCTCTTTATTCCCAGAATAACAGTAATAGCAAATATAAACACACACACAGTGCACACAGTTATGGAACACTAACAGATATTCACCTATAATGACGCCTACTTCACAGCGCTGGTCATCGAATCCACAAGTCATCATTGTTCCAACTGTATCATTCACGACAGCCATTATATCAGCTTCATAATCCTTTAAAATAAAATGAGATGACAATTAACCCTCCTCTTCTCTTTCTCTATGGTATAATGTAGCAAACGGTGATTAAGGAATTATAATTAGGAACATAAGAACATTTACGAATGAAAGAAGGCCATTCGGCCAATCTGTGCCCGCCTGGTCCCAGCAGCTGATTGATCTCAAAACTTTGTCAAGTTGGGTCTTAAAGAATCCCACTGACTCAACATCAACAACATGACTAGGTAACCTCTTCCATACCCTCACCACTGTGTGTGTGAAGAAGTGTCTCCTACCTTCTGTTCTTAGTCTATCTCCACTTAATTTCCCAATGTGTCCTCTGGTCCTAGTTTCTGTGTTTTGCCTAAAATATTGGTTAGGGTTAACTTTTAAGATTTTAAAGTTCCAAATCAAGTCCCCCCTAATTATTTGTTGTCCCAGGCTAAATAGCTCATTATTAAACCCTGGGATTAGTCAGATTGCTCTTCATTGGCCTCCCTTCTGTGCCAAAATGTCCTTTTTGTACTGTGGTGACCAGAATTGGACTAGTGTATTATACAACATCATTATACCCTCCTTTGATTTGATTGCTTCCTAATTAAGCAATAATAAAAGGAATTACAGATAAGACAACAGACCAGTGAGCAGGCCTAAAAACAAAAGAAAGAGAACATACCCCTCGCTTCTTAATGGCCTTGTTCAGCAGCTTCACCACATCCATTCCCTCAACACCACTTGCTTTAAACCGTTTTGTCCACGTTAACAAAACACCCTGCAACACACAAACAAGGAGAACATAGGTAGAACACCTTTTTATACAAGAAAATGCATAAATAAACTCGTACTTTACAGCTACATCCTTGTGTGTTCTAGCAAATATACAGTATGCGGTTTCAATTAAACTGTGTTTGATAGAAATACACTGCCTGGCCACTTTATTAGGATCTGTACGTAATATCGTGTTGGGCCACGGCTTGCCCCGATCACAGCCTTGACATGATGTGGTACAGACTCCACAAGGGGCTGGAAGGTGTTAAGCCATTCCGTCATTAATATTTTACACAATTGGTGCAGAGAGCCGAGGATCACGATGATGAATGCCTTATTCAAGTTCATCCCAAGCATACTCAATTGAATTGAGATCTGGGAATTGAGGTGGCCATGGTGTCATGCTCCTCAAAGCGTTTGTGCACAATCCTGGCACGGTGGATGGTTGCATTATAGTCCTGAAAGCAGCCATTGCCATCAGGGTACAACATTATTGGGTGGACTTGATCCGCTACAATGCTTAAGTAAACTACAGCATTGCATTCAACTTCCAGAGTAATCAGGGGAACCAGGATATATCAGGAGAACATGCCCGGGTAGACAGGTCCTAATAATGTGGCCAAGCAGTGTATGTAGCAATATCTAAGTGATTTTGCTAAGAGTTTCTTCAGTGTACACTGTTTGAAACACTTTACTTTTTTAAACTATACACTGGGAAAAACATTCTATATTACCTCATCCAATTTGGTTTGACTGCAGGGGAAAGAGAAGGTAAACCCAACCGGCAGCTTCTTGTCTTTGATTTTCTGTTTCTCCATAAAATCTCCTAGGCATTCGGCCACATGGTCAAACAGCTGCAGAGAAATCACACCAGATCACAAGCATTCGTATTTTCATATATTTTCAGGAACGTGTGCATTAAAAGGTCATGCAGCAGATTTGCTGTTAAAGTGTATTTGCTTGAAGAATATTTACCTACTACCTGTGAAATAAATCGCATGATATGGTGTGTAAATCTAAAGAAAATAAAAATCAGAAATCTATTTTCCGCAATAACTGTTTTTAATGTCATCATTTTTTTTCTCTGTATTTACATGCATTAAAATGTTATTATTATTTATTTCTTAGCAGACACCCTTATCCAGGGCGACTTACAATTGTTACAAGATATCACATTATTTTTTACATTCAATTACATTATTTTTTACATACAATTACCCATTTATACAGCTGAGTTTTTACTGGAGCAATCTGGGTAAAGTACCTTGCTCAAGGGTACAGCAGCAGTGTCCTCCACCGGGGATTGAACCCACGACCCTCCGGTCAAGAGTCCAGAGCCCTAACCACTACCCCACACTGCTGTTAAACTTATTGTTTATTACAATAATATTTGAAGGAACCTCTACTGCTAAAAGTACAAAATCTTCACTGGAATGTAGACAAACTGGACTGTCAGTAAGGTCCGGTTAAGCAGAGTGTGCAGAAATAAAGGCTGAGTAACTAACTGCGTGGCTCAGAGCAAGAATTTTTCCGCTCACTCAGACCACTGACGAAATCTGCTCTGTAGCGCTCTGAGCTGCTCAGGAGGAGTGGAACTGAGAATGCCGTTAAGTGGGCTCTTTCACTGAGCTGGTCTGAGCTCGGTTACTTAACACACCCACACAATCACTGAGGAATTTTCTTGTGAACGCTAATGATTGTGGGGCTCTGTAGCTTGTAATGTTGTGACAGAGATAAATTGTTCTGTATTGAGAATTCCTCAGCATTAGCATATTTCAGTAAACTATGAGCTTTTAATATCCAGAGAACATCAATAATGCACCGCTCCCTTTCTCTTTAATTAGTCCAGATATGCAGTATTACAAAACTCATTGACAGCAGAGATTTATCTTTCCCTACACATGGTTGACCATTCCTCATTCCCTGGCGGTTGCTTCTTAAAAGTGAATAAATACAATCAGAAAACAACTCGGAAATGCAGCAGTTCTGTATATTAACTATAAGCCACTAGTATTATGTTACACTGACATGATCATCATTTTTTGTTAATGGTTAGTTTAAAGAATACTATCATATGCTGATAAAAAAAGGTATAACAAAATAAAACATAAAACTGAATAAAACTGAAAGAGTACTCAATCAAGTGAGACTGAACTTTATCCATTGTCCTATATAAAGAATTCCTATATAAAGAAAACACTGTTTCTGAGAGCTTAGTACAATGAGCTATCGGTCCATGTAGGAAAAAGACCAGACATGCAGGTATCCGCTTGAGCTTACCAGGTGCCTGGCCTGAAGGGGGCGTTGTAGCAAGGTATGGTGACTCAGTCCGTGACAATTGTGCTCTCCTAACTCATAGGAACACCAGAGCCAATGCAAAGCCCTCTGGAATCCCGAGCGAAGACTACACAATGTCCTGAAGCAAACTTGCGCTGCCTGTATGGCTCTCCCTGCACACAACTTGTGCCTTTACCAGGTGAAGCTCTCATACAGCACACAACACATTGGTTCAGGAGAGTTGTACCTTCCCTTCTGATTATCAATTAATCAACTGAACAAGGCTCCGGAACACCAAGAGTATCTAAATCTAAAAATAACATCAAAAAAGGGTCGGACTCATACCTTAAAGGTTTTGGTATTGCTGTAAGCTTCCGAATGGCTCAGCGGCCCAGACTGTAGTTCAGGGCTCATGTCTTATTTTTTTTTTTTTAACAGTGGTTAGGAACCTTAGTTTCTTTTATTTTAATCCCTTTTCGCACATAAAGTAAAATAAGATTTTTTGTTAGTTTGGCTTGGGAGTCATTGTATATTTTTATTTAATTGGCCTTAAGTTTAGAGAAATGGAAATGAGGAGTTATATTAACAATTCATAATATTAGGTTTAATATTTAAACAGAAGTTATTGTACATTTGTTACAGTAAAGATAAAATACGAGTGATCGGTTTTTGCATAGAAGCGTTGCAGATGTGTTCAGTTTGTCTGCTACTCATGAATGTCCCCCGAGTCTTTTTTAGTGGACGATTAGATAATTTGCACTTTAACAGGCCAGTGTTTTTGTTCTGGATATTCCTGTCTGGATTGTAACCAACTGGTGATTAACCTCAGTACTGATTATATAAATGTGCATCATCTCTTTACATCATTACCCTGTACACCCATGCATACGATATGGGAATTGGAAAGGAGGTGTACCCGTGTTCCACTGCCATGCATGATGTCCTCTGGAGTGTCGTAGATTTGGCTTTCCATTTGAACCGTCTGCTTCTTCTCGTGAGAAACCTTCACCCGTAAAATCCGAAAGTTGGATCCTCCCAGATCCAATGCAATAAAATCTCCCTTTTCTGGAAAAAAAAAAGAATAAACTCATAAATAAAATATACATACCGGTATTATATTAACCCACCTGCCAAATAAAAAGCCAAGGAAGGCTATCAGTAAGTCACCTTTGATCAGATCATCTCAAAATCTAATCAGCACACGCTTCTATGAAGGGTCATCAAGCAATCAAATTTGAAAGAAATCCATTCCTCCGTTTTGGACCACTTGTGGTACTGCACTACAGGGATTGTGCAAACATTGGGAGACTGACAAGTTGCCATTAACACAAGCAATCAGATCTCTGACACTGCTACCATATGAACTAGTGTAGATATTCACGTGATTGTAAGCATGTTCATGCGTGATTGGTTCTCAATAATTGTGGCATTGTTTTATGTTGTGTAATTAACATGTTTTTAAACAAGCATGTTTTAGTTAATACTAATAAACAACTAATAGTCACTTATAAAGGTCAACACAACACAACGACATAACAGCGAGTCCAAAACCACGCCGACATTGCAGCAATGCTGTGTTGCAGCGCCAGGATATACTGGTATTTTTTTAATAACAATACAAAATATCGTTAATATAAAGTGACTGTTATTTATTTTGAATTAATGCTTGATGTGTCAAGAAACATTTTGCCTGGGCAAGCGCGAATACGTTAAAAGCATTGCGAGTGCACTGTTAAAGTGCTCTATGGGCTCCAGAAATGGCTCCACTGTTTACTAACTCCGCCCACTTGTGACATAAGTTTCTTATCCTTCTTTATAGTCCTAGGGGACCGAAACAAGGACATGACGTGTTTGGATTTTTTTTTTAATGTATATTTTGTACAGATTTGTTTTTTTAAATAAAGAGTTTAACTTTATATTGTATATTGTCCTTGCTTCCCTGCCCTGTCGTTTATACATATTGTGGCGGAGGCGTACAAAAGAAACACACCAAGGGCAGTTTTGGGGCCAAAATAACGGAAACAACAACCACTGTTTATTTCTTCCTTTAGAAATGGACGCTCTGAGAAATGGGATGGGGGGCTGCTAGTAAACCAAGAGAAAACATACGCACATCCAAAGTCTTTCAAGGTGCAGGGTAGAAAGATTTTAAAGTTAAACAAACATAGTACCCACACACTTATATATTATGCTCCAAAGTGTTTATACTTTTTATTATACCCAAGTTCAACGTTTCGATCTGCAAGAGATCTTCATCAAACCTGGTATGCAACTGCCTTACAATACAGAGTCTCACTGACACTGCTAAGTCATATTAAAACCTGCATACTGAGGGGGGCGGGGGGAGTTCCTGGTAAGTGACGTTTGTGAACTTCGCAGAGACTTCTGGGAATTGAATTGTAGTTCGGTGCGGTGATGTCGTAGCGCTGTTATGTGCAGTCGCTGTAATGATAGGCGCTGTGATGTCTGCGCGGTCTTGGATTGCGGTGATGTTGTGATATAGCATATTTCTGATAACCTCTAACCATTTAGACAAACGTATTAACACCCTGTGAACAGGGTGAACAGGACTGAAGTAAATGAAAGCGCTGATGCCTATATTTATTGTAAAATAAAAGGTTTAAACAAACAAAACAAAAGGCATGTTGGCCAAAAGAAACAGACAAACAAACCCTGACAAACACTATAACAAGTAGCGGTCTGGTGCTTTCTTCTTTTTAACCCCTCTCTTTACTCCCATTCTCCACTCTAAACACCCAACCCAGAGTGATTCGTGCATCTATATATACAGCTGTGCCGGGATTCAATTGCTAATTAATCATTCACTTGAATCCCAGCAAATGAACTAATTTGTGCCATTCCCGTGCTCACATTCTACTACATATTTTAATCTGCACGTGAAGTGATTGTGCAATCTCTGTGCCTAAATACAAATATACAGTTTACATCACTCGTGCTACCTATCCCACATTATATCCCGTGCACCACTATATATATATATATATATATATATATATATATATATATATATATATACCAACAATAACACACCACATACAACATAAAACACAAAATCAGCACAGGGGCGGGGCACCCCTGCCACACACCCGTAGCAAGAATCTATTTTTTAAAATGTGAGTGCAGCATTTGAAAGTCTTGCTCATTCAAACCTTTTAAAATAGCTCTCTATTACATTTTAGGCAACGTCACACAGCTTAAGCAGTTAGTACATCGCTATAAAAAGATACTTCATTTCATTGTTTTATTGACAAGGAAGACCTCTTCACTGCCAACATATGGTTCTGATTACAACAATAAGAAGCCGAGTTCTCTTTATAGTGATCTGGCCTTCTTGTTGGCAGCAGCATGTATCCTTTAATACCAGCCATTTATAACAACTTGACATTCAAACCGTGATGTCCATGCAGCAAGCGTTGTTACTACTACATAGCAACCCGCTATCAAGATCTAGCCACAGCAACCCATTTGCTTCCCTTCAGTGCCTCTCAGGAATAACTATGAGTAAACATTAAACCAGATGACTTCCACTCAAAAAATATGCGTTTCAATTACCCCTGATCAAGCACTTCAAAACTCTTCATTACTGGGCAATCATTAACTTTTACCTTCATGAGCACAGTAATGACTTTATGTGACAAGTAGCACATTTAAAAAATCACAGAGAACAAGCAACTATTCTTTCATTCAGATATTGGCTGTTTAAAAAAAAAAAAAAAAAATTACTAGTTTTTTCTACCCTGAAATGCCCAATTTGAATGTCGCCTAACCCGTGCAACACACGTACCAATCTGGAGGACTGAATGTCAATGGGTGAGCCAATTCTCTTCACACAATCAACATAAGCAATGGATGTCACCAGGGTACGGATCCCTAAAGGCAAGGTCACAGCCTGGGAAAGTGGTTGGAGCTCGATGAGGTCCCATTTGATTTCCTACCATAACCTCGCTGCAGTGCAAAGGCCAGTGCAGCGCGGTGAGTCCCCAGCAGTGCAGTGGGATGAGAACCATGCAGTGCGGTGGGTCCCCAGCAGTGCAGTGGGATGAGAACCATGCAGTGCGGTGGGTCCCCAGCAGTGCAGTGGGATGAGTACCATGCAGTGCGGTGGGTCCCCAGCAGTGCAGTGGGATGAGAACCATGCAGTGCGGTGGGTCCCCAGCAGTGCAGTGGGATGAGAACCATGCAGTGCGGTGGGTCCCCAGCAGTGCAGTGGGATGAGAACCATGCACTGCGGTGGGTCCCCAGATGTGAACCATGCCTGGATGACTCTCCCTGAACCCAAAATGGTAGTGCTTTTACTAGATGAGCCACTGGGGACAATTGGGACCCCAATGAAAATGATGGAAAAAAAGTATGGCATGTCAACAGATGTGTGTACATGCTTCAGTTTAGTTTACTACTATCATTCACTAAACCTTTACACTAAAGTCAGAGGGTATCAGTTTGGCACAGTCAATTAGTATAAATGGCACATTTTAGTTTACTGCACTTTGCATCGACATTTAAGTGGAAGCCTTAGTAAAAGTGTTGGATTACATATATTCTATAGTAGACATAGAGTACAGTACGTGAACATTTAGACCAGTGGTGCACAACTTTTTTGCTGGCCGGGCCAGATTCAAAACTTAACTCACTTCTGAGGGCCACTAATACAGTAATAAGGTTCGTTATTTATTTTTCTGAATACGACTGTACTCAGAATCAGTCAAAGATAGTTTTGTTGTATAACACAGGAGACCAAAATATAAATGTTTATTAACGGGTTAATTTATTTTAAGCGTTCTACAAAAACAAATTAAATTATTCATGGTGTTTTTATGTAACACAACATCCTGGAATGATTGTTTCATTTCAGAGAAGCTGTGGGCATTTGGCAGCAACATGTATAAATAGCTTGACTATTACAGCGCCCTTACAAATTAAAACAGATATTTAATCCGCTGTCTTCCATAAAGCAATATTTTTCGGTCCAAGTTTCATTGAATTTCCGATGTTCATTATCAATTTTTATTCCAGCCATAACTCATACAAATGAAATATGCAACGATATTTTAATGAAACGTACTAAGTCAACTTCAACACTACAAGTCAGTATACCGCCGAAGCCAATCAAGCACAGCAAATTCCATGCCTTGATTGGTTTACCTGTCATTTTTGCAAAGATGTACACCCTGAAGAACCAATGCACGCACTATGAATGTAAAAATCAAACTTCAGGCATGAACCAATCACGATGGGGAGTTCTCCGTTTAGCTCCTGCCTCCGTTGCTAAGGAAGTGGCAGGTGTGTATATTTGAACACAGAAAGGCTTATTTATGTGTTATTATTTGAAAACAGAAAGTAAAACTGGTAAATAAAATTATTTTGTGGAAAATTATATTTTAAAAGATCAAGTATTGTAAAGCCTCTCTGGGCTGTTCTGTAAAACTGGTAAACTGATTTAGACAAAGAACATACATGTGAAATCTAAGCATTTTTGAGATTCATTTATTTTCAAATTTAAAAACTCGAAACAGATATACACTAGATAGCATATCAATTCAATTGTATTCTAATCTAAGAAACATGTTACCAATACAGAATTGCTTTGGCACAATAAATGAAACACTATTTTCCTGGAAGCAATAATATTTATCTAAATGCTCTTGTGCTGACAGAAGGATATACAGATATGCAATGGGATGCCATCATCGTGCCAACTGACAACATCAATCAAGCTTTGTCATGATGAAATAGCTAGCAGTTTAAGGCTGTGAGATCACAACTACAGGACCCCCTTACAACATGTGATGATGGAATGTGAAGCAGGTGAAATCGATTGCAGAGTGATTGCAATGCATACCAAAAACATCTTCATGTCGTGCCTGCTTTACAGTGATTGTATGCATTAACATGAAAAGGCTGCAGATGGCCACACTTGACGGATACTGCCTGACATACTCTCCTTAGAATTCCCCTAGGCCCTATTCATACACATGTTAAAGATGGTGTATGAACACACTTTTAACACTCTCTTGAAGTGTTGCGCAAAGGTTTAATGAACACGAAACATGATTTAATTAATCAAAATTATCTCTTTTTTTTTTTTTTATAAATTTAGTCGTTGCCAATTATTTTTATTATTTTCTCCCAATTTAGAATGGCCAATTATTTTTTAAGCTCAGCTCACCGCTACCACCCCTACGCTGACTCAGGAGGGTGAAGACGAACACACACTGTCCTCCGAAGCGTGTGCCGTCAGCCGACCGCTTTTTTTCACACTGCGGACTCACCATGCAGCCACCCAAGAGCTACAGCGTCGGAGGACAACGCAGCTCTCGGGCAGCTTACAGGCAAGCCTGCAGGTGCCCGGCCAGACTACAGGGGTCGCTGGTGCGCGTTGAGCCAAGGACACCCTGGCCGACCTAACCCTCCCTCCCCAGGCGGCACTCGGCCAATTGTGCGCCGCCCCCTAGGGGCTCCCGTCCACGGTCGGCTGTGGAATAGCCTGGACTCAAACTCGCGACGTCCAGACTATAGAGCGCATCCTGCACTCCACGTGGAGCGCCTTTACTGGATGCGCCACTCGGGAGCCCTCTCAAAATTATCTTTAAAAAACAGTGCAGAACAAAACATTCTTCAAATTAAATTACATGAATAGTGTTCCTTTGACCGTGTTTCACGTAACATGCATGTGATGTTCATGAAAACTGAGTTTTACCTAACACTGCAGTGTCTCATGGGGTAGAGACACACCTATTTATAGACTGTGAGATATGATTGGGCAGATCTGATTCAGATCCAGGCTTCAGCTCCTCTAATCCAGTAACGTGCATAACCCTGGCTCCTGCTCTCTCTGTGCTGGCAAATACAACTTGGCAAACATCCTCCTACTTTTGTTGCCAGTTTTTTTACATTCTCTTTTTTCAGATTGCATGTACAATTTGTTTGAAATTCTCCTAAAAAAGTGCATATGGCGGACACGAGTTTGTTTAATTTTATATCAGTGGTATTCTATTTAGGGATAAACTGGCATTTCTAATTTTGACCCTTATAACCTATATGATTATTTTGGTGATGTTATTGTTTTATAGCGATATATAGAGGATACACAGTCAGGAGCAGTGATTATGAAAAAGTTATTCCACGCTAGATATCTCAACACTTGTTGTATAACATTATATATATATATATACAGACGTGCTCAAATTTGTTGGTACCCTTACAGCTCATTGAAATAATGCTTCATTCCTCCTGAAAAGTGATGAAATTAAAAGCTATTTTATCATGTATACTTGCATGCCTTTGGTATGTCATAGAATAAAGCAAAGAAGCTGTGAAAAGAGATGAATTATTGCTTTTTCTACAAAGATATTCTAAAATGGCCTGGACACATTTGTTGGTACCCCTTAGAAAAGATAATAAATAATTGGATTATAGTGATATTTCAAACTAATTAGTTTCTTTAATTAGTATCACACATGTCTCCAATCTTGTAATCAGTCATTCAGCCTATTTAAATGGAGAAAAGTAGTCACTGTGCTGTTTGGTATCATTAAGTGCACCACACTGAACATGGACCAGAGAAAGCAAAGGAGAGAGTTGTCTGAGGAGATCAGAAAGAAAATAATAGACAAGCATGGTAAAGGTAAAGGCTACAAGACCATCTCCAAGCAGCTTGATGTTCCTGTGACAACAGTTGCAAATATTATTAAGAAGTTTAAGGTCCATGGAACTGTAGCCAACCTCCTGGGCGGCCAAGAAGAGGTAAATCCACCCCTAGATTGAACAGAAGGATAGTGCGAATGGTAGAAAAGAACCAAGGACAACTGCCAAAGAGATACAAGCTGAACTCCAAGGTGAAGGTACGTCAGTTTCTGATCGCACCATCCGTCACTTTTTTGAGCGAAAAAGGGCTCCATGGAAGAAGACCCAGGAGGACTCCACTTTTGACAGAAAAACATAAAAAAGCCAGACTGGAATTTGCTAAAATGCATATTGACAAGCCACAATCCTTCTGGGAGAATGTCCTTTGGACAGATGAGTCAAAACTGGAGCTTTTTGGCAAGTCACATCAGCTCTATGTTCACTGACGAAAAATGAAGCTTTCAAAGAAAAGAACACCATACCTACAGTGAAACATGGAGGAGGCTCGGTTATGTTTTGGGGCTGCTTTGCTGCGCCTGGCACAGGGTGCCTTGAATCTGTGCAGGGCACAATGAAATCTCAAGACTATCAAGGCATTCTGGAGCAAAACGTATTGCCCAGTGTCAGAAAGCGCTGTCTCATTCGCAGGTCATGGGTCCTCCAACAGGATAATGACCCAAACAGCTAAAAGCACCCAAGAATGGATAAGAACAAAACATTGGACTATTCTGAAATGGCCTTCTATGAGTCCTGATCTGAATCCTATCGAACATCTATGGAAAGAGCTGAAACTTGCAGTCTGGAGAAGGCACCCATCAAACCTGAGACAGCTGGAGCAGTTTGCTCAGGAAGAGTGGGCCAAACTACCTGTTAACAGGTGCAGAAGTCTCATTGAGAGCTACAGAAAACGTTTGATTGCAGTGATTGCCTCTAAAGGTTGTGCAACAAAATATTAGGTTAGGGGTCCCATCATTTTTGTCCATGCCATTTTCATTTGTTTTATTATTTACAATATTATGTTGAATAAAAAATCAAAAGCAAAGTCTGATTTCTATTAAATATGGAATAAACAATTATGGATGCCAATTACTTTTGTCAGTTTCAAGTTATTTCAGAGAAAATTGTGCATTCTTCGTTTTTTGTGGAGGGGTACCAACAAATTTGAGCACGTCTGTATATATATATATATATATATATATATATATATACAGTATATTAGGGCTGCTCCGATTAATAGATTAAACCGATTAATCAACTAATTAACAGATCAAAAATGTTAATCGATTTTACAATAATATTGCTGAAATAAATAATTGTAGACATCTATTTCTTGTAATTTTTTTTCCTTATCCACAAAAGCAAAACTTTTGCTACAAAAGATTTTTCCTATAATTATTTGTTTTTGGGAAATTTCTAGAAATTATACATTTCCATTGGGCTATGTAAACTGACTACAACTGTATGTATATATATATATATAGATAGATAGATATAGATAGATAGATAGATAGATAGATAGATAGATAGATAGATAGATAGATAGATAGATAATTATTTATTTATTTATTCATTTATTTACATTTAATAATGTTTTATTTATCACATCATTTTGGATCCAAAACAATTAATTAATTCTGTTAAAAAAAAAAACGATATACTGCTGCAAAGATGTTTACATTCACAACTCAAAATAACAAGTGACCAAAATCTCGTCTTTTCATTAATGATGAGGGATATACAATGTCGCCATGATCGATTACATATTAATTGTAAAACCACATTCTTTCTTACAGCCGGCATACTGTCTATATCCTGTAGGCCAAGTCACTTGATACTCACTTTAATTCTGCTGTGTCTCCTGCATCAATATGGTTTTGTGACCCTGTTGTTCTTTCTTGTCATATAATCCAAGAGTGGTTCATTGATTGCAGTGTGAACACAGCTTTACCATATGGCAGAGCAACTGTCTCCTAACCTGTCTCTTCCAGTGTCTCCTGAATGTTCTTGACCACTGATGCAATTGAAAAACATTTCCTTGACAACAAAAAAATGGCACCCATTTGTAACGCGTAACAGGAGACGTATTGCTAGGCAACCAATTGAGTAGGTAGGCTCGCCCGATGCTGAGCTGATCAGGAGGTCCGGATTGGCCCGGGGAGGCTGCGCGCAGCTCAAAAAACATCTGTGCCACAGCTCGTGGCAGCAGCACCGTCATGCTACACAGACGGGCGCTTTGTTTACAGCACTTGTGTTCATTAAATCTGCGTGCCTGTGCGGCATGTTAACACTCAATGCTCTGTGTCTGACTGAATTATTATTCAGTGACGACCCACGCACATAACACTTCTCCGTTACAGGTGGTTTTATTCAATCAAGTTCAGATTAAGTTGCACATTACCCCACGATAGATGCCCTCTAAAGCTAACATCTGGAAACTAGATTTAAATTTCTACCAACCTAAAGCGTTCCAGTTCCAGTTTAATCCAAAATAATCTTCATACAAAAATTAATTTTGGGTTTATAATAGAATTATTTGTAGATAACCAATTATCTTGCAGTTATGAGCTAAGACATTAATGCTTTAATATATCCTTTAGAGCAGTCAGTCATTACGGTAAATGACCACAGCACTTCAGAATCCTGAAACATTAACCCACATATCATAGAGTACAATAAAACAATACAAATATATAAAAAATGCATAGTAACCCAATGTCCAGCTCATACGTGCATTAACTACATCCACAGCAGGCATTCCTGCATCGTATAGTAATTGACTTTGTTTTAACTGGTTAATTATCAAGCAGGAAGGCCCTCTGCCTTGGATACTAATGCTAAGTAATTTACTAGATAACTTCCTGAGAAAATGCTGGCACCGTGCCTAACTGTAGCAAGCGACTTTGCCAACTTTTATGAGCGCTAAATAATCAAGCATCTAAAGAAAACGATTCTACTGTTTTTAGTGTAGAGAAAGCTCCCACATAGTTTTAATTGCTGCACCAAACACAGTAACTCTGAATCATTCAAATAAACCAAACTGGAATTAGGTAATGGAGACCAGCGCAGATTCTCAGAGGCCTGAATACCAAAGGCTAATTGCCATAAAGAAAAACACAATTTAAAAGACCTCAGCACATTTTTGGGATACTAGACGTGGGTGCTCAACTGAGCGTGATACAGAACATACAGGATGACACATTACTGTAAAGTAAAAACAAGCTTTGGATTCAAAACAGTAAAGAGACTAGACTAAGAATCTAAACAGAAGTGGCTAATTACTGACATGGTTGCCAACATTGTGAAATGCAGAGTAGGCCTCAAAGGAAGAGATTTGGTGCAGTGTTTCTGTATGTTTGAGAATTCAGGAACAGTTCTGCCTATAGTATAGGTTTAATCGCTGTTCTCTGAACCAAGCAAAGCACTCTTGCTAGGGACGATGGAGACTACGAGTACATCAGTAATTGACTTGTGTTAAAACCCTGCCAGAGATATGAATAGGGCTTCTGATTTTCAGTTTTAACCGATAAAACCTGATAAAACACCCCCGATACAAAAAAAATTAAATTGGTGGATAGCCAATAAACACCGGAAAACACAGTAAAAACTGTGGAAATGGTTAATCTATTCATGTTGACTTTACCCTTTTCACATTAAAAAAAATAAAACTTACTACAAAAATAATAATAAATACATTTCCCAGTGCTGCTGGGCAATGTCACGCCTTCCTGATTTGCATCTATCATTGATTAGTTTTGAATACTTTAAACCCGCCCCAACTACTGAGTGACAGCACATTCCTACATTTCTATTGGAGACTCCGCTTGCGAGATTTAAAACGAGATTACAATCAGGATGGAGGCTTGTTAGCGGGATTTAAAACGGGATTTAAAACTGTATTACAGTTAAGATACGTTAAAACAGAATTGTGGCGAAATGTACAAAAATGCCTACACACAAAACCCCCAGTGCCCGTGACCATAGGGATTTCGTTGTGGAAGACAGCAAAGGAAAGAAGGTACAACTTAAGTGTGCAAGTACTGTCGAGTTACTACTATACATATTTTGACACAAAAAAAACGCTCAAGCATTTTGGAAAGTAACTGAAAACACTAATTTCATACAGTATATCAAAAACATAAGCCCCCCCAAAAAAAGATTTACATAAAACTGGAAAATAGCTAAAAATGAGCAACGAAAAATACAATTACTAAAACCCGAAAAACAGAAGCCCTAGATATGAAGCTACAGTGAACGCTTCATAACGCTTCATGTTACAATGTGATGTTTTGTAATGTGATACTTTGTACTGTGATATTTTGTAACATTTGTAAGTCACCCTGGATAAGATTGTCTGCTAATAAATAAATAAATAAATAAATAATAGGCAGATTCTGCAGGACGAACCAGGTGCATTAAGAAATGTGATTCTACAGATTCAAAATGTCAGTTGGAGGTGAAGAGCCCTGGTTATCGGTATTACCTGTGCAAACAAGGAAGTTCAATATTAGGGGGGCTGCAGAAACTTGTTACTCGTACTCGGAACTGTCTTTAAAAAGTATTTATTGGCAGGTATTCAATAAATCCATTCATTAACGTGTTGAAGCTGTAAACTGACAACGGAAAGTCAGTTTATGACCTCGGTACACCAGTACAGCAGCAAAATGTCACCGTCCCAGATGAGAGGAAAATATTCTCCCAATCTGCTTTTAAACCACTCAATGCAGATATTAATTGCCATTGATTGGTACTCAATTGTAAACAAATTGATTTATTGAATGTCCGTCCACCCTGACCACCCTGTGCTTCACATTCAGGTTTTATATGAGCCCCTTTCTTAATATCCTTCTGTAACAGGGCGAGGAGCCCTGTACATGTGTTTGTTTGTTTTATTTTTAGAACGGGGTCTCCCGCTCCGCCCCTGTGTTATTTTGTATTTGTTTTGTATTATTATTATTATTATCGTTATGATTTATTTATAAAGGACGGCGAATTGCCAAGTGTGTTGTGGGTTTGAATGCGTGTTGTGTGATTTAAAAATACAATGATTTCTTTGTTGTTTTGATATGGTCTGGCGATGCGATGGTAGCAGCTTGTATCTATCAGACATCTGGTGAGAATGTGGCTGGTGCCATTTATTGAATTATTGTTTAAGTGTTTTATAATTATTTTTTTTAAAAGTCACCTGCATATAAACCTGCAGCGCTCTCAGTTCAGGGTGGGTGTGTTAGGAGCGAGAGCGGAGAAAGCAAGAGAGAAACAAAACTTTAAAAAACATATAGGATCAGTGAAGGCTACTGCCCAATCTGACCTGTATTATTTATTATTTTGTGTTTGTGATTTTGCTTTGTTTAAACCTTTTATTTTGCTCTGTGAGCACAGTCTTTTTGTTTAAATATTTAATTTATTTTTGTATTTGAATAAACGGCGCCCAGTGTCTTAGTTTTGAACTGCAGTACTTCCCTGGTGTCAGTGTTTCCCTTCCTGCTTCTGACCTGACGTCACCGCACAGCCACCCTGTCACACCTTCATAATTAACCTTGTGTTAAATGTTGTCCTTCTTGATACATTTTCCTCTAATCTTCACTGTCATGACTATTTTAAATAAGTGCAGTTGTCAGCCATTGCAAAATGCTTTGAGGAAAATACTATACTGTACTGTTTGTTAATTTTAATATACTGTATTCCTTCAAATTTAATATGCAGCCCAAATGTCCCACCCTCAATTTGAGGAAAAAAGAAAACAAAAAAAAAAGATGCATTACAAAAATACAAACTCAATTGTGCATATAAGAAATGACATATGGAGGCAGTTTGCGGCCGTATGCTGTCACACAGAGCATTACAGTTATGCACTGCTTCTCATTTCCAGTCGTGATTACTCACACCTGTTTATCTTCCTTTTTGTGAACTGTGGTATTGCTTGGCATGTCGAAAAATACGGGGGTCTGATCAGCATTTCCAATCTGTCCAAGCTAGTACTGTTGTTAGAACTGAGCCTAATAATGAAACGCTGAAATTGGAAAATTCCTCAGGAAGTTATGTGAAAATGGCTGCTTGTATGTCATGGATGATTCGAGAGCGGGCAGTGATATTTTTGTTTGTCTTTTCTTGGCAACCAGTCACGTTGTTGTTTGTGTACTCAGGTATTCACATCTTTTGTTGTCAATTTTAATACATGCATCACAATACTCGAATTTAAGATGCAGGCCATTTTTGAGAAGAAAAAAATGTTTTAAAAAGTGCATCTTAAATTCGAGGGAATATGGTAACCTCTGACCAAGGTTGGCTTCTGCCTGCAGCAATTTCATAAACATGAATATTACAGCACTAGGGATGAGTTTAAAGCTGGTCACTGTAATACTGAAAAGTACAGGTGTGCAAGAAGCTGAAGCAGGAATCCTGAAACAGAGTGGAACTGGGTGTACACAGGAACCCAGAGACCTCAAGGACTGATTCAATATGCAAGGGGAAATGCAGATTTTTTTTTTTTTTTTAGCTCTCATCTGGGTATAATGTTTCTCATAAACCCCTTCTATGAACATCTGCACCCCATATACAGCTGAAAGATGAGGGGCACTGGCTACAGTCAGACACTTTGTCGTCAACAAACAACAATATTTCAATCTCTCACAAGCAGAGACTGACAACTAATTGTTTTCATTTTTTTTCAGTTTGAGGCCACTGATATTTAATTGTTTATACAGTTAAACTGTTTAATGGCGGCAAGGAATCCTTTATAACCAAAGCACTACACGTAGCGTGTTTCTGTATTGTACCTGATCCATCAGGTATGGACCTCACAAACGTGGGCAGCATCTTGACTGTAGCTGTAGGATTGGTGTCCCTGGCCAGGCCACTGTCGAGATCCTTCCTGAACCGACACAGGATGTCCAGGAGCATTTCATCTGAGAAACGCATAGCATACAGGTATTTGTCGATCTAAAAGCAAAGAAATAAAAATGCTCAATAAAGGTAAGCCTTGTTTTTAAGGCCACCTCAGTAAAAATCCCACCTCACAATTAATGACAATTTTGTACAGACTTGATTTGTTCCTCTTGGCAGCCATACAAAGTCTAAAATATAAAATACACTACCAGAACAACTGGAGTAAATTTTATATAAATTTGAAAATATACCCCTAAAAATATCTATTGTCCCTGAATAGATTTACAGTAATTGTAACATGTTCAAATACACATACGTGGATATAAGTGTTACCCCATGTATTAGTAATTTACTTCCAAAGCAGAATGAATGGGTG
This sequence comes from Huso huso, assembly GCA_036884735.1. Taxonomy (NCBI): domain Eukaryota; kingdom Metazoa; phylum Chordata; class Actinopteri; order Acipenseriformes; family Acipenseridae; genus Huso; species Huso huso. The sequence continues at coordinate 21,480,815 of CM072668.1, read as the reverse complement.
AGACATGTTCCTCATTTTAGTCATCAGAATGGGTTTCTGTAATAGTGGCTCCCAAGACTGGTACAACATCCAATTGGCAATGGGGAATGTTACAACCTTGACATGAGTGAACATGATATACTCAGTGAACTTGCATGGACTGGGCATAAGGTCTGTAGTCCAACTGTAGATGCTGTAGCCTGTATGCCAGTTAAAACTTACAGAAAACTAAATCAAGTAGAATAACGTTTCAGCTGGTGTCTTCTGATTAAAACTGGGTTTGTTGACTACCAGGACTGGAACAATATTCAGTGGACTTAGGGTTACCTTGTGACTCCATGAACACTAGGACAGTTTGAGACAGTTCAGGCTTTTCAACTTGTATTGCAATGCATTCTGGTAAGTGTAGTCCTGCTGTGAAAGGCACCTGAGACAGGTAAGACTTACCAGAATGCATAGCGATGTGAGTTGAAAAGTCTGAACTGTCCCAAACTGTCCTAGTGTACATGGAGTGATATGGTAACCCTAAATGTTGTCTAATTGATTTACTTCCTGATTTATATGATTTAAGTATATCGGCATGTTCTCAAAGTTGGCATTGTGCAATACAAACCAGTTTATGATATTACTTTTTAATGGCTTTGTAACGGGGAATGGACAAACCCCAAGTACTCTGTACTGTGACAGTGGCATGCTAACAGGATGCCAACACCATAGCTGATTGATTTTTATCATGCCCTGTTTACATGATTCATTGGAGTTTCTTGACGGTTACAACTGAAAACCGACGGGTAATCAAGTGTCACTTTTTAGATACAAAAACAATGGATTATTTCAAATACCCATAAAAGTGTAGGTTTCACTGTCTCAGTAGAGCTCTTGTCCATTGTATGAATCACTGACATCACCAGAAGGTATATTACTTAGAAAAAACACCCCAAAATCTGACAGAGCCAGTCAGGACTGTCTAATAATCACAGTTAACTTCTGCGAGTAACACATTCTTTTTTTTATTATTTCCATAATTAATTCCCTGCGGCACTATTAACATACTCAAGTGCATGCAATGCAATAAGTGCAGTTGTCCTTTGTATAGAAATTTAGTCACGGAACTGCATTATGGAGCAAAGCACTAAAGGTGAAGGACTTATGAACGGGAAGTTTATTTTTTTTTAATTTTCTGACAGTTCATTGGCTAGAAAGACTGTTGTATATTTCAGTTCCAGTATCACATAATGCATCTAGTCTGCTGTACCACATGCATGCTGTAAACACGCCTTACTGAGCTACTTTTTTTTAAACAGCAATGAAAAACAGCTTATGAGTATATGAGTATAACTGATAAGGAAATATACAGTAAGGTGAGTAATACACTTTTGTGATTGAGCAGTTGGTTCAAACAATTTAACAGCAAATGCTGGAGGTTTTCTGTATAATTATGTTTAAATAAATATAAAACCACAAAGAGATTGCCCTGCACAGGCGAGAATTAGTGTTGGTATAATTTGTATGTGGAAATGGGTTTATTGTGTGTCTTTTTGGAGTTGATTTGTGTGATTAAATTATTGTTTACAGACGGGCGCTCGATTGAGACTTGCTGCCTGCTAGACTTGGTTGAGGGGAAGGGCAGCAAGTGATTGGCTGTGCTGGTCCTCAATCAGCAGGTGGACGGGTCTTGAATGAGTCTCCGTCAGTTTAAAAACATCCGGTGGAGATCGCTCAGGATGACTGCAATGCCATGCTACAGAGGGGAGCTGCGTATATTCGAGAGGAGAGAGTCCACTCTGCAGGAATGACAGCTACACAACCCTGAAACTGCAAGCAGTGCTTGTGAAGGCAATGCCCAGCCAAGGCTGCATGAAGCAGCAGCTCATAAGTAGGTTAGTTTGATCCCAGGAAGTAATGTACAGCGAGGGTTACGTAGTATAGCCGGTTCCTGGAGCGGGACGCCCCGTTTATAAGTAGGGGTCTACCTAAATCGCGATTTCGTGGAAATCGTGAAATTGAGGGGTCACCGCGAAATTCACCTCTTTGGGGCCAATGCATACAAACAAGTACAGAGAGGAAAAAAAGATACCTCGTTTAAATGAACTACTGCACAACGCAAGTCATGCAAACTATGTGTCTTCCTTCTGTAGATAGCCCTTTTTTATTCCTTCTCCATCCTTAAGCAAAAAACAAACAAACAAAAAACGTCCACAAATAACATTTACAAAAAAAATTATCCAAAGCGGTTAACGTTCTTGTTTACTATTCAAATGACAAAGTTTTAATCAGCCTATCAGTGCATCTTTACTGCTTTTATGTGACCTGTACTGTGCAGTAGGGGGTGGGACAAAGTTGGTGCTGCATTGTTTTGATTTAGGTTGCTAAAATCTAGTTTTCAGCATTGGAGGTAAAATAGTTGAAATGGGCGACAAAGAAAGCAAAGTATATTTCGGCTGATGATCGTTTCAAGATATTTCCCAAAGAAACTGTACATGCAGACTGAGGTAATTGTTTTCTTAATGTGTCTTTGGAGAAAATACGATCGATCACTATTTAGCTTCAGAATCACACATTAAACAAAAGGCTACTACAGCGGCTGCTGAACAGAACGTAAAATAAACAGCTTTCAGAAACCAAACTGTAAAGTCAGCGCAGACAAAAAGTATTCCTGTCTGCAAGTTAAATCAGTACTAAAACGATCCAGCACAGCCACCTCGCTTCAACCTGATGCTTACATTTTCGCAGTTGGAATTTTAGACCGGAATATCCATGTTTCCTTTGTTTTGACTCAGTACTAATAAAATAAATTATTGGATGGGACAAATAACATGACGACGAACGTGCTGCATACATTGCCTTTATTAAAGTATGCCAGATGCCCTTGTGTAACCGAGTTTTTGGGCTGTTTCTAATCGATTTCCACATCTGTATAACTTCCAACCAATTCAGTGGATGCAGACGTGCAGTCTCAATGTATGGTCAAGTCAACTGCAGGGGGATGCTGCATGCTCGCCTTTAACAAATGACAGCACTCTGTTTTAGTAAGGAAGCAAGTACCACTATTTTTAGGCTTTATAGTGTTCTGAAATACTGTCTACTTAGGTTTATTTAATGTTTAAACAGGTCCGCGAAATGTCTGCAAAATTCTAATTTTATTCCGCAACATACCCGTGAAAAATACGTAAATTTACTGCGATTTAAGTAGACCCCTATTTATTAGGCTAGCGCTCGCCCTGTGTGGCACCTTTTATTTGTAGTTTTTGTACTATGTTTTATTTTGCCTTTTGTACAGCTTGCTGTATGTGTCCTCTGTGTTTTACCATGGCTGGTAACGTCACATGACCCCTTATTTACTTTCTGTTTGTATTAATAAATCCTGCGCACCTGTGCTGGTGTTTCAACTCCACCTCCCATGTCTCTCTGTATTGCTTAAGCAGCGGTTATCCACACACGTGACACGAGCACCCTGGCACATATGGTGTCAGAGTGGATTCCGCTGCATCCTGCCGAAGCAAGGCTAGATCGCTACGGAGAGATATGGAGGAGCAAACCCCTGAAATTTTTGGGGAGGACAAGGGCAGACCGCAGGTAACCCTCAGGGGCTGCTGAAGGAGATGGATAGAGCCGAGAGATCCCGAACGTCAGAAGCCGAGGGAGGTCCATCCCCGAGAGCTGCAGAAGGAGGTGTCCCGGTCCTGGAAGCTGGCGAGGGAGGAGAGACTGCCTGCCCGGAAGCCAGCGGGAGGAACTGCCTGCCGAGCGTCAGCAAAGGAGGACTTGCCGCTTCTGGAGATCGTGTCTGAAGGAGGCGGAGCAATCCGGAGAGGAGCCCCGTGAAGGGACACTGGGGGGTAAGCGGGGTTGAATGGGCACCCCCTCATAGAAGCCCTAGGGTGATAATTATTGTGGATTGTTGTTGTAAATTGTTAATTATTGGTAAATGTTAGTTGATTATTGTTAAGTGATTGATTATTGTAGTGATGTTAGCAATGGTAATTGTAGTAATGATAAATTATAATGTTGAATGATAATAGGAAATTATAGTGATACTTATGGTCCAGATATAATTTCTTTGTTTATCAATTATTCACATTTTTGTGTACCTACACTACCTTTTTCTTAGATTTTGTTCATTTTGGTACAGTTTTCCTTTTTCAAATTATATATTTTTTTTCTCCATATAACATATATGTATCCTGCCTTTTATTTTGTTTAATTTGACACCACGCTTTACTCGTAATTTGAGACTTATTACCGGTACCGAATGGATAAAAACTATTAAAAAAACTAGTGGATAACTCAACACTGTCGTTTCACGTGACTGAACTCTGACTGGAAACGGATCGTTCATTCATTCCTTCGCAACTATGAAGTGCAGCTGGTTACAGTATCAGTGCACTGCACAATGATTCAGAAGCCAAAAATTTGTTCTGGTTCAATTAGCTGAACGCTCAGGTGGCATAGGTGTAGTTTAGCGGGCCAAGCAATTAAAGCGGTGAAGATTAGCAGGGCCACAAGAACAATGAAACATTCTATCAGAACGGTGACTACTGTCCTCGGGCAGGTAGCAAAAGCATTCAATAAAATAATGCAGGGAACAACAGAAAAAATTATTCCATCATACCTTGATGAGGGGAAGTGTCAGATTCGCACGTACTTCTTTTATTGCTCTGAGCACATTCTTAATCTCAGGGGAGACGTTTAAGGACGTTTAATTCATTTAATTTGAATTTTTAACGAATCAGAGCAGTAATAGTGCTCCTTCTGTTTATTAAATGCTTAAAAATGGATTGGGTGGTTGTAGGCCACAGCAAATCCCAAGCAATAGGCAGTCTAGGAGATTCCAGTGCTTTTACAGGTTTAACAGCATTAATTCTTCAACACAGTAATACAGGTATGGTTTCACATACTCAGCCCTTAGGCTAGACATGCAAACCGCTAAAGCGCCCACCGCTAAATCCTAAAACATCCAATATTTCACTCTCCAAAGCTAAAATATAATTCATATACCTTATAGCAATGCATCAATATAAAGGAGATATAAATTCAAAATTGTTTTTACCTTCCACTATATGGAAGTGTAGTCGTAGAATACAATGTAAAAACAAGAACTGTCTTCAAATGCAGACTTCTAAATACGACCAAACAGCAACCAGCTTTTTCAGAGATCTTCAGAGCATGGACCACACAACTTGTAGTTAGCAAGTCAAGTGATACTTGACTGGGGTTTTACCTCGGCTTTTATAGAGTTTTTTCTCCATTTAATATGCCAGAAGACCCAATTAAATCTAATTATTTGCTCTGTTTTGACAGTGCTTATCTTTGTGTGAATAATATATTTCAGAAGGTACCGGTGACTCCCTTTTCAAAATTAATTGAATGTGAGCTCATGGTTCACTATCTTCTACCCATCCTTCCTCTAAAAATTAGGTGAACTGGAGTTCACAGGGTCCTTGCACCAGGTGCAATACAAGTATATGTGTGGAGATGTTTGTTTAATACATAACACCAGCTTATACAAGTATATATAGTAAACAAGCCTTGCGGCTCGGGTTCATTTCGCCCTTTAACAGACAGACCCAGACACAAGATAGAAGATTTAAAGCGCGGGATGCACTATTTTTAATAACAAAAATAAAACGAAAACAAACACCTAGCTCTTAGGAGCACTAAATAAACACAAGCTGGAACCTTCTCTAATAAGCCGAACAGCTAAGCTGCTTACTGGCACAAACAAAACAAACAGTTCTTTAACAAATAAAACAAAAAGGCTTTACACAGTACCTTTGTCTTTCAATTACACTTGAGCACACTATCAAGCGGACTTCTTCACACGCAGCATCCCAGAACAGACGGGCTGCACACTTTTTAAACCCTGCACCTGACACTAATTTACAATCATTACCAGGTGTGGGTGATAATTAAACAATACACTTAACAATAAATGTGTATGCGCTCGTGTTTTTGGCATGGAGGATTTTAACTCCCTTCCTGGCTGGATATAGAGAATACATATAGAGAGATGTTTTTCAATATACAACACCCACTCTGTTTAATCATTCCAGCCAGGGTTTAAAATATATTTCCCTCAATAGGTTAAATTTGCTTCATGTATAGATGTGTTTTAACAAATTATTGGACAAAGACTATAGGGGTTTATCACTGAGCCTTTGAATAACACCACGAAGCATACAGTGGCCAGTCCAGTTATTTTCATTTAAATTCAGGGTATAATAAACATGTTAAATATAATAGTCTCATATTACCTGTATCATGCTTGGACTAAGCCTGACCTCTCTCTATTTTTTAAAATTCCCCTGAACAAGCTGATTTTCACGACCCGCTTCCAACTCGGACTCGCTACTACAGGACCCAACCCGAACCCGCAACCCTCTGTAACACCGTCTTCTTACCAGCGACCCGACCCGACCCACTTTAATAAGACTTGCAACCCGACCCGAACCCGCAAGTGTTTGTTCTTTACCTACTGCCTGTGCCGACTGACTCTCTCACGCTCTCATTCTCACACAGGTATCTACCATTCTCCATGGGTACCCGACCCGATGTAAGACTCTACGCTGTTTACCTGCCAAGACTAGTTTTTTTTTTTTTTTTTTTAATTAATATGAAACTCTACTGTAAGCGCTTTTATAAATTCACCATATGAAGTCATTTTGTGGCTGGATTCAAGACAGCCTCGAACCGGTATTTTTTCAGATAATAAAAAAAGCTTATATCCTAATTTTTTACAACTAACCTCTCATTATTTTCTTAATATCATGAGGTACATACTCCTGTCTTTTTTGAAGCACCTTCCATTGGTTATCATTCAGGGTTGACAAATCCCATTTTTGAGAGCCAACAAAACCCTGCTTTGAGGTGCCAAAGACTAAGCCTTATCTTTTGAAGGTCTAATGCCCTTCCAGAATTCTATTGTGTGTCTGAGAGACTTTTAATTCTTTCACTTTTAAACTATACAGTTTCCCTGTAAATAAATACCTGTTTATTACCGCAGTAAAATTTAAATAAATGCAACACTGTGGCTTTTTTAGTTTTAAATGTAATTCTGTCCAACAGTTGCTTTTTCTTTTGTAATACAAAAGCCTCCGTATTTTTGGCTCACAAATGTCATCCCAATTAAAGTCGCTACCTTCCTGATAAGAACTGATAGACTGAAGACAACTTTTCTAATTTAAATGAAATGCTCGCTTCGGCTGCCAAGTTTTCATTAATTTCTATAATATAATGAAGAGAACGGACATTACACCATATACTCCCTTATTCTGTTACCAAAAGGTATTTCATTAGTTAATAGAAAGGCCTTGGATTCAAAACTGCTGCTGACCAGCGAGTCTCGCTTCAACTGTCAAAACCTATTTTTTCAGGCCCAGCACCGCTCTGCTACAAGCAGTTAAAGAAGAGGTCACAAAATTAGTTATTTTCCTTTAGTAGGTGCACTGTGTACTAAAGTCATTAAATCCAGTTTACACTTAATCCAGGGCGACTTACAAGATATCACATTTTTACATACAATTACCCATTTATACAGTTGGGTTTTTACTGGAGCAATCTAGGTAAAGTACCTTGCTCAAGGGCACATCAGCAGTACCCCCCATCTGGGATTGAACCCACGACCCTCCGGTCAAGAGTCCAGAACCCTAACCACTACTCCACACTGCTGCCCTGGATACCAATCAGATTTAGATTGGGACTTTGACTAGGCCATTCCAGAACCTTGATGTTATTCTTCAATAACCATTCTGAAGTAGATTTTGATGAGTGCTTTGGATCGTTGTTGTGTTGGAACGTCCAGTTGCGCTTTAAACCAAGTTTTGTAACAGAGGATTTCAGATGATTGGACAATATATTTTGGTATGTTATGGAAAAACAGCCCCATAGAAGGATATTACCACCTCCATGCTTGACAGTAGGTATGGTGTTCTTTTCTTTGTACGCCTCACCAGACATTCTCCAAACGTAAAGACTGTCAGGGTGACCAAATAGCTCGATATTTGTTTCAACACTCCACAAAACCTTTGACCAGAACTCATATCCATCATTTAAATGTCATTTTGCAAACTTTAAGCGATTGTCCTTGTGACCTTTTTTATAAGAGTGGCTTTTTCCTTGGCCTGTGACCATTGAGACCTTCACTATGCAATACTCGACCTATGGTTGTAATGGAAACCCCAGTCCCACTTGAATATCTTTGGCAGTCCATCTCGGATTATTATTAAACTTGCTCACATTTCTTCTACTTGTTCTTGGTGAAAGCACCTTCTTTCTTCCAGACTAAGGGAGCGTTGAGACTTGTACTTCTTGATAATAGAAACAATAGTTGAAATAGGAATACTCAAATGCTTGGAAATCTTCTTGTATCCTTCTCCAGCTTTGACAATAAATAATTTTCTTCCTAAGGTCTTTAAATAGCTCTTTACTTTTTCCCATATTGACTTATTGGTAATGACAGCAATCATCCTATGCCTTACCCTTTCATACTCTCTAAGAATGTTCACCTACAATCCAGCATTTTCTAGACTTTTCTAGAATTAGGTTCTGCATTATCATATTGAAATTTCTAGCACCTTGTAGATAATAATATCATAGCATCAAAGGGTATGAATACTTTTGAATTAGCATTTCTGGAGTTTTGCAAAAAACAAAAAAATGCTGAAATAATTCATTGTAGACATCTATTTCTTGTAACTTTTTTTCCACATCCAAAAAAGCAAAACTTTTGCTACAAAAGATTTTTCCTAAAATTCTTTGTTTTTGAGAAATTTCTAGAAATTATAAATTTCCATTGGGGTATGTAAACTTTTGACTACAACTGTATCTTAAATAGGTGATTTAAAATGGTACAGCAATCTCCCTCTAATCTCACAAGCCCCCTTTCTAATAGCATTCTCTCACTGGTTAAATTCCTGAACAAAATACTTAAAATTGGCTTTAAAGATCTATTATTATACTGTTCACACCTGATTTTGGGATAACCCTACTACGGTGTTTGATTCCCTGCAATAGTTCATTCGGAACAAGATATTATTTCATGCTCCACAGTTAAAAACAATCAAAAGTCAGATTGCTATGACAATCATCCGTTTAAAATCTGTCTGCATTATTAGAATGCAGTGATGCCACTGCTATAGCAACAGAATTTAGGGATATCACTGATGGACTTGTGGAATTCACAAGGTATTTAAATTATGCTTATTTTTAGTCCGTTTTAATGATGAAAACTGTTAAAACAGACATGATCAGTTTACCTGGAAATGAGGCCTCTGTAGTTTTGAGATAATTGCAATAGATCCTGTAAATGACAAGTGAAAGAAGACAGTATATAGCTGTCTCAAACTACAGTAGCTTTGGGCCTAATGGGGACCTTGTTTTTTGTCCCTGTGTCAACAGAAACTATGTTGCTATGTGGTTACAGTGTCACATGACTCCTCTTAAAGAATCATAGACACCTGTTTCAAAGCCAGCTAGCTAGAGATAACGGCTATATACAGAACAATCCCAATACTGGAGTAACAAAACTCAGAACCACTCAGAATGAAAAAATAACACTATAAAGTTCTGCATTGATGTTTTGACATATGGACTTATCAGTGTGTGCCAGCCAGACATGACAGCATGTTGCAACAGGAAATATCTTATCAGTCTTACTCAGTCCTTATCTATCTGCTTGAGCTATTTACTCATTATGTGTAAATATGCGAATATAGTACTCATAAAAGGTGATGAGAAATTATGCTGAGTTGTGTGCACTTGACTAGTTTCTTGAAGTTTACGTCAGATGCCTTGGGTACTTCCCCTCACGGCACTGCAAGCACCCATACATCCTGATCTAAACACCAACCTGCCTGCCATTCAGTTCTGGGTCCCTGAATCACGCTGAATCGTGCAAATAAGTGATGGTTTTGTAAAGTGGGCTTCCACTGGGGGCTAGGTTGAGATATCCAAATCACTTGCAGTTGGATTTGAATTTATTTTTTATTTATTTTTTTTATACCACATTTACCAACGGTATGCCAAGAATAACCAGTTTATTTCAGTTTCCCACTAAACGCTATAATTTAGGAGAACAAATGCTCCTTTTAAATTTCTATTTACTTCCTGCTCTATAATGAAAGCTTGCTGTGGCACAGCCAAAACTTTATGTAAATAAACTAGACTTTCAACAATGTCTGCATAAGTCAAGAGAAGGCTAAGATTTAGAATAAGGCAATAAATGGACAACAATTAATTATGGTTTAGTTTAAAACTGAACATGACCTACTTAAAAGATGCTGGAACTACAGTATGCACCAATTCTTCTGATTGTCTGTTATATTTTTACAGTAGCCCCATCCTTTTTATACTGTTTTTTTTTTTTTTTTTTTGGTGATGCATAGCCAAACCTGTGCTGCACTTTTTCTGCACATTAAATACTAAGAGGATGCTTCTGGATCAGAAGTGTGCTGTGTGTGTGTGTGTGTGTGTGTGTGAAGGTCAAGTGTGATGTAGTCAGTGACTGTGCAGAACTCCATCCCTGTGTCTCTCTCTGCAGCACCCTCCACTGCACATTGTGCTGGCCGACGTACATTCTGAGTCAGTGGTTAAAAGCTTTTCTTATTTAATAATACAGAAATAAGCACTCTCCCAGGCTCTGAAGACATGTTAACATGTTAAGTCCCCCTGATTGAGCTTTTACATGGTTACAGGACAGAGGAAATCTGTGTAAAATCAATGAGATGTTAAATCAATGTCCTATTGTAAGTGACTCTGCATATAATGCACAGTTCACAGCCTACCTCTGTAAAGCGCTTTGTATATAATATATAATAAAGGGATGTAATTTTAGAAATGCAAGATACATTTATCCCAAAAATGAGAAAAGGTAAACTTAAGAAAAAGAAACCACGATGGGTAAATTGATTTATTAAGCTGGGTATTCAAAATTTAATAAAATTATATCTTTCTATTAAATCAAAGGGAGCAGCCTCACAAATAGAAGACAGAGAGGCCTGTAGAGACCTTAAAAAGCAGACTAGGAGAGTGAAAAGGGAATTAGAGAGACAAGTGGTGTCAGATAGTAAACTTAATCCAAAACGGTTTCAATATGTTAATGCTAAAAGGAAACTGAAAGAGGAAGTCAGTAGTTTACATGACAGCAGTGGTAATTTAGTGACTAAAGACTACCAAATCGCAGATGTACCTAATCAACACTTTGTACAAGTATTTACAAAGGAGGATTTATACAATATACCAAGGTTAACATAATGTACACAAACATCATTACCAGTGTTTGTTATAGAAGAGAATTAAGTACTAAGGGAGCTAGCAGCACTTAAAATAAACAAATCCTCAGGGCCCAACGGAATCTGTCCAGGAGTCCTTACGGAAACTAGAGAACAGATTTTTAGAGAACCAATATGTTATATATTCAATAAATAATGGAGCCATCCCACTGGACTGGAAATTGGCAATGTTGTTCCTATATTTAAAAAGAGAGATACATTTGAGACTGGGGACTACAGACCTATGTTTAACATCAATCATATGTAAAATCATGGAAACTATAATAAGGAGGAATATTTATATAGTAACAACATATTATAAGTGGCAGCCAACATGGCTTTAGGAAGGATAGATCTTGTTAAATTTACTAGATTTTTTTCAGGAGGTGACTACTAGAGTGTACAAGGATAGTGGGTATGACATCATCTACTTAGATTTTCAAAAAGCATTTGACAAAGTGCCGCACGAAAGGCTATATCTAAAGATCAAATCGGTAGGAATAAATGGTAAAGTAGCAGCATGGATTCATAACTGGTTACAATATAGGAAGCAGAGAGTTATAATTAGAGGCCAGGCATCAAACTGGAGTAACGAAACAAGTGGGGTACCACAGGGATCAGTACTGGGACCATTGCTATTCTTCAACTATATAAATGACATAATCAGTAAACTATGCAAATTAGCAGACGACACAAAACTGGCAGGGGTAGCCAACTCCCAATCAGCAACTTTAATAATACAAAGAGATTCAGACAAGATTCAAGCTTGGCCTGACACATGGCAGATGAAATTTAATGTGAATAAATGCAGTCTTGCACATAGGGCGCAAAAACATTACAGGCAAGTACAGCATGAATAGTAACAAAATAGAGGAGGCTCTGTTTGAAAAGGACTTGGGGGTAGTAGTGGATGAATCTCTTAAGCCAACTAGACAGTGCAGAGAAGCTATAAAAAAGGCAAATAGAATGTTAGGTTATATGTTCAAGACAGCTGAATTCAAATCTAGAGAAGTTATATTAAAAGTCTACAATGCACTGGTACGACCACACCTAGAATATTGTGTCCAGTTATCATAAGAAAGACATTAAGGCAATGGAGAGAGTAGAAGAGAGCAATACAAGTAATTTCATGATTGAAGGGCATGTCATATGAAGATAGACTGAAGATAGACTGAAATAGCCTAGAAAGAAGAAGAGCCAGAGGCAACTCAATAGAGGTATTTAAAATTGGTGGCAGTGATATGAATGGTACTGAAATGTAGGTGACATCGAGTACATCTCACATGCCAAGGAAATAGGATAAAAAACAACCAGTTGGCTATTCGGTTAGCTATTCACTGCAGTGTAGCTATAGGTGCCACATGTCATGAAGTAGGCAATGTAAATACCTCGGGTGGAACTACGTTCATGGTGATGTGGTCTGTAGCAAACCCAAAAAGCCCTCCCTTAGATCAAGGATAATATATTATATATGTGTTTATATTATTATCCTAGATGTGTCTCTACTTTTTTTGTGTATGGGGCGCTGGAGATAGTGAGTAGTTTACTGGTGCCCGCAAATCCTGTGCATTCAGCCAATAGGAAAGCTTGTGATTCCTGCAAGCAGACAGGGAGCCTTCCCACTGGCTGTCTGGTGTGGAAACAGCGGTACGTGCTGCCAGGGGGGCTGCACGGTCTGTAGCCTCAGTGACAGGCAAGTTACCAGATGAGATAGACTGGAGTTAGTAAGAGGTGAGACGCTCATCATTTCCACAATGTATATTTATTTTTGTGCACAATAATTGTAAACTTAAGCAAAATCAAGTGTTCCTAATATTTGCACCATAGACTTATTTTTTTACCATGCGCTTTATAAATATCAGCTCATTGCATTACCCCCACCCCCAACACACATTTTTATTTTTTAATTTTTACCGTTTTCAGAAATTGGAAAACTGAAAATATTGTTTGTTCTTTTCATTTTTCAGTTTTTATTTATAGTTCGAAAATTGAAGAAAAAAAAGCAACCCTCAGACTGCGGTAAAACTCCACATTTGTGTTTTTTATTTGCAAAAAAGCAGAAGAAAAATATTATAGTAAGCTGTAAAAATAAAGAGCAAGGTGTAGAAACAAATAGCAAGCTGTTAAAATCAACAGCAAGCTGTAGAAACGAATAGCAAGCTGGAATAGTGAACTGCAGGCTGGAATAGCGAGCTGGATTAACGTGATTCACTAACGTATGATACAACAGTGCTTTCCAAAGCTACAGTTACTCAAAACATTCCACTCTGAAGCTGGTACATTACACAACTGATCTACACGGAAACCCCTCCCCTTCCAGGCATTTCACAGCCATTTCCTTCAAAATATACATGCCTCCGGAAGTAAACAGTACAGGCCACACATCAAGTCATTCTGTATAAGTAAAAGAGGGCATGGCCAACTGTTTAATTGCTCCTTGTAAAGCCAGCTCTCAAAGTAGAATGATCTTGTGGAAAACTACAACATGCCTGTGTTCTGTGAAACAGCTTACTGTATACATCTGGACTTTTATAGTTGTCATTTATCATTCATAGTATGTAAGGCAGTAAACATTCAAATTTAAATGGAAATAAAAATCATTACGGGTATAATATTTTACTAAGCATTAAACTGCACATGTTTTATGAGGTTCTTGCATTAATTACTTAATATTTTTTCAAAAAGTTATCAAATTATCTAGGTACCTTGTAAACTACTGTAATTATATAGTGTGTTAAAATCAATGCCAACATTAACATAAATACAACATTTAAATATAAAGAAGTCTTTAAATACAAAATCAAGTCAATTTTTTAACTGAAAACCAGCATTTACACAGAAGGCTTAAACATTCAATTAACCATAAATTGTAATGTTGGGATGAATTTTAAACAATATTTGATATATATATATATATATATATATATATATATATATATATATATATATATATATAGATAGATAGATAGATAGATAGATAGATAGATACATATTAATAATACGAATATATATATATATATATATATATATATATATATATATATATATATTATTTTTTTTACTTTTAATTGTCTAGAAAACAATATTTGAATTTGTATTGTATTAAAGTAACAAAATCTCTCAGTACAATAAACCCAGCACCACATCAAATTAAAAAAGAGAAAAACTATACTGTACAGCAGAATGTGTGTTTTTTATTTCAAACCTTATTAATGCATTGGTATCCTCTGCATCTTTTTGATACAGTTATTTATAAATTACGATATATGAACAAATATAAACATGGTCATTTTTTTGGCAGTGAATACATTTAAAGTAGTGTTTGTTTGAATGTTCGAATATTTGTCCCAGTACCAGTATATTTACAGCCTTAGTGATCTTACACACTGTGTTTTTTGGTAACAAGCTCAGGTCTACAGCACAGACTATGTTTGGCCATAGCTGTAGTAAACTTCTAAAGGAAACACTCAGACCAGCCCCATTGAACAAATATATACTGTATATACAGGGCACAATCTGAACAGGTTCCAAGCAGGTCTACCTAGCTGCTGGCAGGCTGCACACTTTCTCTAGTGTGAGTCACAATCAGTCAAAGTGAAGGGCATTGCAAGGGTAATTTTTCTTATCCAATTTGTTGAATGCTGATCAGGTCGCGAATGCTAAACTGAAAAGCCTTCAGGCTTCAGAGTCTAGTGTTTGGAGCTGCTGGAACATGAATGGCACATGTAATTACTATTGTAGTGTAACCAAAATAATCAAATTCAGTTCGAGCCCCTACAGTGTCTGGCATTATAATTGTATAGCAGCAGTCTGAATCTGGACAGATACATTCATATGTTTTTGTATATACACAATTCCTTCAAATAAATCCTACAAAAATCCTGTTGGTTGTGCTTCATGCATTTAAACACAGGTACTCCTACTTCCTAATGATGCTTTTCTATAGAGGATAAAAAAAAAAACATACTCCCGAAGGTCACTGTCTTTTTGCTGCTAGCACAGCAGAGCAAAGAGCACTGCAGCTACTGACTAACAAACTGCAGGGGTCTGCCTACAATACCTTCCAGGCCACAGAGCTCTTCTACCTAAGGATGTAATCTACACTCAAGGGTTAGGAAGCACTAACTAAAGAATGTATATTTAATATAGTATTAGGGGGCATGACTCCTATAGTAGAAGTATGAATCTTATCGTTAAGGCTGGGTCATGCTTGAGTCTTGCGAGCAACTAGCTTGAGAAAAATTCAACCCTGTCTTCCGTGGATCGCCAGACAGTCACACGACTGTCTAGAGTAGAAATCACCCTTCGTGCCAGTCACACGATTGAAGTATGATACAGGAAATTAAACCGGGTTTCTGTCAAACTCGTCACACATATTACATATAATTAAAGCAACACGATAAAACTAAAATTAAAAAATGTAGAGAAAAACAATAAAACAACTACACTCGGTGGACAAGTAAACCTGCTTGTCTCCACTGACTGTGAGCTTTTCAGATACAAGTTATTCCAAGCAGTGGATGGGGATTATATTTTCATATACCAGTAATGATCCTTGAGAAAGAAGGGGTGAGCCACTCTTTCTAAATTGATTTTACAGAGTACCTGGCATATCTCAGTATAATTTTGGAAATACAGATATAGGCATGTATACAGTATGTTCTCTGGTTACTATGATGTCGTACAGTAAATTCCCAACCAAATCCTTAGGCTATAAAGAATACATAAAGAACGCTTTGGGATGTTTTCACAGACCCCAATTAGCACTAATCATGGACTACCTAACCTAAGGCAACATTAGATAGTCCAATTAGTGCTAATGGGGGCCTGTGAAAGCATGTTAAAATAACCTTGTCTTTCTGTTTTAACAAAAAATATAATAAAATTATATTTTGTACCGTGTTTCATCACTTAGTGATATGTTCTCTCAAACATACAATGTCCATTTTCAATAATTACATCCGATATGTGTACATTTACAATGTGCCACAGGTAGCAATAACATGGTTGTCCTTATCATATTTGTATTATTTGATACCTTCATTTAATCAAGTCTTCTTATTGATGATATGTAGCTGGACGCCCGTAACCTTGGCCAGGGGTCATCATACACATGACCCAATCTCCTGAAAGACTGACCATATATGATCATGGAACCCGCTTTGCTCAAGTGTTTAGTTAAGATAGCCTCTACCCTTCCCTTGTTAACCTAAAGACACACAGCCATGAATTCTATCACAATGAGATCATTGGAGCCCCCATTCCCAGGTCCTCTGTCCTCTTGGCTGGTTCTGTATTGGAAGCAAATCAGGATACATCAGCTTCCTACCATAGCCAAGAGCCCTGTCATTATCATACCGGCAGTCTGGAATAAAACTGAACATCACTTCCTATACTATCATGTAAGGGTGACACTGTCATCAGTCTGCCAATGGCTGGTATATTTTAGATAAATCAATCATACAACATAACACAGAAATAAACACAATGCCAAATTACCCTTACAGAGTACCCGTCAATTTTGTCCAGTTTGTTTGCCAGCATTAGTTATAAGATCAAATATAAAATTAAAATAACTATTTCAATATGACATTACTAGCAACATTATTATTAGTATTATTATTGATATTATTAGCATTTAGTTTTTTAATTCCATGCAATAATTAAATTAAAAGGAATCTGATTACATATGATGGCAATTCCAGGGGCGATGCTCAGACTAGCATAAACTATAGATCTAAATTTAAAATATTAAGTGTATCTTAATACACATTGCTATTTAATATATAGGGACATGTTGAGCACCTGATTGGTTCATAATGTGTAAAAAATAATGTAATTGTGTGTAAAAATAATGTGATATCTTGTAACAATTGTAAGTCGCCCTGGATAAGGGCGTCTGCTAAGAAATAAATAAATAATAATAAGACTTTACAGCAGAAATAGGATGCACTAATTGACACAGGCCTTAAAGGGAAAATGAATTCAAATTAAATGTGGCTTCAGCAATTTACTCAGCTAAGAACACATATCTGCTTTAGTTACAGCTGGCTCCTTTATTCTAATGTTGAGCTCAAGCATTATAAATTACACATTCACAATGTCTCGAAATTACTTCTACCTCCTTGTTTCAAGGACACCGCAGAACCATGAAACACGGCTTCGTCTTTTAATATCTTGTATATTTCAAGGCTAGGGGCTGCCAACATCCATGATATTACAGATGGCTGCTTTTCAACAGCGTTGTATACGAAACACATTATGTTTATTTAAAATATACGCACAATTACATGTAACATGTCAGCGCTGTTGCATTTCTGTAATGATGCTGAGTGATGACAACAGCTTCTGCAGAACACATCTGTACCTGGTTTATGGGATTACCTTCACCATAACACTCACCTTTTTGACCTGGTCGTCCTTTAATTCTGTAAAATAATAGGCCAGAAGCTGAGCAGCTATCATCCTGCCTGGAGGGTATGATGGGAGATGAGAGAGAGAAAGACACAAACAGCTAAAAGCAGTGCAGTAGGGATCCAAGCAGTCACTGCAAAAGTCACCAACAGTCCCTTAAAAATGGATTAGCCCTCTTCCCTTTGAGCTGAGAAAAAAATCCACATACAGTTCGTTCATTAGGCTGTGGCTGTGTCCTCTGCTAACAACCAGTGTAAAGATGCAGTAATGCTATTGCTGGGTGGTAACCAGCCAAAGCCAGCCCACTCCCTGTACTCCTGCCATTGGCTAAGGGCTTTGCTGCACAAGGAGTGTGGGAGGGAGCAGACAGTCTGTCCCTCAAGCTTCTTCTGTGGCAGGGGGAGGGAGAAGCTACTGTACTGTCAGAATCCCAGGCCCTATCTACATCACTAAAGCACGTTCAGCATGTCTCTTTCTATAAGCATCCACATGTACATGCATTTGAATTAGTAGTATGCATAACCAGTCAGTGCTGCCCACACAACCCATTTCATAGTACTGGAATTTCTGAAGAAAGAAACATAAAGCATAACCCTGCTGTTCATATTGCTGTGTAATGTATCTGAAAAAGAAATGCCACAAATATTTTGTAGCTACCTATATACCAGTACCCACACATAATACATATTTTATATACAGTACATGTAGAACACTAGGAATTCACCCTTGACATGACTGATTTAGTTTAATGCAAATCTCTGATCTGTATTCTGTAATACATACAGTATTAGAAATCATGAAGCAACTCAAAAGGCCAGATTTCAGAATATTCCAGTACATCTTATTTTACCATAAGTGTTGTGCATGGTAGACTGCCAACTGACAAACAATGGCATGGATAATAGCATTACCATTGTATTGCATTCTTTTAATTTAATTATTTTTTAAAAACATGATTTATAGGGTCAACTGTACATATTAACTTATACAAGCTGCATTTTCCTAATGCAGCAACACGACAAACCTTTTTAAATTGTAAGAGCTCAGTTGTTAGGTGCTTCCATGTCTAAAATGTCTCCATGGATAACCAAGATGATTTTTTATGACACTTCTTATTCATGTAGGACATCTGTAATGCTGAAGGTTCTGCTGTTTTCCCATAGAACCAATGTTAAAGCCATGCTCAAATATAATGCCACAGTAAAAGCTTTAGACAACTATCCAGCGATTTCTATGAAGGACATGTATTCACTAATCAACTGACATCTGTATACAATTAGTTGTCTATAAATGGTGTTTTTGAAATGATATATTGACAGCAGTGAAGGTAGTTAAGGGACGAATAGCTAGGCTCCCTGTTATCTATAGTAAGAGTGTGACCTTGACAAAGACACTTGTGTGCTTTAGTCTTGGTGAGCTGCAAGCAGAAAACGGTTCCCTGATAAAATAAGGAATTCCCTTCAAAGTAACCTGCGTTTACTGTACAGCAACCCGAATTAACCACTTATTTGGTCTAACCAGTCAGGTAAATCAACACATTGTAGTCTTTTGCAATACACTGACTGTGAATTCATATTGCTTAAAATTATCCTTCATAATGTATTGAAATATATCTGTGTTCAAGAAAACACAGCATTAGAATTATTTTCTATGGGTTTCTATGCTATATTTTATCCTCAAACAGTTTCACATTATGACGTGGGCAGTTATAGGGTTAAAATCCCTCCCTATTGCAGTGTATGGTCATTTCCGCACATAACGTAAACAGAGCTGTGTTCTGTCTCATATGACCAATGACATACCTCTTGATGTTTCACTCCAGCTACACGTCCTCTCCCCAAGCTCTCCCACCTTCACAGGATTGAAGGCTTTCATTTAATGACATACCTATTAAGACAGCGTCTCTGGACAAGCAAAATTTCTAAATAAAAGAATGAATGATAGAGATTAGTTAGAAATGGAGATTAGTTTTTTTCATTGTCCTTGCCATCTCTCCCAGCTTGGACCCCCCCAACAACCAACTAACCCACTTTCGACTGTTTGGTCTGAAAAGGAAGGAAGTAGATGTGGGTGGGGTATGTGTCTACTGAAAATCACGCCTTCCTTAGAAAGTCCAGCCTTAAAACAAAGCAGTAAGTTCCTCTCAGTTTATAGGATCATAGTGAAGAATCTTACACTTTTTCCAAGTGATTTGGAGCAGCCCACATATGGAAGTTTACTAGTTTTATCTGTATTGGAATTATCTAAGCTTATGAATCTCAGCTTTGAAATCAGGAAGTACTCAAAAGGAACCAGCAACTAGGATTCCACAGGCTCAGATAATTCCAGATGGATTTTGTTATACAAAAAACTAATAAAACTCCACTCCAGATCAACAGAACTAAGAATGACTGTAAACATCATAAAAAGATATAAAAAAAGGTTAAAAAATAAATAAATAAATAAAAGCACATTCAAAGCTATTAAAACAGGGACAGACTAAATGTCCTTGTAAAATTGGTAATAAGAAGTGAAAAATTACCTCCTGAACTTCCCAATCGGCAAGAAAATGTGTAAGGGCTTGACAAGATTAACCGTTCTGGCCTCATTGGAGTTAATCTGACCTACAGCACAGGAAGTGATTCTGCACCAGGACAATTATGCTGTATTTTTAAAACAAAATCTGATCTGATCTGTAGTGCAAAATAAACTACCAGAACCTAGAGCTCTTCAGCAAAGGGAAAGGGGACCGGCATTAATGTTGCAAGTGCAAATAAAAAGCAACTAAATTAATTTAAAAAGCCTTGGTTACAATGTGTGTTTTGAATACAGTACCTTTATCAATTGTATTTCACATCTTTAGGGCAGCTATCGGAACCTTTATCTACAGTATAAACCTTTAAGATATACAGTTCATTGTTATTAGTTCATTAAACAGCCTACAGCTGTACAATATAACAATACTGAAGGAGAGGCTACCACTAGCAGACTCACATCACATTCTCTGCTGTTTTCCTCATATTATTATGCTCTAGTAGCCTTCTTTACCCTTCATGTAAACTGTCTGACCACTGGAGCCAAAAACTATGTGAGAGGCTTGTGTCTTGTAGCTGGCAAAATTCCCATAACGCTTTTGTCTGTCTCTCCTGTCTTTCCCAATAACTGGCCTGTGGGGAAATGAATTGAACTCAAAAACCAAGATTGAAAGTGTACAGAAAGCATAGTGTCGAGATATTTTTCATATTTACATTTTTTCATATTCAACGTTGCTGTGTAATTTTTTTTATTTGTTTTACCGAATTTCATTTTGGAATCTTGCATTCATTTAAATCCAGCGACAGAATGATCAGGGCAATCATACTGTTCGAAATGACACCACATTGCTAAGTGTAACAGCAGTGTTGTGTTGATGCAGTGCTGTTACGGATTCTGACCCCTGTCGGTGAGATGAGATGAGGTTAAAAGCTCTATAACCAGGGGTTCACATAACTTTTATCATTAGGTTCTCACATGAGTACCAGCAGAAATGGTACTCACAAAAATGAGCAGTCATCATCGAGGTCGCTGTCTAGCTCCATCTCCTCCTGTTCTAACAATTGGGATGTCAAGGATCAGGGATGCAAATTTGGATCTAGACTCTAGTGCCAGGGTACCTCATATAGCGTGAGCAACATTAAATTCTGGCGCCAGTAGACATGTTTCATTTATTGTTACTATTTATTTATTTATTTATTTTATTCATTAGCAACCTTAGATGGTGATAGCTTGTCATTCTGTCTGGACTACTCAAATGACCCACCCACTCATCCACATACACAGGAGAGAAGTTGTAAGAGGTTATTAATTAGGGCGTGTAACAGGGCGAGGAGCCCTGTACAGTTATTGTTTATTTATTTTTAGAACAGGGTTTCCCCTTCCGCGCCCGTGCAGTGTATTTTGTATTTGTTTTGTTTTATGATTTATTGTATTTATATTTATATGACGGCGAAGCGCCGGGTGTTTTGTTATATTATTTATTTAGAAACGTATTTAAATGACGGCGTAGCCGCATTGTTTGTATTATTAAGCAGCGTGGATGGGAAGCCCATTCAAATTTAAAATACCTTGTGGGAATGCGTGACTGTCAGCTGGTGATTATTGAATTAGCTGGCAGTCACGCATAGTAATGCTACCTGTGCAGACTGTGGCCGAGGGGTAATGAGAGAATTGATAGCCAATTAACCCCTCGGCCAAGATATAAAAAACCTGCTGTTTTAGCTGCAGGGGTGGGTGTATGAGGAGCGAGAGTGGAGAGAGCGAGAGCGAGAGAGAAAACAAACTTAAAATAAATATACAGGAACAGTGATAGCGACTGCCCAGCCTGACCTGTATTTATCATTTTATGTTCGTGATTTGTTTTATTTAAAATATTTATTTTGCTCTGCGAGCAGTTTTTTCTGTTTGCACTTTTTATTTATTTTTGTATTATTTAAATAAAACGGCGCCGCCGCGTCTTTTGTTTAAAACTGCAGACTTGGTGTCAGTGTGTTTACCTTCCTGCTTCTGCCTTAACGTCACTGCCCAGCGCCTCCTGGACACAGGCAGAAGAGGATACTGCAGTTTTGGGGGTTTTTTTTGCATTTTTTTCGTTTTTTTTCTAATGTGTGGAGTGAGAAGGAGAGTGAGGAAGGAGGATGGGAGGAAGAAGGAGGAAGAGCTGCAGACAGCAGCAGCTACAACAACAGCAACAGCAGGCACAGGAGGAGATCAACTGGGAAGCCCTCCTCCACAGCATAAGCCAGGTGTACTGTTGCTGCATCTGTGGGGAGCAGCCATTTCCCAGTTAATTGCCCCGTCCCCGAAGACTGGGATTACAGCTGCAGGAGAGGAGACAAGTGGGAGGAGCCCGAATGTCCTGTGCCTGAGAGGGAGGAGCCCGAACGTCCTGCGCCTGAGTGGGAGGAGCCCAAACGTCCTGCGCCTGAGTGGGAGGAGTCGGTGTGTCCACAGCCCAAGAGGGGGGAGTCGGTGCGTCCACAGCTCAAGAGGGGGGATTCGGTGCGTCCACAGCCCAAGAGGGGGGAGTCGGTGCGTCCACAGCCCAAGAGGGGGGAGGCCGAATGTCTACAGCCCACATCTCCGCCAGCAGAGGGAGAGTACCTGCTGGTCCCACCACCACCCAAGAGGAGCAGGAGCTGCCTCTCTCTTCAGGACAGGACGGACTGGGACAAGATCCAGAGGGTCCGTTGCAGCCCTGTCGTGCATCGCCTGGGGATGCCAGTTCGCCATCACCTGGGGATGCCAGTTCGCCATCACCTGGGGCTGCCTGCTGCTCCGCATCGCCTGGGGCTGCCTGTTAATCCGCATCGCATGGGGCTGCTTGTTGCTCCGCAATGCCTGTGGCTGCCTGTTTTGTTTAAAACTGCAGACTTGGTGTCAGTGTGTTTACCTTCCTGCTTCTGCCTTGACGTCACCGCCCAGCCCCTCTGTCACAGGGCGGTATTTAATGCATGTCGTATGCAGACAGGCTAAAAGAATTGAATCTATTCAGTCTTGAACAAAGAAGACTACGCAGCGATCTGATTCAAACATTCAAAATCCTAAAAGGTATAGACAATGTCAACCCAGGGGACTTTTTTGACCCGAAAAAAGAAACAAGGACCAGGGGTCACAAATGGAGGTTAGATAAAGAGGCATTCAGAACAGAAAATAGGAGGCACTTTTTTACACAGAGAATTGTGAGGGTCTGGAACCAACTCCCCAGTAATGTTGTTGAAGCTGACACCCTGGGATCCTTCAAGAAGCTGCTTGATGAGATTCTGGGATCAATAAGCTACTAACAACCAAATGAGCAAGATGGGCTGAATGGCCTCCTCTCGTTTGTAAACTTTCTTATGTTCTTATTAATTCAAATCCATTCAATACCAAAACAACATTTGCTCCAGTGCAAAGTTTGCACCACTTGAAATAAAACAAAGAATTAGCATACTAATGCAAAATAGCGTACAAGCAAACAAGCCATATTTTCCCCAAAAGTAATAAACAGCTAATGATGCTTATCGACGGTATCTTTCGAATCCCATTCCGGCCGACAGCCGCAAAATCTGCACACCATTATTTTGTCACGGTCAGCTGCATACATCCCCTCGTGCTCAAATTCTTTGCAGCGTTGTTTAATTGTTTTGCGCGGTTTAGGCATTTTACAAACAAACGTCTCTTCTCTTCCATCACAATTTTAATTCCCAAACAACTTGCTTCAAATTATACATGTGCGCAAGTGCTAGTCAGAGTTTCCGTTTCCCTTCAGACCGTGTCTATGGTAACGGCTGAGCCTTGACAACTACGATTGCAAGTATTTATTTAAAGTATTTTCTGTATAAACCTCACAATTTAAAAATATCACTTTGTTTTATAATGATTTTTCGTATTATTTCTTTTTATATTAGCATTTTGTTTTATATGTTATTTTGTGTTATTTCGTATTTGCAAAAAACATGGGGTTCTATGCATTATTATTCTGAAATTTCTAGCACCTTGTAGACAATAGCTATGGAATACTGTACCCCCACCCATGTAGAATATTGGGGGACCCCAGTGTTTAATACAATTGAGCACGTACCTCACAGGACAGTCTGTACAAAAAACATATGACATGATGATCCATTAAACTGGTGTTTTGATTACATTGTGAAGGGATACAGAATTCTATGGCTTCTCAATAGATATGGAATACTGTACCCCCATCCATGTAGAATATTGGAGGACCCAAATGTTTAATACAACTGAACACGTACCTCACAGGACAGTCTGTACAAAAAAACATATGACTCCCGACTGCAACGCAGGCTGTTTAGGAGTAATGTGAACGCAGCCAAATATTTTTTTGCAGTCTGCACTGAGGGATAAAGAGAGCTTTAACCAAACAGAAGAGTAAAACAAATAAAAAAAGACACGCTGCTCAGTATTTGTGTTATGTTTTACTTGGTCTGACTTCTATTCATTGCTTATTAACTATTATCGAAGTCTTTCTGGGCAGCGATACCTCATTGATTAGTTTACATTTCCGATACAGAATTTCACGTCAAAAACAATATATAGAATTGCTAAAAATAAATATAATGTGACGCTTTCGTGCCTCAAACTAAGTAAAACAATAAGCCTGAGTACATCACGGTAACTAAGTCAAACAACAAGCCTGTCTACATCACGGTTTTATTGGGAGAAAATAGTGTGGCGCGTAAACACAGATATATTTGACTTTCCAATTCAGCCGTCTTTCGAAAAAAGAAAAAAAAAACGCATCTGGGCAGGCGTGAAATTACAACAGGGGATACTGAATTCCATGTGGTACCAAAATCGGCGTCTCACCGGGACTAGGTTTTTTTTTTTTAACAGGATATTTTTTTTTTTTTTTTTTTTTTTGTTTTTAATTTTATTATTATGTATTCTGCTTAAAGATACATGTACAAAAACGGGTTATTCTATGACCTAAGGGACCTTACAATACCTGAAAGTTTTGCTGAAAAATATTGATGTTTGGGCAAATTTCACCTGATGTTTGTTTCACCTGAGTGACTGCAATGACACAAGAAACGTTTATTCTCAGGGTCTTTATAAACAATAATGGACTCTCGATTACTTTCTCAAAATACATATTTATAAATAAAATAATAGTTATTCTCTCCATTATTATCAGTAAGGAGAAAAAAACCGTACCTGACCAATTGAGTTCCTGAAACATGTTTACACGATCAGGTCCAGGGTTAGTTCAGTATCGACAACAACAAAAGTTTATAAATGTTTAAGTAGGCGTCCGGATTACTGGTTCTTACATTTTTTTTTCTCTCTGTTTATTTCAACAGCCTACCACCAAATTCCAACCTTGGGGATTCAAAAGCAAAAAACTAAAACAAAACACTTCCTCACTTTATTGTGTTGTTGAACACGTCAGCTTGACGGCACAGCGGTATTTTTTAAAGATGGACATAACTGAGGGGGAAAATACATTAATTTAAGTAAAATGCTTAAGTAAATGTATATATGTATTTTTAAACTCACGTTTAAATGTAACGGCTCTCAAACATCGACACCCAATCGCCCGCGCTCAGTTTGGGAAGCAAAGCGTCAGTGAGCTTTCACAACGCCACTCCCTGAAACTACATCCCTTTTCTTAGAATGGATAGCTAAATCGAGATCCCTGCTATCATTGGTTGTTTCAAGTGTCCATTAAAACCTGGAAGCAGCCAATGATAGCACTAGCAGGGGTTGAATTTTAAGGGAATTGGAATCCTCCGGTATGAAATGAAATATGAGGACTGGTATTTAATTATTATAACTAAGGTCAGTTACCCGGAGATCGTTGACAGATCCCAGACTCGAAAATCGGGAGGTTAGGCAGGTATAGGTCACAGCCAGATACACCCTCGCTACCTATATGAAAAATGCGTTCCTGTAAAACATGTACTGACTGTATGCATTTGCGTCTTAAAAACAACATGGAAGTCCGCATTTTTTATTATTATTATTGGTGCGCATGCCTACGCGTACCAGTTATGTGAACCCGTCTATAACCATGAATGCATAGTGGATAAGACGCTCGCCGATTCGCACCCAGCCCACGCCCTGTTACATAAGCATAAATTAAACTTGATCTAAGGAAACCAATTCTATGGTTTAATTTAGGTTTAAACATGCTTTGTTTTTCATACAATGTACTTGTTATATAAACAATATACTACATGAGCACAGAGTGCTGTGTTTATTTCATTTGAAGCAGAACACCTGATTAACGCATAGGCCAACTAGGCACCTGCCTACGGCCCAAACTCATGGCGGCCCAAATATATAAACAGATATGGAATTGCGCGCAAACTGGAAGAACTTCGCTCACTGACATTTCAACTGAGGAAGTGTATCTCGCATGTGTTCACACAAAATCAAAGTCCCTGACCCGGAATTTATTGTCTCGCTCACTTACGCGAGCTGACACGAGTACATTCCAGCCAGGTCAGTCAGTTTGATTTTGGTTGTCTCTTTCAGGGGCAGTAAAGCATAAACACAAGAAACGGGAAGAAGGAGAATACAAGCGGCAAAGAGGGGCATTATAAATATTTTTACAAATCGATGCTGAAAGCCCCGTAGCCGAAAACATTATCCCCGACCCTGGAGAAAGAGAATTTTCTTTAACGAAGCGTCAAAAAACACCTCCGATCAACAGTAAAGCAAGGAAAGCTTACTGCCTTTGCTGTATAGAAAGAAGTAAGCCACGTTAAACTGCATTTGACTGAAGGTTGCCAACTGGCCATTAAGGCAAGTCAGTAAAAAAAAGTCACATTTTAACACTAAAACGTAAATAAATAAAACATGTCCGTGATTTTGAATCGAAATAAATCTGATACATTTTGTATTGCTTGCAGATTTCCCAATCAGCTCGAATGACATATACCTACATCTTATGTGATGCCAGTGAAAATTATCAAAAGAAGAATACCAATTAACAATACTGTTCTGAAATTAGTATACGCGTTCTTCAACCAAGTAGCCAAAGCACAGCGAGCTCAGGAGACATCGTCCAGCTTGCAATGCTTTTTTGTTATTGGAAATATGCTGGATAGCCTAGATGGAATTTATGGAGTCAAATTAAGTGACTGCCTTGAAGGGTCTTTGACGGGATCTTGAAGCTGATGAAAACTGGCACAAAATTGCGCTCTTGTCTACTAGCAGACAGCCACGTTTTCCTACAGTTGCCAAGTTTGCGCTTAATATGTTGGCTTTGCCACATAGCACTGCAGAATTAGAACAAGATATTTTTTTCTCAGATGAAACTTGTAAAACAGACATCAGAAATCAATTGTCTACAGACATCTGAATGGAATTCTGAATATCAAGACTGCTGTTAAAAACAGCACCAGCTTCAGACCAACAAAGCAAATTATCCAGTCCGTAAAATGTCGATGTATGACCATAAGAAGTAAATAAGACCTAAAGAAATGTAAGTACGCAAAACTAGTCTATTTTATAATGTATTTTATTTATTGTTTCTATTTTTTAATGTTGTCAGTAAAAAACAAAATCAGTGTCAGGGGGGGGGTGCTAGTAAATACAAAACTACAAGGCTGGCAACCCTGATGTGTCAACCCTGATGTGTCAACCTGATGTGTCAACCCTGATGTGTCAACCTGATGTGTCAACCCTGATGTGTCAACCCTGATGTGTCAACACGACAGTGTGCAGGTTTTTTATTTTTTTTTTAATGTTACATTTTTGTGGACTATGGAGAACATAGCTCTTATATAGAAGTATAGAAGCACAGCTTGATAAATCGGGAAAGGTTATTATCAAGCTATGCTATGGGATTTGACGTAGGCTTTGGGTTTTTTACGAATTTATTTTGAAATGTATTTAGCACACCGCCTTCAACTGAACTGTTTCTGGCAGATTCGGTCGGTCGTTCTGCAGTAGTTCAGTTCAGAGCAGTGCGTGAAACTTTCATCATAATTAATAACCAGAATTCGGCATAATTTAAAACCATATATATAATAAATTAAAAACGAAAATGATACATTTTGCAAATTGATGGAGCGTGAGTTAAGCTAATATATATATATATATATATATATATATATATATATATATATATATATAATCGTATATTTGTTGTTATTCATATAAGAAGATAGGGGCCTAGAGCCCCGTGATGGGTTAATCCGGCCCTGTTTAGAAGTATAACTGGCCAGCTCCAAAAGTTATCTGTGGAGTAACTACAGCACTCTTCTGTGTAGTAAATAGTCCATTCCATTACCATTCCATATTCTGATAACAGCTTTGTCACAAGATACATTTTCATTCCATACATGTAATATATCACTCATTTTGTTTGATTAACTTTGATTAAAGAATTTACTGGGTTTTTTCAATCTTTATTTTTCCATTCAAGCAGAGAATGAGTAAAATCGACCTTTATGCTTTAAAAAAACAGACTTTTTATGCCATTGAGAAATGTCTAATTTAGCGAAACCCCTTTATCACATTCAACATGCAACAAAACCATGGTTACCAACATTCTAATTGAAATAACATTTGGTCATAGCGGAGCTATCCGTATAGATAAAGATCCTACACACATTTAAAAATTGTCTCAAATAAACCGCAGAAACTGCAGCATATAAAAGTGTATTACACAGACTTTTATAGCATAAATTTACAGGTAAAAATAATATGCACAAAACAAAACTAGAGATAGTTGAACAGAACTAACTGGCAGCTGGCAAAAGTTCGAAAACCAGATTCTCCTGGCCCATCTGGGGGCCACCAGGAGAACTGTCGCTTTCTCTCTCCTGACCTTTTCCAGAAAGGCAGGGAGCAGCGGTATCGGTGGGAAAGCGTATAAAAGCATTTGGGCCATTTGTTGGCTAGGGTGTCGACGCCTATTGGACATCTGCAACTGTGGAGGGGGAATCACAGGGGGTAATGAGTCGTCTCTGCCGAGACAAAGAGATTGACCTGGGCTTCCCCGAAGCGATCCCAAATGCGCTGCACCTCCTGAGGGTGGAGTCTCCCTTCTGACGGGTGAGGACCATCCCTCGAGTGAAGGTCCACCGCCCAGTTCACCACCCCGGGTGAACTGGGCTAGATAAACAGCCCGGAGGGACAATAAATGCTTCGGTGCCCAGATCAGCAGCCGAAAAGGCTACGCGGTGTAACCCCCGGGGACCGAAGCCCACCCTGGTGGTTCACATACGCCACTACTGTTGTCAGTGCGCATGAGGTCTCGTTTGTTCTGGAGCACAGGAAGGAAATGCTGGAGCGCAAGGTGCACCGCTCGGAGCCCCAGCGTATTTATGTGTAGGGATGTCCAGCGGCCCGTCCAGGACCTGCTGACTCCTCTGCCTGCCTGCGTCTGTCGTCACCACTTGACGGCTGTGTATCACCCCCATCACTACACCTTCACGTCGGAGCGCGGGAAGAGAGCAACGCAGCCAATTGCCGAGATGCCTCACGTTCTCGATGAGAACACTGTAGGATCTCCTCTACTGCTGGCCCAAAAGTATGCCCCGGGGATATCAGCAAGAGCGAATGCTACCCGGAAGCGAAGGTACTCGTTGTAAAAGAAAATCATTTGTTAGTGTTTATTTTTGTTTTGGTCCATGTGCCCATTTCTTTGGTGTGTTTTGTTAAACCTCTTTATTTTGTTATTAATAAATATACTGCTATGTCAGTTTAGCCCCGTACATTTTGTTTTGCACTTCTTCCTGGTCCGTGATGTCACCACCCACACACACCCACCTGATCACAGTGCATGACCAGTTTGCATCAATTTTGCAAAAAAAACATGTCAGTGGCCTTTTGTGTTGACTGCAGTTTCACAGTACAGATGGAAATGTAGCATTGTATTCCCTAGCTGAACCAGGGCCTAGAGGAGCTGATTCTTAGGATGTAAGAACGTTATTCACCGCTATTTAAGCAAAAACTGCAGAAATGCCATCAGCATCTCAGTGGTTTCAGTGGAAAACAAAACTATTGGCTAGCAATAATGACATTGTTGCTTTAGCTTGTGCATTTACCCAGACCCTCAGCCCTTCAAAGAGACAAGCCTTCACACGCACTCACATGTTGTAATTTTCCATCCCAAACTAGCAGAGCCACACCAGCAGTAAAACACACCCTCATGAACATTCACAGACAAGTATGTAGTTTAACAAAGAACCTGTTGACACCAGTCTTGACTGATCTGTGACAATGTACTGTAACACATTACCAACAATTTTCTTATCTTTTATTAGCAGTATAGGAATATGGAATATACATGTTTTCACAAACGTTGTTCTGTATTTTAAAAAATCTGACTGTTTCTTCCCTTTATCTTATCACTTTCTGTGTGGTATCTCACACTGCCCTAAAGTAAGATTACAAAGAGTATTGCATAAGATTTATTACATTATGCTTTAGTATTTCATTTTGACTCCATAACTTTAAAACACTCGCTCAGGATTCTAAAAACTAAAAGAAAAATAAGCCAAGTAAATACATATTTCAGCTAGTTTTTTTTTTTTACTAGACAAATGACTAAAAAAGTGGGTTTACATATCAATGCTTTGCAGAGATATTGCATTTCAAGTATGGGCTAATTTGTGATTATAACAGGTATGTCGGTAACATACATCCTCCGCCACGGCTATACATTTTAATTCAGTATGAGTAGCTATCAGTATGAAGCTGATGACCATGATGGAAATCAAGCATGTGTAAGAAATGGAAATGAAAATTGGATAAGTGGTATTTAAAACCTAGACTAGTTATTAGGTAAACAAATGTGTGGTGTAAGGTTTTATATAAATTGTAATAATTGTATGTGACCCTTTAAATCATTGAAACTCTGTCTCTGAACATTGTGTGATTTTCCTGTGGGTTTTTAAATCTACTGCTTAGCACTGCCCTGTCCTTGTAGCTGTGAAAATTTCCTGTACCGAGGTGCCTCTATGTATAAGAGTCGTGATAAGAAACTGTTTTTTCATGATTCCCAGAGAGCAGTTACCTCGGACGGATGAGCCTTGTTTATGCATGAGTTGTCTCTACTTAGAAAAGCTGATTTTGATCAATAGGTGTGGACCACAGTCAGCATAGCTAAAGCTGGTTCTAATACACAAACTTCTGCTAAGTGTGGCGCATTGTGCCTTTGGTGCAGCATCTCAGAGCACCTGCTGGCACGCCTCCAGTGAAGGGGGGCCAACCCTGTTCATTGGTGAAAGCAGTAGCTCCACATCCAGTAGGCAGTAATTTGCTGAGTATATTAATTCTTGTAAAAGGTATTTTCATTGCTCAAGATTCTATCTATCCATACCTGTAGGTTTTACCTGCAGCTTTGTTTGCTCAAAATTTCACCTGCTGAGACCTGTAACTGTGCTTACAGTATTGCTGTGATTGCATCCTGTACTGTCTTTGGATTTGCTTTGTTCCTGAATAAAACTATTTTGATTGAAGAGTTCCTGAAGAAGACTGACTTATTATTTTGAAGAAGAAAACAAACCTATTATTACGGAGGTGTTAGTATAATGGTAAGTTACAGTGCTCCCTCGCTATAACGCAGGTCTCGGGGGACACACAATATGAGCATTGTAACCGAAGAGCGTTATAAACCAGGGAGGGGGTGGGGGGTGCCGTAGGACACATAACACACATCTGACTAAAATACAAAATAACTCCCTCTCTATAATGTACATATAGTGAAGCAAAAATGTAACTTTCTATGAATTAACCATGCATAAAGCACCATGTAATCAACTGTATATTTAACACAAAAAAAGGTAACATTCCCACTCGTGGATCATTTTAATTAGCAGTTTTTAAACTGTAAATAACCTGGCTAAACAGCAGTCGGGACTTCAGTTCAAAGCAACAGACAAGCAAACCAAGTGCGAGAAGAAGAGCGGGTCGGGAGAGGGGAAGAGGGAATGGGTTCGCCCCAGGTTCGGCTGCCGGAGCAGGGCTGAAGCGAAGCTGAAGCGCCTCATCTCCCGGAGAAAGCCACAGCTCCTCTCGCAGCAAAAAAGTAAATACATTAGGAAAGATAACCACGTAATAGGCCTAATATTTATTTAGCTATAAAACGAATGCTGAATAAGATGTCTGTAATATAAAGTGCCAGCGCAGCTTTTCTTCAGTTCCAATACTGTATCAAAAGGGAGGGCCAGAAACGGAAGTTAAACTGAGAAGTTGTTTATAGTTTGAACAACACAAGGACTGTATTTGCTGTAGAAATATTGCATGAATCACTAGTATAGGGAATTGTAGGAGCGTTATATCCGAGGCGCGTTATAACCGAGAGCCTTATACAGTGAGGGAGCACTGTATATCAAAACGACTAATTTACACAAAATTACAAATCTTACAGATCCTACGTATAAGTCCACCATACAGGGATGATTAATTAAGGTTACTATGGGGGCTTTTTCTTTGATTACCTTACAGGAACTGACAGAGCTATTAAAAGATGTTCTTGGTGTTATTAATACCCACATTTAAAAAATTATAAATGGTTCACGTTCCTCCGGTATAGTTCCCTCAGCACTTAAGGTAGCTGTGGTAAAGCCTATGCTTAAGAAACACAATTATGACCTTAATGTCCTCAATAACTATAGGCCAATCTCCAATCTACCATTCTTAGATAAGGTTCTAGGGAGAGTTGTTGCAATTCAATTACAAAAATTTCTAACTCTTAATGGTATATTCAAGAAGTTTTAGTCTAGTTTTTGTGCTGCACATAGCACCGAGACGGCCCTTGTCAGAGTTGTGAATGATCTGCTGATGAGCTCTGACTCTGGCTTTCTATCAGTATTAATTCTTCTTGATCTAAGTGCTGCCTTTGATACTGTAGACGATTCCATCCTATTGAATCGTCTTGTCCTATCCTGGTAAAATCAGCATTATCGGAAGTTGTCTGTGGTGTTCCACAGGGCTCCATTCTAGGTCCCTTGCTGTTTTCGTTACATATGCTACCGTTAGGTGAAATTATCCGCAGACACGGAGTGAACGTCCATTGCTATGCTGATGATACTGAGTTGTATTTGTCCCTAAAACCAGGAATTTCTTCTGCCTGGGTGTTATTAGCTACTTGCCTTACAGACATCAAGCATTGGATGTCACAGAATTTTCTAATGTTGAATTCAGATAAAACAGAGGTTATGTTAGTGGGCTCACAAACCCAAATAAAGGGAAATGTGGGATTACATGAGCTCATCAAAACTTAAAACTAGAAATTAAGAGTTTGGGGGTCATCTTTGATCCTGATCTATCATTTGAGACTCAGATTAGGGAAGTTACTAAAGTATCTTTTTACCATTTGAGAAATATGGCCAAACTTAGGCCAATTATTTCTGTACCTGATGCCGACAGACTAATGCATTCCTTTGTTTCATCTAGAATTGATTATTGTAATGCACTTTTTTCCGGTGTCCTAAAACATGTGGTATTCTGCTTGCAGCTTGTTCAGAATACCGCCGCTAGAATTCTGACTAAAACCAGGAAAAGTGAACGTATTACCCATTTTGGCCTCTTTACACTGGCTCCCTGTGCAGTATAGAATAACATTTTAAGATTTTGCTGTTAACTTACAAGGCCCTGAATGGATTAGCACCTAGTTATTTGCAGGAGTTACTGACCCCGTATCTTCCAAACCGCACTCTGAGATCACAGGATGCGGGGTTGCTGGATATTCCTAGGGTCAACAAAAGCAACACGGGAGGTAGGGCTTTTTCTTGTAGAGCTCCTAAATAATGGAATGTTCTGCCTTCATTTGTCAGGGAAGCTGGGACCATTACAGTTTTCAAGTCAATACTAAAAATGCACTTTTATAAAATGGCTTTCTTATCTTAGTGGGTTTTAATGTAACTTTAAAATTGCTGCTTTTGTATTATGTGTATGCGGTTATTTAAATGGTCTGACTGTGGCAATTGTGTGACATGCTATACAAATGTATTGTGGTTTGTTCTTTTTTTCTGCTGTACTGTAGTGCTTTGCAATACTTTTGTATAAAAAGCGCTATATAAATGCAATAAATAAAATAGGTAATTCTACTAGGCTAATGTTGTTTAATTTATGTTTTTTTAGTCAGTGTTTAAACTACTTGCTCATGGAACATCGACAGCAGAATTGACTTGGTCATTGGATCAGAGGACACCTACTAACCTTCAGTTCTCCAGAGCTGTTGTGGGGATTGCTGTGGTGAGAGAATGTCCAATTATAGATTTAAAATTATGGAGAAAATGGTGTTAAAATAACTGGACATATTAGAACCATTGTATCAGTAGCTCTTAGCACCGTTGTTGCCCTATACCTGAGCAACTATTACCCTTAGTAGAAACCATAGCATTGCCTTTGAAGATCTTTGGTAGGCATAGTCTAAAGCCGATCACTGCTTATCCTTAGAAGAAATGCAGAAGCATGAATTATGTATGAGAGCAGCAGATGTAAATCTAAGAACCTTAACAAACCCTTCCCTGGAGAGTGCCCCTGGGCTAGTTTTCAGTCCATTTCTTCGATTACCAATTCTGCAGCAGATGTGTCGAGGGTCACTGGCCACTGTAGGGGCATTGGAAGGGGGAATTGTAAGGAAAGTTGGATTATCAACTATTAAGCAGGCTGGGCTGGAAATTGCTTTTTTTACACTGCAAAGGCAGTTCAAACAAATCCAAATCTTTGTTAGAACTCTTCAAAGCACAGGAACTGGACAAATAAAACAGAATCACACAACACTGCCCGTTACAGATGAGTAAGTACCCATTATGGGTTAATCAACTACAGCAAGGAAAATTAACCTGTACTAAACAAGGTACTGCACAAGAATTAAAACCGTATAACTGAGTTTGGTCCCTCCTCCCCCAAATTCGCTTAATGTTTCAGCCATGTCTAGAGGGTGGCTGTTCAATTCGAATGCAAAGGCAGGGGTACAGTCCAGTGGCAAAGTGTATCATGTTGTAAAGCTCCTAACCACTGGTGAATCAACAATCAACATCATTTTGATGGTTGCCCTGACTCCTGATTGAGCTACTGTGGTAGAGCAGATAGATCCCTCAGTACCCAACAATTGGCTCAGCTTTCCATGTGCATGCTGATGGGATGATTATATCCAGGACATTCAGTGAGCAAGGGGTACGGGTGAGGTCAAAACTGTTAATTAACAAGTTATTTGGGGGGCAGTATATTTATATGGAACATTTGTTTGTGTCGGTGAATGAGGACTTTATTTTTCCTAAACAGAGGGAGTGGCTAACTTTCCTTGATTATTAGCAGACCCGAATGGGCGTACCAGTCCAGGCACAGACTCCAACCTCAAGCCCACAGTAAACGCTAGTTCTCCCTTCTCAGCTCCATCCTATTTACTGAACACTGCCTACATCCCTACAGATGTACTGTATGTGATCCCAGCCCATGTCACACTTCCTGTTTGCAAACAGGAAGTGAAAAATAGCAGTGGTTAAAACAATGTGGCAGTGAAACGGTTCATTTTTACTTAGCAAACACTGAACCAAATGAAGAAAATCTAAAAAAGACACATTTATCATGATGTCAGTACCTGAAATGGTCTTTGAGATAAAAGGCTTTGGCAGTGCGGCCAGAAGTTTCCATAACACTGAAAATAGGAAGTCAGAATCTTATATGGTTTATTTGATATGAACAGTTATATTAATTTCAGTGGCAGCGGCTACCCTCACAGAGTAGTTCAAGACTACCTGAAAGTAAAACATGCAAACATGTCTGTAACCTAGAATTCAACCACGTGCAATGTACTTAAAATTGGCACATGGAAGACCTACACTGTGAATGGCAGTGCAACAGGTAAGATGCAGAATCCTTTAATCTAGAAGCTTACATCTTAATATAATAATTAGATTTGTACAAGCAGTATATAAATACATCTTGGTAAAATTGTCTGGGGAAATAAAGATTCGTCAGTTTCAGAACACTCAATGCTACAGTATTTAGTAAAGGTCTTTGACAAACGTTTCAAAAATTAATCTTTCCTGAAGTCTTCATTGTGAAATGTTTGTCAAAGAGGTGTTCCATTACAGGTATGTTTAAGATATAACCATAACTGCTATATTGCCTCATTACTTTGCTTATGGCTGAATCCTGTAACTGAAAATTAGCCCAATTTACTGTTTTAAAATCCTTAAAGTTCTGTGAAAGGGGCCAAATATCTCTTACACTGTCACTACAGTCAATGGCAGTTGAATATTTTTCTAATAAAAAGGAAAGTTACAGTAAATTACAATATGAATAAACTGATGCTGCATGAACCAACCTTGTCTATGCATTTAAAAATATATACTGTACCATCTACATTTC
Source organism: Huso huso (assembly GCA_036884735.1). Lineage (NCBI taxonomy): Eukaryota > Metazoa > Chordata > Actinopteri > Acipenseriformes > Acipenseridae > Huso > Huso huso. Next base: position 21,444,354 of record CM072668.1, on the reverse strand, counting down.
AGGACAATCTATTTTCTTACATGTTTAATATTCTATATGTATGTTATGTAAAAGAAAATCAGTTTCTGAGGGGACAGAATCCCTATTGAAGTTTACCATAGTAAATGTGTGATCATTTTACAGTTTTCCCATGCTTATCCCATTATTACACTATGCATTCACCTTCATTAACCATGGTTTGCAATATTCTCAACCATACCTCTATGGGCTTCACAATGCTTACCTATGCTGTATTACCCTTTGCTATGATTTTACTATGTAACACTTTTATAAAGACAGTTTCAGCTGCACACCCATAGAGGTTATTATTTTCAAAACCACCTTACAAATTCAACATTTAAAAGAAGACCCAGGTACCATGTAATCACGGTAAACGGTGAAAAACAACAGAAAATGACAGAAAACTGGGATATTAAATAGGTAAGCAATGAAATACTTTGAAAATCTAGATCATATAAAGTATCATCACTATTCTCTCATTCTGACAGTGATTGTTAGTCTCATGAGGACTGTATTAAATTGGTTGAAAGTGACCTCTGACACTATGTGTGGCTGTGTAAGCTCTGAGCCACAGCCGTAATGAGGGCAGCCCCTTTCCCACTCCCGTCTTCAGAAAGCATGAAGGTGACGTCACACTGGGGGGCCAAGTCTTTCACGGTCTCCTTCAGTACCTTTGAGAAACTAGGAAAAGAAGACAGGAGTCATAAGCCAGCTGTCTACGGTCACTTCTAATTAGCAATATTACACATTGCCCTATCAACTAATATTTCAGGTTTTTATCAAAAGGTTACCTAAAGCTACATGACTGCCATTGCCTTGCTGACTAAAGTGACGATACACCAAATAAATGTCCACTTTTAAATCAAAATAATTCATTTGCCTCTTTCTACTAAATTCATCTTTACCTGCTGATGTTAAATGCAGAATAAATAGGGTATGAATAAATAAATACTTACAGATATCGTGCAAAAAGGTTTAAACGTTAAGTACATTGTAACTGTGCATAAAACACTGTAATTATGTGTACGTACACATGTATTTACTATGTAACTACAATACACAGTAATTGGAGTCACTTCATCTAAAATGTTACCAAAAATGTATTTCTCGGTAGACATTAACCACTTGAAGAGCCTCAGGAGGTTGTACATGAAAAGGAAGGGCAGACTTACTGTGGGTGCAGTTTGTAGAGCGTCCCATCCACCCCGACGGTGATGTCCAGCTGCCCCAGTCCTCGGTTCTCCCGGATCTTGTCGGTAACGGCAGCCATGCCAGCCCCGCAGATCTGAGCGGCTCTCCGTGAGACCACGCCGCACACCTCCTTCACGATGATACTGTCGTCACACGTGCTGTCCAGACCGAGCTGCTGCAGGATGCCTCGCACCTGGAGCAGGGCCAGATGGTCACTTGGTTGAAAATGGGAAACAATTAGAGTATACTCAATAAATGTTTAAATACTAAGCATGACATCAGGTAGAAGAATTCAGAGTCGGTTCTAGACCTTCTAGGAACCGGGTTACCTGATTCCTGGAAAGGGTTAATTACACCGTTTTTGCCTCTGAAGCACTACGAATTAATGCGCACGTGTTTGTGGCTGTAGGTCGAAATAATCAAGTTATAAGGTGGTTGGTTGTACGTCATGGCTGGAGCATTAAGGGAATGCAAGCCAGCTGACCGCACGCATTTCTGTGTGTTCTGCTTTCACATTTTTTAAATGGTCAGTTTGAGAAATAAACTTTGTTCAACAGTTGGCCCTGCTTTAGTACAAAGCTCATGCTACATACTGTTTTACATAATCATAACGTTGCTCTTAAATTACTGTGGCTGATTCTTTGGCCGAAGAGGTATTATCAGCTCATCATCTAACCATGGAATCTTGTGCAATTAACGCAAGAGACGAAAAAAATCCATTCGTGTAGACTCAAAACTTTATTTAGGCACTCTACTATTTGACTGGCAAAAGATAACATTGGTTTATTGGAGTTCACAAAGACAACTATTTTCAGCTTGTTACGGTAACCTTTTCATGTCCTTGTTTGTTTAATTCTTGCTCTTTTTCTGCATTACAGCCCTTCATTAATTATGTTAAGTTTTCAGGGTATTTTGTTAATGGCATGTGTGCAAGACACAAACCTTAAGTGTATTTTTATTTGTTGCTGTTCTTGTTATACATTTCCTAAACAACTGTTAATTTTAAGCTACTTTTTTACACAACAGTACTCACACGTTTGGTCACCATCACAACTGTTACAAGAAACTGGGGTTCATGTATTCTGCTGGTGTTAATATACCTGATGAAGACATGTTAGTGTCGAAACGCGTTGTTTGTTTTACAACTATGTCCTTTTTTTAAATTAATAAAGAGATTTTGATGAAGATTATTAACGCGCGGGAGTCAAGTATTTAAACCTCTTTGAAGCAAAATGATGAATTTCGTTTGGTAAGCCATTTAAATATAGTTTGGCTGAAAGAACTTTGAACACTTGCATTGCCATAGAGACTCTACTTTCATTATGTGTGTGTGTGCATATATATATATATATACAGGCGTGTTTGTTTTCACAATTTTCTCTGAAATAACTTGAAACTGACAAAAGTAATTGGCATCCACCATTGTTTATTCCATATTTAATAGAAATCAGACTTTATGTATGATTTTTTTATTCAACATAATATTGTAAATAACAAAACAAATGAAAATGGCATGGACAAAAAATGATGGGACCGCTAACCTAATATTTTGTTGCACAACCTTTAGAGGCAATCACTGCAATCAAATGTTTTCTGTAAAGACTTCTGCCCTGTTAACAGGTAGTTTGGCCCACTCTTCCTGAGCAAACTGCTCCAAATGGGTGCCTTCTCCAGACTGCAATTTCAGCTCTTTCCATAGATGTTCGATAGATTCAGATCAGGACTCATAGAAGGCCACTTCAGAATAGTCCAATGTTTTGTTCTTATCCATTCTTGGGTGCTTTTAGCTTGTGTTTTGGGTCATTATCCTGTTGGAGGACCCAACCTGCGACTGAGACAGAGCTTTCTGACACTGGGCAGTACGTTTAGCTCCAGAATGCCTTGATAGTCTTGAGATTTCATTGTGCCCTGCACAGATTCAAGGCACCCTGTGCCAGAGCAGCCCCAAAACATAACCGAGCCTCCTCCATGTTTCACTGTAGGTATGGTGTTCTTTTTCTTTGAAAGCTTCATTTTTTCATCTGTGAACATAGAGCTGATGTGACTTGCCAAAAAAAGCTCCAGTTTTGACTCATCTGTCAAAGGACATTCTCCCAGAAGGATTGTGGCTTGTCAATATGCATTTTAGCAAATTCCAGTCTGGCTTTTTAAGTTTTCTTTCAAAAGTGGAGTCCTCCTGGGTCTTCTTTCATGGAGCCCACTTTTAAATAAAAAAAGCAACGGATGGTGCGATCAGAAACTTTACCTTCACCTTGGAGTTCAGCTTGTATCTCTTTTGGCAGTTATCCTTGGTTCTTTTTCTACCATTCGCATTATCCTTCTGTTCAATCTGGGGTCGATTTTCCTCTTGCGGCCCGCGCCCAGGAGGTTGGCTACAGTTCCATGGACCTTAAACTTCTTAATAATATTTGCAACTGTTGTCACAGGAACATCAAGCTGCTTGAGATGGTCTTGTAGCCTTTACCTTTACCATGCTTGTCTATTATTTTCTTTCTGATCTCCTCAGACAACTCTCTCCTTTGCTTTCTCTGGTCCATGTTCAGTGTGGTGCACACAATGATTCCAAACAGCACAGTGACTACTTTTCTCCATTTAAATAGGCTGAATGACTGATTACAAGATTGGAGACATGTGTGATACTAATTAAAGAAACTAATTAGCAATATTAATTAGTTTGAAATATCACTATAATCCAATTATTTATTATCTTTTCTAAGGGGTACCAACAAATGTGTCCGGGCCATTTTAGAATATCTTTGTAGAATAAGCAATAATTCATCTCTTTTCACAGCTTCTTTGCTTTATTCTATGACATACCAAAGGCATGCAAGTATACATGATAAAATAGCTTTTAATTTCATCACTTTTCAGGAGGAATGAAGCATTATTTCAATGAGCTGTAAGGGTACCAACAAATTTGAGCACGTCTGTATATATATATATATATATATATATATATATATATATATATACCCAGACATCATCATCTAGCATTAAGTAAATATTGACACTTGCTTTTAAAGGGAGATGCAGAATTTTTTTTTAATCACAGTCTGGAGCTCCGCATTATAATTTCTAATTTCTCTGTGCTTCAGTGGTACCACCAGATTGATACATGACTGACAGAGCATTGTGTTTTGAGGAATCATATCGTCATAAAGAACTGTCAGTGCGTACCAGTGGCAAGCCTGTCGCGTACCAGTAAAGGTACGCGTACCACAGGTTGAAAACTAGCGGTGTAGCCGGTCAAGTCGAGTGGCTCCACTACAACAGGTCGTGTGGAAAACTGAGATGTTCAATTTTAGCAAAAAGGGATTCGAAGAGGAATCGAATCTTGAAAATGGATTCGGGTAATATCGAGAACTGGGTAACCCGGATATCTGAGTACCTGAGTACCCTGTGCCATCCCTATTAAATACTGCAGTTATTCCATCAATGAGGACAACCAAATAACAAAGGAGGAGATTATGGCAATTCTGTTTATATAACAAGTGCAACGTAAGGAAAAGAAAGTATGTTAAAACTAAACCAAATAGCTAAATTAAGATAATTTCTCCTTTAGATTAAACACTGTGTCTGCTTAGCAATGCGGTGTAATTTGGAACAGTGTGATTCGCGCACACATTCTGTGGTCGGATTTGAATGAATGCAAGATAGATTCCATTCTGGGGAAAAAAAAACTCTCATGAGTGAATAGAAAAGAAAATGTTAACGCTCAAACCCTCTACCCTTGTTTAAATATAGAGGGCATTCCATATCCTCTACATTACTGTTAAAATTGGTTGTCTCTATTTCTTTCAGATGTGAAAAGCTTTAAGCAAAGAGAAACAAACTCAGATCACTTTGATTTGTGGTGCAGATAGTCAACTGGGTGTGGCTTCCTGATTTAATAGAAAACATCCTAATCAGCATTATATATGAGATTTCTTATGATGTCTCATTTATGGGTCACCCCGTACTGTATATATAAAATGAGAAACATCTTACAGTAATTTGCCTGTGGTGTGATCTACATGGGTAGTAGGTTACATCCCTTCTTGTAACTCATTTCCATGCAGACTTTGATCAAGTCCAGTAATCCAAACAATATAAGCTAGATTGTGAGAAGCTAGCCTGGAATGCCACATGCCACATGCCACAAATTTACCTCTCAATCTGGGACAGGAACTTGGTTTCGAATATTCCCGTGGTCCGGAGTCTCTCTGAGATCTGCCCTCTGAACAGCAGCCCACGCTTGGTCAGGTCAATGAGGATTTGACGGACTATCTCCCCAAGTACATGCCACTGGTCATCTTCTCGTACCTGTTACACAGAAGAGAGGGGATCTAATAGCTGAATATCAAGATCGAGGTGCGCTCTCTTGAAGAGTCTTGAATCGAATCCTGAAAATTGATTCGGGTAATATCGAGAACTGGGTAACCCGGATATCTGAGAAATTGGGAAAAGTGTGATTCGCGCACACATGACTGCACCGTGCCTAACTGTAATTATTGCTTTCATAAGCAAAAAATTAAAAAAAAGAAATATAAATGTTGAATCCATGAGGCATCTTATTACATTGACAGTTCATGACTGAGTGGCACAATCAAATTGCATGTACTATTCAGTTTATATACAGGGGATGATGAAAAATAGAAAGTCCTGCAATATGCAGCACATACTGTTTGCATAAATAGGCTGTCCCTCATGTGACTGTCAATCCTCGAATCTGTAACGGGAGTGTATCACACAACACTGCCTGTTATACTCTTCCCCCTTTAACCTCAGCGATCGGCTGCAGTGGCCTCTTCTTCCACTTTGACTTGACACAATGAGGCCCCAAACCGTCAAGAGAGGCTAACAGCACAAGGGGTCTGTCAAAATCAGAGTGGGCCAAGACGACAATGTCCAGCTTCGCCAGTCTTTTGGGTCCTCCTCTTGGGTCCAAAAAGTAATGGATACAGTGGTTTAGCCTCGCGAGCAAATCCATCAATAAAATGGCTTTAAGAACTAAATAGCCCTAACACAGACCGGATTCTTTTTTCAGTCTTGCTGTCTTCAGACAGTCCCGATGTTGCAGACAGTGTGTCCTTCTACCCCACTGATGACCTGCCTCTTTTTGGGCACTTTGTGATCTATTATGTGCTGTAGACAGCCTGTTTCAAAACTACAACCAAGATGCTAAACCCAATAGTTGCTCCAATATTCACTGCTGTTGAAACTTCCAGCAGCTCCAGGCCACTCGCAAGAGATGCAATTTTAAATTTTATATTTTTTTATTTTTTTTTGAACCTGCATAACCAACTCCTTAACTAAAATTACTGAATTGTCCTGCCCTTGGGATATTGCGCCCTCTAGTGACACCTCTTTTGTTAGCACCTGGTGTTACGCAAGGACTCCCATTCAAATAACAATCCCTGCTTATAGTCAATTCTAAAACTGGATGATATTATAAAATATCTTATTCCCTAGTTCAGATAATTTCCCACAAGTATGCCGAGTTTCATGAAGATCTGCCCTGTATTATTATTATTATTATTATTATTATTATTATTATTATTATTATTATTATTATTATTAATTTCTTAGCAGACGCCCTTATTCATGGCGACTTACAATTGTTACAAGATATCACGTTATTTTTACATACAATTACCCATTTATACAGTTGGGTTTTTACTGGAGCAATCTAGGTAAAGTACCTTGCTCAAGGGTACAGCAGCAGTGTCCCCCCACCTGGGATTGAACCCACGACCCTCCGGTCAAGAGTCCAGAGCCCTAACCACCACTGCACACACTATCTTTTGCCTATGTAACAAGGAGAACTAGTATAAAATTGTAACCACTTTTTTATCCACAGATACTATTTTGTTTAATATAACTTGGCTGAAGTGACTACTGTGACTCACAATCATTATAAATTATGCTAGCTAGGCATTAATACATATCATTAAAGTGAATGATAGCAAACCAAGTTCTTCTTTACCTTTGTTTACCTTGGTTTAGGGACCCTTCATCGACTTCTCTGTCAAACTTGGTTCTAATGAATTCAATGCAGTCATTGTCCCCGAATCCTCCCCACTCGGTGTTCACGCACATTCTTCCGTCCTCTCCCTCCACTGTCTCTATGTTCCGCATCTCCTCCATGTAGCACACGTTACTCCCTGTCCCTGCGGCAGGGAAACACATGGATCACCCGTGTTAAAACTTCACACAACCCCGGGGAACACTTCATTTTGAGAGGCATCAATGACAAAAGCAGAGTTACTGAAGTGCACTAGTTAATAAACAGTCAAGAGACATGCAGTAGGTAATTGTAACCAGATACTGGTATTATTCCAAAACTTAATAACCTGTTTTACATGTTTTTTGATGTTTTAAATATTTTTTGCAGTAGGAAACTTCCAATATATGTCTTAATAAACATATTCAACATACATGGAATAAGAGCATTGTAATAGCAGTTTAATTGGTATATTCTTTTAAAAAAATGATTCTGTTATTGGCCAAACTGTGTGTGTGGGGAGGGCAATGGAACCAATCTTTAAAACCGCTGAAGCTATAATGCAATCTGCAACATGACACAAGTCATGTTGCAGCAGTGTGGAGTAGTGGTTAGGGCTCTGGACTCTTGACCGGAGGGTCGTGGGTTCAATCCCAGGTGGGGGACACTGCTGCTGTACCCTTGAGCAAGGTACTTTACCTAGATTGCTCCAGTAAAAACCCAACTTTATAAATGGGTAATTATATGTAAAAATAATGTGATATCTTGTAACAATTGTAATTCGCCCTGGATAAGGGCGTTTGCTAAGAAATAAATAAATAAATAAAGTCACCTGTATTTATCAAGTTTTTGTATAATTGCTGTTTGTAAATTAATTCACCAACTTCCCATACTTCCCTAGTGACTTTATTTTCTGCAGATTTAAAATTATGCTCCTCGCACTGGGCACTCGTTAGGTAACTTCCATCATCAGCACAAATTGGAGAGATCGATTTCTACCGGCCCACAATCCTAACTGGGGCTGACAGAGTCCCCATTGAAATCGTGGAAATGTATGATTCTGATTTGAAATCGCTATCAAGGCTGTCCCAGTGGCAAATGGAAGCGTGGCATAAGACCAACAAACCCATTTCCCTTAGGCCCTCCAGGGGTGAAAGGCAGGAAAGGCTAGCCATTAACGTTCTACTTATTAATTCCACTGATGTCACAATTCTGTTGCCCCCTTTCATTGCTAAATACTGTACACTAAAAAATACAGTGGTGGTATATTGTGGCTTTAAGGGTAATAAAGTCTTTTGTGTGTGGTCTTTTTTTTTATCTTTGTAGAATAATTAGCAAACATAATTAGAACATTTAACCTGGTGCAGCCTAGAACTTCATGTTAAGCTAAGACTAAAAAAAAAAAAAAAAAAAATAGGGCCCTAATAATAAAAGTAATTGCCAACTGCCGTAATAGGCAAACTAGGCACCTGCCTAGGGCCCAAAGTCATGAGGGGGGCCCAAAACGAAAAGTTTTTTAAACAAATATGCGGAATTGCGCACAAACTTGAAGAACTTCACTCACTGACATTTCAACCGAGGCAGTGTATCTCACTTGTGTTCACACGTTATCAAACTGGCTGACCCAGAACTTACTGTCTTGCTCACATTCGCACAGCGACACAAGTAAATTCCAGGTCAGTCAGTTTGATTTTGCAACATCGGCAGCAATTAAAAACACAAGAAACGGGAAGAAGAAGAATACCAGCGGCAAAGGGGGGCATTATAAATATTTTTACAAATCGGTGCTGAAAGCCCCGAACCACCAAAAACCTTATCCCTGACCCTGGAGAAAGAGCATTTTCTTTAATGAAGCGTGTCAAAAAACACCTCCGATCAACAGTAAAGCAAGGAAAGCTCACTGCCTTTGCTGTATTGGCAATTGAGAAAGAAGAAAGCCATGTTACACTGCATTTGGCTTAAGGTTGCCAACTGCATTAAGGTCAGTCAGTAAAAAAAAGTCACATTTTAACACTAAAATGTAAATAAATACAAAATGTCTGTAATTTTGAATCGAAACTAGATGGTAACTTTACAAGTAAAGTTGTGGGGCTTGCTTTAGCTCTTTAAAAGTATTTTTGTGGTAGTGGAAGAAGTTTAAAAAGTTTTACTTTTTAAAGCAAAGCAGTTACATACAGTCAAAGTTAAATTTAGTAAAATAATTGGTCTGATTACTTTGATAGACTACTATATCAACTGTAATACTTTGGACTGTGAGGCAGTTAGATCACACATTTCATCAGACATAACTACACTTAGTGTTACAGAATCCCCCTGCTGAGGGCACTATAGGAGGGTCTCCCTCTCACTTAAGACTACTACACTTTTATACACTTTATCCTACTATACTACCACAGTATGGAATTGATTGTACACTGTGTATTCCTAGAAAACACATCATATAATAATCAGCCTGGCTGTGTGATGCACGCGTGTGTATGACATCTACCTGGCCAATGATGCAGGGACCTAGTATGTCTGTCTGGCAACCTGGTGTGTCCACATCAGTTAGGTCCAACCTCTGCCATCGCTGTTTTGTAGCTTGAGACTTTACCCTTTCTAGGCATTGTTGGACTTCACCACAAAAAAAGTGCCTTGTAGTACAATTATTATATTTAAACAAGAATATGTAGTAGACAGGGTTGTTAAAGGCATGTAATAGTTATTGTTTACTAATTGTCTCATGCTTAGAATGTGCTATAATTTGAAATTTCTATGACAGTTAATTCAACAGTGGGAAGTAGCCTACTGAAAGAAGTTGATGCGGTTACTAAAACAGCTGTACCTCTTGATTGGAAGATGCCATTCCTGTTTTGATTTCATATTTGAATAGCTGAGAAGTAGAGGAAGATTTCATTTCCTCTAACTTTTTGTCTAGCTTGTTGGGAAAGTGGTCAAAGTAGCTGATTTGTGTCAAAAGTTACATTGTTTACAGTAAACAGAATGTTGGAAGTCTGTGAGTTTTTAAACAATGGGGAGCTTTAGAATGTTGAAAAAAGTCCCATTAAAGTGAAGAAGATGGACAAAAAAAGGACAAAAAGCTTAATAGTTTAAAAAGTATAAACGATATCAAAAAGTTGTATACAAGCACACTATTCCAGAGCGGTCTACACGTTTTAAAGTTTGTACGGCGTTTCTAGCTGAAACGGTGTAAGAGGAGTAGCGTGCCAAAGAATAAGAAGGAGAAGAAGTATGTCGAAGTTTTAAAGTGGGGACTCTTGCTTCGCAAGCCCCACTAATAAATATGGTATATTTGTATTGCTTGAGCTTTCCCAATCAGCTCGAATGACATATACGTACATCTTATGTGATGGCAGTGAAAAGTATCAAAAGAAGAATACCAATTAACACTACTGTGCTGAAATTAGTATACGCGTTCTTCAACCAAGTAGCCAAAGCACAGCGAGCTCGGGAGACATCGTCCAGCTTGCAATGCTTTTTTGTTATTGAAAATATGCTGGATAGCCTAGATGGAATTTATGCAATAACAAGTGATTGACTACTGACTTCACATAAGAACATAAGAAAGTTTACAAACGAGAGGAGGCCATTCAGCCCATCTTGCTTGTTTGGTTGTTAGTAGCTTATTGATCCCAGAGTCTCATCAAGCAGCTTCTTGAAGGATCCCAGGGTGTCAGCTTCAACAACATTACTGGGGAGTTGGTTCCAGACCCTCACAATTCTCTGTGTAAAAAAAGTGCCTCCTATTTTCTGTTCTGAATGCCCCTTTATCTAATCTCCATTTGTGACCCCTGGTGACCCCTGAATGCTTGAATCAGATCGCCGCATAGTCTTCTTTGTTCAAGACTGAATAGATTCAATTCTTTTAGCCTGTCTGCATACGACATGCATTTTAAACCCGGAATAATTCTGGCTGCTCTTCTTTGCACTCTTTCTAGAGCAGCAATATCCTTTTTGTAACGAGGTGACCAGAACTGAACACAATATTCTAGGTGAGGTCTTACTAATGCATTGTAAAGTTTTAACATTACTTCCCTTGATTTAAATTCAACACTTTTCACAATATATCCGAGCATCTTGTTAGCCTTTTTTATAGCTTCCCCACATTGTCTAGATGAAGACAATTCTGAGTCAACATAAACTCCTAGGTCTTTTTCATAGATTCCTTCTTCAATTTCAGTATCTCCCATATGATATTTATAATGCACATTTTTATTGCCTGCGTGCAGTACTTTACACTTTTCTCTATTAAATGTCATGTGCCATGTGTCTGCCCAGTTCTGAATGCTGTCTAGATCATTTTGAATGACCTTTGCTGCTGCAACAGTGTTTGCCACTCCTCCTATTTTTGTGTCGTCTGCAAATTTAACAAGTTTGCTTACTATACCAGAATCTAAATCATTAATGTAGATTAGGAATAGCAGAGGACCTAATACTGATCCCTGTGGTACACTACTGGTTACCTCGCTCCATTTTCAGGTTTTTCCTCTAATCAGTACTTTCTGTTTTACCATATAGGTAATTTTCCATTTTGGATCATATTATAGTTTCCATAAGTTTACATATAATAGACGTCAGGCTTATTGGTCTGTAGTTACCTGGTTCAGTTTTGTTTCCCTTTTTGTGGATCGGTATTACGTTTGCAATTCTCCAGTCTGTCGGTACAACCCCTGTGTCAAGAGACTGTTGTATGATCTTGATTAGCGGTTTGTAAATAACTTCTTTCATTTCTTTGAGTACTTTTAGGAGGATCTCATCCGGCCCAGGGGATTTGTTTATTTTAAGAGCTCCTAGTCCCTTTAACACTTCTGCCTTAGTGTGATAGAGAGAGAAAGGGTCAATGCTGTAAATCTCCCTCCCAACCAGAAAGGGCACTGTGTAAGGGGGAAGGTATGCTGCCTCCTAGATCTGCCACCTTGGTGGTAGGTGGAAACCGGAAGGTAACCATATTAGGAGGGGCGCGTAGTTGCAAGTACTCAGGACGACTCCATTGAAGTCAGCTGCGGGGCAGCCCTCTATTGGAGAAACCATGGCGACGCGTTGATTGCAGGGAGGTGTTTTCTGGGTACAAAGGGGAAGCAGCTACGTCAGTACCTCCCCTTGCGCTGAGAGGTTGAACGACCAGCCGGAGTTGTTGTGTTTTGTTTTATTAAGTGTTTGTTTTGTGTTCGCAGAGGAGCCGGAGGACGGGAGGCTGTAGCTACAAAGCCAGCATGAACCCCAGAGCACACCCTCACCGCACAGCACAGCACAGCACAGCACACGCACCACAAACCCCGGAGGAGAAGAGCACATTTTCGTGCACGGAGGATTGTGGTTGAGGAGTGTTGTTTTTGTTTATTTTCCAGAGACTGGACCCTTTCTGTTTTACCCCGATACCATCGCTGGTAGAGGGGTGGATTATTATTTTTGATTCAGATTACTTTTTTGCTATTTGTGTTGTAAAAATAAAAGAAGGATTATTTTTGGGAGAATTCTGTTTGGACATTGTACATCTTTTGCACTACAGCGCTCACAACCTGTCACACTTGTGTTATGCTAAAGTTATTTAAAACAGGATAGGAACAGGTTGACATGTGGGGCATGTTGTCCGTATCCTCCTTTGTAAAAACTTGTGAAAAGTAATCATTTAATATATTTGTTATTTTTTTTCTTCATCTGTGATTTTGCCATTTGTATCTCTTAGACATTTAACCTCCTCTTTGAATGTTCTCTTGCTGTTATAATATTGGAAAAACATTTTGGAATTGGTTTTAGCCCCCTTAGCAATGTTCATTTCTATCTCTTGGCCTTTCTAACTTCCTTTTTGACTTGTGTTTGCAGTTCCAAGTACTCTTTCTGTGTACTTTGTTTTTGGTCCCTTTTAAATGCTCTGTAAAGTGCCTTTTTTCGCTGAATATTTTTTTAATTGATCTATTAAACCATTTTGGCCATTTTGTTTTAGATTTAGATTTGTCTACTTTTGGGATATAATTGTTTTGCACCTCTAGTACTACATTTTTAAAAAACAACCATCCTTTTTCTGTGGATGTTTTCTCTATTTTACTCCAATCTACTTCTGTTAGTCTCTGTTTCATACCTTCATAGTTTGCCTTTCTAAAATTGTAAACCTTAGCTTTAGTCATTACTTTTTGGGTTTTAAAAATCACTTCAAATGAAACCATGTTGTGGTCTGAATTTGCCAATGGTTCTCTGACCTCTGTTTTAGTTATTCTGTCTTCGTTATTTGAAAAGACTAAATCAAGGCATGCCTCCCCTCTAGTTGGTGCCTTGACAAATTGCGTTAGGAAGCAGTCATTTGTCATTTCCACCATTTCAATTTCGTCCGTCGTGCTACCCACGGGGTTTTCCCATTTTATATGTGGGAAGTTGAAATCCCCCATTAGTATGGCTTCTCCTTTTCTACACACATTTTTAATGGCAGATTATTTTGCTCGGCGTCTGAATTTGGCGGTCTATAGCATGCTCCTATTTTTATGCCCTTTGAATTTTTGTCCATTATTCTGACCTATATTGATTCGGCGTTGTTTTCGTCCAGGATCTTAGATGGGCTCTGGCAGCTGATGAAAACAAAATTGCACTCTTGTGAGTCTTGTCTACACCTAGATGAGAGCCACATTTCCTACATTTGCCAAGTTTGCCATTAAAATGTTGGCTTTGCCACACAGTACTGCAGAATTAGAACAAGTCTTTTTCTCAGATAAACCTTGTAAAAACAGACGTAAGAAATCAATTGTCTACAGACATTGTGAATGGAATTCTGACTATCAAGACTGCTGTTAAAAACAGCACCAGCTTCAGACCAACGATCCAGTCTGCAAATGTGTCCATGTATGACCATAAGAAGTAAATAAGACCTAAAGAAATGTAAGTACACAACACTAGACTATTTTATAATGTATTTTTATATACTGTTTCTATTTATTTTTTTAAATTATGTCAGGTTGAACAAGAAGAGAATTAATGTTCTTGAGTGGCCCAGTCAGTCTTGACTTGAATCCAACCGTAAAACAGCAATTTTCCCGTGAAGAATGGGCAAAAATTTCAACATCCTACTGTGCAAAGCTAGTAGAGACCTATCCAAAAACACTCATAGCAGTAGCTGCTGCAAATGTGTGTCTACCAAGTAGTGACTTAAGGGGCTGAATACTTATGCAACCAGTAAACTTAATTTTGTACATGTGTAAAGTTTTGCTGATATTTAACCTCCTCCTCATACAACAGTGTTCAGTTTAACCACTACAGCTTTGAATAAAAAAAGTTTGCTTGAAAAACTGTGCATAGATTATTTGTAATTCAACAAAATGTGACATTATTGGTAGGGGGTGAATACTTCTGCAAACCACTGTATATATAATGTATATAATGTATTGTAGCGTGCACGGGGGAAGGCAGCAGTAGGGCTGGTAGGTGACGTAATCACACACAGAGACATTGGTGTCAGAAATGGACGCAGATACCCCAGCACGCACTCATCGGACTGTAGCCTGGTTAGCAAGTCCGGGGCGGACTTGAGGCTGGCAGGGGAGTGTAGTGTGTGCGGGGGGAGGCAGCAGTAGGGCTGGTAGGTGGCGTAATCACACACAGAGACATTGGTGTCAGGGCGCTGAGATACCCCAGCACGCACTCATCGGACTGTAGCCTGGTTTGCAAGTCCGGGGCGGACTTGAGGCTGGCAGGGGAGAGTGTAGCGTGCACGGGGGAAGGCAGCAGTAGGGCTGGTAGGTGACGTAATCACACACAGAGACATAAGCCCGATATCGCTCCTTGCAAAGGAGCCGCTCTTTGTACAGCGGTATCGGCGCTATGCTTCAGTGCGAGAGGTCCCGGGTTCGCGCCCGCCCTCCGCCTGTGTGTGGATTTCCTCACCCTGTGTGATGCGCCTGCCTGCGGGAACCGAGAACGCTACAGTATTATATTTGTTGTTATTCATATAAGAAAATAGGGGCCCTGTGACGAAGAGCGAATGAATCCGAATCAACAATCTCCCTCTCGACCGGTGAGGGCACTGTACAACAGGAACTACGGGCTTCGTACTGAATGGTTGGGCAGTTCATTCCGGGGGCAGCCGGAAGCCGGCCATTCAGGAAGAGGGCGGCGTTATGGTACCTGGAGTCATTGCCCTAGTACGGTGAGCGAAGTTTCAGTCATGAATTGGAGGAGATGTGATTTAACTAGCTATCGGAGGGGGCGGGTCTTAGGGTACTTTACGGGGACGTGACGCCGTAATCGGTTCCTTTGTTGTGGTTAATGGGAGGAAACAAGGACGGGAAATGTGAATGAAACAGTGTTCCATTGATAAAAACGGTTGTGTTTGTCTTTGGCGCTGGCAATACCCATTGCTGGGTACAGCCAGCTTTATTATTTAAAAACCCTCGTCAGTGACATTAAAGAACCTGACCTGTGAACTTTGTGTTTGTCCTTTGTCTGGAGCACCTTGAATCACCTGTACACCGGAGCAGGCCCAGAAGTGTATGTTTGCCTAGGGCCCCTTCATCGGTTAAATCCAGCCCTGCATATTGCTATTCATAAAATGATCTGATCAAACGGGCGACTGCCACAAAGCATTTTATGAATGGGTATACAGTCGTTCAAGAATGAAAATCCGCCTCTTTTTGATGACATCAATGTTCCCTGGGTGGCGTTGGTAGCTGTTGCAAAAAGAAAAACGGAATCCACCGACAGTACTACCGAAACCAGAATATGCAGTTGCCAGTCACGGGCAGTTTGCAAAACCTGATTCCGATGCCCCTATCACGTCTGCCAAAAATTCAGGACATGTCATAATTTAGAAAAAAAAGTATTTTTTAAATAAATACTTTGTATTTTTGTTGTTTGGCAACGTTGGTAAACACATAAAAAAAATAAATAAACAAAAAGCACTGTAGGAGGACGTTTGAATAATACTGTAATTCTAGTAATACATAATAATAATAATAATAATAATAATAATAATAATAATAATAATAATTTTTTTTTTTTTTTTTATCTGATGAGATCAAACGCAGTAGGTCCAGGAAAAAATGTATTCAGAATCTTGTGTAAAGTTAAATTGTCCAGAACTGTCAGCGGATACATTTTTTAAAACTAAATTGAAAAACAATTGTAATTGTACAGTTCTGAAATTGGTGATGAATAAAAAATAACAGCATTTGTGTGATTCATAATTTTATTGGATTCAGAGCTCCAGAAAAAAGGCAGTGGGAGGACGGGAGATACAATACGGGACGTTGTGGTGATTGAAGTTCTGTGCTGGTGATGACCTCATAATCGAAAGGAATAGAAAAAGAACATGCACGATAAAAATAACTAAACCATCAAAGACAGTATTTACCCGCAGGATGCTTTCAAAACAAGACACATTTGGCTGGAAATCTACCAATCTGGCAGCACTGACTGGGGGAGTAGCCTATAAAAGTCGCATGCGAGACACATGCATTACCTATTAAATGTTACCTCAAGCTCAATGAACAAATAAAACGTGAATTTGTGTCATTTTTGTTTAAGAAAATCTTTATTTTATTGGTGTTCTGGTACTTTCAGATGTAGGACTACTGGTGAGTATATATTTATATTAAACATGTTCCTTCATATAAAGCTACAGATTTTTTTTTTTTTTTTTTTTCAAAATAGGCAGTGTTAATCACGGGTATGTCAAACTGTATAACAGAGCAAGTGTAGTAATAAAATAGTCTTTAAAAAAATAGTCTGCCGAGGCTGTCGTTAGTTTAGACTTGACTGTAGAAAGCGTTCAGTAACTCCTAGTTATCGACAGCATTTTGCTGTCGTTCACTCTTATGAATATCAGGTTGACGCTCAGGACAGATGAAAACTTTATGCTAATGAGGTAATCGTTAACCTTTCTCTCAATTCGTTAAAAACATGCCTTCATAGACGAAAATTGTTGGGGCTTAACAACGCTTCTGAATTATCTCTTAGGAATAGCAACTGCCGTTAAATAGGCGGCTATGGACAAAGTCTGATCATGTCCTCCTGTTTTCTCATTTCGACAGACGTTAACCCTTTAAGAATAGACCCCAGAGTGTCTTACCCACAATCAGTCCGATTTCACAGTTGGGGTCCTCATAAGCGCAGGTCATCATCGTTCCGACTGTGTCATTCACCACGGCAACAATATCCAGGTCAAAATCCTGAGGGGAGACACGGCTCGGTTACACAAGCACAATGATGAGAAACAAGATTGTAATGCCAAATGAATGAGGACTCACATTTCTCCTTTTCATGGCTTCCCTTAGCATGTCAACTACATCCTGCCCCTCGCAGTCTGTGGCTTTGAAACCTTTGGTCCAGCTAACGAGAGAGCCCTGAAGCAAGATAACGAAACACAACAGCTTGTATTTGTGTTAATGTTAACGAGTACTCTTATTGCAATTACTCAAATGCTCTTCAGTTCTAGTTGCCTCCAAGGATGCATGTCATTTATACAGTGCCCACCAGAGAATGTGAGCACTGCTTGCGATTCCCGCTCCGCTCCCCAGCTCCAGACAAAATAGGCACGCTCCGCTCTGCTCACATGGTATCAACTATGTTGCAGATTGCAGATGAAAAGATGTAATGTACATTCACAAAGGAATACTATTTAATCTTCCTTATTATAATTGCATAGCTTGACCCAAGTAAAAAAATCCCCAGCTATGATCTGCAAAGAAAAAAAGCCTACATAAAGTGCTCAGAGAAATGATCTAATTCAATTCAAAGACGCTTTCTCATTATTATTGAAAATGAAAATACTTAAGAAATATCATCTTGCAATTAACAGGTTTTTAACAGGTTCCTACGATGTAGTGTACCATGTCACCTATTTAAAATTTTGCATATGATTCTGTGACACGATGGCTCGTGTGGTGACATCAGGCCAGGAAATGCAGGACACAGACAGGACTGGTGAATGAATGTGCTGTTTAATAATAATAAATAAAAAGGTTGTACAAAACACAAAACACTGAACAAACAAAATGGCACGTTGGCCAAAATAAACAAACCAAACAAGTATTGTGCGGCAAACAAGTATCGAATAACAATTGTTTTATTTCTGTTATTCTCTCTCTCTCTCTCTCTCTCTCTCTCTCTCTCTCTCTCTCTCTCTCTGTGAACACCCAACCACCCACATTGTATCTGCACGTGAAGTGATTGTGCAATCCCTGTGCCTAAATACACGTATATATTTAAACCACTCGTGATACACATCCCACATTATACCCTGTGCACCAATAATAACACACCACATAAAACATAAAACACAAAATATGCACCGGGGCGGGGCACCCCACAACAAATTTGTATCAAAAACAGCGGGCCGGAAATATCTGCTCCGCTCCGTGCTCCGCTCCTGCAACCACCCAGCTCCGCTCCCCCACTCCATATAAAACTGGTGCACTCCGCTTTGCTCACACTCTCTGGTGCTCACACATATTAGCAAACGACAAATGATTTACTGAAAGAATGGGGGTCCCCACTCAGACCCCTAACTTACTAAATACCTGGGTATACCTGAATAGATAATCGTCTCTTTAAAAATATGCAAGAGATTTTAATGAACAGTTTTTCCCTCAAGTGCAGTAGTAGTCCAAATATGATCTACTTACTACCATGCAGACATTTTCTCTTCATTTTACCCTCAGAAGTAGGTTTCTGGCAAAGGGCTGCCAAGGACAACACTACATTGAATGTTGTACCAAAATATTTTGCACAGTTTTATAGAGGAGAGGATTATCTATTCAGAGATACCAAGGTAAATGATTGAGGGCTCTGAGAAGAAAAATAGGTAATAAATCCTCACCCTTAGTCTTGCTGTAAATCATTTGTTGTTTCCACAATAAAGAGAAAGCCCTCCCATGACTTTAGTAGCATCTGAAATATTAATGATTTACTAACAATACATTACAGTCACTACTACAGAAACACACTGTTGATGGGTAAAATGAGACACACATACCTTATCAATCCCAGCCTGCCTGCACGGGAAGGAGAAGGTGAATCCGAGGGGCAGGCGGGCGTTCTTCAACCCCATGTAATCCAGGAAGTCAGAGATGCACTGAACGATGTGATCGAAAAGCTGGAGAAGACACAGGCATTGGTATGAATTGATTCTTACAAGTGGGTCTAGTTTAGAACTGTACATCCTTCACTTTAGTTTACTTATACTAAAAGCTAGCCGTTCACTAAACTTTTAAATTAAACTTATCCATAACTATTAAACACTTTATAGTGCTGAATTTAAAAATGCTCAAATAAATAAATACATTTATTCTTTATGAATGTATTAAGTTTATTTTAAAAACATGCCATGTTGAACTGGTAAATGCATAGTATACAACTGCAAATTTACTGTGGTAAACATTTTATAATGGAAAGCTTATACTAAAGCCTGGAATAAGTATTTAATCAACAATGGTCTTATTTCAATCCTGTATCCGTTCCAAATTGCTGGACACACATAAATTAGCAACAAGCCACTACCATCTTCGTCTTGTCTCTGCTAGATTGTGCTGAAGAACATCGATTCCAATCATCTCAATTGGATGAGTGAATTTTAAGATGTTGCTAAACATGTAATTGTAACATACAGGAAGTGGAACGCTGTGAACACAGTCGGAGACAGGACTCACCTCTTCACCAGTTCCCTGCATGATTTCCAAAGGGATGGTGTAAATCTTGTCGTACATTCGGATGGATTTGCGCAGACCACTATAGATTTTGACCAGACGTACTCGGAAATTGGTACCCCCCAGGTCCAAAGCAAGAAACTTTCCTCTTTCTGCAACAAATCATGCAGGTTTTGTTAGCGATACAGATATATAACCCAAAATACTCAAATGAACAATTGTCATAAACTCTCACAAACTCATGAAGTGTTTTTACCTTTTATTAGATTTTAAAATGGATTTCCATCAGTCGGAATGTATATTGTTTCTCTATTGACTTCTGTTATATATGTCTGGTGTCCCAGACAACTGTACACAAAAAGACCACCTCACAAAAGGCCACTTTGTACAGTTTCTTATTGATGGCAAAATAAAACCACCTTCAATATTAAGATCACTATCAGCAGTCCTAAAACATATCAAGCCAATGTAAAACTACCAAATCCTACGAAAACGTGGATGTACGATGATGTAACAAATTTATACATGTGATTTAGATTATAAAAACCATACCTATTATAAACTAACAGTAAATGAATAGTTTGAATGGAAGAAAACTAACATTAACATCTTACTGAAATTCTTTGACATATATTTTGACTATGTATCTATAGTAGTAAGGCCAGCCCCTTTTTAAGTCCACATTTTGTTGTTCCCTTGTCTGACTTGTGTAAAAGTATACAGTTCTAGTAGCTACTATTGCTGGTACCCTAGCAATGGCTCATTGTATTGCAATTGAGAAATGGATGATTTTGTAAATAATTATAAAGAAATCTTGGGGTCCGAAGCAGCGTTTCAACTGCGACCCCTCTGTCTCTGTGTACAAGCAAATCCTAAAGTATTCTTTTACAGTGCTGTACAATACAGTAACTACTATAGGAGCTCTACCTGTCCCATCTGGTGTCCCGCAGACATACGACGGTAACATCTTGACGCTTGCGCTGTGATGCGTGTCTTTCTTCAGCCCGCGCTCCAGCTCCACTCTCATCTTGTCCTTCACATCTTGCAGGTGCTGGCGGGACAGTTTGAATGGAGCAAGGGTCTCATCGATCTGCTTGCGCTGAGACACAAGCCGATACGCCACCGCTGTAACCATGGCAGCACCCTTCCCACTGCCGCTCTCCGAGAGCAGGAAGCGCACGTGGCAGTCCGGTACCAGGCACCTCACCACCTTGTGTAAACGCTTAGCATACCTAAACACAAGCAGCAAAAATGGGTATGGTTCAGTATAGTGGACTATCGCTAATCTGAACCACGGTAATACAAGCAGATCCAAACTATGTCATTATAATGCATATGTAACATAACGGTGGCTCAGCGTCAGCCTGCATCAGATGATTAAAGACACATATACCAAAATATAATCTATCAAGTCTAATTCATGGTTCGACTGACTATTTTATTTTTGGCTTAACTAATACTTAACCTACTGTGGATGAGTTCTGTAGACTGTTCCATCCATACCGACAGTAGTCCTGAGGCACTTGAGTTTTTTATTCTCTCGCAGACGATTAAGAATTGCGGATAAAGCTGCAGCACAGAGATTGGCTGAGCGGAATGAGACGATGGTGCAGACGTGCTGGACAGCAATGCAGTCATCCTCTGAAGGGCTGAGTCCCAGATCAGCCAGGATTGCCTTAGCGTTACTCAGACCCTCCTTATATCTGAAACAGCAGAGAATTGGATACCAGTTAAACAGCTTCCAAACTTGGATCTCATTGCTGGGATCATGACAGAGTCAGTTTTGGAACATAAAATCTACAAACAAGAGGCGGCCATTTGATCTATCAATGCTCGTCCGGTTCCTAGAAGCAGATTGATCTCAAAACTCAAGTTGGGTCTTAAAGGATTCCAATGATTCAGCATCAACAGCATGGTTATATAACCCATTCCATACCATCACCACTCTCTGTGTAAAGAAGTGTCTACTGTCCTCTGTCCTAAGTCCACTTTTCATTATAATGTGTGTGTGTGTGTGTGAAGCGGATTCTGCGCGTGGCACTTCTACCGCAGCTGCAGACCAGCAGTCACTGGCTTCTTGTGTTCCCACATTTTCCACATACATTTCTAAACTACTTTAATTAAATACAACTTTTATATGTTACGCTTCTCTATTTTTTAAGTAGTAAAACTTGTACTTAGTAGAAGTTTTATTTTATATACTTTTATGTGTGTGTGTTTGTTGGAAAGATAACGAGACACAAACATGTAATGCGTGATAATTCGAAATGTGCGCGACAACAAGTTCATTCTTTTCTCTTGTTATTTTTTTTTAAATCTTCATGGCAACACATGAAGCTCTCCTCACAATATTCAGAGTCGTTCTTTTCCTAATTACTAGGCAGACACAGACATTTAAATATCCCCTCACCTAAATTACTATAAATTGAGTAATCTGCATGGGTACGGCCGACTTTTTTTCCTAAATCAGAACAGCATAGCAACTAATTTCCTGAAAACTACGGCAAAAACATCGGGAGGAAAACTGTCATAACTGCTACACTTTCTTTCCCGGCACTTTTTGCAAGAAACAAGTAAGTGCTATATTTACAAATTGCAGCACACTTCCACGATTCCAGCAACTAGCAGGATAAAAACAGTATCAGAGATTTTAAAAAATGGCATTTCCTTTTATATAAATTGATTTAATAGTGCATTATCAAATATCCTTTTTTCATCAAGCATTTTTATTGACAAGCATAGTGAACAGCACTTCATAAAGTTACTAAATTCATTTATTAGCATTTTGGGACAGTTCTTAAGGCCTGTATGCCAATGTTAGGGAGTTGCACACCCCTAGTGGTCATTTTTCAAATCACCACGTTTCTTTTCAGAAGCATACCCAGTGGTTGGTAAATTATCAGGGGTTCACATAACCTTTATCATTAGGTTCTCACATGAGTACCAGCAGAAATGGTTTGGTACTCACCAAAATGAGCGGTCATCATCCAAGTCGCTGTCTAGCCTCCTTCACAGTTCAAACAATTAGGATGTCAAGGAACAGGGGTGCAAATTTGGAGCTAGATTCTAGCACCAGGGTACCTCATATAGCGTGAGGTATCCGTAGACATGTTTCATTTATTGTTATTATTTCTTTATTTCATTCGTTAGCAACCATAGTTTCTCATTGTGTCTGGACTACTCAAATGACTCACCCACACTCTTCCACATACACAGGAGAGAAGGTTCGTGTAGTGAGAGGTCAAGGATGCTGGGTTCAGGATCAAAGGTTTCAGTGGTCATCTTACCCATATGAATATGCATCAGGGCATAGGCGGGATTGATATTTGCTTTTTAAAATGATGACATATGAAAACCCCACTCTCACAAGCAGCACTGCTTAACCCTTTAGGACCAAGCGTTTTTCATTGGGATTCTCCCTCAGGACCAGGGTTTTTTTTGTTGTTTTTTTTTTGACTGTAGTTGACACTCTTCCTATAAATATTCACTAAAAATCATAAATAAAATAATAGTTCTCTCCATCATTATCAGTAATAAGGGGGAAAAAACGTACTTGATAAATTTAGTTTCTGAAACATGTTTTACGATCAAGGTCCAGGGTTAATGGCAGTATCAGAGACAACAAAACGACTTTATGAATGTTTAAGTAGGAGTCCAGATTGCTGGTTATTACAGCTTTTTTTTACAAATCATCTCACATTCTCTGTTTATTTCAATAGCCAACCACCAAATTCCAGCCTTGGTGATTCCAAAGCAAAAAACAAAACACCTCTTCACTTTATTAGTGTTTTTGAACAAGTCAGCTTGACAGCACAACGGTATTTAAAGAAGGATATAACTGTGGAAAATATATTATTTTAGGTAAAATGCTTAAGTAAAGTATTTTTTTTTAAAACTCACGTTTAAATGTAACGGCTCTCAAACATCGACACCTCCTCTCGTCCGCGCTCAGTTTGGGAAGCGAAGCGAAGCGTCAGTGAGCTTTCAGAACGCCACTCCCCAAAACTACATCTCTCTTCTCTGAATGGATAGCTAAATCGAGATCCTGCTACTATTGGTTGTATCAAGTGTCTATTAAAAGAAAATGATTAATGTTATGAATTGGACTGATTCCACCTATCGCTGACCTGGAAGCAGCCAATGATAGCTCTAGCAGGGATGAACTTTTTACCCTCCAGCCTTCAGTGAAATATGGGTGGTGTAAATTATAACTAAGCTCAGTTACCCAGAGATCGTTGACAGATTGAAGCGGCCATGAGACTCAATAGAAAATCGGGAGGTTAGGCAAGTATGGGTCAGAGCCAGATGCACCCTCGCTACATTTGCGTCTCTAAAACAATATCAAAGTACGCATTTTTTTTTTTATTGGTGCGCATGCATACCTGCATACCAGTTATGTGAACCCCTGTAAATAATTATCTCAGGATAAACAACAGAGATGACAGAGAACACACGTTTTAGGACATTACACAGGAATAATATAAAAAATGTACATAAAGGGCCTTTTTCCAGTTTTTACAGATTTTTACTGAAAAAGTCCTGGTTTTATAAAAGCCAATATTATTTTGTAACATCTTACATTAGGTAGAAACGTTTAAGTTTGGAAATTGGCCAGTGTGTGTGTTATGTGTTATGTTGCGTGTGGTGTGTTAATGTTGGTGTATAGGTATTGGTTCACAGGATATAAATGGGTCTGTGTAGCACAAGTGATTTAAAATATATAGTTGTATTTAGGCACAGGGATTGCACAATCACTTCACGTGCAGATAAAGTATGTAATAGTATGTGAGCACAGGGATTTCACAAATTAGTTCACATGCCGAGATTAATTAGTAATTGAATCTTGGCACAGCTGTATATACATAGGCACCAAGCACTTACTTGGGGTTGTGTGTTCGGTAATTGGAGAACGGGCGTGGAAAGGAGATCATTTAAAATACTAAAAGAAAGAAAACAATTGCTATGCTTGCTAGTTTAAACTAGCACGGTACTTGTTTGTATTAGTGTTTTGTTTGTCTGTTCGTTTGGCCACCGCGCCGTTTTGTTTTGTCAAAATGTTTGTGTTTTGCTTAAACCTTTTATTTTGTTAATTTAATAAACGTGCAAGCAGCACATTGATCATTTCACTCGCAGTACTGTGTGTTGTTCCAGGTCTGACGTCACCACTTCAAACCATCCATGACAGCCAGTTAATAATAAAACAAAATGCTTGAATTAGGAATGTTCTTACTTTTCTATTTCAGCCACGTGTTTGGTCTGGAACTTGCCCTTGGTGCACAGTGCGTCTGACATCCTGCCCTGAAACAGCAGACCTTTCTTGGCCATCTTCACCAGAATGATTCTTACCAGCTCCCCCATGTACATTCCACTAATCAGCTTCTCAAACCTGTTCAAAGTCAAGAACAATTACTTTGTAAAAGTGTATCTACAATGTATGCCTCTTGTGTTTCTGGATAGCTTAAAAATGTGCTTAAAATGATATCTAACAAAAGAGAACAATGTTATAAAACTCTGACTACCTCATCATTAAAATTGTTTAAACATTATGGGCCATATTTTCAAAGTGTTTACTCCTGTCTTCAATTAACGCTCATGATAAAACCTAGACAGACATTAATTTTACAAAACTAGAACCAAAGAACCAAGTTATATATTACAATTTATAGATTTCAAATGATATATTCCAAGTTATATATTTCAAGTTATATATTTCAAGTTCTTTTTTAGCACTCTCAATGTGTTTTGTTTATTATTTTGTAACATTAACATTTATTTAAAAAAAAAGGAGATCATTAAAGAATAGGGGTGCACCAATAATCGGTAGCCTATTGGCATGGCACCGATATAAGGGAAAAAAATATTTTGCAGCATTTTGAAGCTGGACTTGATTACTGTGCCGTCTTATTTAGTAACAAATTCAAGTTTGACTGAATTTTGTAACCACTAAGAACCCATGGCAGTTGCTAGTTAACAGTAAAGTATAACTGCTTTCTACAAAATGAAGTAAATACATTCATTAACACACATAACATACTTAAATAGGATAGCTGATTCCAGGCTATTAAGTCTCATTTCCTCTGACTGGCGCGATAGGCTTCGGCTTCCCACGGCTAGCCGCTGAAATAATTTCAGTGCTTTTTCCAAACCTGGTAAACCTCATAAAATCTTGTCATGTGTCAAAGGTTACTGAGGTATTGTGGGATTGTATTGTGCTTTGTTTAAAAACAAATGGTGGTAACCTTAGGCTCATTTCAAATAAAAAGGAATCTGCTTAAGACGGAGAGTACACCCAAACAAACTGTTTTGTTGTGTTTATCATGATTAAAAAAATATATATATTTGCTTTTGGTGAAACAATAAAGAAAATGTCATATGTGTGCTTTACCTATATGAAAGGAAATCAGCCACAATGGTGGCGATTTACCTGACCAGATAGCCACGGTCAGCTGAGCAGTGGAAACACCCTGTTTGGTTGCCGTTGGCATCCATAGCAGGGAGCACCAGGCAGTGAAAACGGAGCATTAGATGTGATATTTATCTAATTCCTCTTTGTGTATTTACAGTTGTTTCCCAGGGTTGATGGATCCCAAGTCAATATCTCTGTCGAACTCGGTGCGGATGTCTTCCAGTGAGCCGTCGTCCCCAAATGATCCCCACTCAGTGTTGATGCACATCCTCCCCTCGTCCCCTTCCACCAGGTCAATGTGCCTCATCTCCTCCATGTAACACGCATTGGTACCAGTACCTGAAGGGATTGTAGTCATAATCTCAAAGAATTTACCATCAAAAGTACTGGGTAACGTTGTATTTTGCATGGAATAAATAGGTTTTTAATTAATTGATGTTCACGTTACATGTTAATTACAACCAATATCAATGACTTGGTTTGGTTTCTTGTAGTTCTACCTTGTATCAGAAAATGGTTAGGGTTAGAGTTAGGCTTAGGGATAGGGTTAGGATTAGGGTTATACCACGCAAAAAATGTACACATTAAGTACATTGTACCTATTCATAATAACATTGTAATTATGTGTAAGTACACATGTATTTACAATGTAACTACTATGTAAATACACAGTAATTAGAGACACTTAATGTAAAGTATAACCTGTTTTTGTTTGTAAAATATGCTTGATGTTATTGTAAATATGTTATATGAAAATATGGTTTAGTTTAGAGCACAGTGGGAGTGTTTTATATGACATTAGAATGTCTTCTGTTATATTTTTATACTAGTGTAACAGGTAGTGTTCTGTGATGCTCAGACTGATTCTGACCTGTCGGTAAGATGAGTTTCAAAGCTCTAAAGCCTAGAATGCAGACAAGCTCGGCACTTTTACACAGTGCTTAAGACGCTTGCAGCCTCTGCTCTGTTACACTAGCAGAGTGATACCAGAATTCACATATTTAATAGGCATGAATTATCTGCAGTAAAAAGTTGCTAACAGATATATGTGTGTGTGACATTTAAAGAAAAAAGGTTTTAAATAACATACTGCTAGGCTAATAAATAACAATTGAATGAACCATCAATAGACACATTTGCCCTGTAAAGATAAGTAGATACTATTCATAGATTATTGTTAATGTTTTACGAAGTGCTCTACAAACCAACACATCTGCTTAAGTGAACCCCTGAACTGCATAAACATAAAAAATTCCAATGTATTTCTTTATATCCTCCTCGCTGATGTTGGGAGTTCTGCTACTAGTACAGAAAGATTACAAATGTAGCCTGTATTTACCTATAATGGCACCAACTTCACAGTACTGGTCGTCATATCCACAGGCCATCATCGTCCCCACAGTGTCGTTTACCAAGGCCAAAACATCCACATCCATGCCCTAGTGAAGCATAACAGCCATCATAGTCAAGCACACCAAACACACAGGAGAACAAAAGGGTTATTAAACAGGAATGATTACATCTACAATACTACAATATAATGACTGTGACATATATTAATTTTAAACGAATGCAACAATATAACAATACTATTGTCTAGAAAGATGTTATGTCATGGAACTTTAGCACTGATATATATTTTTTGTCATATTTAATTCAGGCTTTTGTCTAAATGTGAATATAAACAAGAAAGAATGAAGGCAAAATTCAATGTAACATTACCCCAGTTTTGTCGATAGCTTTCCGCAGGGAGTCCACCACATCTGTGCCTTGCACTCCTCTGGCTTTGAAATGTTTAGACCATGATAACAGCACGCCCTGGAACAAATAAAAGAGGTGGCAGAACCAGTCACTACACATTGCTTAGTATAATCTAATGAACATATGCATGGTTGTATCACACTTTATTTTAAGGGCCCCTTTTTCAGTTTATCAACTGTTAACACCTGGCTTACTAACAATGCATTGTTCATTTAAGGGATAATGGCATTGCTGTGGCGTATTATAAGGTAATACATGGATGAGTCAATAAAGCCCGAGGCCAGAGGTCGAGGGCATTATTTGAACGAGGGAGTTCCATTCTTACCGAGGAGCACGCTACAGCAATGTCAATATCTCTATTATAATACAACTTCTTAAAGTGATTTATTAATTTACCTCTGTGTTTCTGAGACAAACATTTCAAATAGTGCTTTCACTAGGTCACTGATGGAGGCAAGGCACAGACCTTGTTTGACTTTCTGATAAGTTTTATCTAGTTTATTATTATTAAATCGATAATGGTTTGTTGAACCAGAAACAACTGATAATTCCAATCACCAGTGCAACTCTAGTTAAAACCACCAGACTAATTTCATTCAAGTTGAATTCAAACATAGGCCTCCAGAGGTAAAAAGCCATGAAAAGTTGTGCTGCCAAGCCCACACTGAAGTTCTAGTTAAGCAACTGTCAACACATTTTGCCTAAAATGTGTCAGGAATGTACATGGATCACTGTGGGTCTTGGGTATTGATTCCTGCTCTTTCTCTTACCTTGTCTAGTTTGGTTTGACTGCAGGGAAATGAGAAGGTGAATCCTAGGGGGTGTCTCTTTGTGTTCATATGTTTCTTCTCCATAAAATGCTTCAGACATTCAGCTACGTGACCAAAAAACTGCAAGAAAATGAGCGGCATGTGATAATATGAACACAGTTCTGTATAACACACAAAAACAATAAAGATGCTTACATCTGTCCCTTTGCCGCTCGTGATCTCCTCTGGGGTTGGGTAAAGCTGGCTTTCCATTTCGACTCTCTGCTTCCCATCATCCGATATCTTCACCCGAAGCACTTTGAACTTAGAGCCGCCAAGATCCAGAGCCAGAAACTCGCCCTTCTCTGTAATTAATGAAATAATGAACAGTTGGTTTGTAACAAACACTGCAGTAGAGTTTGAAATTGCATGCAGATCCCAACTGGTTAAATGCTCATCGGCTGGCAGTAGTTGAAAATACCTGACTGAAGTCTAAACCTTTGTGATTGAGAGCAGGGGCGCCTAACTTTGTTTAATTGTGGGGAGGGCAAAGGTACAGAAGAACTTCCGAGTGCAGTGAGGCCATTTTTTTTCTTCTTTTTTGTTAAGAAGCTCTGGTAACCTCATTTTTACTGTTCAATCTTTTTCAAGTTACTGTTTTTGTAATAGTAAACCCACAAAACTGGACAGGTGTTTCAGCATAAAATATAGAATATTTACTAACTGAGCATTTATTAAGAAAACACAAGTGGCACCAAATGGCAAAACCAGTTCCAGTGGCATATCCGCACAATGCTGTACAATACGTATAATTCCAACATACAGCTTATTAAAGGGAAGTGCGAAACAAACACAAACAATAACATGTACAAAATGTAATAATATGGCTTGTTTATTGATAGATATATTGACATATGTATGTCAACAGTTAAAATATTCCTTGCTCGGCTTTGTTTTAACTGTAGTGCTGGATGCTAGAGAAGTTTTTCACATTTTGTCATCAGACGTTGGTTAGCTCAGTTATCACAGCGAAACACAAGACGTTATCGTTATCAAGCAAAATCATCCCATAGGAATGGGCCAATAGGTACCTATTAGCCTCCTAACCCCTAAATCTACCCTCTACCCCTAAACCTTATGTCTACCACTAACCTCATTTCTACCCCTAAACCTAACTGTGTTGCTGTTAAACTAACTGTTACTATTAATGCAACACCACTTGTTTGGCGCCCCCTAGCGGCTAATCCATCCGACGTCCATTAAAGTGCTTGATCTGGACCTACTCTTCCTGTTGGGAGGCTACTAGGTACCTACTGGCCCATTACTATGGGATGATTTTCCCTGATAACGTCCCATTCAATCAACTGATTCTAATCAGATCTGGTGTTCAGATAGTAAATGCTTGCTATAGCAGAGAATGTTTGGTGCTGATAGGTTGAAACAATAAGTACCCGCCCACACATTGCAATGCTTAGTGATAATTGGTTGAAACACTAAATGCCAGACCTCACACAGCCGATTCATGGCAATATTACAGGCAGTGCAGATCAACCATACACGGCTCATACATTAACAAGAGAAGAGTTGTGTTTGGCCCCACCAACAGCACTCCAACTTCCCGCATCCATAGGCACCAAAATAAATAAATAAATAAAAATTGATGTGCCAAGTATGTGAGATTTACCTGCCACAGACCAATGGATTCGATGATATACTGAAATCTAAGTATATCATGAGCTGCATTGGTAAATATTGAGTCACCCTTTTTATCAATCACCATTTATTTCAAATGTTCTGTCATCTCTCCTGACCCCTGCCAAGTTCACATTCACTTAAAGACATTTTTTCTTACTGTTAGCTAATGTTAGCCACTGTGCAGACCTTGGGTCAAACCAATATGTTTGTGTAGGGAGCATTTATTATGGTTGTTTATAAATGTGGCCCATCCTCTGAATACTTTTCCATTTTTATATTTTATTTTAAAGACTTTAAAGCAAATCAATGCCAAACACAACAAAGTATAATACATAAATAATGAACGAAAAAAGTGGAGGGGCAAAATATATAGTTTGACCCCCCCCCCATATTCAAAGTGGGGGGACACGTGCCCCTTCTGCCCCATGGGTTAGGCACCTATGGGTAAGAGTCCCTCTTGGGTCAGAGCCCCCTTTGAGGGTCCACAGCACATAATAGGTGGTCTACGGAGCAAACGTTACCCTTCTCAAAGATTATGTCTTAAGATGCATGTAAAATACACATTGATGTACTGTAGGAAGCATTTCCAAAACTTTTGTAATGCTTTCTGAGTAGATTTACTGACTTGTATACAGTATAATCCTGCTTTCTTTTTGTATTTCAGATTTCCATGTAAAACTGCTGTATAATTATCAGCTATTCTGGTGTTCCAATGAAGAACCCCAGTCAAATATGTACTGTAAAAAGTATGCTATTTATTACAGTATTTTGTGAGTCCCTGAAAAACAAATGCTGAAATACAGCAAGCCTACTCATATTTTCTTCACAAACCAGGAATAGCCCTTTGACTAAAATACAGAGACAGCTGGTTTTATACATTAACCACAAGTTTATGATACTAAAGTTTGTCTGTTAAACTGGAACAATGCACTTCATTATCATAGCATGGTTTATAGGTCAAGTCACAGTATCAGGGCCAGCTGGAGTTCACTGTAGTACACTGCATCTTACCTGATCCATCTGGGGTAGACCTGACATGCGTGGGCAGCATCTTAACTGTGGCTGTGGGGTTGGTGTCCCTTGACAGGCCATTTTCCATCTCTGCCTGGAAACGCATCATGATGTCCCGCAGCTGCTCGTCCGAAAGGCGCATGTGATACAGGAACCTGTCCACCTGTTAGACAGAATAAAGGGTACTGTACTTTTCAAACAGTGTTGTGTGATGCACTGCAGTTATGGATTCTGTCCTGTCGGTGAGATG
The DNA here is from genome assembly GCA_036884735.1 of Huso huso. NCBI lineage: Eukaryota > Metazoa > Chordata > Actinopteri > Acipenseriformes > Acipenseridae > Huso > Huso huso. The sequence goes on along the minus strand of CM072668.1, from coordinate 21,412,682 downwards.
AGATGAGGTTAAAAGCTCTAGAACCACGAATGCAGAGTAGCTCGGCACTTAAGATGCTCGCTTGTGGTATGCAGGGTCACACCCTGTCTCCACCCTGTTACATATATTAGGCTAATACGTTTATATACTGTATATATATATATTGAGTGTTTAAATACATGCAGGGGTAATGGCAACATTTAAGTTGAATTGAAAACAATGCAAAACAACAAGTTTGCACGAATTAGGAGCCAGTCACCCTATTGACACTGTTATGCTGGGTGTTTTTGTGTGGAGCTGCCGTCTTTTGTAGGCTCACTCATGGTACTGCCAGCCTACACTGCATTCTTAATGGCTACATTTTAGCATTTTTTATTTAAAGGAGTGCAGAGCAGAGTTTCAGCATATTCTTTTCAATGAACAGCTGGCTTCACAAATCCCAATCAGCATTAATCTCGGAGTACCTTATCTAAAGTAACATTGGACAGTGCAAGATCAGTCTGTGAAACCAGCTGGAAGGGTTTCAATCCAATAAGCCATGCTTGCAGTGAAGCTTGATATGATATTAAGCTCCTGCCTCAGTGGAATAGACTGCTTCATCATTTTCTCATACAGATTTAAGGAATGTGTAATTCTGTTTTGAGCTGCTTGTTTATCTCTCCAGAGCTACACAGACTTTAAAGAAATAAGCTATGTTATATGATTTGCAGCTATGGATGAAAATTGGATTTAGAAGCTGTACATTGAAACTGTGATTTATTTCAGGCATTTCTGTGGCGAGTAATAATGGAACTCCCAAGTCGATATTAGAGGGAGTTTCATTATTACAGAGGAACAAGCCACGGAAATGTTTAGTGTTCCATCAAAATAAAGAAAACTTTGACCTAATGATTATTATCCATTGTTATTACACATTTAACTAATCAGAAACCACTATTTCCCACCAGCAGAGGGATCCGTCCTCCTCTCTAGTAAATTCCAGAGTCAGGAATTCTGTCCAGTGAAATGCATGGAGATATTCAAACATTGTCAATTACCGAGAAATGTTAAGCTTTTGCAAACTAGAGAAAAGGTTAACATAACTATTCATAACTATAAAACACACAATTGTCAGATATGAAAAATGTATAACAAAGTCAGGTAGACAAACAAATTATTTGGAGGAATGTATTCAATATTCAATTGTATTCCAAGTTTACATTCCTAAATTCTTCAAACTTTGTATTCAAACTGGATTAAAAATGGATGATTCTGACGCTCAAAATACAAGCAAGGAAGCAAAACATGGAGGTAAATGAATTTGTATAAATGCATTTATATTACAAAAATGATTCCACAACTTAGTGCACTGAAATAAGAATGCAAAAAGAATCATTACATTAAAACACTTTCTCAGTGTTCTGTTTCTAAACCATAAAGAATATAAAAAGAATGCATTATCAATGCAAAAACATGATCCATACTTTTTAGGTCTGTGTCCCCATAATCTAGAAGTGAATTTGTTGCTCTCTTTTTCACTGCTCAAGGCCTAAACAAATCTGTGCAGTTAAATCATTTCTCAGATTTCTAAGTAAGTATCAAGGGTAATATTGGCCTTTTACGACACTAAAACTCTATAATTTACTATTATTATTTAAGTCATGGTACATTTTCATGGTTTACATCAGTATTTTGACATGCATGAGTGGGACACATTTAGAATGAAATCTTTAAAAAATTAATTCTGGTAAAACTTTTTTTAAATCTGGACATTTACAATAAAAATGTCAACAAAAATCTAAATAAAGGGCCTTGCCTTTGTTCAAGCAGGGTTTTACTGTTCTATGTATAGGCCTACCATATGCTTATACCCTACAGTGTAACTAGAAAAACCAAAAAATAGACAAGTGTTTAGAAAAAAAGTATTTGTTTTTCATGGTATTTTATGACATTTGTTAGTCAAATGGTATTGTTTCCAGTGCTACTTTAAATCTATGATTGAGTCTGTTTGAATCTGAATGAAACCTCTTTCAGTACTATCAATGGGAAAGTGGTATTGCTAAATCCAAATAAATACTAATAGTTATTATAAGGTAACCAGAATAAAGCATTGACAATTACACCCATACACTATTGTGACTACAAATCTGATCTAAACAAACACTCACAACTAGATACATGTGCACAGCTTACCTTTTGAATCTGGTCTTCTTTCAGTTTTGAAAAGTAAAAGGATAGCAAATGCACAGCAAACATCTTGAACCCAAAATAATCCCCCAAAGAAGGTTTCTTGGATAAAAACCTACTGAATGAATCTCATCCAGTTCTTAAAGTTTCTGTAAATCTCAAGTTTTCATCAGTAGAAACCTGGCTGCTTTAGTTCCCGAGTAAAGGTTTGCATTCTTTGAGAAGTGTCCTGTTTTAGTGCAGGAGAAAAAGAAGCCCACCCCTCAACCGGTTCAGTAATGAATGCCCAGTCTCTCACCCTCTGAATCCTCAACACATTGTTTACTCCACACTATCTTGCTGGCTACTCTCCAAACCAAAGGGAGAGAGAGAGTGTTTGTCTGATAGGCTCTTTAGCACTTTGCATTTATTTCACAATCCATTCTAACTGCACTTTCATCTCTTTAACCTGTAATACGACAGATAAGATGAAATGTATGTGGCAACCCACTAAAGACAAGCTATAAAACAGGTAATTGCTGGAAAAAGCACACTTATTAATACCCCTTTGGTTACATTTTTACATTTGTAAAACTGCACAAGAATTTGCAAAGATTTTTAAAAAAACATCTATGCCTTATAAAGTATAGCATAGATAGGAAACTTAACATGGTACAATTACAGTAGAGGTGTAGTTACTGAAAGGGATATACATGTTTACTGTGGTACGCCATGGTAAAAGCACAGTAGAAAAGTGTGGTAAACGGCATAGTTACTGTGGTAAAACTTTAAGAAGGGTGCTTTTATGGGTGCTATGTTCTGAAACACTTCTCAAATGATATTCATTCAATGATTCTGCATTAAGAGGGCAATGGTAGAACAAGGGGACAAGGCTGCCCACTGCAGGGCTGCATCATGGTACTATATCAGTGACATTTTCCAACTGTTTCACAAAAAACGATTATATCAATTTTGTTGTCATTGCTGGTAATAGTTGACTATTATTTCTGTCTGGCTTTTAGCAGGGATTTTTTAACTTCAGGTCACAAGCAGAACTTAACATAGGCTAATCCCTTCTGACAGTAAATGATGGCAATGCTTAAATGGCAATGTGGATGAGGCTCAGTGGAAAGAGAAAAGTATCAGCCATAATACTGAGAATTGCAATGTTTAATGTCTGATTTTAACATGCTTTGCTAAACTGTAAAGGCATGTGTGTGTTCTGGGAGCGGAGAGCGTTTGGTATTCACCAGCATCACATACCTTGAGACCAACACACAACAATAACCCCTATCACCTTATCAAGTGAAATGAGCCCCATTGTTTATAAAAGTTCTAAGGAATAACCTCAGCACTACACACAGCACCATAGTCAGTTAATGTTTAACTACTCTGGTCTTCTGTGAGAACAGTGTAGTAAATGAATGAGCCCTGTCTTATCAGTTTTAAGATGACTGGCTCACAGGCCACGATTAGCTCAGTAGGTAGCAGTACTGTAGTCCGTGAAACCGGCTGTATCCTTATAGTACTGTACCTGCGGGATAAATCATTTTCTTCAACATGTGTGGTGATCCATTTTATGTGATAACCCATGCTCACCTACAGTGGAGATAGATACTGCATGAGAGAGATATTGTTACGCAATTAAACATAAAACCATGGGCTTTGAAACATAAGTCTTTGTCTTATGGCTGGTTTCACAGACCATGATTAGCACTAATCCTGGACCACCTAATGTTACCTTAGGTAAGGTAGCCCAAGAATAGTGTTGATTGGGTGTATGGAAAACCAGCTGTTAAAGTGGTGTTATTCATCTTAGTTGTCATTAACTTGTACTATATCTTACTATATGGGTTTCAAATGTGCAGATTTGAAAGAAACAAATGTTATAGAAAACCTGTATTCTCAGGTTATGTTATTTTTAGCTTTGTTTGCCTTGCTTGCTGCAAAGCATGTCAGTCATAAATGGATGTGCAAGGCAGGGATAATTTATGGAACTATTTTGATAGGTATAATAAATGTAATACAGTATGGAGCTAACATTTTAAACATGAACTTGTAAGGTATAAAAATGGCTGCATACCTGCTGGTTTGAGGTGCTACCTGGCTTCAGGCATTGGTTTAGCCCCACCTGGAATGATTGCTTATGAAATACCTCAGTATTCCTTCAAAGACAAGTGTCCACTATTCAAACACCTGTAGATAATTTAAATGAGCAAGCCACCCCACAAGTTTGCTGTTATGGAAAATATTGGATGCGAAATGACTGGGTGGCAGTCTTGGATAACACATAATGGGCCTCATTCACTAAAGACTCTTAAAAATAAGGTGTTGGGTTGATTAGCATCTGCCGAATATGCCTAATGCATTGTAATATATTAAAATTATGAGGAAAGATCAAAGGTAGGCCAGAGTATTTACATAAATGAATGGGGCACTACTCCTTTAAACAGCTAACTCTGTCTTGTGGACTGTCTGTCTAGATTTACAGTCAGCTGTTGGATTCCTGAATCCTGGTATTATAGGAGGATTCCGGAATTACTTTCATGTAGGGGCAGGGAACAGTTGAATTAGTTTGAGGTCTCCAGCAGTTACTGAAACGTTTCCATGACAACCTTCAGCTAATCTGAGAACAAACACACTACACAGCATGTCTTGCTCCACCTTGTGCCTGTAGTACAACTCAGTCTGGGATTTTCAGTAGTTCAGTAGTTTACCCTTTGCAGAGTATTTTTTTTTATTATTCAATGATTTTATGAACAGATATGAGCATGGTTACATTTCAAGAAGATATATTTGCCCCAGCACTACCCTCTCAGCCACGTTTCCACGGTGTAGAACAGGGTTCATGCCTGGGATGGTAATATGCTATTTTTTATTTTAATTCCTGTTCAAGCACAAAGGGGTTTCAGATATGAATATATTTGTTAGTATGGATAGGGTTTCATTGATTAACATCAGGACAGAAGAAAATGAAATTATCGGGTCCTGGTAGTTATATTAACAGGAAATCTCTGGAAATATTTAAAGCATAATATATTCCAGAAGCATCGTTTAGTTATTTACCTTAAATGGAAACTGTCCTGAACTGTGTATCCTGAGGAAAGAGGGATCCGTTGATGCATATAGGTGCTGTAGATGTGTTCAATTTGTCTGTAGATACTCCTGCAGGTATGGATTTAACCAGACCCATTTTCAGTGAACGAATCGACTTCTAGAACACACCTCTCACACCAGTACAATACATTAGACCTTTAATAAGGGATTACATCTGATTTCACCTCCGCACATTGACTTCATCAGTCCATTACTGCAGCGATTAAAGGTGTATCCGCAGCCCTTAAAAGACTCACAACAGGTTTCACAGACAACGATTAGCACTAATCTTGGACTCAACCATAAGTGAGATAGTTCAAGATTAGTGGTAATCAGGGCCTAAGAAAACCAGTCATCTATGTTGTAGGGCAAGTGGTCATTAAAGTTGGAATTAAAACAACAGCATACATGAGAAAAAGAAGGTCCCAAAGCCAGTGTAGGATGAAGTTGTGAAAAATTAAAATAAATAAAACATGCAAAGAACCAACAGCTTTTCATCACAATTAAAATTGGAGGCAGTGGTAATGTTGCTAAGGCTAACAAGAAAGTAGATGTTAAAGTCTCTAATGAATTAAACTGAACATGTAAATTCATTGTTTGTAAGTTCATATTTTCATGCTTGCTTTCTTTTTATGACGCTGAAAACGATTTAATAAATTATCCAAGCTTTTATCTTTCTGTAAAAAAGCTGATGTGCTTGTAGCTAACATAATAATTGTATGAATCTTACCTGTCATGCACTTTTATTAGCAGGTTCAAATATAGTTATACATGAAACAAAAACGTGTATTTTCATTAAACATGTGACGTACTACACTAGAAACTTCTCAGTTTACATTTGTTATCTTCCAGGAAGTCTGTTATTGCTTTACTTCCTTCCTAGGTAATTTCACCCCAATAGTGTTTTGGGGGTCATGTTTGCTAAAACATGTGTTTCTGTTAAAACTGCATGACTGAGGCCTACATGAATGTATGTGCACAGTAGGGAAATATTCTGGAACATTTAGTTAACTACAATCACTTTAAGGTTAGTCCTCAAGGTTTTAAACTGTATTTTCCTATCCTTTACAAGTTTCAAAAATGTATTTTTATTAAACATTTTAATACATCTTCTAAGGCACTACATAACAGTATTATTAAGTCTCCTACTGCTTTGCCCTTGCAATGAGAACTCCGCTTAGAATTCATACTTACTGTACCAATTCAGCACCCTATCCTGCAATTTCAATCTCTGACCAAAGAAAGTGTGCCTTGGATATGCGTTCTATCTGAAGTTTCCTAGTTGAAACCAGTCAGCCAACCTTTTATGCCCAAAGAAAATGTATTTATTTTGTGGTGTTGTTGCTGGTTGACAGCTTTCCTCTTTAATGGCAGTTTCTTGTTACCTGTCTGTTGATGTGGAATCATTTTTAGCTGCACTGCCAGCAAAGATAACCTGGGTTGCTATGATACCTGCATTTGTTTTGAGAATTAACCAGAACCTAATTGCTGGGGTGGGAGTTGTGTAAATATTTAATATGTAATGGGATAGTACAGGCACTGCAAACTGCATGAAGTTAATAAACTGTGATACTCTGCTTAACTACTGAGCTATTGTAAGATGGAAAGTGAAGTTTCACAAGCGTATTATTATCATTTAAGTGCAGTACAGTATTTTAATAGCCACTTTTATGTATGTTTTTTTTTTTTTTTTTTAAACTGCTCTATAAGAACTCGCTGGGTATTGGTATGGCTGGTTTATCCAAAAAGGTTGAACAGTGCCAAAACAAATTCTAACACACTATTTGGAAAAATTGATCACTTGCAGATCACATTTTCTACCACTTGTTGCTGCAGAGCGATGAAAGACTTTGAAGGTGGAAGCTTGATGCTTGCAGTTGAAACTGCCTGTAAAGACTGTGAATAACCTGGTCTCTACTACAGTAGTGTGCATAGAAGGCCATTTCACAATACTGTAAATATACAAATTATTTGTTTTGTAATTTCGACATTGACCATTTATTGAAATGTAACGGTCTGCGACATTATTTATTTGACAACACGCTTGTTTGTGCAGCCAGCTGTAACAGTTTTGCTATGGAGAGCTGGCTGTCTGTCTTTGCAGAGCTGCTGCCATGGCAACCTGAGCCAGTTCAGTCTGGATACCTTCTTACCATTAACAACGATGAAAGACCCAGAGTAACTGTTAAAACTGTAAATCATGGGCATGTGACCAAATGAGCTCTGTTATAATCAAACAGAGTATCTGTTTTTGGGAACCACTAATTTCAATTTGAAATGTATTTCAAAACTCATTTGTGTGCTATCGTTAGCTTTGGCTTGTTGCCATTAAGTAAGATAAAAGTCATTATGTACCGGTAAAGTGAGGATTATTGCTTGCATTACATTTTAATTATGACAGCCTGTGGCAAAGTGGTAATTAGTAGCAGGTGTATAGCAGGTGTGGTGCGGTTGCAGTAATCCCAAGAACAAACAGACAACAAAGTACGGGTGAAATGGTTGGTTTAAAATTGATTATTAATCCAATGGTCTGATGACCAGCCAGCAAATAATGAGCTGGAAATACACAACAATGTGTATTGCAGTGGTCAAAAAGGTTGCAGTCCCGTAAACAATAAGCACAGTACTAACACACACATTTAGACACACACACGATCACAAAGTGAGTGCTCTCAGTGCTTGTGGTGAAGTACAATATAATACGTGCTACAGTTGTGAACAAGTGGTGATAACAATGTTAATCGTGACTGTAGTGCAATGTTGATCCGGTTTTGTGCTGGCCCTTGGCGACAGCTCCGGATTCCTGTTTAGCCGTCTAGTGCAATATAACAAAAACACAGTTACTAAACTGACAAAACAAACAAAACACTCACAAACTTTTTATTTTTATTTTGGGAAAATCTCCCGGTCCTTCCAGTTCCTCGTCTCTTAAACCAGGCGAAAGAAAAGATTTACGATTCTCTGTCCCCTTTATATCTCTGTCCGATTTCAGCTGTCTCCCTGCAGCTGCTACCTCCTTTACCTTCCGGGTCAATACGTTCCTGCAACGGAGTCTCACCTTCTTCCAGGCTGACCGACTTCCCGACCCAGGAAATGAACTGTCAGGCCAGCCCGTCCAAAGACTTCCCCTTTCACTACGTAGCGCCCTCACAGGTCAGAAGGGAGATTTACAACCAGAACTCATTATATTTCTGTCACACAGCCTTTATAAGCTTCCAAACAACAAGAATTATGATAACCATGTGCAATTATTTAATGTACCACAAAGTGTCCAAATCAGTTTCTTTATTAACTGGCTGTAAGGAACAAGAACTGGGTTGGTGATGAGGAAAGTCAGAATACACAGTATAAAAAAGTTGGACAACCAACCCAAATTGCAACATGTAGTCCAAACTGTTTTTTCAATCGGCTGTCCCTAACGTGACTAATTGTTAAGCAAATGACATTCCAGGTTTTGGAAATTTATAATTTCTAGAAATTTCTCGAAAACAAATAAACAATGGATGATGTGGATGAGGAAAACAAGTTACAAGAAATAGATGTCTACAGTTATTTATTTCAGCAATTTTTTCGCAAAACTTTAAAATTGCTAATTCAAAAGTATTCATACCCTGAGAAGGAAAATTAGTATCTAGTTGAGGCACCTTTAGCAATAATAATCTCTTGTAAATGATTAGGATATTTGTCAATGAACTTTTGGCATGATTCGTTAGTGATTTTTTGACCATTCTTCAATTCTGAGGACTTCTCTTTGCACAGCCTTCAACTCCTACCACAGATTCTCAATTGCATTTAGATCAGAACTAGGCCATTCCGTAACCGTGATTTTATTCTGTAAACATTCTGAAGTAGATTGTGTGCTTTGGATCATTGCGTTGGAACGTCCAGTTGCGCTTTAAACCAAGTTTTGTAGTGGAGGGTTTCAGATGATATCTTTTGGTATGCTATGGAACAACATTTCCTGTCATTAGAGGAAAAACAGCCCCACAGAAGGATATTACCATCTCCATGCTTGACAGTAGGTATGGTGTTCTTTTCTGTGTACACCTCACCAGACTTTCTCCAAACATAACAACTATCAGCTCAATTTTTGTTTCATCACTCCACAAAACCTTTGACCAGAACTGCCATCAAATGCTGTTTTGCAAAATTTAAGCGATTGTCTTTGTGATGTTTTCCTAAGAGTGGCTTTTTCCTTGGCCTGAGACCATTGAGACCTTCACCATGCAATACTCGACCTATGGTTGAAATGGAACCCCCTGTCCCACTTGCGGTCAATTCACTTTGAATACCTTCCTCACAATTCTTCTACTTGTTCTTGGAGACGCTTTCTACTCAAATGTTTGGAAAATCTTCTTGCATCCTTTTCCAGCTTTATGACAATAAATCATTTCCGGAAGGTCTTCAGATAGCTCTTTACTTTTTCCCCATATTGACTTATTGGTCAGCAGTCATCCTATGCCTAACCCTTTTATACTCTCTAAGAATGTTCACCTACAATCCAGCATTTTCTAGACTTTTCAAGAATTTGGTTCTGCATTATTAGAGCCTTGTGAAATAATGTTTTATTTTTTATAATTTTTCGTTTTATTTTTCACAAATGTTGCTTTCTTACAGATATACATTAATAAAACAACTCAAAAGTAGATGTATATCAATAATATTATACATCATGTTTTAACTACATACATATTTTTGAAATTTTTAGTGAATGAAACTAAAAATGTAATCTTGTCACTGTGTTTTAAGTTTAATTGAAATAGAGTTGTTTTTTAATGTTTTTTTGATGTTGGATACACACACTTTTTATGGAGCTTCTGGAGAAATGGTACGTTGTAAAATCGACTATGAATGTTTTTTTATGCTATTAAAATAGATTACATTTTAGTGCTACCTTACAGTCCTCCTTTATGCTTTTATGTTTACCATTGTTTGTCTTTAAGTGGATCTATATGGTACGCGCTTTGAATAAGTAAAATAGAAAAGTAAAATATAAAAATATGAAATGAGTGAAACATTACATTTATGACCTTTTAAACGGTTAAACGACCGGATTAACAATGGATTTAAACATGTTGTCAATTAAACGTAAATTTACAGCCCTAGCAATAACCAATGACAAGTAGTCAGGTATACCTTTAGAACCATTGAAATACCTTCCAGACTCATTAAGTTGAATCAATGCCACATAGTGTCCCTATAGCTACAGTTTAGCTGGTATTTTTTCCAGCCCCTATTAAATATATCAGGATGCAAACAAATCTGCACCCATTGGGATCACAGCAGGCTTGAAATAAAAAGTATGAAAGGATAGTGGCTATGCTTGCTTTGTATCGTCTTGTGAAACATTAACCAGTGGATTCCTGTAGCAACTAGAAAAACAGATCAATAATCCACTTGAGGGGTGTTTGGTAAAGTTGCAGGCTGTATTTAAATGAAACGGACAATAAATAAAGATCAAATAAACTAGACAATACACTTAAATGTGAAAATATAAAAAAAACTAAAACAGCAGAATAAATGTGGCCTTGGCAAACTGAGAAAGCATAACCATCGGTCTTGAAATGTCTACAAAGAAACAACTCTACGTGCAGCTGTGACTTGTAGAAAGATAGCAGCAAATACTTTTCAGCTTTTTGCAGCTTTAATTTCTTCAGCGATCCATTCACTTCAAACCTCTTATAATCTAAATACAGAAGCCTAATTGTATCTTATAACACAGCATTGTAATTGTCTACATGTTATTAGAATTGTTTATCTTTTTGCAAAACTTTGAGTGAAAGGAAAGACTAATTCTTGCACTGAAAATCTGCAGGTGGAATTTTAAAAGAAGAAATTGTGATGAAGACGATGTTACAAAATACCAAAAAGAAGGTCAAGTCTAAGTGTAACTGCCATATGTTATAAATTGCTAATTGTTTTCTAGAAGCTGTCCCAGGGATCAAGAGGCTAAAACCACCTGCGCCCGATTCAGAGTCACAGTTTAAAGGTCACTGAGGCTGGAGTTATATGCGTGTCAAAGCGCTTTTGCAGAAATTTTAGTTGCCGCATATTTATTGTAGATGATGAGAAACCTTTATAACTTTGCAGTAGACTCTGAACACAAAATGATATCTACTTTTCCTAATATTAATGCATGTTTTACAGACTGGGCGGCTCAGTGGATTATTATACTACAGATCATTGGCATTTATTAACCCTTTCACAGATCCTATTATTGTGGTAGCAATATTGCCGGATTATAAAAAAAGCTATCGACGTACATTTTATTTTATAATAAAACAGTTAACAAAATCCATCACAATTAAATAGTTATGCTAGTTTATACCATCTACATTTCTGAATATTTCACTTCTTACCTGTTTATTCTCCTATTATGAGTGTTCTCAATCATTACCTATAGTATTTTTTTTCTACTTACAATCATTGTTTACCATGTTTACTAATTTACAGAACCTAGAATTTTAAGTTCTGTAACTACTGAGTTAATAAATGTAAACTCTATACAAAAATCACAGCCTCAGAGGGGCCAGAAAATACAACTGCACGCCTCCTGGTGGTCATTCTTTAAACAAACTAAAATTGAGTTTGGTTGGCAAGGCATTTGTTTGCTTGAATATGCTTAGTAAATACTGTAATGGTCTAAGCAGAAACAACAATACAGCATGAACACACACACGGATATAAAACAGGCAAGGAATAAAATATTATACAAACATATAATATAAAACATATGATATAAAGTATCTCTATAATATTAAGAATAATCAGTTTTACTTATTTTTCTTCTTTCCTTTCCAGTTGCCTTTTCTGCCGCTCCCCGCAGTTTCTTTCCAGGGGTCTCCCCCATTGGCCTGGCTAGCAGCCCACTCCCTCTGCAACTGCTCCAGCAAATCTGTACTCAACAGTCCCTCCTGCACGAGCCTGGAGCTCAGGGATCCGTCTTGCTCAGACTGGCTGTCGAATGTCCTGTAGCCCAGCATTTTGGAGCCATGGATTTTCCTTTGTCCCTGTTTTTGCTGCCTGGCCTCAGACAAGCCCTCTGTATTCAGCCCCCTGTCCTTGGGGAAGGTCCTGTGCAGAGGGATGTCGTCGTCCGGGATGGCGTCTGTGCCAGTGAGGGAGGAGGAGTTTGTTTCAGAGGCTCTGATTAGCCGGGTGATGTTGCGCACTCCTAACTGAATGATGTTGTCCAGCTCTTTCTGGATGTCACGGATAAGGTTAGCGTCCGGGAACATGTCCATAAACCGATAGCTACAAAGAGAGATAAAATGTAACATGTTAAAGAAATAGAATTGCATAATCCAAACTCTTGTGAAAGGATGTTGGTAATTAACTTTGTCAATTGTCTGTTTATATGGGTCAGGAAACAGGAGTCACTGAAGCAGGGCATTTTAGCAGGCAGGCAGAGATAAAAACCAAACAGATGCTTTTGTAAAACAAAAAAAAGCAAATCTGTGAAGAGACAAAAAAACAAAAGAACACTGTTGTAAAAAATAAACAAAAAACAATGGCTTAACTGCCTTCTTTTCACCCCACAGGTGCTCCAGCTCTTCTGGCAAAGTTCTCAATTGTGCTGACTGACACACTAAGCAGATCTGCCACAATTACCTGCAACGCTGGTAGCTCCCTGCTACTCATTTAGCCATTACATTTACATGTGGATGACAGGGCAGCTCCTCACCAAACTCTGCAGAACCTGCCAGTAATTTATTGTCATATAGAAAAATAAATTCCCCTGCCAGCCTTACTAGGGAGAGATCGAGGAATACTCCTAGTGCAACCAGTGCTGTGTTTGAAAAGGGGCAATAGCCTACAAGAGCTCAATAAGGTGTCCATACTGTAAAAACAATCATATTATTAGCAAAAGGGACCCAGGGTCTAACATAGGCACCCACAAACTCCCTTGTTAACCTTGAGTTCCCATACAAAAAACTGAAAAGCTATGACAACATTTCTAAAGACATAACACAGGGCGTCCTAGAAGTCAAGCATCATAGGCATAATTGTTATTGGCTGTCTTGCGCTCAGGTGTGAAATGTCATTAAGCAAAGAGAAATTAATTCAGGTCACTTTGATATGTGGTGCAGACAGTCAATGCGGTGAATATCCTAACCGGCATAAGATACTGCCAACGATGCCTTTCTTATGGGACACCTTGTAAAATGAACTGGCAAATCAAACACAACTGAGCGAGTTTCATGAGTGTGAATACCTTAACCAGAGGTAGAGGTCCAGCGTGAGGTGAACAGCCTCCAGGTGCACCAGGTCCTTGATGTTCCGGGGGGCCACCAGCGGCCAGCGGACATGGCGGCACACCCAGTCAAAGGTCAAGGGCTCATCTCGACTGAACTGCCTGGCAAACTAAAAAACAAGCATTGCAGGTCAGTCTTCTTGGATTGCAGAACTAAAAAGGAACATAATACGATGGCCAGAAATAATACAGGGAATGTGATCAAATGAATGCTGATTTACAGACTCAACAGGGTTATTCATAAGTCCTGCACAACTATATTTACATAATTTACTTTAAGTTTAGGTGGTTCTTTTTATTTACATGGATGTGATTTTTTAAAAATGTATTCATTTATTTTCCAGTCGTGATCCAAATTCCTGAATTAAATAAATATGATGTCTGTTGGAATGATGTTAAACTTCTGTACATGCCTTTGTAATGGTGGGGGAACAAAGCACAAAGGAATGCAGATTTCCCCCAATATACCAATTACTATGAATGCAATCATTTGTAAGCCTGCTTTGGGATGTTTTTTAGCGTTGGGCAAACACTGTTCTAGTTGCTTTTTGTCACACATTCCCAGTACAAAATAACAATAACTGTCCTTTGTGCCTTACAACAGTGTCTTTGAATTTTCTCAGACAAAACTTACCAAAAACAAATTGTAATTGGTATGCAAAAAGGACTTGCAGTCTTAGAATAATCTGTTTGAAGGTTCAGAAGTATGAGAAGGATGGTTAATAAGGGCCGGTCTGAACAATTTGGCCTTCTGATGCTTTAGCAATCACTACAAATATGTGTAATTATGACATTATAAAGTTGCTACTTTGGACTGACAAAAACTCATACCACCAAGAAGTTGGTTTTGTTTAGTTGGATACAGTTGATTTTGAAAAATCTAGACTATTCTTAACCCCTTTTTGATTTAATACCAATAATTAATTTAACCTCTTTAGCTTAGTATTTATTTATTAATCTTATAGAGAAACACACCCTGCCTTCATGCACCCTGAAGTGTTCATGGATACTAGACAGCAGATCACATCCATTGCTGGCACTGACCATGGGGACTGGTTATAACAAATGGTCTATTTATTCTACTGATGTGTCTCGGATGTCTCCTGCGACCTGTGGACTTATTAACAGCTCACTGAGCCACCTGACCAGTTTAACCTTTTTCCTCCTCATATAAGTGAAACTAGTTCTTTGCAGCTCACTAAACTCTCTGAAAATGGTTCAGGAGTTGGTAGCAGTATAAGCTTTGGTAGTGGTTTTACAAATTCATACAATCTCTCCTCACAGGAGTACTGAATGTCTAGTGCAGGGGTTCTCAAACTGGGGGTAACGGGGATGTCTGAAGTGGGTCACAAAGGATTTGGTGCTTTTTTTTTTTCACCTTATGCACATCGACTTACAAAAACATAATGTCCTCCCTATATTACTATTAATTAATACTTTCGACTTTCTCCTTCTTCTTTCATATTGGTGGGTCCCGCCTATAACTAAACATAATCAGAAGTTACTTTGTCACAATTTGGAGGTTACACACTAAGCTGTGAAGGGTGAATGGGGAGTCTCTTTAGAATTGGGTATGACAATTATGTGGTCCTTTCCTTGACATTTCACAACGATTATTCTGGTCAACATAAAAGAGAGGAGTCAATCAATGAAGCAAAGAAGAGTTCATCTCATATGAAAATGCAAAAACTGAGTAACCATTTTACAAAGACAAGCTTTTTTGTGTACGAGTTTCAGTATTAGCGAACTACATTGTGTAATAATATGGATCGTTTTTTGAAAAAGCCTGCTTCTAAGACGGCCAGTGAGGAATGTGAGCATTGAAGTCACGTTTCAAAAATATATTGAGCTGCGGTACATATGCTGGATCCGTGACTAACCCGCAACCGCAGTGTGTTCTTTGTGGTGAAATACGTGCTTCATAAAAGTATGAAGTCTTCAAAAATGCGCCGTCATTTCAAAACCAAGCATCCTTCCCTGAAGGACAAACCAATTGTTTTTTAAAGAGTAGGTTAGTGAAATCTGAAAAAACAACAGGATGTCATTTTCAAGCAAGCAGTGTGAATACTAAAGCTCTTCGTGCGTCCTACATGGTGGCTTTAAGGATAGCAAAAAGCGGTAAATCCCACACCACTGCTGAATCACTATAGCGCCATGTGCTGCTGCCATGGCAATCATTATGCTGGGACCTGATTCCTCAAGTAAATTCAAAGTTATACCCCTTTACATGAAAGTTAAAAACTTTTTTGCTATCCAGCTCAATGAATCGACTGATGTGTCAGGGGGCTGCACAGCTCTTAGCTTTTGTAAGATACATTTGCAATGGATCCGTGCAGGAGGATGTATTGTTTTATCGTCCACTTTCAGGTCGAGCTACTGGGGAAAGCATTCATGACATGTTTTCTGAGGCAGTTATAAAGATGCTGGGCTGAATTAGGAGCAGTGTATTGGTGTATGTGCTGATGGTGCCAGAGCTATGACGGGAAAGAACAGAACAGTGGTCTGGTGACTCGAATTCAGCATGTTGCACGCAATGCTACTTGGACTCGTTCAATACATCGTAAGCTTTAGCTGCAAGAATATGCCTGCTAATCTTCACAAGGTGCTTGATATGGCTGTAAAAGTGGTGAACTTCATCAAAGGCACTAATGCACGTTTGTTTTTCATGCTTTGCGAAGAAATTGGTTCTGAACAAATGCTGTTTCATACTGAAGTACGACGGCTTTCCTGTGGAGGGTTTTTTTAAACGTTTGTTTGATCGGAGACAAGAAGCAATGTTTTTTCTCGAGAAACAATGATTTCCTTATGCTGGACTTTTCCAAGATTCACAGTGGCTTGCAATGCTTGCTTATCTCGTGAATGTGTTCGATCGGCCCAATGAACTCAACAAGTCTACAAGCACGTGACACAAACCTTCTTTTTATGAATAACAAGATCGAAGCATTCATTCAAAAGCATAATATCTGGTGTTCACGCATGCAGGATGGCAGTTTTGAAACTTTCTCTCTAATGGCAGATTTCATGAGAGAAAATTAATTCTGTGAGTTGAAGATAAAGGACATCATCCTGTCGCACTTGCAAGTCCTACAAAACCAGCTGCGGCATTATTTTCCTCAAGTTACAGCAACAGGAAGCCCTTGGATAAAAAAGCCATTTGAAGAAGATGCTGTTAAAAATGCAGTACAGGACAAACTTGTGGATTTATCATGCGATAATATCCTGAAGCTCATTTTTCCAAAACAATTACTTTGTGATTTTTAGTTATCTCTGCGCATGGAATACTCAGAATGAGAAGCCATGAAAGTGCTTGTGCCTTTTGCATCGACATGCTTTTGTGAGTCAGCATTTTTTTTTTATCTGGTTGCAATCAAAAGCAAATACTGTACCCGTCTTAATGTTGAAGATGATCTGCGAATGTGTATTACCAGCATAGAGGCTCGTCTGAAAAGCAGGTGCACCCATCACACTGAAAAGGTAGGATACATTGTGCATTTTGCTTTTTTTAAGTTGAAAATGTATAGATTACTAAATTAGTCTTTGACTGCCAATGCACCTTTAAAGTGTGTTATTTAAATGTTTTGAAATCATAAATTTGTACAGCTGTGTATGTTTAAATTTTACTTACATGGAAATTGGGGTCGCAGGTTGTTCAAAAAAGGGGTCATGAACTGAAAAAGTTTAATAACCCCTGGTCTAGGGATATACTGTATTACATTTAAAGGTGTTGTGATAGAATGCTGAGATTTCCAGGTTGCTGATGAACCTCATTAACAATACTGTTTTTTAAGTTCTATACATCCGGAATTTTGACAATCGAGCTTATTTGTGTTTCACTGTAAACACACCTTTAAAAATGAAGTGCAGACGAAGGGCTGTTTCCTGTTGATCGGTGCGGTGCAGAACACATATCTGGATCTCAAGTTCAAAGGGATGTGCTGGATCATGTCTGCTAGGAACTTAAAGTCGTCAATGTTGCAGACGAAGTAAAGACCATCCACTTGTGACAAGCTCACAAAAATATCCTGCAGGGGAAGGAAAAAAACACTTTTATAAAAACATGACTATCCTGAGTTATTTATTGATAAAGTTGAAAACTGAGATAGTTGCATAATTTACTGGAGTCCATTTTTAGCTAGTTTATTTGATTAAAGATCATATTAAGGTAATCTATATACATAGAATAAAACACGAGTCATTTACAAATATTTTACATGATAAACACTAATCATGAGAGAGAGAGAGAAAGAAAGAGAGAAGAGAGAGAGAGAGAGATTACTTGTCGGGGTGTGTGTGGGATGTGTTCTATGTCGTTCCCTCTGCTCATGACATTTTTAGTATATACATGGTATTGGATAGCTATCTACCATGATAAAACCTTTCTTACAACCTCTTTTTCACAAGGTATTGTAAACAGGACACACTGGAAACACAATGAAGTTGCAAGTGACAGTTTTATAACCTAATCTATTCTATTTTAGGAAACCTAAGGGGTGCTCTATTTGACAAAGACTGTGTAAGATTCTTATCACAAGTTTAAAGTATAGCATTGCAGGAATGTTCTATAGGATTGTTAAGAAATCCAATGTTTTGTGTTTTTTAAGTGGCACAATATGCTTGCTGCCATCTCAGAACTTACAATCAGATTTGATATAGTCGCATCTGGCAGATGGTAGGCAAACATTTCAATCTGGTCAGCAGTGGGGTGCAGGCCAGCTGTCTACATGAAAGAAACAGAAAACATGTTTAGTAAAGAAAGCCAACATGAAAATAACATTATTCTACAAGTTGAAGGAAATTCAAAATAATCCAATTTGTTTACTGAGCCTATTTTTACTGGATTAGGAATACCAGAAAAGACACTAGCATAAAAAATGTGATATAGCGTTAGATTTTGAACAACATAATAAATGTTGATGGGATCGTGTGGCAGATGCAGGAAGGTAAAGCACTGACACCAGGCACTGCAGTTTAAAGTAAATAATAAAGACGCGGTGCGCCGTTTTATTTACAAATAACAAAAATAAATAAAATATTTTAACAAAAAGAAACTGTGCTCACAGAGCAAAATAAAAATTTTAAACCAAAAATAATCACGGACACCAAACAAACTGGTCAGGCTGGGCAATCGCCTTCACTGAACCTACGGTAAGTTTAGTTTCGTTTTAGCTCTTTGATTCTTCACTGCTCGTTCCTCCTCTGAACTCCCTATGCTCCTCTCGTACACCAACCACGAGTGCCGAGAGCTGCAGGCTTTTATATTCAGGTGACCATCTCCCGATTAGCAACAAAATTAATCACTTAATTCGGGAGATGGCCACCTTCTGCACGAGTTTATTAATTATTCCTGGCAGAGGACGAGCACCAATCTCGCCTCTGCCAGAACACGTTTCAAAGCCGCACGGCGTTTCGCCGTCATATTTACAATAAATAAATCATAATACAACACATCACACGGCGCCTCGCCGTCAAATATAATAAATAAACCATAATAATAATAATAATAATAATAATAATAATAATAATAATAATAATAATAAAAACAAATACAAAGTAATACAGGGGCGGAGGGGGACCCCACCCCGTTCTAAAATCAATGTACAGGGCACCTCGCCCTGTTACAGATGGAAATACAGCAAGGCTTCCACTGTTTGAGCTGTTCAGGGTTTTCTCACTCCAGGCACAGATTATTCTACTGGGGTGCAGGAGCTGCCTACCTTGTCCTGTTCTTCAGCTTCTATTCATACCCTCTAGTCCTAATCGGAGTGCCGAACCTGAAATACCAACTTCAATCTGATGTTCTTATCTGTGCCTTGTTTTATACTTACTGTTTGTTGCATCTATAGCACTATATAAAAGTGTTACTTGGATCCTATGACATTGGTGACAGCATTCTTGGACAACAAAAAAAAAAAAAAAGGATCACATTTTTATTTATTTATTTATTTATTTTTAATTTAGAGTGACCAATTATTATTTTGTATTTACCCCTAATTATATATATACTTTCACCCTTTTATATATTTATATATATATATATATATATATATATATACACACACACACATACAGTGCCTTGCATAAGTATTCACCCCCCTGAGTCAATACTTGGTAGAAGCACCTTTGGCAGCAATTACAGCTGGGTGAGTTTTGGGTGAGTCTCTACCAGCTTTGCACATCTGGATCCTGCAATTTTTGCCCATTCTACTTGGCAAAATTGCTCAAGCTCTGTCAAGTTGGATGGGGACCGTTGGTGAACAGCAATTTTCAAGTCTTGCCACAGATTCTCAATCGGATTGAGGTCTGGGATTTAACGGTGCTCCGGTGGATGTTCAAAGTTTGGGATATTTTTTTATAACCCAACCATGATTGGTGCTTCTCCAGAACTTTATCCCGGACTTGTCTTGATAGCTCCTTGGTCTTCATGATGCTGTTTATTTAGATATGCTCTCTAACAAACTCTGGGGCCTTCCAGAAACAGGTGTATTTAATCTGAGATCATGTGACACTTTAATTGCACACAGGTGGACTCCATTCAACTAATTATGTGACTTCTGAAGGCAATTGGTTGCACCAGAGCTTATTCAGGGGTGTCACAGCAAAGGGGGTGAATACTTATGTAATCAAGACTTTTCAGTTTTTTATTTGTACATAATTTTGAAAAATATGTAGATTTTTTTCCCCACTTCGACATTATGGACTATTTTGTGTAGATCAGTGACAAAATATCCTAATTAAATCCATTTTAATTCCAGGTTGTAACACTACAAAATGTGGAAAAGTCCAAGGGGGGTGAATAATTATGCAAGGCACTGTACATACATACAGACACACTGGCTTGTGATGCAATCTTTGGTACGGTAAGACCACCAGTAAGCGTGTAGGGCAATCTAATGGTTATTTTGCTGGACTTGTCCAATTAGCTTGGAACTTCCAGCTACAACTGTTACCTTTCACCTAACCTGACCCGATCGATGTTGTGTTATTTATTTGCTGCGATCACAGTGCCCAGGCCTGCTCACCTCAATGGTGTCGACAGTGCGGCTGAGGATCTCTTTGAGCACGGGCAGGTCGTCGCGGTGCATGGTGGTCACCTCGCCCTCCTTGAACATGGAGCTGAAGCGGCCGGCCCTGCCTGCGATCTGCAGCGCCTGCGAGGTGGTGATGGTGTCCATCTCCTTCTCTCCTTTCTCGTTCACAGTGGGCTTCACCAGAGAGTTAAAGATGATGCGCTTGATACTCCTGCACAGGAAGAGACACAGATTGTACTGCTAGGACAAAAACAGAAGAAATATCCATAGATTTCTTATATATTTAAGAAGGTTGTCACCTTAGGAAAGGTAGAAAATGTTAGCTTTATATGTGTTTCATGTAACATGTTTCAGAGTTGGGGTCAATTCCGAATGGAATTGGAATTTTTTGGTCAATTTCAATTCAATTCTTCAATTCTTGAATTGGGATTGGAATTTAAAAATAGTAGAGATAAGGAATTGGAATTTGAATTGACAGTTTGAAAGCAACGGAATTTATGAATCCCATTCCAATTCTATTCAATTCCACCCATTTTTGTACAGATAAATTTCACTGAATTGATTGAAAGAATCATCAGTAAATCAATATCAATATTGATTGTGCTGAATTGGATAAATGTATAATAATTTATTGGCAGATTTGCAAAGCTTTGTGCATTTTGATAATGAAAAGTTTAACAGCTATAGTATTCCTCAAGTTAACATATTTGCATGTCCATAACACAATCACCAGAAACAACAGCTGTCATGACTGATATGCAGATTTCAGCTTGAGTTGCCACAAGAAGATAAGCTTCAGATTAATGGATCACTTACAGCCATTTCATGACATGTGAGTCAATTAGTATGACACTACATAAGTATAAATCTTAGTCATGGCATTTTGGCCCATATCTTTATTATCTTCCAATGTGACGACTGCTTGCAAGTACATCTGAGTTAAATCATGTGGTAAAACTTGGGGCATGGTCATGGTTCTTCACCCAGAATCAAGGTGTGTGTGTCAGCACACCTGCATGAAATCAAGGGTAATGACCAGCCCTATATAAAAGAACAGCTGACAGCCTCTCAGTGAAAGGGAGTAGAAGGAGTTTGGTGCTGTTGAGAGACAGGTTTGTTTTGTGCTTTTGATTATTTTGATTGCTTTATTGTGAATGACCTTCGACTGTTTTGAGAATCCTGTTGGCTGCCCTGACCCTGCTTTGGATGACTACCTGATTCTTGTATATGAACTCTGGACTGACATAACCACTGATTATTGGACAGCCCCTTAAACAAATACTACATGAAAATAAAGATACAGGTACAATGTCTCGGAAGACTTCAGTCCTTGATCACTTTGATGAGCCAAGTGCAAATGGTACAGTGGGAAACCAGAAGTCAAATGCAGCAAGCCCAAGACATCTGTCTAACCATAGATCTGTGGTCGAGCAGGGACCTGAGCTCATTTTTTGGGATCGCAGGATTATTTTTTGGCATTCAGGATTATGCACTACAAAGTGTCATGTTGGCCTGTCGGCGTTTTAAGGGCAAACACTCTGCAGAAAACATATTCAGAATGTATGAGGAGACAATGACATGCGACATGCTACATGCTACAACATAGCAAACAAGATACAGTGGCTCTCAAAAGTATTCACCCCCCTTGGACTTTTCCACATTTTATTGTGTTACAACATGGAATCAAAATGGATTTAATTAGAAGTTTTTGCCACTGATCAACACAAAAAAAGTCCATAATGTCAAAGTGAAAAATAAAATCTACAGATTGTTCTAAATTAATTACAAATACAAAACAGAAAATAATTGATTGCATAAGTATTCACCCCCTTGAGTCAATATTTGGTAGAGGTACCTTTGGCAGCAATTACAGGACCAACAATAGCCTGGGTGCTTTACAAAACTGGCCTTTATGGGATAGTGGCAAAAAGAAAGCCATTGTTGAAAAAAACTCACATCAAATCTCAGGCTAGAGTTTGCCAGAAGGCATGTGGGAGACTCTGAGACCAAGTGGAAGAAGATTCTATGGTCTGATGAGACCATAATAGAGCTTTTTGGCCTCAACGCTAAGCGCTATGTTTGGCGGCTGTGTGGTCCAGTGGTTAATGAAAAGGGCTTGTAACTAGGAGGGTTCCGGTTCAAATCCCACCTCAACCACTGACTCATTGTGTGACCCTGAGCAAGTCACTTAACCTCCTTGTGCTCCGTCTTTCGGGTGAGACGTACTTGTAAGTGACTCTGCAGCTGATGCATAGTTCACACACCCTAGTCTCTGTAAGTCGCCTTGGATAAAGGTGTCTGCTAAATAAACAAATAATAATTACAGCCATGAGTCTATTTGGATAAGTCTCTACCAGCTTTGAACATCTGGACACTGCAATTTTGGCCATTTTTCTTTGCAAAATTGCTCAAGCTCCGTCAAGTTGGATGGGGACCTTTGCTGAACAGCAACTTTCAACTCTTCCGGGCTTTGACTGGGCCACTCCAGGACATTGACCTTTTTGTTTTTAAGCCACTCCAGTGTGGCTTTGGCTGTATGTTTGGGGTTATTGTCCTGCTGGAAGATGAATCTTCTCCCAAGTCCCAGGTCTCTTGCAGACTTCAGCAGGTTTTCCTCCAGGATTTCTCTGTACTTTGCTGCATCCATTTTGCCCTCTATCTTCACAAGCTTTCCAGGCCCTGATGAAGAGAAGTATCCCCATAGCATGATGCTGCCACCACCATGCTTCACGGTAGGGATGGTGTTCTCAGGATGATGTGCGGTGTTAGGCTTGCGCCAAACATAGCGCTTAGCGTTGAGGCCAAAAAGCTCTATTATTGTCTCATCAGACCATAGAATCTTCTTCCACTTGGCCTCAGTCTCCCACATGCCTTCTGGCAAACTCTAGCCGAGATTTGATGTCAGTTTTTTTCAACAATGGCTTTCTTTTTGCCACTCTCCCATAAAGGCCAGTTTTGTGAAGCACCCAGGCTACTGTTGACGTATGCACAGTGTCTCCCAGCTCAGCCGTGGAAGACTGTAACTCCTTTGGAGTTGCCATAGGCCTCTTGGTGGCCTCACTGACTAGTGCCCTTCTTGACTGGATACCTTTTGAGGACGGCCTGTTCTAGACAGATTCACAGTTGTGCCATATTCTCTCCATTTCTTAATAATGTACTTTACTGTGCTCCGGGGGATATTCAATGCCTTGGAAATGTTCTTATATCCTACCCCTGATTGGTGCTTTTGAAGAACCTTATTCCGGATTTGCTTTGAATGTTCCTTCGTCTTCATGATGTAGTTTTTTGTTAGGAAATGTACTAACCAACTGTGGGACCTCCCAGAGACAGGTGTATTTAACCTGAAATCATGTGAAACACCTTAATTGCACACAGGTGGACTCCATTCAACTAATTATGTGACTTCTAGACAATTGGACAAGAGCTTATTTAGGTGTGTCATAGCAAAGGGGGTGAATACTTATGCAATCAATTATTTTCTGTTTTATATTTGTAAGTAATTTAGAACAATTTGTAGATTTTATTTTTCACTTTGACATTATGGACTTTTTTTGTGTTGATCAGTGGCAAAAACTCCTAATTAAATCCATTTTGATTCCATGTTGTAACACAATAAAATGTCCAAGGGGGGTGAATACTTTTGAGAGCCACTGTATCTGGCATAGTAACTGATAATGCTGCCAACATGTTGAAGGCATTCACCATGTTCTCACCATTGGATGCCCAGGACAGTAACAGAGATCAGGATGTGTCAGCTGACGTTGTTGATTTGGTCGATGTAAGTGAGAAGCTGGATTATTTGCCACCTGAACGGAGCCCCTGCTTTGCTCACCCTCTACAACTTGTTGTCTGTGATGCCCTGGAGCAGACTGGCCCTATAAAGGCAGTGATAGCAAAGGTTTCCAAACTCATATCATTTTGCCAGAAATCCACGAGGTCCTAGAAGGACATTTCAAACTGCAGACTGCAAATGCCACTAGGTGGAACAGCCAATTGAAGATGATGAGGTCCATCCTGTGAGTCCCTGCAGAAGTTCTGTCTGAGCTTCATGTCACATGTAAGTTAATACCTTATGAACTGAAACTCATAGGGGAACTATGTGAAATACTGGAGCCTTTTGAGGAAGCCACTGACAAGTGCCAGGGAGATCAGGTAGTCACTGCCAGTTATGTCATTGCATGTGTTTGGGGTCTATGTCATGCTGTGACACATATCAGGGAAACCTACAACAGCAAGTTTGTGGTAACCATGCAGTCTTCCCTTGAGAAATGCCTTGTCAAGTTTGAGGACATGGAGTGTTTCCAGACGGATGCCACTCTGGACCCACATTTCAAACTGGATTGGTGCATGGGTGAAGAGGTGAACAGTATCAGGGAACTTTTGACCAACAAGATCATCTCTCTGTCTCCAAAAGTAGATGCCATGGCAAGGGATTCAAAATCACCCCCACCAAAGAAATGCATAAAACCTTTTTCATACGTGACCACCCACTCCACACCAACCCCACCAAGCACAACTGCTTCTGACGAGCTCACTAATTACTTGAGCAAACCATGCCTATCAGAAGATGCTAATCCTCTAGCATACTGGAAGGAAAACCAGAACAAGTATCACATGGACAGTATTAGACATATGTAGAGAACATTGTCTTTTTCCCTCATATTACTTGGATGTACACACCTACATTTTAATGTATACAATAACTTGCACTACTAACACAACTTCACAAATCAGTATTTTTTTGTTATGAACAGTTATAATAAAACAATAAAGATGTACACATCAAATGAATGTGAGTTATTATGCTTAACTACACAATTCTAGTATTTCATGGACTGGAATTGGAATTGAATTGGAATTGATTAAATGTAATTGGAATTTGAATTGAGTTTTTATGGTGGAATGGAATTGGAATTGATCAGATTGAACTGAGGTTGAATTGGAATTGGAATTGAAAAATGGAATGGACCCCAACTCTGACATGTTTGCATATCTATTGAAATGAGTAGAATCCCCCAGAAGAAATGAAGTGCAAATACTCACAGATTCAATCCCATTCCTATAGCATCAGTAGCAACGAGAATCTTGCATGGGTCATCTGGGTCATTGAATTTCTTTGCTTGAGCCAATTTGGTACCTACAAAAAAATATATATAATAATAATTATATATACAGCTATGGCCTAAAGTTTTGCATCACCTAACATTTTAGGATTGAGACAGAATAATAATAATTTTTAAAAAATAAATAAATAATATTATATATGACGAAACTAAAATGGAACTTTTTGGCCTAAATGCAAAGTGTTATGTTTGGCACAAACCCAACACAGCGCATCACCCAAAGAACACCATCCCTACTGTGAAGCATGGTGGTGGCAGCATCATGTTATGGGGATGTTTCTCATCGGCAGGGACTGGGGCACTTGTCAGGATAGGAGGGAAAATGAATGGAGCAAAGTACAGAGAAGTCCTTGAGGAAAACCTGCTGTCCTCTGCAAGAAAGCTGTGACGGAAGTTCACCTTTCAGCATGACAACAACCCAAAGCACACAGCCAAAGCTACACTGGAGTGGCTAAGGAACAAAAAGGTAAATGTCCTTGATTGGCCCAGTCAGAGCCCTGACCTAAATCCAATAAAAAATTTGTGGCATGACTTGAAGATTGCTGTCCATCAACGCTCCCCAAGGAACTTGACAGAGCTTGAACAGTTTTGTAAAGAAGAATGGTCAAATATTGCCAAATCTAGGTGTGCAAAGTTGGTATCCCAACAGTATTAACTCAGGGGGGTGGAGACTTATCCAATTATGATCTTTCAGTTTTGTATTTTTAATATATAATCTTTCTCAATAAAAACTTTTTTCCCCTTAACAGTGTGGAGGATGGTGTGTATATAAGTGGAAAAAATCCTCATTTAAATGCATGAAACTCTGAGGCACTGACACAACAAAATGTGCAAAAAGTTCAAGGGGGTGTAGACTTTTCTATAGGCACTGTATATATATATATATATATATATATATATAAATTTCCCACAAACTGTAGCAGTACACCACTGGTATAGAATCCTCAAGGGGCTTTACACCCGGTTTTTATTCTGTACCTTAAATTACTATAAACAGATATATTGTACACTGTTATGTAACATACTAATCATGCATCATAACAAAATGTATTTAGTTTGTTTATTTTGCAACTTTTGTGGTGGTTTTGCAATGTAAAACATTGCACTAAAACAGAAAATATCAGTATAATTTGTATAGCCCTATAGTGAGTTTCTAATTATATACCTGTATACCACTTACTCTGAACAATACACATGCAATATACGGCACAATATACTGTAATTTGTTTCAACAACACTGCGATACAGTCAACCATACCCTGCACTATTTATCACAACAACAAGAAAACCGTGTTGTTTTGTATGACACGTTTAAACTTTTTTTTTTTTTTTTTTTTTTTTCCTCTGGTTGTGTGATTCCAGGTTAGCATCTTCAGGTTCTTCAACATTACAATTGGGACTTTTAAAATACTTTTAAATTTTCTTTGTAACATTTTTTAAAATGCAAACTGCCTGCTTCAAATTATTTTGGCTTGTGCGAGACACGTGTGTTTACCACGTGAGAGAGACAGAGAGAATGAATTGTAACCATTAAGTGCGTGCACCACAGCACCAATAGAAACTTCTGGTGGGTGAAAATCGCATATTTCTGCAGTGCTGTTGTGTGAACTGCGCAGATCTGTGCAGAACTTCAGAAACCTGCTCTACAAGAACGCTTTCATTAATTTCTGTACTGCCGTTAAAGCGACAGGGGTCATATTTGTTTTTCCTTGGCTGTAAAACAAATCCTCAATATTTTTGGGAGGTCATAAATGGCTGTTTTTTAGTCAGGAATAACGACGGTACATTAATCACTTGCATTTTCATTTATAGGCTCTAAACAACAAGGGGGCACTACAATACCACTTCTCCAAAGACTACTTCAATTAACACTGTTAATTTCCTTTACCAGGAGGTAGACTGCCATATATGACTGCACACTCCAAGCCCCTGGCCTCAATCTGCCTGCTGATGGAGTAAATGTCATTCTTATTGAAGCAGACAATGCAGTCTCCAGGGTGCAGGTTATTGAGGGACTCCACTGCATGGTCCAGCACAGACATGGGCGTCAGCCTCTTATAGTTTCTAATCTAATGAATAAAAAAAAAAAAATTGACACTTCAGTGTTTAACAAATGCATGCAAACCTAGTAAAACGTAGAGGGAATTGTAGCTAGCTAGCCTCCAAACTCTGTATACTGAATAACCTTGGGTTTTAATTGCTCAGCTGACACCTACCTCCACTTCCTCCCCTGTAGAGTACATGAGCTCTGTAACAAAGTCAATGGCAGCAGCTTCCCCACATACGTGAATCTCTTCAGCACACAACCCTGTTTCAATGGGAACACAGTACCATACATGGTTCATATTCAGTAGAAATACTTTACATAGTCCAGATTTTTCTTTTCAGAAAAAGACAACAATTTGTTTTTTCATGTGTAAACCTTTTTACTATCTCACAAATACGGTTCTTTGTCTGAATGCTTCAGCCAATAGGGAGATCTGTTCCCAACATACCTAAAAGCGCTCTTGTCCAAGCCCACCCTCTGGATAGATCTCTGATCATTTGGATTTCATCTATAACAGCAACTTCATCTGGGAAAACACATATTCATAGTAATACAAAAATCAAACTCATTATGCTACATCAATATGCTATATAACCTTCATATCTCATTTATTAGGACAACTCAGCACAACATATACAATACTATACACTGATCGGATCTTAATTTAAATAATATATATATATATATATTTTAATCTCTTTATTACCCTATAACGTGTTCTTGATTGCCATGTATTATTATTTATTACAGTTTCTGCTCGAGCCAGGTGGAATTTGTGCAATGAGGCCAGTATAAAAATGACCACTTGTGGTGTGCAATGGTAACATGTTTCCATTCCTTTAACAAACTGGCTGTAACTGGTGCACACTATTTTAAACTGGCCTTATACAAATTCCACCTTGCTCAGGCTTGCCCCAAAGGTAAAATATGCTGGTAACTTTATTAAAAATTCAAATATTACAATAAAACTTCATATGCAGTGCAGAATTATTTTCTGGTAATAATTTTGACCACAATAATAACCAGTAAGTTAAAAAAAAAAAAAAAAAAAAAAAAACTGTGTCTTTCACATATGCTATGCGATTACAGATCGGAAAGGTATGCCTTTCTTGGAAGCAAAACAATTTAGCAGACATTCACAAAACGCACCACAAAAACAAAAACTCTTGCATAAGCCAATGCAGAACACTCTTAAAAGATCTGAGAAAAGTGACTATTAGCCCTCAGTGTTTTTTTTCAGCAGATATTTAAACAGAGAGGGACACTGAGGTGAAAAAAAGATAGGACAAGTCTGGCTCATTAACAATGTGAAAACTGTAATGGAGTTCAGTCTCAAAGCAGCAGTTCAATGGCAGCCTTGTATTGGCTAGCTATTTGACTAAAATGGGGTCCATTCAATCTTGTAGGTTTTTTGACACAGCAGGGTATTTTCTGCTTTTCCTCTCCACCATATCCTGCAGATCTGTAGTGTGCTTGACAGGTCTCGAAGATTGCTGTTCAAAGGGGGACTTACATGGAGTGGTGACGCTGCACATTTCTATTGTACAAGCAACATGACTGGACTGCTTTCCTTCTGGGTTGACGAAGGTTCGCTCCTCTCCTGTCACCAGGTCACAAGGCACATTCTGAAACATGCACAAAGTAAGCGATCAGGATCGTTTAAAAGCACCATGAGCGAGGTCCAAGGTTTATAAATGCAGATTATACAAGTGCTTATAGAAGAAAGAAACGTTTCAACTAGTACTTTTCATTTCAGTTTTTTTTATTATACTATAGGAGTTCCCTGCAAATATGAAGTCAATATCTCTATATGAGGCTTTAGCAGTGTACCAATGGCAGCATTTTAAAAGTTCTTCACAAGCTTATTAATTAAGCAATGTCATTATCATTAGAAACCAAAAAGTCACATTGACCACAAAAGGACACACAGCATATGTCATGGGTCAAATTGAAGGGTATTGTTAGATTTTGCTTGACGAGTTTCCATTAATACTAAAAATATGAAGGCCTCTGAAATGGTTTGAGAGATCCTGTATGAGCAATAGACAATGGAAGTGTATTGTGTTCATCTAAACAGTGTCAGATCTAATACCCTGGATAGTGTGTTGTGTTCTTTTATAAAGATGCTTTATAATTTAATCTGTAAAGCCTCTTACAATTGTATGTATTTCTTTATAAGTAAAAAAATGTTAAGGAAACTTCACTCTGCAAATATTCAGGCACACAATGTACTTCCACTTTTAAAAAGGCAAAAACCCCTGAAAACCAAACTTTCCACATCTTATTAGCTTCAGTACCGTTTTCACTTCTCGTCTCATCATGGTGTTATCATACTTTAATTACAAATACAGTCGGCGCCGTTTTATCGGGACACCTCGGGAGAAGGAAAAATATCCTGAATAAGCGGCTGTCCCAATTAAACGAGAGACGACCTTAGTTACACGTTTTTGCTTCTTAATGAAAAGAAAAAGAATGAAATCAGATCACATTATGATTAAATGTTAAATACATAATTTATAAAACGAGTCAATGTTTTTTTTTTTATTATTATTATTCCTAAACATGAATCGCTGTTTATTTCTACATTAAATAAAAAAATAATGAAATCACACCTTATCACAAGGTGAGACACCTGCGATGTTGACATGCCAACTTTCTTTGCAACAGCAGCCTGAGAAACCACAGGAGACTCTTCCTTCTTCAAGAGTTCAACATGGTTTACACAATTTACATATGTCACAGGGTAATCACGTACTCACTGCACTGTGCTAAAACGACATGCCTAGCTCTGAAAAGCGATCTCCGTTCATCATTTGAAAATACTGTATCCCAATTAAACGATGTGACATCCCAATTAAACTACATAAATACCATTATTTATTTCTTAGCAGACGACCTTATCCAGGGCGACTTACAATTATTACAAGATATCACATTATTTTTACACACAAATACCCAGCTATACAGTTGGGTTTTTACTGGAGCAATCTAGGTAAAGTACCTTGCTCAAGGGTACAGCAGCAGTGTCCCCCCACCTGGGATTGAACCCACGACCCTCTGGTCAAGAGTCCCGAGCCCTAACCACTACTCCACACTACTGTTTCCCAGAGTTGTATCCCATTTAAGCAGCAATCCCGATTATCAGGATCCCGATTATCAGGATCTCGATTAGGCGGCGCCGACTGTACATGTTCTCTGAAAAGGAAGTCTCTGAAAAATCCACTCCAGCTTTCCAGACGCTTTCAGTGTCTCACTGATTTACTCTGTGTCATTCAACTGTTCCAGTTTCAATAAAAAGACACAATCCAGCTAAGTAAATTAGTAAAATGTTTCAGCTAGTGCCTTCTTCAGTACACTAGCCGAAGTACACTGAAGAAGGCACTCGCCGAAACATTTGTCTACTTGACTTTTACCAATAAATCTGATTCGTAGGTGCAGAATGATAAGGGAATGGTAAAGTTGATTAATGAGTATCAGAAAATAAATTCTGCCTGGCATGAAAGTGTAATGTATTAATGCTTGTTTCATACCATTTCTAAACTTCGATGTTAATCTAAATAGTGACTGATCAAAGAAGCAACTGATTTAATAGTGTTCATAAAAGCCTAGCAGAGCTAACTCACTTATGGGACATCTTTTCCTAATGGAATACATGCTTTAAGCTAAATAAGGGTAGCAAACAGATTAAACATCCTGAGTTAGAACACAAGCAGACATCTGTGGAATGACATACTGACAGCATTGTTACTCTTTTCAAAGATCTCATGTGCCAGCAGCTTCAGGGGACCACAATACACGCCGGACTTGGCTGTTAAATATCTTTGGATAGCGTGGTGCGTTTTCCCACTGTTTGTAGGACCGGCATGAAAAATGATCTTCCTCTGAATCGCTCTGGCTTCTGGATACCTACGGCAAACAAGAAACATCAAGTTATCCATTATTCAGTGTGGCTCATTCTAACATTCAATGAGCTGATTTTGCTCAGAACACCCCATACTTTTCTCACAGCTTCTGCACAAACCTACCAATTAGCTGGCACTCGCAGGTCACTGATTTTACGGAGGTCCTCCATGCAGTCCAGCATTGGGAAGATCTGCTTGGCATGTCTCATGAAATATGGGTAAAGGTCATCTACATGACCTGGGATGAAGACATGCATTAGAAAGCAGCAACATACTATAGTTTAAATGACCTACAGTGCCTTGCATAAGTATTCACCCCCCTTGGACTTTTCCACATTTTGTAGTGTTACAACCTGGAATTAAAATGGATTTAATTAGGATTTTTTGTCACTGATTTACACAAAATAGTCCATAATGTCGAAGTGGGGAAAAAATCTACATATTTTTCAAAATTATTTACAAATAAAAAACTGATTGCATAAGTATTCACCCCCTTTGCTGTGACACCCCTAAATAAGCTCTGATGCAACCAATTGCCTTCAGAAGTCACATAATTAGTTGAATGGAGTCCACCTGTGTGCAATTAAAGTGTCACATGATCTCAGATTAAATACACCTGTTTCTGGAAGGCCCTAGAGTTTGTTAGAGAGCATATCTAAACAAACAGCATCATGAAGACCAAGGAGCTATCAAAACAAGTCTGGGATAAAGTTCTGGAGAAGCACCAATCAGGGTTGGGTTATAAAAAAATATCCCAAACTTTGAACATCCCCCGGAGCACCGTTAAATCCATTAATAAAAAATGGAAAGAATATGGCACAACCGCGACTCTGCCTAGAGAAGGCCGTCCACCAAAACTCAGTAACCAGGTAAGGAGGGCATTAGTCAGAGAAGCAACCAAGAGGCTAGTGGTAACTCTGAAGGAGCTGGAGAGATCCACAGCTGAGATGGTAGAAACTGTCCATGGGACAACTATAACCCGGGCGCTCCACAAAGCTGGGCTTTATGGAAGAGTGGTGAGAAGAAAGCCATTGCTGGAAAAAACCCATATCAAATCCCGTTTGGATTTTGCCAAAAGGCATGTGGGAGACACAGCAAACATGTGGAAAAAGGTTCTCTGGTCGGATGAGACCAAAATTGAACTTTTTGGCCTTAGCGCAAAACGCTATGTGTGGCGCAAAGCCAACACTGCTCATCACCCTGAGAACACCATCCCCACGGTGAAGCATGGTGCTGGCAGCATCATGTTATGGGGATGCTTTTCATCGGCAGGGACTGGGAAACTGGTCAGAATTGAGGGCAAGATGGATGGAGCCAAATACAGGGAAATTCTAGAGGAAAACCTGTTTCAGTTTGCAAGAGACCTGGGACTGGGGCTGAGGTTCACCTTCCAGCAGCACAATGACCCTTAACACACAGCCAAAGCTACACTGGAGTGGTTTAAAAACAAGAACCTGAATGTCTTAGAATGGTCCAGTCAAAGCCCAGACCTCAATCCGATTGAGAATCTGTGGCAAGACTTGAAAATTGCTGTTCACCAACGGTCCCCATCCAACTTGACAGAGCTTGAGCAATTTTGCCAAGAAGAATGGGCAAAAATTGCAGGATCCAGACTTACCCAAAAAGACTCACAGCTGTAATTGCTGCCAAAGGTGCTTCTACCAAGTATTGACTCGGGGGTGAATACTTATGCAACCAACAAATGTCTTTTTTTTGTTTAATTAACTTTTGTGTCACAATAAAAAATATTTTGCACCTTCGAAGTGTTAAGTATGTTGTGTAAATCAAATGGTAAAAATCACAATTAAATCCATTTTAATTCCAAAATTTGGAAAAGTCCAAGGGGGGTGAATACTTATGCAAGGTACTGTATACTATACGTTTATATATATTTGATTCCGTACTGTATCAGATTTTTATACTGTTGTTAAGAGAGAATTGCAAGCTGTAAAACCTACAAACCTACAAAGCAAAGCACCTGGACTCAGAAATATAAGTCCTCTTATTTGGAAGGCCTCTGTCATTCACTTATTAGGAATGCTGGCTGGGTATTTCTAATGTAAAGCAACAAACTAAGGAATGTTCTTACCAACATAATATGGTATTTGTAGCAGGGCTGGGGATTGTGCTACAGTATATGTCAATATTATAAACATACATGGCTATAAATACTGTGTAGTGCAGGGGTGTCCAATCCCAGTGCTGGAGGGCCATTCCACTCCAGGTTTTCCAGGTAAAATTAGATCATTAACTCAGGGTCTGGATGGAGGTTCATTGGTTCCATTAAACAATTTATAATAGGGCTGGAACAAACACCAGGAGTGGAAGAGCCAACTTTAGCCACCCCTGGTGTAGTGCAATTATGTCACCACACTACTTTCAGCCTGAGAACTAATCAACTCAGATTGGGATAGTTGAGTAATCTTCAACATGAGGAATTCCCTGAAGCATAATGAGATTAATTATATATAGGGCAGCTGTGTGGAGTAGTGGTTAGGGCTCTGGACTCTTGACCGGAGGGTTGTGGGTTCAATCCCAGGTGGGGGTGGGGGACACTGCTGCTGTACCCTTGAGCAAGGTACTTTACCTAAATTGCTCCAGTAAAAACCCAATTGTATAAATGGGTAATTGTATGTAAAAATAATGTGTAAAAAATAATATAATTGTATGTAAATATAATGTGATATCTTGTAACAATTGTAAGTCGCCCTTGATAAGGACGTCTGCTAAATAAATAAAATAATAATAATAATAATAATAATAAAAGGGGATTGCCTTTGATGCTGAAATTCAATAACTGATTAATCTAAATTTGCACAGAAGGAATGGCTGAGTTGGCTTACCCTGGAGAAAATCTTGACTTTGTTGATTTTTTGTTTATGTAAATACACTTTATCAGTTTGGACATCTAAGTTTATTTTTTGTGCACCACACCAGGACTTTTTTTTTTCTTTACCACTTACCTGCGCCACAGCAGAAATCATTTAAAATGATATGCAAGTCAGCTCCAAGCGCATCTGATTCCAGAACATATTTTCTAAAGCTGATAAATGCTTGATGGAAGAGGCGAGCTGTAAAAGAAAAAGGTTTTCTTTAGACACAAAACATGCAGATACATGCACCTAAAGAATGTTCTTATTAAGTCCTATTCCAACTAGACACAGTGCAAAAAAAGTGTGAGATACTGTAGTGATGGACCGGCATTTTCATATATCCCCAGAATCCCAGTCTCTCAATTACTAAGTTATAATACCTTTGCTAAGTTTCATCAGAGTTGGGTAAGTGGATTCGCAAAAATATTTTGAAGAAAAAAAAAAAGTTCAAAATGTTAAAATGTTTGCTCATTATTAAGCTGCATCCACACTGGATGTGAGCGACGCGAGGTCACCGAATGTCAATCCCCACCAAACGCGACTTGTAAACGATACAAAATAAATGACCCCGCCCATGCATTCCTATTGGACATACTAGAGACGGGCTGTCCCATTACAAAACAGGGCTTGTTTTGATAAAAGG
The DNA here is from genome assembly GCA_036884735.1 of Huso huso. Lineage (NCBI taxonomy): Eukaryota > Metazoa > Chordata > Actinopteri > Acipenseriformes > Acipenseridae > Huso > Huso huso. The sequence goes on along the minus strand of CM072668.1, from coordinate 21,377,592 downwards.
TTACCACCCTGACCTCCAGCAACTCTGTTGTAAAATAAAGGTTGAACTTGTAAAATCTATAGATCAGAGTTATTGAACATCCCTACTAATATATGTTATCATATATTAGTAGAAATTGTACAGTTGTACTCTTGGTATTTTTTTTTTTTTCCTTGATACCAGTAGTAGTCAATCTGAAGCCTGGTACATCTCCAGCTGTCAGCAGACAGTCGGACGATAGTAGTATAGTTGAACTGATATTTTCAAGAAAATTATTTTATTGTTATACATTTATATATACAACTTACTGCAATCTCAATTGTGTTTCTTTACAAATTCCTTCATTGATCCTTTTAATTAACTTTTTTAAATATTTTAAAGTGCAACATTATTATTATTATTAGTAGTAGTAGTAGTAGTAGTAGTAGTAGTATATTGTTAAGCATACATAATCACTATCTTTTATATTATTATTATTATTATTATTATTATTATTATTATTATTATCATTATCCATGTTATTATGCGCAAGTCACCATTTACCTTGTATTACTACCGTTGCCGTTCTGCAAATCTATTTTTCTTTATCGTAAACGCTACTGAAGACTGTGACGCATCAGATCATGGGTGAGTGTTTGAGCCGTCTCTGACTTCATTTACTTATGAATAATTATACACAGAACAAGGTCGTGTGCCATGGCAAGACGCAAGACTTTTATTTAGTTTTTCCTTTTAAAGCAGTCTGGTGAACAGATATGGCTCATAATCTTCAAAACTATGAGCTTGGTAATGTTGGGATGTATAGGATGCATAGAATACTAACATATTGTTGGCTTTGTTTTACAACATACAGAATAGTAGGACCTCGATAATATTTGTGTTTGTTTGGTGAATCTCCACAAAACTTCACTTTATGCATATTAAAGACATTCTTCTTATCACAGATTTGTGCCACAGAACAATTTAGTGAACAAAATGTTATTTATCATAAAAGCAAATAAAAAAAAAAGCCATAGCTTAAAATTAGGTCACATGTTCAAGTTGTGTGAATGCGGGACTTTTTTTGTGTCATTTTTAAAAGCCAGCAAAAGTGCACATTTTTCATTTAAATGCTGAATATATAGACTGCATGTACGGTCCGGTTTATTTTTGCTTATTAATAAACCTATTTTTATGCAACTTGAATAAATCGGAAAGAAAATGTCTCAGTGCTGCTAAATGCACCATCTGCAAGCCACGACTGGTACTACACAAAATGATTAACTTGTTTTCAGACTTGTTTTGAGGTGTGTGTTTGACGTGTGTCAAGGGTGATAACCTTGCTTCTGATTGGTCAGTTTCATTCCAGTTGCGCGACGAAAAAAAAAACAGAAACAGGTTCTATTTTAGCGACGCAAAATTTTCTCAAAGCGACGTCGCTCGCTGCTGGTGTGGATACTCAATTTGACTGCAGTGACTTCTAAATTATTCGCTCGCTTCCAGTGTGGATGCGGCTTTAAACTTTTCAGATTTTGGTTACCCATTGTCAAAAATTACATGACATTTTCTCTGTTGCTGGTTTCCTATTTTCTGTGAGCTGTTTCAAACTAAGTATATATAGACAGGGAGTACATCAGTGAGAAAGTGCACAAACTACTGGTTATTTCGATTGCACTACTATGCAGATTAATGCATTTAATCTCAACTGGTAAGTAATGGATGGCTCTGTTGTTGACTACTGAATTTCCACACGGGAGATGCTGTGAATAGGCTAAATGCAGAACCCACTGGGTTTACCCAACTCAGACCCTATTGCTTCAAAATATATTGGTATGCCTTAGCAGGTGGAGTAGTGGTTAGGGCTCGGGACTCTTGACCGGAGGGTCGTGGGTTCAATCCCAGGTGGGAGACACTTTTGCTGTACCCTTGAGCAAGGTACTTTACCTAGATTGCTCCAGTAAAAGCCCAACTGTATAAATGGGTAATTGTACGTAAAAATAATGTGATATCTTGTAACAATTGTAAGTCGCCCTGGATAAGGACGTCTGCTAAGAAATAAAATAATAATAGATCATTGTCTTCTGATCAAGCACCAGACCAATAGCTCCAATTATTATTACAAGACTTGAAACCAAATTTACAAAAAGTAATAGAAGTTTGAGAAAACTGTCAAAACCCTTCATATCCTGCCAGAACACCCTGAAACTAGTTCACAAGACGTGACCAGTAAACTGCTTCAGCCCCAGCTTTGTGGATTAGGGGATAAAGTGTCTGTCTTCAGATGAGAGGTTTAGGGTTATATTATATGATCTGCAACACTTTATTTTAAAACAGGTAATCGTTTTGCAGCTACAAGTTTACTTCATTTTCTTACCATCTAAACCATTCTCTGCAGCCAGTCTCTGCATTTCCTTCCTTTTGTAGAATCTGTTTAAAACCTTAAGCACTTCACCTGTATAAAAAAGGGACACACCAGACATACTACTGCATCAATAATACTGCACCCAAAAGACATGCAATTTGTACATTAACTGTACATTATGAAAAAAATATACAAAAACTACAGTGACCCACAATCCAATCATGTTTAGGCTAAATGCTAAAATGTGATTATTTGAAGACTGATCACTATTGTAAAGGAAACAATACCTTCAGTCGTAGACAACTACAGGCCATTCCCATAATAATAATAATAATAATAATAATAATAATAATAATACTATAGTGTTGTGTACTCAAATCTCAACGCCTTACTTTTATCTAGCTTCTGGGTGAGCTCTGCTCCGATCGATCCTTCTCCGTTGTGGGTATCTTTTACGTGCAGTGGTACAAAGAGAGAAGTATTTGGAGGTTTGGAGGCGCTGGTTGAAAATGCATTTCGGCAGGAGATGTAGCCAGAAGCGCCGGTCTCGCCAGTATAGTGTCGCTGTACAGCCAGAGCCCCTACGCTGCCTTTACCGAGCACAGTAGCGGTGCTGCGGAGACAGCTTGCCCGGTACGGAGCCCGACACAGCAGAAACAGGTATCGTTTTAAAGACATAGCTTATGAAATAAATGATCGACAGCTCAGGTGTATCTATTCTGTCGGATATTTTATCGATGTATGGGTTTGTTTCGATAATATACATGATACATTTTGTTCAATAAACTTTTAGCCACATTCTAACTGCAAAGGACGGTCAACACAAGTTTCACTGACAACGTGGAAAAGGACCCCATATGCTCCAAGGCGCTCTGAACAATTGCCTTAAAATTGTTAGAATGTATTTTTAAAAAGTATAACAAGACAAATTACTGTGTCATGTTTACATTGTATTTTAAGTCCCATGTGGTATTATTCATGGAAAATCCTGTGCTTTTTTTTTTTTTTTTTTTGATAATAGTACGAGTTGACTCAATCATTCTGGAAAAAAAGGACCCAAGGAGTAGATGTTTTTACTTGTCAATTTCTTTCTGGTGTTGAGATACCCCTGAATTATTATTATTATTATTATTATTATTATTATTATTATTATTATTTGTTTATTTAGCAGACACCTTTAAATCCATGGCGATTTATAGAGACTAGTGTGGGTGAACTATGCCTCAGCTGTGACATGGCCGTAACTAGCTAGGACACCGAGGTCGTATCCTCGGTTGTTTTTTTTTTTTTGGGGTTTTTTTTACATCATAAATGCTGATGCTTATGTAAAAATTCTGCTAAAGTACAAAATACACCTTAATTTTCTCTGTTGGTTTGCCGTGTAACATAGATTTGGAGATTGAATATTAAATACCAAGCAGTCATTTATACTGCCAGCTACCTTAAAAAAGTTTGACCTCGGTAGAATTTAATCTCTGGTTTTTAATCTCTGGTTTTATTTATATATATATATATATATATATATATATATATATATATATATATATATACACTACCGGTCAAAAGTTTTAGAACACCCCCATTTTTCCAGTTTTTTTTATTGAAATTTAAGCAGTCCAGTGAATAACCTGAAATGGTACAAAGGTAAGCGGTAAACTGCCAGAGGTTAAAAAAACGGTAACGCTGGCCGCACCATACCATTGGGTGCGGAATGAGCCGTCCTGCTGTGGTGACGTCTGCAAGGGGCCACAGAAATGTAGTACCCACTGAGTTACTGGCCGGGTGCTACAGATGGCGCATGAGGGCAACTTGGGAGTTGTAAAGATGAAGCAGCGATGCAGAGATCTGGTATGGTGGCCTGGCATTGACAAAGCAATCAAGCTCCTCGTCAAGGACTGCACAGCATGCCTTATCAGTGGGAAGTCCAGACAGCCACCTACAGCCCTGTTACAGCCAGTGCCCTGGCCGCAGTCACCTTGGGAACACTTGCAGATAGATGTTTGTGGGAACTTCACAGCATGCCCTCTCATCAGCGGTTCCTGATGGCCAGAAGTATATCCAGTTGCCTCAGTTACCACACAAGTGATACTGCAAATCCTGGACATTTGCTCTCTGGGGTTTGCTCCTTGTTATCACTACTGACAAAGGGCCCCAATTTATTTCAGCATATATCTGAAGAATAAGGACATCAAACACATCCAGACTGCAGTTTACAATCCCCAAACGAACGGAGGAGTTGAGAGATTTAACCAGTCCTTGAAAAATGGCATCCGCGCCCACCTAGCACAAGGCTATAAGTTCGACACAGCTATGCTGAAGACACTCCTACACTACAGAGCCACTAAACATACCGCCACAGGGACGTCTCCTGCATTTCTTATGTTGGGCCATGAGCTACAGTTGTCACTAGATCGGCTTTGCCCTCCCAGTTCACTTCCTGCACCTCCTCTGACCAGAGCTACAGTGACAAAATGTCAATTGGCAATGAAAGAAAGGTTTGAAAAAGTGCACAGAGTGAAACCTCCACTGCTACAGGAACTGGACTGGGTTAGAATAAGGAAGCCTCGCCGCACCAACAAACTGCAACCCCGGTGGTCTTCACCAATGTGCATCACCACACGCTTGAGTCCAGCCACTTTTCAACTCCATGATGGGTCTAGTTGGCATGCTAACAGGCTGAGGAAGGTCAGCCCTCCTTCTGCTTCTGAGGAGGGACCAGCCCTAACTTTCAATAGTTTTCCTACCAGTGACCATAACGGAAAAGAACCACATGAGCGGCGTTTCCCTCTCCATCCAGCCCCCACATACAGCGTACGAGTAGGCTGCGCCACAGACCTACCCGTTATCAGGACTTTGACACTTCCTTTCATACTTGAACTGGGGAAGGGGAGGAAATGTTATGTGTGTTGATGTTTAGTACTGACTGCATTCTAGCCAGCCACTGTTTAATCTGTTTTGGTTTCACAGCAGTTGCTGTTGAATTACTGCTTTACGGCTATCGTACTGCATTTTGTACTACATGTTTTAACACTGAGTCTAACTGCCGGAAATTGAGTGAATGTTCAAGAGTCAGAGCGAGCAGTGGTATTTAAGAGAACTGATCGTTTAACATTTCATTTTAGGATGGAAAGCCTCCAATGGAGCCCAATTAATATTTTATGGCAGAAGAGGAAAAAATAAACACAACAAGATGAACTAAACTGTATGAATGCATGCTATAAACAGCAATAATATCTATACTGTATATTATGGAGTGTTTTATGGTACCTGGCATGTATAATGTGATTGCAATTAAGCCACACAGCTGTAACTAGCATGTAACCATTATTGTCGGCTCCTTTTCACCACTCTGTTCCCTTCAACTTTTACAGTTTGAAACCTCATCCTGATTTCTTTGGAATCGGGAAGTACTCGAAAGCAGTAGTCAACTAGGATTCTACCTGACATTATATGTGCTAGTAGATTGGGACAGGGAGAACAATGATTCAAATTCAATTGGGGCAACATAACTCAGAACCATTTACAAATTATTGCAAACGTCTTAAAATGACAATGTGAAAATATAATAATTTGAAGCAACCCTTTAAAACTGTTTAGTTCAAAGATGTTGTAAATGGTGTGTTCATAGAGCAGATTCATTTTGATAGCTTGGTGCACATCTGAACAAGCTAGTGCTAGAATGGTCTCATTCTCACTTTTATAAATCTAACATGACTGTAAATTCGGGATGTTTGTCACATACTTCACTTACACGTAATACCGTCATGACACAATAAAAAACATGCCAAGCTAATGTCCTTTTCCATGGACGTTACAAGTCTGCATATCCTACAAGGTGACACAGTAACTGAGTACACTACAATGTGACACCAGGGGTTCACAACACACTTTTCTGTTTAAATCGGACTGTTTTACTATGTTGAAACCAAAGTTAATGCTATCAGTATTTGTTTTGTTTTACCCACTATATTTTATTTATTTCAGGTTGTTATTTTTTATTTTTTTTGCATAAGGTTTAAGTTACAAGCACATTCACAGATCTGTAAATATTTTTAAACTGCTGCTGTTCTCTCTTTTCTTAGTAGATATGAGAAGGCTTACACTTATACTTTGTACTATCTGGCACAAGTCTACAAGAACTAAGAGAATTATAAGGCTGGTCTCTATTGCCATACCACTCTTCAGAGGCAGTTGGAGTTCAGTAACTTTGCCCCACTGGAGTGGGCTGTCAATGTGGCCACACTTTCACAATACTACATAACGAAGGTAACTCTTGGGTATTGCCTATTGTATTCTCAATAATGTAATTAGTAAATCTCTGTTTGCAGGTCTTCCTTTCACCTCAACATGCTTTTGAACACATTCCACATTCTACATAATTTTAAGATTATTTAGCTGGAAATAAAGCAAATTCGGTACTGCCTTACAAAATGATTACTCCAATAGATTGTCTGCTAACATGCAAATATAACATAACCATTTACCATAGGAATAGCTACAGCACGTTCATATTTGTCTTTTGCTATCTGTTATGATGAAACTACCCTTACATTGTTCGTTCTTGTGTATTTTCCCAATCAAGTCTTGCTACATGGAATGGTGACACTGCTTGGGCACTGTGAATGTTGTTGCTGATCTAGCTGGGGAGGTCTCTTTTGAGGCAGCTGTGAAACAGAGTAAGTTAGTGTCGCAGGGAGGAGGGACCCTGCACAGAGGACACGTCCCACAGGCTAATGGCCCAGTACAGGTGGAAATACACACTTTATATTGTGCGTGTGATTTGGCAAATACAAGTTTAATTTCCTACAAGATGAGTCAATCAACATTCCAGAGTGCGTTCTACAGAGACCAGCTGTTCATTTTCAATTGCCTGGTTGTCTGTATAAAAGGGGAGGCTGATTACCAGAAAAGAGATAGAGAAAGGAACAGAGCTTTGTAAGATGATTTAGGATTAAAAGGAAAACCTGTCTTTGAAAAGTACAACACGCTCTGTTTTGCCTGACTCAGGCCATTTGCTTTAAGTATTTCTTTTTGTTTGTGAAGAATAAAGACGTGCAAACCTGCATTAAAATATATTTGCTTGAACAGTTTCCTTACCACTTGTCACAGTTTATATGGATGGCTGTCTTAAAAACAAGCAATCAAATTGTGACCTTGTTTGCTTGCTAGCTGGCTCATGTCTCTTCATCCCCACAAGGGAAGGGAATGTTTTTGTAACCCTGTGGCTGCTTTGTTTCAGGTGAGGCAGAAAGTGAGAAGCGGGAAAAGCTTTGCTAGAGGAAAGCTGAAATTGCAAGGTGCTGGATCAAATATTGTCTGAATCTTATTGACAATGCCAAAAAGATGTTGTTTTCATTCAGAATGTGTCTTGTACCATTCGTCATACTATGATCGTTGCAATCCACTCTCCTGTCCATACTCCTATGTAGCCATCAGCTAACGGGGCCCAAATAGATCATTTAAGCACATTCCTCTCATGTGCAAGTTGTCTGCTTCCTTCAGGATAACATGCTGGATGCAGACTGGCCGGCAGAGATGAAGGTGTGGAGGAGACCGGAGGAAGAGGAGAAAGAAGGGCAGGAAGACGGTCGTCCTGTTTGGGTCCAGCGACACAAACAGGACTCTGGCCTTCTTTGAAGACGACGACGAGAGGTGTTGCAAAATGCACAAATGCTGCATCGATATACTGGAGCACACCTTCAAAGATCTGAACCTTCAGTACAGTGCTCCCTCGCTATAACACAGGTCTCGGGGGACACACAATATGAGCCTTATAACCAAAGAGCATTATAAACGGGAGGGGGTGGGGGTTCCGCGGGACACATAACAACACACATCTGACTAAAATACAAAATAAAATTACTCCCTCTCTATAATACACATATAGTGAAGCAAAAATGTAACTTTTCATGAATTAACCATGCATAAAGCACCATGTAATTAAAGCTATATTTAAAAAGTAACATTCCCACTCGTGGATCATTTTAATTAGCAATTTTTAAACTATAAATAGCCTGGCTAAATGGCTGTCGAGAGTTTAGTTCGAAGCAACAGACAAGCAAACCAAGTGCGAGAAGAAGAGCGGGTCGGGAGAGGGGAAGAGGGAATGGGCTCGCCCCAGGTTCGGCTGCCGGAGCGGGGCTGAAGCGAAACTGAAGCGTCTCGTCTCCCGGAGAAAGCCGCAGCTCCTCTTGCGTCAAAAAAGTAAATACATTAGGAACGGTAACCACGTAATAGGCCTAATATTTATTTAGTTATAAAACGAATGCTGAATAAGATGTCTGTGTTATAAAGCGCCAGTGCAGCTTTTCTTTAGTTCAGATACTGTATTAAAAGGGAGAGACAGAAACGGAAGTTATACTGAGAAGTTGTTTACAGTTTGAACAACACCGGTACTGTATTTACTGTAGAAATATTGCATGAATCACTTGTATAGGGAATTGGGGGAGCGTTATATCCGAGGCGCCTTATAGCAAGGGAGCACCGTATTACCTTCTGATCTCAAGGAAGCTGCAGTTTGAGTTGGCGAATATCTATTATGAGATGATTGGTCTGAAGATAGCAGTGGCTGACAAGCAGGAACTGGGGGCTCATGCCATCAGAAAGATGAACCACCTTACCATGTCCTCTGTCAAGTACAACCAACTGTTTCTTGATTCTCTCAAGAGCCGCGACAAATTCCCTGACAAGTCAGAGGGGATGTCTTTCAGCCTGCTGTCTTCGCCAAATTCTGTATTGCTCACCTTTACACACTACTAAAGAACACCAGTCAAGCCCTGGAGTATTGTCACTTTGTGGTGGATTACTGCACTCAAAATCCAGATGTCAAAAAGGCTGTGGAAACAGAACTGGAGCGGAGCAAATCTCTAGCTAGCTTTCTTCCACTAAACCTGAAGTTAATTAGAGGAAAACTGACCTCTGTCAACTAATCGGCCACCTTGACCTGCAAAAGAACCGTTCAGAATTGCACTGGCAATTCTCTCCTGTCTTATTCGTCAGATGTGCTAATTATTTCTTGGAAGCAAGCAGTTTATTTGCATACAAATTTGTGTTTATTCTCTTGCTATTTATTATCGTAACTTCCTGGCCCGTAGTTAAAAGTATGTATTAAGTAAAAAAGCTATATTGGAAAGCATTAATAACATCTATAAATGTAGCTGGATGTGTACTCTGATTGTTCTACTATTTCTATATAACCTAGCGTCAAAGTTGAAGCATGTTGAAGCACATGTACAGGTCGGATTATAAATCGGGTCTACTGAGAACACCAGTGGAGATTGCAATCAAACTAAAATAAAAGTAAAAGCCACAAATTAGGAAAGTAAGTAGTAATGTGCTGCACAGCATACACACGGAGTCCTTCTGCATTATGTTGGGTCATAAAACGGGGGGAGGTGTTGGTGGACAACTTGTTTGCCCATCTGTGGATTTGATGCCCCCCCCTCAATTTCTAAAGTGTCATGGTATGCTGCATATTCTACAATAGGAGGGTTGTCATCCTATTCATTTCAATGGGCTATGTGATGTCCAAGCAGTGGCTATCTCAGGACACAGCCACGCCTCCCCTGCATTCAACACACCCTGTCGTGTTATAATGCTTGACTGTGCAGTATACTTTTCAAGATGCTGGATTTTACGTCAATCGCTCTCTCACACTTTTTAGCTAGTGTATCTGAAGGTATACTGTTAAAATGTTTTTAATCCACTTTGTTGATTTAAAGCCATTTGTTAGAGTGCTCTTAACATCGATATTCATTATTATTTTTATTTTTGTGCTCGTGGAAGGTGAAACTTTTACACATTCATTTTAGTTTATAATCATTTAGCCATTCACTACACGGTTCAACAAATCAAGGTGAGATTAGTCACTAATGGAATTCAGTTCATTATTCTGCTTTTTGCTTTATTTTAGTCCATTCTGTATCACTTACAAAATGAGTACTGCTAAGCAATGTAAGTGTTGAATTCCAGGTTCTTAACATTAAGCCCCTGTTGTGCTTTGTGAATGTGGCTTGCTCAAACGGTATAGTTTAGTTTATTGCAGTTAGGAAGCCCTAGTTGCAGCGGATGACTGCGTTGGAATCAAAGAGGTGGAAGGCTATGTTTCAGTGGTAATCTTTAACCGTTAATGAGCAACTTTATATTTGTAAAGCTTCCCAAGCTGAATGCAAGTTCTAATTGAACAAAAAGAGCTCAATTATATGAAATCTACTTGTATTTTGTTATTGAGCATGGATGTCACTAAATACATAGAGAATAACGATTCCCTTTCAATTCGATGATGACCAACAACCAATACTTTTGGGATATGCCTGCCACAGGTCAGGTATTTACTGAGCATTTTATGTCAGAGTTACCGATAGGCCCCTCCGGGGAGTGATGTCATCGAACCTGTCTACCGAGGGATTAAGCAGTCACTCCGCGGAGCTCACTTTCTCTTTTGCTTCTCACTCAGGTAGGTAAAGGTACAGTAGGTATAACTAACCTGTCCAGTTGCTGTGATTGAGTTTGTGTGAAAGAGCTTTTACAACAAGTTTTTGTAATTTGTATTACTGGAAGTCAGCTTGCCACTTCCCTGGAATCAGAAACTCAGCTTCTGTGAACTGATCTATAAACGCAGCTCAACTGTGCTGCGTTTAATCTGTTTCTTTTCAGCAGCCTACATCAGGGTGTTGAACTACGTGGATGACTGGTTGATCTGTCGCAGGAAGGAGCAGTGGCCCACACGGCAATCGGGACAGAGCATCTGTCGAGGCTGGGTCTCACCCTCAATGATGCCAAAAGCCAATTAATACCGGTGCAAAGTACGGTTTACCTGGGTCTCCGGCTGGAGTCCCTCACAATGCATGCCTACCTGTCAGATGACAGAGTGACTGCCATTCACAACTGTCTAGCCCTGTTTCAGCAGGGATCGATAGTACAACTGGTGTTGTGTCAGAAGTTACTGGGTCTGATGGCCGCAGCTTTATCAGCCCTCCAGTTGGGATTACTCCATATGCGCCCGTTCCAAACGTGACAGACACCGTCGACTGACTGTGTCTCGCGTATGCTGGGAAGCCCTGCGCTAGTGGAGGCTAGCCTCTCACCTGTGCGAAGGTGTAAGGATGGGAGTGATCCACAACCGTTAGGTGGTGACGACAGACGCATCCAACTCGTGTTGCGGTGCGGTCTGGCAGGCAGAGGAGACCGTGGGTCCTGGTCATGTTGCTGGACATCCCTGTACATAAATGTGCTGGAACTGCGAGCGGTTCACTTCGCTCTCCAGCATTTCCTTCCAGTGCTCCAGAGGAGATATGTCCTTGTCCGCATGGACAACATGTCTGTAGTAGAGAGGACTTCAGTCTCCGAGGTTGCACCACATAGGCTTTCGCCTATTGACCTGGGCAAAAAGGAACCTGTTATCCCTCTGGGCTGTTCATCTCCCTGGAGTGGTGAATTGAGCGGTGGACCTCCTCTCGAGGGAGGATCCTGACCTGTCAGAATGGCGACTCCACCCTCAGGTGGTGGAGCGCATTTGGGAATGTTTCAAGAGGGCATGAGTCGATCCATTTGCCACGGCAGAAACGACTCACTGTCCCCTGTGATTCTCCCTCCACCGCTGCGGTGGTCCACTAGGCGTCAATGCCCTAGCCTATGAGTGGCCCAGGACACTCTTGTATGCATTCCCGCTGAAACCGTTGTTCCCGGTCTTCCTAGAGAATGTCCGGAGAGAAGAGGTGACAGTTGTCACTTGAGGCCTCCAGATGGCCCAGGAGAATCTGGTTTTGCTGCAAGGCCAGCCCTGGGAAGATCCTGCTGCGCATGGATATCAGTCAGATGAGAGGCACCCTCTGGCACTCAGAACCGGTTAGACTTCAACTGTGGGTCTGGCCCCTGAACGGGACCGTCTGTCCACCTTAGGGCACTCAGACGCAAGGCCTCCTCCATTGTTAATACAATTCCTATCAATATATGGTTCAAACTTTAAAGTCCAAAATGCCATCTGTGTTTTTTAAGTGATCTAAAACCCCAGATTCCAGACATTCTTTGAAGATAACACCTTTGAAAAGATGCCAGGCTTAAGTGGATTATAAATTGAGAGAACTACTGAACAAAAGATCCCCTACTGTGTGGTCAGCCAGATATGACTTTGTTAAGAACATTTAGATCGTTATCAGAATCGACTACTGAGCTTCAAACAAAACGTTTCACACTTATGAAATAGAAATCCTAGCGTGTAGACATCGTGACGAAGAATGGGAATTCCATAAGAGATCTGGTCAAAAATAGAGTAATACTGCCATCTAGTGGACGATGGAGATGGTTCAGTTTAGAATTAAATTAACATTGTGTTTAATCGTAAAATATTTTAACTTTTATTAAAAAAAAAAACAGTATTCTTGTGAACTCGTAAATGTACAAACATTTAAATTGGACGAAAGCCTTATTTAAATGGTTCAATTTTAATTAATTAAATTAACATTGTTGATTTGCAATGTTAAATCACTTCAGGAGAATAAAATATTTTAAAATTTAACTTAAAAAAAAAAAAACTTCATGCATTTTCAGTTTTCTTTTTTGTTGATATGAATATCTTTCTGATGAATTTATGATGTCAAACATTTAAAACACACCTGCTCAAATCCTATACAAATTCAAATACAGGACATGAAAGATATCTCTCTTGCTATAACTCTCCCTGGATCATCACAAAACATAAATAATTTATCATTCCTATTCCTGATTCCTTGATTTTCCTGTGCTGGAAAACTCTAAAAGACTGCTTAATTAATTCTTCGCTAAGAAAATTTCCTGCTACAAGTGAACTTCAGACTTAAATTTGGATTATAAAGAAACTTGTCTTTAATCAAGTGGACTCAATGCACTGCAAGAAATCGCTTATTGCTTAACAACTACAAGATTCTCTCAGGAGAATAAAACACATGTTATTTCCATTAAATAAAAAACTTCATGAATTTGAACTTCTCGCCAAGATAAGCAAACTAAGTTATTTTGACCAAGTGTTTCTCCATCCATTTTTTTCCTTCCATATGATGATGTAGACATTTTGTCTGGTGTTAATTTACTGGCTCCATCAGCTTTTTGCCTCCTGGCGCATCAGTTGATATGGCTATCAACCACAGTTCCCCAGCGCATGATGAAACCGTCTTTGAGCTAAGATGTTTTCAAAGTTCCATCCTCAGTGTTTCAATAACTAGCCCACACACCTCAAGAGGGCTATGATTCTGGCAAACCCCCTCCGTCCCCATACAAATTCAAATCCCCAGGACATTTCCGAACCACAGCCATTGCTCTCCTCTCTGCTGCTTCATAACTTCTTCCTGTGATCTCATCAAAACATCAAATCAAAACCCATCCAAAACATTCCATCCTCGCTGTTCCGCTTCAGTGGCTATTCATACCGCAGTTTCCTCCTTCGTGTTTTCCTCCCATGGCACTGAACTCAAAAGATCCAGACCACAAGACAATGTTTGAAGGTTAGTGGTGGCAATCTCAGGTGGAAAAAATAATATTCCAACATCTGCCAGCATTTTCCAGTCTCTAAGTGAACTTGTCCTGGGCAAGATTGGTTTTAACACCTTTTCTTTTGCTCTTTGTTTTTGGTGTATTATAAAACAGGTGACAACTTATTGGTCATATTACTTTAATCTAAGGCCAAACATGGACTCAATGCAACCTGCAAAGAAACATCCTGTCAAAATTGCCTTAATGTTTGATGAACAAAAACAAGGGATCCTCTCCCTACAGAGGTTTAGGTTCTGTGGTGATGGGAGAACATCATATGTTGACCTGATGAGGAAACTGATCCTGCTCTGTTCCATTGACCATAGGTCTTGCCAGCCAATCTTGCGTTGTTCCACACATCCCATCTCATCCATTCTCCCTGCTTGGCCTAAATATATACACCATTCTTTTTTTGCACCTAAATTCGTTTGAGCTGGTGCCTTGTGCCAAAGGAGCTGAACTAAACAAGACCCCTATTTTGCCCCAATATCACCAATATTAAACATTTGCCGCCCACTTTCTTCCAAACACAGGTGCTGCCTCCCTGATTTATATATATCATTCATAAATTCTTAAATAACACTATTTGCAATGTAAAACATGTTAAATGCTTGATGTAACTTGCTTAAATAACTTTAGAACGTGTCGATACCATTCTTAAATGTATTTATCTTATTTTAAGACATTTCGTGATAAAATATGCTGTGCAAATTACTTATTATTATTATTATTATTATTATTATTATTTTTTTCTTAGCAGACGCCCTTATCCAGGACGACTTACAATTGTTACAAGATATCACATTATTTTTACATACAATTACCTTATAAGATTTCTATAATCTATAGGATTTTAACTAAGTAGAACTTGTTGAGTATTTATCAGAAAAAAACGATTGGTACTTTGAATTATTATGATACAGTAGTTTTCATTAAGACCTTTTGATACCTTTTCTTAAGAAGAACATTAGAAAGTTTACAAACGAGAGGGGGCCATTCAGCCCATCTTGCTTGTTTGGTTGTTAGTAGCTTATTGATCCCAGAATCTCATCAAGCAGCTTCTTGAAGGATCCCAGGGTGTCAGCTTCAACAACATTACTGAGGAGTTGGTTCCAGACCCTCACAATTCTCTGTGTAAAAAAGTGCCTCCTATTTTCTGTTCTGAATGCCCCTTTATCTAATCTCCATTTGTGACCCCTGGTCCTTGTTTCTTTTTTCAGGTCAAAAAAAGTTCCCCTGGGTCGACATTGTCTATACCTTTTAGGATTTTGAATGCTTGAATCAGATCACCGCGTAGTCGTCTTTGTTCAAGACTGAATAGATTAAATTCTTTTAGCCTGTCTGCATACGACATGCCTTTTAAACCTGGGATAATTCTGGTTGCTTTGTTTGCACTCTTTCTAGAGCAGCAATATCCTTTTAATTTATTTATTTATTTCTTAGCAGACGCCCTTATCCAGGTTTTTTGTAACGAGGTGACCAGAACTGAACACAATATTCTAGGTGAGGTCTTACTAATGGATTGTAAAGTTTTAACATTACTTCCCTTGATTTAAATTCAACACTTCTCACAATATATCCGAGCATCTTGTTGGCCTCTTAATCTGGTATAACTTTGTTATGTGAATACATGGTTAAATGAAACTTGATACTGTGAAGATTGTTTTAACTATCACTTTTTTTTGTAAACAATTTTATAACTATTTACATTTATTAAAAATTAAAGAGTTTTTTTTAATTCTGTCCCGTTTTATTTTGTTTGTGAAGGCACTGGTCAAGAACTTTGAATGAACACTGAATTTATAACTGAAAGCATACTTTTATTAAGAACTTTGAAATATATCCGGAAAGTATAAATAAAATATAGTTTTAGCATTTATGTTAAGAACATTTTGAATGTAGTTAATGTATGTGGCGGAGTGTCCCGCCCCTATATATTTATTTATTATTATTTGTATTTTTGTTTGCGGCGCAGTTCAAAGCGCCGCGTCTTTTGTTATTGTTTTTGTATATTTTAAAAACCTTGTGAGGATGCGTGGCTGATCAGCTACTGATTATTTAACTAGCTGACAGTCACGCATCCTTACTAAACGCGTGCAGACTGTGGCCGAGGGGTAATAAGATAATTAACAGCTAGTTAACCCCTCGGCCAGAGTATAAGAACCTGCAGCTGTCCGTGCTGCGGGGTTGAGTGTACAGAGGAGAGTACGGGGAGCGGAGAGAGCGAGGCGAATAAGAGAAACAACTGCTAAGTATCTGCTTATTTGTTTATTTTTATTTGTTTGGCCAATGTGCCCTTTTGTTATGTTGTGTTTTGTTTGTTTAAATATTTTGGTTTATTTATTTAATAAAATCAGCTGAACGCCGTTGCGTTCAGTTTCACCCGCCCATCCACTGTTTTGGTTCAGTTACTTCCTGGTCCGTGATGTCACCACACCTCACCACTGCAAGCCATCCTGCCACAATGTATTAATATTACAATTAAATAATAATGTGTTAGACCAAACACAACAAGGTCGTTCTACACCTATAAGTGGAGGTATTTTCAAAACTGGTGTATGACCAGAGGGCATGACCCCATCTATTGCCCTACAGCAATTATTTTGCAATTTCTGCAAGAACTGCTGGAGGTAGGTAGATCCCCCTCTATGCTGAAAGTGTACCTAGCAGCCATGTCTGCATGCCATGTCCCCGTTGACTCAGTGTCCGCGGGCGCTCATATCCTGGTGGCACGTTTTCTAAAGGGTGCTCGGCGGTTACGTCCCCCTAGAAAGGACGTCCTCCCTGAGTGGAGTCTAGACGTGGTATTGGAGGCTGTCACTAAGGCCACGTTTGAGCCTTTACATTCCACAGAGTTGAAATATTGCTCTATGAAGACAGGCTTTTTATTAGCCATCACCTCTGCCAAGCGGGTTACTACAGGCTCTGTCAGTGCAGTTTCTGTATGTGTATTTGTGATGATGGAAACAGAGTATCGTTGCTCACAAACCCAGCTTTCCTCCCTAAGGTGGTTACAGCTTTCCACTTAAACCAGTCAGTGGAACTAGAGGCTTTCCATCCCACTCCTTTTTTCTTCAGAGGAGGATCGGAGATTAAATTCCCTCTGCATAATTCGGTCATTGAGAGGTTATGTGGATAGGACGAGAGTGCTGTGTCAGTCTCACTGGATTGTGGATACAGTTTTGACTGCATATACTAACTCGGGCCTACCCCCACCTGGGAGGAGTGGCTACATCATGGGCCCTCTTAGAGGAGCTTCATTGACTGACATTTGTACTGCGGCTAGCTGGGCTATTCCGCATACATTCATCAGGTTCTACCGACTTTATGTGGTAGACCCCTCTATGCTTTCATTAGGCACAAGGGTCCTTGAGGTTGCACGCTTGCACCACAAACTAGTTTTGCGGGAGCGAGACATCCCTCGTCTGCTGTCTCTGCTCACGCTCCCTCGTGACGGCTTTGGTATACTTTTCCCAAAAGTATTGGTTGTTGGTCGTCTTCGAATTGAAAGGGAACGTTAGGTTACAGATGTAACCCTGGTTCCCTGAAAGAGAAGATGACCAACAAACCTTGCAAGGTCCCATCACTCGCATTCGTGGGTTCGATGCAAAAGAGAAAGTGATCTCCGCAGAGTGACAACTTAATCCCGCAGTAGGTGGGACTGCGGACGTCACTCCCTGTAGGGGCCTATCGGCAGCGCTGACATAAAATGCTCAGTAAATACCTGACTTGTGGCAGGCATATCCAAAAAGTATTGCTTGTTGGTCGTCTTCTCTTTCAGGGAACCAGTGTTATATCCATAACCTGACGTTCTCTCACCAATAAGGATCTGCATGTGTATATTTCAATACTTGACCAGTAGGTGGCACCAAATTATAGACTAAACAAAAAGATTTTTAAAGCAGAGGAATACAGTATAGGAAGAACTTTACACATTGCTGCTGGTAATCAAGCATACAGTATACTCAAACAATTATTTCTTAGTCGGGCGCAAATTAAAAATCTTTAAAAATATGAAATTGGTTTTAAAAATCCAGTATCACTCCTTGCGGACTTAAGAGCCACATTCAGTAATGAAGAGCATCCAAGAATTTTTTCAGAGTAGAATATGTACATGAAACACACAGCCAAAACATTTCAATGCAAGACTTATATCAGGTAACCTCAGTTTAAAGAACTCAATGTTAACAATGTGGTTTTGCCTTGCTTGTTATAATTTTAATGACTAATGGTTCTAGAAGTTCCTCTTTATCCTGGCATATTTCCTTCTGGATTGCAGTAACAGTGTTATTCATGTTCAAACCAAACCACTAAACAACAGTTCAGAAAGTTAAAATAAAATATTTGTTATTTCATTCATATATATATATATATATATATATATATATATATATATATATATATATATATCTAAAGAGTTACAGTCTTCCAGGGCTGAGCTGGGAGACACTGTGGATTACAGTCTTCAATAGCCGGCTGGGAGACACTGGGAGCTGGGAGAGTGGCAAAAAGAAAGCCATTGTTGAAAAAAAACTCACATCAAATCTCGGCTAGAGTTTGCCAGAAGGCATGTGGCTCTGAGACCAAGTGGAAGAATATTCTATGGTCTGATGAGACCAAATAGAGCTT
Organism: Huso huso; assembly: GCA_036884735.1. Classification (NCBI taxonomy): domain Eukaryota; kingdom Metazoa; phylum Chordata; class Actinopteri; order Acipenseriformes; family Acipenseridae; genus Huso; species Huso huso. Next base: position 21,359,138 of record CM072668.1, on the reverse strand, counting down.
TCTGGCCTCAACGCTAAGCGCTATGTTTGGCGCAAGCTTAACACCGCACATCATCCTGAGAACACCATCCCTACCGTGAAGCATGGTGGTGGCAGCATCATGCTATGGGGAAGATAGAGGGCAAAATGGATGCAGCAAAGACAGAGAAATCCTCATATATATATATAAACCTGCTGAAGTCTGAAAGAGACCTTGGGAGACTTGGGAGAAGATTCATCTTCCAGCAGGACAATGACCCCAAACATACAGCCAAAGCCACACTGGAGTGGCTTAAAAACAAAAAGGTCAATGTCCTGGAGTGGCCCAGTCAAAGCCTCCAATTGAGAATATGTGGAAAGAGTTGAAAATTGCTGTTCACCAAAGGTCCCCATCCAACTTGACGGAGCTTGAGCAATTTTGCAAAGAAGAATGGGCAAAAATTGCAGTGTCCAGATGTGCAAGAGACTTTTCAAATAGACTCATTTTTGCCAAATAGACTCAAATGGACTCAAATTGAATACTTATGCAATCAATTATTTTCTGTTTTGTATTTGTAATTAATTTAGAACAATTTGTAGATTTTATTTTTCACTTTGCATTATGGACATTTTTTGTGTTGATCAGTGGCAAAAACTCCTAATTAAATCCATTTTGATTCCATGTTGTAACACAATAAAATGTGGAAAAGTCCAAGGGGGGTGAATACTTTTGAGAGCCACTGTATATGAGAGAGGATACTCATTGAACTTGCTCATGGAGTACTTTAGTTATTCTTGAATATAATTTAAAATGTTGTTTTTGCACTGTTATCATTATATAAGTAATTAACTACCTGTTTTTTTATCTCTATGGAAACACGAATAAGTGGAAAAAAATAGATAATAGGTCAGCTGACCAAAATCTGTACTTTTCTACAGCTCACATTTAAAATATGAAAGCATTTGATTGTGGCCCTGTTGTCATGAAACTTGGTATAAACATTATTTAGTGTAGGTTCTTAAGAGTATCAGATTCTGGGGGAATTTTTCCACATATCTGGATAATTTCTTATAAAATTATAAGATTTAATACTGAGCATCAAAAGAAATATATATTTGGATAAAATTCACTAGATGTGATCGAAAAATGACAAAGTCTGTTTTAGAGCAGGTGCAGTGACTTTTTATTGTACTGATTAACAATTGACATCATGAAGATGCTGCAGAATGATCTGTCGATCTTGGGCAGGTGTTGTGACTCTTGTTCTCCCAGTTTGTGGCCTGTCATTGACAAAGTGTGTCTGGTTATACCATCTCGCCAGGTTTAAAATTGCTGGTTGTGAGCACCCAAGACTGCGAGCCACAGTACGCTGCCCTAGTCCAGCCTCCAACATGCCGCTTGCACGAAGGCGCTGCTTTCTTGACAGATGTGGCATATTGTTTTTTTTTTTTTCTGTGATTTTCTTTATTGCTTTTATTCAAGCTTGCAATTCAACAGCTGAAATCACTTCATATCCAGTGTCCAATCAACTGTCTCACTAATTAGGTGATTAAATGCATATGCTTCAGTCATAGTCACTCAAACGTGTCATGGTCAAGGATGAATGAAAATAAATGTGTTATAATAGTGATAAGTTTCTTTTGATGCCCAGTATATAATATACAGTACATACTGTTGATATGTCATGGTGATCAGCTTTTTCATCATAGCTCTAATTTTGAATGTACAGCAGTAGTGGGGGGTGTATGTTACTGACCTATGTGTTTGATGTTGCCCCCCTTTGTTTAATAAACTGTTGCTTGTATATCTTTTGTTAAATCATAATTTGGTTTGTCTGCATTTTTAAAAGTCTGACACCCAAGATGTATTTTGGCTTTAAGATTAGATTTTGGCTTTAAGATTAGCTCTTGGTGCTTGTGATATTGTAATTGAGAGTTCTCACACCACCTAGTTTACTTCTTAACTCATTTATTTAACCGGAAAAACGGAACCACAGCTTTTGCGCGGAGAATAGAGTCAAACGATCAGGCGCTTACTGGTTTGAAACCTGGTTCTGCTAATTTGCTGATCTTGGCTTGGGGCCTATAGGGATGCATTGTCCTTTTGAATACCATGTAGCACATTAGTAGCCCCTACTGGTCAGACATACATTGTCCAGGCAGAGAGATCCCAGGCTGGACCCTTGCATCCAGCCAGGGTTCAGTACCTAGATCACAGCTGTTACATAGGTTCGGCAGTAAAGATTGGCTTGACAGTGTAAAGGGAGTTTGCCTGTAGATCTACAGATCGGTAAGTGGGTTAAAGTAGTGAAAAAAAGGATTATCAACCATAGCAGTCCAATATAATTGGGATACTTGGAAGATAACAACCACCAATGGTCATTTGTTGAATGACCTTGACTTTGAGCCCTTGCATTTTTTACTAGATAAAAAGATTTTTCAAAAATGGCTGAATGAACATTCATAAAAAAAAAAAAAAGAACTGTGTAGATTATATTTTGGAGATGATCTAATTAACTGGGTTTTTATTTGACAGGTTCACCATTTTGTACCCTACATATTGTGGATGTAGGTAACTGGTCTACTTATGATATTGTTTGCTCTAATTTAGTATTTACAGCTGTGTTTTCTAGCTGTGTGGGTAATTTTGTTAGAACCTACATAAACAAAATGGCATTGTTTTAGTACTGGTCACAGGCCTCCTAGTTCAACGGTTAGCTGGTTGGGTAAGCTATTGGACAACGTTTAGTTTTGTAACAAAGTGTCATTGCCCCAGATATTTTTAAACCAACGGTTGATAACTGCCCAACTAGGTCTGGTGGAAACTGTGAGAGAGAGAGATTGCAAAAAGCTTATTCATTGTGCTTCCTCTTTCATGTGTTCAGACCCTCCCCCTGAGCCACAAAGAGGGCAATTCAAACTCACTATTGGGAGTCAGTAATGGGAAATAGCTATTAGTCTCTGAAATTCCTGAATTTACTTCAGGTTCCATTAACCACTTACAACCACTTTATTCAACAATCATTTTTTAAATTTTTTTTTACCAGATCTCATTTTGGAATCTACCTTGCATTCCTTCAAATCCAACAACAGAATGAATGACCAGGCGAATTATACTGTTTTTCAGTAACCTGAAACAAATGCAAATCACATTAACCATCACATGGGCTTCAGAGGAAGCAACTCTGCCTATCAAATTATATTGTGCCGTGATTAATACTTTTTCATCAAATTAGGCGTTTAGTCCCCAAGTAACTCTAGAGCCCCTACTCAAGTGTTCTGGCTGCAGTGCTGGTCCTCTCTGAGTCTGACTTCATCTGCCACTCATCCAGCCACATGCTCATGTGCTATTCTGTCAATGGGAAGGTTATATCATACATGGACAGGAATACAAGTGAAAGTAATTGTTGGTGAGATATAATAATATAACAATGAAGCATGTCTGCTGAGCCTATTGTATAATTAATCAAGGTCCTGCAGGTACATTTTTGGAGGGTTACATTTTATGACCATCTCTCATATGGTATAAGAGTCTTTCTTGTGGCAAATCGAAAGTGCTTTTTGATTGGCTGAGAGTGGGTAGTTGATCTAGTCAATATCCCTCTGAATCTCTCTGAACTACTGAAACAAGATTCAAGATGTTGGTGTGTTTTTAATAACCAGTTCCAAATGATGTCTGAATTGAGATTAGCATTGGCCATCTTCTCTATGCTACAGTAGTGAAATTATGTGAAAATGTCTGATTAACAATAACTTGGTTTAGTACCTGTTTTTGCAGTACATAAATCCTGTTGTTACTGTGCTTGAACTTTACTGAAATCCATGGACAATAAATATACTAAATGCATACAGGGGTGCTGTGATCTGGTAAAGGTACTTCTCTTGGAGTGCAGGCGAGTCATGAAATTATGGTTTGAATTCTGTGTGCGCCACATTGCTGATCTTGGCTGGGGCCCACAGGGAGTGCTGTATTGTCCTATACTCTCCTGCGGGTTAGGGAGGAATATAGTCTAGGGCAGGGGCATCCAATCACAGTCCTGGAGGGTCATTCCACTCCAGTTTAACAGGTAAAATAATATCATTACCTACTTTAGGGTCTATATGGAAGTTTAATTGGTTCAATTAAACAATTTAGAACAGGGTTGGAACAGACAAGGAGTGGAATGGCCCTCCAGGACCATGATTGGCTACCCCTGGTCTATGGCTAGTTCACCTCATCTCGTTTAGTGACCCCTACTAGTCAGGTGTTGACCAGACAGACTGGGCCTGGCCTCCAGGATTCAGTAACCTGTTACCTTCCCTTGCTTCGGTTCGGTGAGTGAAAAGAGACTTGACACTGAAGTGTCTTGTCACTGAAGTGGGAGTCGCCTTCTGATCTTCAGTCCTGAATTGGGCATTTCAAATGGGATAGAGAAACATGCTGCTAAATACAAAGTAGAATTTACATCACACTTTGAAATAGAGACTTAAACTGGTTCTATAGGTTTGAAAACAGGGTAGCAGTGTGGAGTAGTGGTTAGGGCTCTGGACTCTTGACCGGAGGGTTGTGGGTTCAATCCCAGGTGGGGGACACTGCTGCTGTACCCTTGAGCAAGGTACTTTACCTAGATTGCTCCAGTAAAAAAAAACCAACTGTATAAATGGGTAATTGTATGTAAAAAAAAATAATGTGATATGTTGTAAGTCGCCCTGGATAAGGGTGTCTGCTAAGAAATAAATAATAAAAGAAAGTTTAGACAAGAAGTAAATGTGTTTTGTACAGCAGGAAAGAGGACAATACTTGACAAGGTACTTTAATATATTTAAACTGAAGGATATATCTGTGCTTAGACTGTTGAACTTTTTCTTCATCTCAATGATAAGATACATTACAAACCAGATGCAATTTTTCAGAAACGTGAGGATATAAAACAGAGCAGCAACAGGAACTGTCTTTAAACCACAAAACCCAGGCTTGAGTAAAATCATCAGAGATGATGAACAGATAGCCTGCTTGATTACTGTTGACTGCTCTTATCTCTGAGACTTGTTTGTATGCGTGTGTGTGTGTGTGTGTGTGTGTGTGTGTGTGTGTGCATGGTTGTAGTGTATGCAATCATGCATTGCATAGCCTTATGTTTTCTAGTAATTTTTACTTATTTGTGTTTGAATAAATGATGCACATATTTTTATCGCTATTATTGTTGAATGTATACAGAACACAAAGCACCAGGATCTTGTAAACCACCTTTTGTTAATTGTAGCTAATACTGCTACTTAATCAGTAACTTAAATGGCTGCTTATTTGTAATGTACTGTAAAATGCAATTCCAGCTACTTTCCCCCCATAGAACCTGTGTTAAAGCCAGGTTGTGTAGTCAGGTACAATGAAAGAAAAGCTGTAGTCATACATCAAATGATTCTTTTCTATGAAGGTAATACTATCAATGGAAATAAATATTCAGAGTTTTCAAGATTTTTGAAACCGGCCAAATAAATGCTTTATTGAGTCCCCCCAAAAGCCAGAGATATCTGTATACAAGCAGAGACTGCAGGCCTACTTCCACTGTCTTGCTGACACTTTGGGATATATTTTATATATAGTGTTTACTTCTGTCTTTATCTAAGTTCAATTTTTGGGGAAAGACGAGAAATTCATTTGAATCTTGCAAAATGAAAAAACAACCCATTTTAGAAGGATTAGAGACCCAGGGTGATATTAGAGTTTGTTTCAAGTTATGTAAAATGGATGGTTTTATTTCTTAAAAACCAGAATAAACATAATATGACACATGTTGTTTAGTGAGCTATTGAATCCTTTAATATGCATTGTTGTAAATAAACAAGCTAAGTTAAAATGAAATGCCCAATACAAATCTACTTTATCTTAAAAAACGATACATCACTTTCTTTCATCTTTCTTTTGTTAATATGTTTGTGTGGTACGCTGACCTGAGCGGTGACGTCAGACCCGGAAGAAACACACACAGCACTGTGAGTGGAATGGTGAATGCGTTTGCTGGTGCTGGTTTATTGTAAAATAAAAGGTTTAAACAAAACAAAACACTCAAAATAAATGGCGCAATACCCAAACGAACAGACAGACAAGTACCGTAGCACGTTGTAGCAATTCTTATTTTCTTATTTATAATTACTTTCTCCTCTCCACTCCCATTCTCCACTCACCAAACACACAACCCCGAGTGAGTGAAACACTTGCATCTTTTATGCAGCTGTACTGTGACTCGATTGCTAATCAATCTTTATATAAAACAGCTCAAGAATGGCTATTGGCTTACTGTTCAGAACTACTTTTCTCTGTATCCCAATGATAAAACGCAATGCTCATATAATCATTCAATGCAGTCTGAGATAGTAAGAAAGTAGCACTAGTATATGACATCTGAAAATGGTTGGCAGTATACTGTCGATCATTTGAACATCTACAGGCTATTTAAAACTGTAAATTAATTTAAATAGCTACACAATCTTTAAAAAACAGATTTTATTTTCAAAATGAAACAAGAATATGGTATATAATTGTGAATATTTTGATTCAAACTCTTTGTTAGCAATCAATTATGTTTGAGATACTGTACTAATAAGATATATGATATATTTGGTATATGATAGATTATATGTACCTATTCAAACCCACCAATGCTGGCCCGATTCCTGGTAGCTGCTGATCCCAAAATGTTGTCAAGTCAGGACTTATGGTTGGTTGCACAGAACCTAATTAGTACTAAAGTTGAATTACTTTACCTAACATTATGTAGTCCAATTAGTGCTAATCTAGGTATGTGAAACCACCCATTAAAGTATACAAATGATTCAGCAGTCTTTTTATCTCTTCCAAACTTTTGAGAGCTAGTGTACATAGAATGCAAGTGTGACACTTGTAGGTCAATAACTTGTACTAAAGAATGTCTTTATCAAGTTTCATCACAAATGAATGATCAGGACTCCAGATGTAAAATTAACAGTGTTAAATGTATGGTGCTTAAAGATGCCTCTTCTATGCCTGTCGCTGAGGATATGCCCTACTTTCAAAACAGATAACAAATGTGTTCACCTCTTTCTCTGTCCATGGAAAGGGAAATGTGTAATATGTACCAATTTGTGTCAACTGAAGGACTGCAGTTAGACGCAATTTAGAAACTTAGGTAATAATTAAAATAAGTACCAACTTTTAGCTCAAAATGCACAATTAACTTTTGTGAATCCTGGCTGGTCTATAGGATTACATTTTTGCTTACCTGGCAAGATGGCTTTAAGGAGGAAGCACAGTGCTGAAACTAGAATTAGGGAGTGTAATCAAACTGGAAAGCAAACAAAGTCTGTCTTTGAAAGAAAGATACCATTTTGTAGGAAGCAGTCACCAGAGGATCAGTGAGAAAATTGAAATCCAGGAATTACCACAGATGCGATTTGAAAGGTGTGAAAAACCTGCTTGTGGTTTAATCACATCCCCGTGATTTATTTCCATAGCTAATGCAGTTTCTGTCAGTGCATGGTACATCCAATGGCCAAAACAAGAAATATGATCTTATGTTATTAGGTCTTTTGTAGGTAAGTTAATCTTGTAACTACATGTATTCTTTACCCTTTAATTAGTTTTACCATCATGCTATGGTAACTTATTTTATTTTGCATGCACATACTGTACAGAGGGTCCTAGTATTCACATAATAATCACACATTACCTGAAAGGTTACAAATATTTATACTGTAGCCAAATGCAATCGAAAACATCTCTAGTAGGAGTGTATGAACAAGGTTTGGTGAAGACTTGTACAAACTCAAGGCAGGTATCATGGTCACCATTTGGATTGTGATGGTCAGACAATCAACGCATAAAGGACTCTGTTTTTTTAATGAAGACCCCAAAGAGATTCATTTGTTTAAAACTCTCCACAGGGTATGATATCTGAGAGGTAAGAAAAGGGATTTTAAAGCCAGATGTGTAATTACACAGAGAAAAGCTAAGTCCTTGAAATAACATGGCTGAATACAATGTGTTCGCACATAAACAATAATACTCATAACAGTATTGGCCAAATCTGTCTCACTTTACTTGTGTACTCTGAACTAAGGTTCCATTTCCTGTGGAGAGATGAGAACACTGATAGCTACCACATCCTGTGCCTAATTATGACACCCTTTCAATTGCAAACTACAGCAAATTCACAGCCTTCAAAACAAACCTTCTCTAGGGTACAGTCTCTATTAGTTGCTTTGAACTTGTAGTTTAACTTAATGTTAGACTTTGAGTGTAGACTGCAGCCCCCTCCCCCCCACTCAATGGAAATGACTGTAGTTGTGGGGACTGGTGATGTAATTGTCACCAGGGAATAGTTTGTTCCTTTCAATGTGCTTTTTCATTCTGTTTAATAAAATTGACAGAAAATTAGGTCAATTTAATTCCCATATAAAAAAAAAAATATTTCAAAATCACTGCAGTATCCAGTAATGAAGGGATAATGGCATTGCTGTGACGTGGATCCTTTAAGACCCATAGAGTTCTGAGATATATCAGCTACTAAGAACCGGATGAGTTTAGATGGGCAGAATGGTTTCCTCTCGTTCGTAAACTTTCTTATGTTAAATAGATAATAATAGAAGTCTGAGTCAATAAATTAGTCATTGTTTGAATGAGGCAGTTTTATTATTATTTCATTATTACAGAGGAACACACCACAGCAATGTTATTATACTACAGCTTTATAAAGTTATTTATTTACCTCTGTCTGAAATAATCATTGTAGTCCACTGAATGAGTTAACTTCTGGAGAGCAGGGCTAATTAGTGTCATCTTTTTTGTCATTGAGCAATAACAGAACGGCTGATCTGCATAGAAAGCAATGGGAGAGCAGTGTCTGGTTGTTATATAATATACTATTACATGTACTGCAGTATAATGTGGGAAACAACAGTGTTTTTGGATGGCCTCTATCTCCCCTGATGACTTTGCCTCCTTCTTCTCTTCTAAAATCGCAGATATCCGCAAACTCTTTAACACCTCTCCCTCCCCCGCACCCCCTCCTGCTCCAATCCCTACACCCACTGCATCCCCTACTAACTCACCCTCCTTCTCCACCTTCTCGCCCCTCTCAGACTCTGACCTCTCCTCCCTGCTCCAGGGTCACAAACCCACCACGTGTGCCCTGGACCCCCTCCCCACTCACCTCTTTCAAGCTGCTGCTCCTGCTCTACTTCCCTTCATCTCCTCCCTTCTCAACATCTCTCTCCTTTCTGGTCTCTTTCCCTCTGCCTTCAAAAAAGCCTCTATCACTCCCCTCCTCAAAAAACCTACCCTCAACCCCACCTCCCTCCAGAGCTACAGTCCTGTCTCCCTCCTACCCTTCCTCTCCAAAACCCTTGAGCAGACTGTACACCGCTAGCTCTCAGCTTTCCTGTCCAACCACTCTCTGCTCAACCCTCTCCAATCTGGCTTCCGCTCTGCTCACTCCACTGAAACCGCCCTCCTGTCTGTCACCAACTCACTAAAGTCTGCCCGAGCTGCCTCTCTCTCCTCTGTCCTAATTCTCCTCGACCTCTCTGCTGCCTTTGACACTGTTGATCACTCTATTCTACTATCATCTCTTGCTGACCTGGGGATCTCTGGCACTGCTCTGGCCTGGTTCTCCTCCTACCTCTCCAACCGCACTTACCAGGTAACCTGGCGTGGAGCAACCTCCACACCTCACCCTCTCTTAACTGGAGTCCCCAAGGGTCAGTCTTGGGTCCTCTCCTGTTCTCTCTCTACACCCGCTCCCTGGGCCCCTCATCGCATCCTATGGTTTCTCATACCATTTCTATGCTGATGATGCTCAGATTTTCCTCTCCTTCCCCACCTCTGACTCCACCATCTCCTCCCGTATCTCTACCTGTCTGTCTGCTATTTCCTCCTGGATGCACTCGCATCACCTCAAACTCAACCTCTCTAAATCTGACCTCCTTTTCTTTCCTCCTCCTCCCCCTCCTCTGATCTCTCTATCTCTGTTCCTCTGGAATCTACCACACTCTCTCCCTCTTCCTCAGCTAAGAACCTTGGAGTCACCCTGGACCCCTGCCTCTCTTATTCCCAGCACATCTCCACTCTGGCACGCACTTGCCGATTCTTCCTGAGCAACATCCGAAGAATCCGACCCTTCCTCACCAACTACGCCACCCGTCCGCTCCAGCTCATCCAGAACTCCGCTGCCCGCCTGGTGTTCTCTCTGCCTCGCTTCTCCCATGCAACTCCACTACTCCGTTCACTCCACTGGCTCCCGATCACCGCTCGCATCCAGTTCAAGACTATTGTACTAGCCTACATATGCCTTGACCAGACTGCACCCAGCTACCTCCAGACCCTCATCTCTCCCTACACCCCCACTCGACCTCTCCGCTCCGCCTGCACTAGAAGACTGGCTCTACCTCCTCTACGCTCCCCTGCCTCCAGAGCCCGCTCCTTCTCCACCCTCGCTCCGCAGTGGTGGAATGACCTTCCTACAGATGTCAGGACTGCCCAGTCCCTGACCACATTCAGCGCCTCCTAAGACTCACCTCTTCAGACAGCACCTGTAGAACTCCTCTGTTTTTCCCCTGGGACGCTTATCACCCTTCCTTAAATGCGCTTTACTTGCTCTTATCTGCCCCCTATTTTACTGCATTTAATCCTGTACTTTAATCTGCCAAGTGTTTAATCTGTAGTATTTTGTATTTAATCATATCCTGATGTAACTATCACTGACACTGTTTTATCTGCTGTATTATTGAATTGTATTTTGTCACACTTGTACTTGCTTGAACCTAAGTCATTGTATTTATCTTGCTCTTAATTGTATTATTACTTGTACTGTGATACTTGAAATGTATTTGCTTACGATTGTAAGTCGCCCTGGATAAGGGCGTCTGCTAAGAAATAAATAATAATAATAATAATAATAATAATAATAATAATAATAATAATAATAATAATATAGATTACACCATTTAAATTGAGATTAATGATTTAGTTTACATTATGTAGACAATAGTGCAAGATTAGTGCTAAGTGTATAAGTAAGGTAAGGTATTCCAGGGTTAGTGTTGGATCCTGCAATCACCCTTATAAATATTTACCACCATAAATTTGCAGTTTTCCAATGGTATACTATGCATTCAGTATAGTTTACCACGGTTTGCCATGTTTTTTGCCTATGCTTTACCATGCTTTGTTAAACTTCGCTATGCTTTTACTATGGGAAACTTTTATAAGGGTAATGTAAGTCACTACGTTTACATGGTATGAAGTAATCGGATTTCTCTGTAGTTGGATTCCATGGAATCGGATTTTGCAATGGGAATACAGAGTTTACAATTGGGTAAGCCAATGTGATAGTTATCTCGGTATACATGGCGTTGATGTAATCTGATTTCCCTACTTATAAATTGCCGAATTTAGGGATACGTCATCTTGTTGTTATATTTGTTTATATACATAAAATCATTTATTTAAAAAAAAAAAAGTATTTTCTTGATTCATTTTCTTACATGATAGGGGTTAATGCTACCGATGATGTTTTTAGAACCTGCAGGCGCAGAGCCACCAGTCAAGCCTCCACAGATAAGCCTCCGAGGTGACAGCTTTCTCTTTTCTTTTTACTTCAGAACTTCTTTCCAGTCAGGATGCAGATCAGTTACACATTTTTCCTAATGTGCATTTCGACATTGATGATGTCGATGCAATTAAACATTAATGTGAACCTTGGAATGCTCATGCTTTTCAGTTGTCAGCGTGTAGCTCTAGGGCAAGACAGAAAGGGCTATAACTGATGATTACATCCCAATTTTGTTACGTGCAGCTGTTGCTTTCAGTGAGCCCAGTCGTACTGTATGGGTCAAAGAAAGAGGTAGGGATTGGTGGTACATAACTGTACTTACAAAATTTACAGATGCAGGTTGGAGAGAGAATTTCTGTATGTCATTTGAAAAGCTCTGTGAAATGGTAAAGCCATTTTCGAGTTCAAATAAGCATGAAGTTTTAACATCTACTCTCGTGTAATGGAAATCATGAGCCCAAACGATATACACCTGTGTGTCAGAGACCCCATCCCATTTAATTCGAGACATTTAATTAAAAAAAACAGTTTATTCATCACTGCAGTAGCAAACTGCTTCCTTCTGACAAGACATCATGCTTATCAACCCAAACACACACAACCACTCATGCGCAGGACTGCTCTCTGATTTTTAGTACACATGCACACTCCTGAAATAATATTGTAATCCGATCACTGCATTTACAAGGCAGCGAGATCGGATTTGAAAAGGATTAATAATATTGTAATCCGATCACCGTGTTTACAAGGCAGTGAGATCGGATTTGAAAAGGATTAATAATACTGTAATCCGATCACCACGTTTACAAGGCAGCGAGATTGGATTTGAAAAGGATTTGAATCGGGTAACCCACGTCCACAAACCCGATTACCTGGAATGGGATTACGGAGAGAAATCCAATTCCCAAATCTGATTGCAGAATTTACATGGCAGAATTTCCAAATCCGATTACTCTATAATCTGATTTGAACAGGATTTGAAGTACCATGTAAATGCACTGAGTGAAACCAGCCAATAGCAGCCTATTTATTCCACCCTAAACTTAGTAAATGCTTTTTCACTCACTCATATTTAAAAACTCTTTGAGGTACAGACTTATTCTTTTTCACTGCTCTTTTTGCAAAATGTAACTGTATTGTTCAGTTTGACCTGTGGCCTAATATGGCTCACATATTGTGGTCATGAGAATGTTAGATTCTGGGTTATAAAGGCCTAACACTTGCAAACACTGGCTTTCTATCCGGTTGTCAAATAGTCGAGTGGTTACTGAACAAGAGCAATAATCCCTTTTGAGGTTGTAGTTTTATAGATCTGCTTCCTCAGTACTGTCAAAACCTAATTTCTCACTTTAGGGCTTGACTTCACATTTACAGGATTACACATATTATTATTATTATTATTATTTATTTCTTAGCAGACGCCCTTATCCAGGGCGACTTACAATGGTTACAAGATATCACATTATTTTTACATACAATTACCCATTTATACAGTTGGGTTTTACTGGAGCAATCTAGGTAAAGTACCTTGCTCAAGGGTACAGCATGGAGCAGTGTCCCCCTTCACCGGGATTGAACCCCTTCTGTTCACCCTCCGGTCAAACTTCTTAATAATATTTGAACTGTCCAGAACATCAAGCTGCCCCTAACCATGCTACTCCACACTGCTGCTCATATATATATAAACACTGCAGTAGCATTGACATTGGCACAATGAATGCTATTTGTGGTACTTTCTGCACACTTTAGAGATATTTCTTGATATTTCAGACATAGCTGTAATTGTTTTTATATTAACGCTACCTATTTACCAGTAATATATACCTTCTCCACCAATACACATTTTTTCCACATATCATTTTTACTTCATGTTAACAACCCTTACATCTAAAATCTATATATATATATATATATATATATACCAGAAGCTATCATTTTGAATGTACAGCTATGATGGGGGGATGTGTTATTGACATACTATACTTGTTTGAATATGCCATGAACAGTTGTGTTTCAATAAATGTATACAGGGGTACCATATATGACTGTTTTCAATATAATCTGTCTTTGTATAAAAATATGACCTTCAGATAAAGGGCATGATTTTTTTAGAATCTTGCCGTTCAACCTGACAGAAGCAGCCATCAGAGCTAAACCAAGGTGACCTAATGACCCCCTGAAAAGAGACATACAGCTGCAAAGAGGCCTGAGGAGGAGACGGCAGAGAGAGAAATGGAATGACAGGGAGATGTACGGCCAAACTTTTAATATAAAGAAGCAATGGCTGTGGGAAGCCTTTATAAAAACACATGAATGAATGAATGTTGTAAGATGAACATGTATCAGTGCTTGGTTGATCTTAAAACTTAGTTGGGTCTTAGAGGATCCCAGTGATTCAGCATCAACAACATGGCTAGGTAACTCATTCCATACTCTAATGCTCTCTGTGTAAAGAAGTGTCTCCTACCCTCTGTCCTAGTGTCCACTTAGTTTCCATCTGTCCTCTGGTCCTAGTTTGTGGGCTGCGCTTAAAGTATTACATTTCGGTGATACTTTGAGGCAAAGAGAGAGAGAGAGAGAGAGAGAGAGAGAGAGAGAGAGAGAGAGAGAGAGAGAGAAAAGAGAGAGCGAGGGAGGGAGGGAGGGATTCTGTTTAATATAGAGGGAGAGAGGGGGGATTCTGTTTAATACAGAGGGAGGGAGGGGTATTCTGTTTAATACAGAGGGAGGGAGGGGGGCACTGTTTAATATACATTGGCTCTCAAAAGTATTCACCCCCCTTGGACTTTTCCACATTTTATTGTGTTACAACATGGAATCAAAATGGATTTAATTAGGAGTTTTTGCCACTGATCAACACAAAAAAGTCCATAATGTCAAAGTGAAAAATAAAATCTACAAATTGTTCTAAATTAATTACAAATACAAAACAGAAAATAATTGATTGCATAAGTATTCACCCCCTTGAGTCCATATTTGGTAGAGGCACCTTTGGCAGCAATTACAGCCATGAGTCTATTTGGATAAGTCTCTACCAGCTTTGCACATCTGGACACTACAATTTTTGCCCATTCTTCTTTGCAAAATTGCTCAAGCTCTGTCAAGTTGGATGGGGACCTTTGGTGAACAGCAATTTTTGAGAGCCACTGTAGAGGGGGGAAGGGGGTACTGTTTAATATAGAGGGGAAGGGAGGGATTCTGTTTACTATAGATGGAGGGAGGGAGGTACTGTTTAATATAGAGGGAGGAGTGATACTGTTTATTATTATATATATATATATATATATATATATATATATATATATATATATATATATATATATATGTTTTCTTTGTCTGTATAATTGAGTCGGTTATGCCATGTATGTGCTTTGGCAACACAATTCTTTTTATTGTCATGCCAATAAAGCCAATTTGAATTGAATTGAATTGAAAAGAATTGAGAGAGAGAGAGAGAGAGAGAGAGAGAGAGAGAGAGAGAGAGAGAGAGAGAGAGACTTTTGACTTTTAAAATCCCTTTATTCTATAAATTAGAATACAATATAAAAACTAAATAAAGCCAAACAAAACAAACAAAATACACTGGTGCAAAATAACATAACAGATCCAACATTTCTCATTCCAGTTTCAAAAATTCCAGTTCAATGGGATCTCAGCCTTTCAGAGAGTGTTTCTCACACGAGCAGAACAAGCTGCCCATCCTCACTCACGGCACACCCCCCCTCCCCAATGCACCAACTCCTCTCAAAACTGTCCAGGTCGTGCACCATTTTAAAATAAGCAAACTCCATCTTGATCCTGGAGACCATCAGGATCCTAAACATACTAATAGGATTTATAAAACCAGTGGCTAAAATCTTATTTTTTCAGGATTTTAAAATAGCTAATTTCGCCTGACCAAGGACAAAGTTAACCAATGAGCTCCTATCCCTCCATGCAAAACTATACTTTACACTAAAAACAAAAAACTTTTAAAGTAAAAATAACCCCCAAGGAAGCCAGCAGGTTCTCTAAAAACAAAAAGAAGGGCTGCAGCCGAGGGCAATCCACAAACAAATGGAAAACTGACTCCTCCACGGGACAGAAGGGGCACTGGACACTGACTCCCGGTTCCACTCGGCTCAGATATCGATTTGAGGCAAACATGCCATGCAGCACTCTCCACTGCAGGTCTCTGGAGCGCTTAGGCAAGGGATGCTTATAGAGCACCCTCCAGACAGGAACTTCATCAACAGGGACACCAAGGTGAGCACTCCACTTAGTGTCCACCAGGTCTTTCAGCTTATTAAAATGTCTGGTTTTCACACAGATTTCATATTGTGTCTTCTTCTCAATTGTGTGGAAAGCCATCTCAGTGACCTTCCTAAGTGACAGCAGCTTTCCATCCGGCTCCTCCTCCTTCTCCACTGTCACTGAAGGGGAGACCAGCACTGCGGGGAACAGGGGTTCCTCTGGAGCCATTCACCACCAGAAACCTGCTCAAAAACTGGGAGCGTGCCAGACAGAGGGATGCCTGGAGATCAATCAGCACCTTCTCCAGGAAACGCTCTGATCTAATATTCAGTGCAGGGGTTAAAACCCTGCTGGCTTTCAAACTAAAAAGGTTAAAATGAATTAAATGCCCCAGTTTAGTAAAACCGGCTTTAAAAAACAAAGTGGATAAAAAAACAGAGCTAAAAGCCTCACATTTAAAAATTGGGTTAAAAAACAGGGGCTCTTCAAAAACCCACTGTGTGCTCTGTGATTCTTCTGACCTTGTGATCTTTAAAAGTCTCCAAGCATTTAACCAGAGTCTTATAAAAACCCTCCAACCTTGCATCACTAAAACAATCAAGAGATATTAAAAACAAATGTCTGTCAGAACCCAGCCTCCCTGCCTTCTGCAATAAACAAAATGCCAGGTCTCTCCAGCTCAGCTGTGGGGTGTACAACAGCCTCTGGGCAGCCTGCAGCCTAAACGTTGCCATCCTGCTAGGGATATGAATGAGTCCCTGCCCTATATACAAAACAGCCGGGCACAGCCAGTGATGCCCACTCCAAAAAAACTGCACCAGGCATTTCTGTATCTCATTTAACAAAACCAGGGGAGGATCCAGGCACACCAGCTTATGCCAAAGCATGAAGGCAACAAGATTATTAATGATGAGGACCCTGTCCCCGAAGGAGAGCCGAGATAGGAGCCACTGCCAGCTCTGCAGCCTCCCCTTCACCCTATCCAGCAGCACCTCCCAGTTCTGCTGCATGAACTGCTCATTCCCAAAATAAATACCTAAATTTTGACCCCAGTTTTGTTCTAGCTTAAAACTGAAGACAGTAATGGAGGGGGGTATCCTCCCAGCTGCCAACAAGAAAAGCCTCACTTTCTGCCCAGTTTACTCGTGCTGAGGTTGCCTTTTCGTACATTATAATGCAAGACTCCAGCACAGCGACGTCTCGGTCAGTTGTGACAAACACGCTGAGATCGTCAGCATATGCGGAGAGCTTGATAGGAGTTGCATTGGGCGCAACGCCATCAAAAGCTTTTTCCTGATCAAGCGAAATTAAACCAAAATCAACATTATAGACTTTGGATACATTAAAAAGATCTCTTAATAAAAACAAATTATCAAAGATCGATCTCTCGGGCACACAATATGACTGGTCTGTGTGCACCACTGATCCAGTGTTGGTCTTTAGGCGATTAGCGAGAGCCTTGGAAAGAAGTTTGTAATCGAAGCACAGCAAGGAGACAGGGTGCCAGTTCTTGATGTTACAGAAGTCTCCTTTCTTGGGTAGCAGTGTTATCACTGCCCTGCGGCAGCTCAGCGGCAGCTCCCCATCCCGAACACATTCCTGCAGGACCTGGTACAGGTCCTCACCAACACAGCTATAGAACTTTTTTATAGAATTCTGCAGGCAGTCTATCCAGTCCGGGAGCCTTCCCTTTGGAGAGCTGCGCCACGGCCGCAGTGAGCTCTGGGAATGCCAGCGGAGTGTCCAATCTGCTGCTCTCCTCCTTGTCCAGGCTGGGGAGATCCTGGAGAAGCCGCTCCATCTCTCCTGGGTCGCAGCCCTCAGCCTTGTAGAGATCAGTATAAAAGCTCACTACAACAAGCCTGAGTTCTGCAGGGCTGGAGACCTCTCCCCCCCGGGCAGCCTCAGACAGCACATTGTCTTGCGCTCCACTGTCTTCCTCTCCAGGCCGAAGAAGGCGGCTGTGGGGGCATCCATATCTTTGAGTTCAGTAAAGTGGGCTCTGAGCAGAGAGCTCTTCACCTTCTTCTCCAGCAGGCTGCCCAGGAGCTGCCTCCTCTCCTGCAGGCTCCGATACGCCCCCTCATTGCTCTTGCTGGCCAGCTGGCTCTCAAACTCAACAATCTCTCTCCATCTCACTGACCACTGCATCCACTGACCTGGTGCCATTTTGTGTGTATTGTTGACAGAAAAGTTTGATTTGATTTTTCCCTATATCCCACCACTGTCTTAAACTACTATAATTAGTTTTTTTCATTTTGCCAATTTTTCCAAAACAATTCAAAATAATCAGTTTTTTCAAAAAAATAAGTTTTTGTCCTGTAGCAGATTGTTGTTAAAGTGCCAATATGATTTTGAATGTGATTTGATTGGTAGTGAAAGAGTGACGGACAAAAACGGAACAAAATGATGATCAGAAAAGCTACTGGGTGCTATACTACTTTTAGTGAATTTGTTAATATGCTGTTGTGGAGTATAGAACCTATCCAGGCGCGCCCCTGACAGCTGATTTTCATTACATTTATTACATTTGATCCATGTATATTGTCTGCTTGTGGGATGAAAAATCTTCCAAATGTCAACCAGGTCAAAAGTATTTAATACAGTGGCCAGCTCCCTGACAGATGGGGTTGGGGTTCCCTGTGGTTTCTATCTTTATTAAAATCCATAGTACAATTAAAATCTCCCCCCACCACAAGGAAATTGTCCGTACTGCAACCCCTGAGGACCTGACTGAGCTTTTTAAAAAATAAAATCCTTTCCTCCCCAATATTTGGTGCATAAATATTAATAAAATCAATAAAATACCAGTGTGTTTTATCTGTACTTTTAAAAGTCAACCTTGAATAATCTCCTCAATAGATAAAATCTCCACCCCAAATCCTGGAGAAAATAAAACAGCAACCCCTGCACTAAAATTAGAACCATGGCTTAAAATACAGTCGTCCCTCCACTCAGACTGCCAGTGAGACTGATTACTGCTGTCTGAGTGTGTCTCCTGCAATAAAATCACGTTTGAACACTTGCTGTTTAAAAAATCAAATAATTGTGCTGTTTTATTAAAATCCCTGCACCCGTTCATGTTAAAAAAGCCTAAAATAATTTTCTCCATTGATAAAAATAGATTATTCAAAAATAACAAACACGTTAAAATAAAAGTTTTTTCTTCATAAAATTAGCCATTAAAAATGTTTAGCTGAGCGGCTAACGTTTTCTGAACTAAGCTGACATATTTTTTAAGTCTGAACCTCTTTTTCTGTTCAAAGTCATTTATAGACAATTTCCTTAATATTAAGTCTTCAGAACACAAAAAAAAGTTTCTGGTCTGGGAAGAAGGATTTAATGTCTACTTACCTCTTACCTTTTGTTCTTTCAAGAAAATCGCTGATCTCTTTCAGTGAATACAGTTTCCCTCTTTGGCTGGCCGTGATGTCAGAGAGCTGCGAGGTGTCGGAGAGCCCGTTCTCCCATCCATCCTCGTCCGATCCTGCCGATCTGTCCTCTTCCTCGTCCGCAGAATCTCCATCAGCCGCCGGCATCTCCGCTACCGCACCGCAGGCTGAGGAGTCTCATCACTGGGGGGAACACCAACAGGGCCTACCTGAGCCCCGAGGCTATCCCCCCCAACACCGCTCCCTTCCAGCACCGGGTCCTCAGACATGAGATCTGCGGTTTGAGGCCCGCCTTTCTCTTGTCCTTCAGACCCGGCGCTCGGCTCCACCACAGTGGAGGGTTGAGACCCTACGCCGCTGTCGTGAGAGACCATAAGGGGCCCCCACACAGATTCCTCCTCACCCGCCGCCAGGTCGGCAGCAGCAGGAGATGTTCTTTTATTAAGTTTTCTTTTTTTTACGACTGCAGTGTACACCCCCTCCTTGTCTGCGTCGGCCGGTGCTGCAGCCCCCGGTTCGGCTGCAGCCGCGCTGGTACCCGTCTCCTCCACTCTCTTCCTCCGGGGCTGCGGCTCAGGTCTCGGCGACTCCTCCACCTCTGCTCTCCGAACAACCCCGGCCGCCTCCCCATCACCACTACTACTACTTGTCCCTGCTTCAGTTTGTAGCTTGGGGCAGGTCCGTTTAAGGTGCCCTTGTTCTCCGCAAGAAAAACATTTAAAAACTTCCGTGCTGGCAAAAACAACAAAATCCCTGCCTTCTATATTAAAACGCCAAGCTACATTTAAACTTTTTTTCTGGGTTATCAAGCAGTACAAATACTTGTCTCCTAAAAGACATGACATGTTTAATCTCTGGATTTTTACATTCAAGGGGAATCATTTTGATCGGTGACATTATCTTACCATATCTGGAAAACTCTCTTTCGATCAATGAATTATTAATAAAAGGGGGAATATTTGACAATATTTACTTTGGTAAGAGTCATAGATAATGGTGTTACAGTTACCAAAGAATCATTCAACATAAATCCCTCTTCCACAATTTTGTTAACCAGATTTTCTTGGTTAAGGAAAACGACCATAGCTTTGTTCATCCGTGAGGCGGATTTGATCTTTTCAAAACCAACCACACACCCCACGGCAAGCAGCAAATCTTCAACAGAATCATTATTTTCAGAAAACAGTCCATTTTGTCACGGCACGCCACTGTGATGTGACAAAAACATTGTAAATGCTATCACCAATATTAAACTTCATTACAGTATTTATGGTTGATTGGGGATCATTCAGTATCATGAAAACCTGCGAAGGACACTAAATGCTTGATCTCTGGGTTTTTTTTAGAACCTAGTGTAAGTCACTTAATCGGGCACATGATCTTTCCATAGCGGATCAGCTCTCTCTCCAAGCGCTCATTTTTCATGAACGGGGGAGCATTAGGAATAGTGACTTTAGTAACAGGTAAAGAGAGCGGCAGGACAGAGATGAAAGCGTCTTTAACCACAATCCCCTCCCCTACCACTCTCGTCACTAAGAAAAACGGACTTTACATTATTACACCCTATTATCTTAACCACTGCCAGTACACAATCTTCCACAGACACAAATCTATAAACCGCCGCTATGTTTTTTAGAGAAGTTGCGCTATCTTTTAAATTCAGAAAGACTCTTGCTAACAGTGCAGCACACAGACCCCTACATTTTATTTTTGCTAAATAATAGTAGTGTTAGTATTACAGCTTAGGAAATTTGCACTACTTGTCAGAAATGTACCAGCAGTATTTAGAAAAACATCAGACATCATCTTGTTCAGACAGCCGCTAGAAAAAAACTGTTTAGTTTCAGGCAACACCTATAATCTTGCTTTCCTTAAATCCATCCATCCATCCATTATCATTAACCGCTTACTCCTTTACAGGGTCACGGTGAGCCGGAGCCTAATCCGGCATACACAGGGCGCAAGGCGAGACTACACCCTGGACGGGATGCCAGTCCATCGCAAGGCACACTCACTCAGAGGGCAATTTAGAGTGACCAATCAACCTGAACAGCATGTCTTTGGTCTGTGGGAGGAAACCGGAGTACCTTGGGAAAACCCAAGCAAACACGGGGAGAATATGCAAAACTCCACACAGACAGTACCCTAGGGCAGATTCGAACCCAGGACCCTGGCGCTGTGAGGCAGCAGCACTAACCACTACGCCACCATGCCACCCGCTTTCCTTAAATGATGACCTTAAATGATGACCTTAAATGATTGCCTTACAAGCATTTTTCACGTCATAACTTCATGTTTCTTGCATATACACAGTACATTGGTACCCACGATACTTCACTTACGGTACTTATTCATTTAACTCAATTTTTACTAGTCCAAAGTCAAATGGACAATAATATGTTTAGTTAAAAAGTCTTTTAAATGAAAAAATGCTGCACTATAACGTTAGATAGATTTTCAAATCTGATATTTTCTGCCTATTTTTATCACTTAATAATGGTCATGTTGTTTATATTATATTAAATACTAAAAGAAACTTCATCAAGTTTCTTTTAGTATTTCTAAACTTAGTATTCTTTTATTAGATATGGATTCTATTGTTTCAACAGGAGACAGAAAACAGGAGAGACAAGCTTGTTCCTTGTTCCAATAATTATTTTATTTGGACGCATATGTGCACCCACCAGAGACAACTGCTCTGTCCACTTCTCTGCATTCAAACCTGGAACAACAACACTTCTGGCGTTGCAAGAGCCTTCTTATACCTTCAGCTCTGCCCCTTATGCAGATCAGGGTAACAGAGCTGACACACATCCCATTGGCTCTTAGACGCACACCAGAACCAATGGGCACAGACGAACAACAACCAATCAGGACAGACAGATAACAACCAATGGTTACATGGTACTAGAATACACGCACAAAAGGTAAACAAGCAATGGCGGAATACAGCAGGGAGGGAATAACACACACAGCATGCAAAAACAAACAGACAGCAGGGAATACAGTGCATGAACACAAATGCACAGATCGCTATAATGTTATATTAAAATATTTCTTGGTTATATGTTGGTGCTCAGCATTTTTCAAAAATGGTTCCTGTATTTTTGATGCAGCCGAAATTACCGAAAAAATTGATAGTGTAAGAAAAACCTTGACATCATTGACTGGTTACAAATAATAAAACTACTCTATACTGATACTATGGTAGATGCCAAAAATCATGTTTTTAATGTGCTTGAATTCTAACCATTCCTTGTAGCAAACTTGTGACTGTATCTTATCCTAATCCTTTTCCTAGACATAGGGCCCTGAAAAAATAAGAACCCCTTAGATAAAAGATGGGGATGTTTTACGCTGTTCGTGTCTGTCTTTCTGTCTGCTTGTCTGTCCATCCGTTTGCTACACTGTCACACTATACTGGGTGAACACGATATTACTGCATTGATTCTGCACCAGTCTTCACCAAACTGTTATCATACACTCCAAGCCTCTTATAGACTTTTTGGATTCTATGTGTCTATAATCTGAATATTTCTAACCTGTAAATGCACTCATTCACTTTCTTAATTTTAGCAGTCCAAAAGCATTACATCGTCACTTAACGACACTTTATCTACAGAATTACGAGGACCCTGTTTACATTCCTTCATTGTTTAACAATCTGTATTGTTAAGTAGGATAAACAGAAGCCATGACACAGACTGTAGGAGGAACACTGCTAGTTCGGGATGCTGTCTTATGGGTGTTAGTTAGTGGCAGATGTCCAGGATCTTAACTGAATTATTATCTGTTATCACAATTGCTACCTGCAGGTCAACCACAGATAACTGGTATGAAGTGATTCCATCAGACAGAGAAGCACCAGGGGCTTTGGTTTTTCTTTTTTTGGTGGGAATGGGGCTGTCATCTTCAGAATCTAATCAATAAATAAGTTATTTTAAAAAAATCTGGTTTTTGTATGTATTATATAGCAATTCCATTCCTTATATGTGTTAGCAGATCACCCCTGGTGAATAATATTATAACACAAAATTGATATAAGGATCAGCTTAGCATGGGGGTATAGATCAAAAGCGGCTATTAGCTACGTTTCCAAGTCACTTGACCGTGACCACAAACTCTCACTGTCAATAACAGAGCGTTTTCAATTTTCTGGTTCATATACTAACTCCTGGTCAGAACCACATCTGAATACTGCAATAAACAAAAAAGTATACTGATGCTGTGCTACGCAAGTACATGCACTGAGCTGCATAGCATTATTGAATAAATGCAGAATGGCTGTGTTTGGGCCATTTGTAGCCCATTTTACCCCACTCAGACGCCTCTCTTACAAAGTATCCCTGAATTGTTTATCCTCAAATGCATGCAAAAGACTTTATTGAGCTAGCTTTCTCATAAGTGTAGTAGTACTCCAAATCCTATTAATTTACTTCCAATACACTATTGGACTAAAATTTGTAAGGGAACACTTGAATTAGGCACTCTTCTGTTCTGGGCACCTCTTTTGCAGGGTGTATGTAAGTATGTATATTAATTTAGGATTATTTTTGGTATTAATATGAGCTGCTTGGAGCTACTGTACAGTAGTCTGGGCCTGTCATTACCATGATATTAGACAGTCTGCAGTAAAAATGTGTAGGGCAAGTGTCAAGAAACTAGGATTCTAAATTGTAGGTCAATTTTAAAGTACTTCTATTTTTTATTCTGTTTTTGTCTATACGTCAAGGGAGAGACATTCTATGAATATTGTTAGTCCCTGACTGGCTCACCTGGTAAAGGCACTACCACATGGCTTGCAGGGTGAGTCATACAGTCAAGGTAGCACTGGTTCACACCCACGCTGTGCGAAGCTGACAGTCTTCGCTGAGGATTCCACAAGGAGTGTTACATTGGCTCTGGTGCTTCTGCGGGTTAGGGAGGGAAAATCATCAGTGTCTGTTTCTCCTTACTGCGCTACAACTTACCCTAATGGCCAGGCGCCTGGTAAGTTCAAAGCAGACTCCTGCAAGGATGACCTTTATCCACCATGGGTGTAAACAGACAATTAGCTCAGTAGTAAGATCGGAGGATGCCCACTGACCTTTAGTTCTCCCATGCTGTTGTAGGGATTGAAAAAAGGGGGATAAATACTTGGGCACTCTAAATTAAAAACAAATTAATATTAATAGCCCCAGGGGAAACCAAAGTGCACAATAATATACAGGAGCTGTCTAAATTTCAGTCAATAGGTAGCACTTGGTTACTGCATGCATCCAGGTATAAATAGGACTTATTGACTTCCTGGTTCCTGGTTCTCCTCATTTTCCGCAATTGATATCTAAAATCAGTTACCTTCAGGGATTAGAATTAAACATAAAACCATAAGAATAAAACGTCCAAGACAGATGGCAAATGTTTAAAACTGAAGTCTGTTATCACAAT
Source organism: Huso huso (assembly GCA_036884735.1). Lineage (NCBI taxonomy): Eukaryota > Metazoa > Chordata > Actinopteri > Acipenseriformes > Acipenseridae > Huso > Huso huso. The sequence continues at coordinate 21,334,562 of CM072668.1, read as the reverse complement.
TATGATATAATGAAAGGAAGAGAAAGAAAATTATGTAGAAAAAGAAAGAGAATTATGAAAGAAAAAATAAGCAAACATTGGATTGATACTAAAATCTTATTTAACGTATAAAACAAAACAAATAATACATTGTTGCTTTGATAGATACGGTAGATACAATTCTGTGAATTGTGTGTTTTGGGCATTTATTTTGCAAAATTGTATATTGTATACAACAGGTCAGAGTTTCCCAATCCTGGTTCTGGAGGGCCCCCGTGTCTGCTGGTTTTCATTCCAACTGAGTTCTCAATTATTTAATTGAACTATTCATTAGCTTAATTAGACCTTTTAATAGTTTTCAGCTTTTAAACAGTTGGAGATTTCAAGTTAACTATAGACTAATGTGCAACTTTTTAGGAGCGGAGAACAATTGAAAAGGTCTAATTAAGCACATTATTAGTTCCATTAAGGGTTTGATTAAATCATTGAGAACTTGGTTGTAATGAAACCAGCAGACACAGGGGTCCCCCAGGACCACAACTGGGAAAGCCTGCAATAGGTTATCTCCCAGATCATTTTGTATAACTGTCGCATAACTAGTTCATAGCTTAAGTCCTTATTTTTTTAATTAATTAATTTTAAACCAATGGGGTGTTTCTCCATTATGCAACTGATGCAGAGAGTCAGAGAGTATCAATGTGAAATTCTTCTCAAGGACAGAAAACATGCTGGAGAGCCAATTACACGATGGTATGTAAACAGAATAATCTGCTGGAAAAAACTGCAAAGAAGTTGTTTTTATAAGACTTGGAATAAAAAAAAAAAACATCAGATGAAGGAAATATTGTAAAGCAGACCATGTATCATCCAATCCCAAAGGGAACATTTCTATATTGTGAAGGCTTATCACAAAGTAACTCGCCATTTGCAGAGATGTGGTAATAAAAAAGCAACTTGAGCACCCTAATAAACAGGACTGTACTGGCTAAATATAATGTATTCATTGATGTAGGGCTTTGGCTTATTGATTTCTTCAAAAGGTTTTTTTTTTGTTTTGTTTTGTTTTTCCCAAAGACTGAATGCTTGTAAAAGTTACCAGTGGTTTGGTACTTGGCCATTTTGTACAGCATATAACTCATATAAAGGGTGACACAGAGCAATGTAACTAACAGCATTTTGTGTTTATACCACACCATTGTCGATTTACTTATGATAGATTTAATAGTAATTTATTTGAATAATGATCGTTTCCCTGTTTTTCCCTCAATTAAGAACCCCAATGATGTTTCCCCATCACAGCAGTTCCCTACAACAGCTCAGGAGAATTGAACCCATGACCAGGCAGATTGTCTCTTTAAACTCAGAAGCTTGAGGGTGTAAGTGAGCTACCAGCCCCTCGATGTCAAGGGATAGCCCTGCAGGTATCAACTGGAGCTCACCAGTAGTGTCTGCTGCAGTGCATTGAGAAGAAACAGCCCTTGGGGATTTTGCCTCCAGTGCCTGGGCCAATGCAACCCTCCCAGTGGAATCACCAGAGATGATCAGCAGCTTCGCACAGCCAGGACTCATCGCGAACACCACAGTACAAAACTTAATGTGGCACTCATTCTTGGCAGTCACCATTGCAGAAACATATGTTTTGGGGTAAAATTACCCACACAGTCATTGGTAGTAAATTGATAATATTTCAGGTACAACTGGACCTGTGGGACAGATTTGTAATTAAATTATTTTGCATTTCTTTCTCTTTATCTATTCAGGGATACCCAGATATTTAGTGAGCAAGGTGCCTGACTGGTAAGTGTGTAAAACAAAATTGATGGTAAGTGTGTAAAAACGTTTACAGCAGCCTCTATATTTCTTATCTGAATGGTAATTTTGATTAAATATTAAGTATCAAAAACATAAAGCCTAGGAAGGGTCTTTAAGAATTAGTAGTATAGACTTGTAATGCAATGCTAATGCTTTATTAAATCTAAATCTGAAGAAGAAAATATGGATTTAACCAGTGCAGGCACATACATAATCGCGTATTAATCGCACAGAACCTGAAATGTTCAAAATATTCTGATAAAATCAAGTGTTCATCAGATTACAGCCAAATGCAATCCGAAATGTCTACAGGAGGCTAGGAGTGTGTCATAACTCTGGTGAAGTGATGCAAAATCAAGACAGTAATCGTGTTCACCATGTGCAGTGTGGCAGACAGGCAGACAGATGGACGGAATTGAACAGCACATATAAGAGTGCCCTTTTTTTGAACAAAGCCCTTAAAAGGTTCTTCTGAGTTGGATGGCTTTAGGGTGACATCAGACCAGGGAAATGAAAACACAACACAGTAGTACTGGCGGGCAAACGGAGATGCTACGGCGCTCAGTGCTTTATTAAATAATAAAACAAAAAATTTAAACAAAACACAAAACACTTTCAAAAACAAAAGGGCACGTTGGCCAGACAAACAAACAAATAACAAATAAGTATTGTGCTGGTGTATAAGCCAGCATGCTTAGCAATTGTTATCTTTCTGTTCCTGTTATCTCCTGTCTCCACTCTCATTCTCCACTCAGAACGCACTCTCCACGAACAAGAAAAGCTGCAGGCTTTTATATTCTGGCCGAGGGGTTAACTAGCTAGTAATAATCTTATTACCCCTCTGCCACAGTCTGCACGAGTTTAAGGATGTGTGACTGTCAGCTAGTTAAATAATCAGTAGCTGATCAGTCATGCATCCTCACGAGGTTTTTAAAATATAAAATAAACAATAACAATAACTAATAATGCGGCGGACGGCACCACGCTCATCCTTGCCACAATAAATTAAAACACGGCTTCTTACCACCATATATAATATAAATCATAATACAAATACAAAAATAATACAATAAATCATAAAAATAACGCACAAATATACATAGGGGCGGGGCTCCCCTTCACAGTTCAATACCAAAATTTGGTCTTGAGGCAATTGCTTATTTTTATTTCTACTTGCTTTTGGAGTTTCTTTAAGCTTGAAGCTAATATACCCTTCAGAAATACAAACAGCTTTTGCTGTCAGTTGGACCCCCAGGCAGAGGCAAATCTGGGCCCTCCTGAAATACGGGAAAAAAGGGAGAGACAGCGACAGCTCCGGACGCTCTGACAGTGACAGCTCGGGACCCTCCGACAGCGACAGCTCGGGACCCTCGGGAGGTGAACTCGGGAGGGGAGCCCCTGGCCATGAAGGCAGCAGAGAGCTCCACTTCTCCCTCGTGCTCGGTAGCTGGTGGCTCCCTTTTCTGGGGCTCCGGCCCCAGACTTTCCAGCAGCGCAAAGGCTGCCGCTGGATTTAACACCACCCCAGGTGATGACGTGCAGGCATCCCCGGGCAGTGACGTGCAGGAATCCCCGGGCGACAACATGCAGGCATCCCCGGGCGACGCAGAGCAGCAGGCAACCCCGGGCGACGCAGAGCAGCAGGCAACCCCGGCGACGCAGAGCAGCAGGCAACCCTGGGCGACGCAGAGCAGCAGGCAACCCTGGGCGACGCAGAGCAGCAGGCAACCCCGGGCGACGCAGAGCAGCAGGCAACCCCGGGCGACGCAGAGCAGCAGGCAACCCCGGGTGACGCAGAACAGCAGGCAATCGTGGGCGACGCAGAGCAGCAGGCAACCCCGGGTGACGCAGTGCAGCAGGCAACCCCGGGCGACGCAGAGCAGCAGGCAACCCTGGGCGACGCAGAGCAGCAGGCATCCTTGGGCGATGCAGAGCAGGCATCCTTGGGCGGTGCAAGGCAGGCATCCTTGGGCGGTGGAGGTGGGAGCAGCATGCAGTCTCCCTCTAGCGGTGGAGATGGGAGCGGCAGACAGTCCTCCCATGGTGGTGGAGGTGGGAGCTGCAAGTAATCTCCCTCTGGTGGAAATAAATCATAAAAATAGCGCACAAATATACTTAGGGGTGGGGCTCCCCATCACAGTTCAATACCAAAATTTGGTCTCAAGACAATTGCTTATTTTTATTTCTTCTTGCTTTTGGAGTTTGTTTAAGCTTGAAGCTACTGTACCTTTGAGAAATACAAACAGCTTTTACTGTCAGTCTACTTCATGATAAAGTGGTAAGAAGTCTGAGTAAATGCTGAAAGAATTTGACAGACACAAAGAAATAATGTTATATAACTGAATAACACTGACCATGTTGTTGTGTCGATCTTCAGCTTTTACTGTGTGTCTGCGTGGATGTAGTTTCCTCCTGACTTGTGATGGATGGTGTATCTTGCAGCAGTCTGATAACATTACCTGTGGTTAACTGTGGTTTCTGCTGACATTTGCATCACAGAGGAATATCCTTGTAATCTAGTAAGATCAGAGTGACTGGAGAAAAGAAGAACAATTGCCAGCAAGGAATTGGCCCAAGTCCATAACCCTGTTTGTGAACTTGTGTTTTCAGAGCTGATGTACTCCCTTGCTGCAGTTGGGGCTGGGCCATTATCACCACAAGCAGAATTAAATTCACAATTAAAACAATACAACATTTTTATAGAAATATAAAACTACACTGAGTTTCCATGACATAAAAAAACATAAACACAAATTTTAAAACAGGTATTGAACCTTTTTTAAGCAGTACATGTGTTAAACTGTTACTATGTACAGTATTCAATCTGCTAGATTAAAGGGAATATGTGATTATTCATGTAGTTTCGGTCCCTGAGTGACTCGCTTGGTAAAGGCATGACCACCGTCTTCACATTTGTGCGGATTTTTATATACAGTACTGTATATAGAAAGACTGAGAATAAGAAAACATTCATGGCATTCAGAGAAGGAAGTAAGGGGAAGGAAGGGAGTTTCAGCTGATAAAGGAATAGGAGTAAGGACTGCTTGTGTTGCTTGGTTGTATAGTTTGATCCACAGATTGAAAATATATCTGAGAATCTGAGGTATTGCAAACAACCCTGATAATGTGCAGGGCAGCCTGCTTTCAACCAAAACCAATCAGACATCTAGCCAGCATGTCTGCAAAGGACAGGGTGCTTGACTGTAGTCTAGAACAAGGGAAACCACTAGACACTGCTGTAAAGAGCTACTAATACCCCTTTTCCACTGGCACATCCGAGCCGTGAGGGCCTGGGTGGTTTGGCACTGGCACATCCAAGCCGTGAGGGCCTGGGTGGTTTGGCACTGGCACATCCGAGCCGTGAGGGCCTGGGTGGTTTGGCACTGGCACATCCGAGCCGTGAGGGCCTGGGTGGTTTGGCACTGGCACATCCGAGCCGTGAGGGCCTGGGTGGTTTGCCACTGGCACATCTGAGCCGTGAGGGCCTGGGTGGTTTGCCACTGGCACATCCGAGCCGTGAGGGCCTGGGTGGTTTGGCACTGGCACATCCGAGCCGTGAGGGCCTGGGTGGTTTGGCACTGGCTATTTGTCTAGTTGAGTGAGAACCCTGGCCAGGGGCGGGGTTAATGATTTCCGTAATTACACTGCATCTGTCAATACACTCGAGGAAGACCAACGATATGGTGTGCAGCGAGTCGGAGGAGAGGAAAGTACAGCCTTGGGACCCTGAGGATCCTCAGTTGTATTCAGTAATATATGAAGAATTAAATCGAAGAAAAAACACAACCATAACCACTGGATCCTCCATTCTCAACTCAAACACAACCATAACCACTGGATCCCCATTCTCAACTCAAACACAACCATAACCACTGGATCCGCTATTCTCAACTCAAACACAACCATAACCACTGGATCCCCATTCTCAACTCAAACACAACCATAACCACTGGATCCGCCATTCTCAACTCAAACACAACCATAACCACTGGATCCGCTATTCTCAACTCAAACACAACCATAACCACTGGATCCTCCATTCTCAACTCAAACACAACCATAACCACTGGATCCGCTATTCTCAACTCAAATACAGCACCTCCTACTACCGTATCATCTACATGCGACTCATTGCACGTGATGAGTTGCATGCAAAATCAACCAGTGTGGCCCTGGCATGACTCGGTTGTACATTGGAAAAGAGACTTAAGATATAAAGGGCTACTAAGCTAAATAGGGCTACTACTTGTGTAAGCCAGTTTTGTTCTACTCTTCACAGGAGCCAGACAGATTCTTAAATTGCACAAATCATCCAAGGCAAGCATTCAATATTTTTGTATTTTCTAAGACAGGATCTGCAGCTTTTAGAATACAGAATGAAGAGAGATTGGCTTCTAAACTTGTGGCTTCTAAACTTGTGGTAACATTGGTGATCTCAGCTCCATCTCCCTCTAAATAAAAAATGTTTAAGACCACAATTGTGGAAAACCCCTCCCCTCAAGCTTGGAATTACTGCTAATGCTGGAAACTGGTGAGTCACTTCCAGTGAATATGTTATGTAAGCCCCCCTTCTATTCAGCTGTTCAATGTTGCCTGTGTTTTTTTTTTTTTTTTTTTTTTTTTTTTACTCTTTGTAACCCAATTAAAAGAATTTGCACTGAAGGACAGCGTTTTAGTGTTCACACGAAAGCAAAACAAACTAAATTTGTGTACAGAAGCATTATATTCTTAAAAGATATTCTTAAAAGAAGTTGACAAAGAGAACCCAAGTGAATACTTAAAGTGCAAGACAGAAACCAGGACCCTGTTGAAAATGAAGTGCCTTCTTGGGACTCTTAAGCAGGACTGATTTGGTCATTTACTTATATATTAATTATTTGAAAAACAAACACCAACTCATGACCATTCTAAATCAAAACTAATTCAGAAAACAAAACTTAAGCACTGTGAAACTTTTAAGGGAAGTGCTGGCAGTTGCAATGGTAGAAACATTTGCAGAGGCCTTCAATGTTTGGACGTGTGACCCCTGCTACTGTTGTAAAGTTTAACTACAGTTATAACGGATCAAAACATTTTTTAAGTCGATCATTGTGTGTGGGGTGGGGGGGGGGGGGGGGGGGGGGGGGTAACCCTCTCTGGCCCCTTTCCACATAGCCCTGTTTTGTTTTTTAAAACTGCTATAAAAAAATAGTGGAGTCAGACTTTAATTCAATTAGGTTTCTTTTTAGTCCTACTGTACTGAGAATAAAATCAATTTGTACAGGTCTGTGGCACCTAGAACACCACCCCCTGTCTAGGTTTCAGTAGGAGGACCTCGACACTGCATATGTTTCCACTATAATATGTCAACCCACTGGTAACTTTCACCGCAAATGGAAAATAACATCTAATAAAAGATACCCTGGACCAGTTAAAAACTACCTATTGGAGTGTGTGTATAGTGTTAGCTGTTAAACAGACTTGTAGCAATGTCCATTATGTACGCTGTTCAAAATGACAGTGCCTGCATTAGGATAAATACAAAATTGTTCAGAATCTGTGCCAAGATTCTGATACTTACAATAATATAGGCTAAAAAAATGTCATGACAATTGAACAAGCACTTCTCTATGTACACATTCGATAATGCAAGCTTAGAGGGGATAATAAATAATAATAATAATAATAATAATAATAATAATAATAATAATAATATCCTGGTATTTAATTTGTTGTGTGGTAATAGCAGCATATTTATAGCATTGGCTGGCAAATCTGGTCTTGGAGTGTCGTTTAACTGCAGTTTTACTAGATATAAATAAATGATAACGTGCTTTAGAACCAGGTCAGAGGTTAATTGGTTAAAAATCGGACTTAATGCTGACGTTGCCTACCCTGTTTGATAGCGTTGTCTATTACATTTCTGCATATTCCAAACTGATACATAAATACAACAAACCAGCAGATCTTCGGACAAGAAAAGCGGCACCTCTGCTAATGCTAAATAAGAGGTAAGGAAATAGATTTGTAAACCTTTAGAATTAGCTCGGCTGTTTAAGTGACATTTCTTCCTGTGCAATAAACCGTTTTTAATATAAATCACTAAAAAAGGGAAACGAGAAGATTGCTCAATAACGAAACACCGTAGTTAAAGTGAAAATGCATTTTCTCTTGTACCATATTTACCAGCATGAAGGGGGGTTTTTTCTGATGGAAAAAGGTGGGCCGCTATAAAATTAGAACAAAGGAAACACCCAGCTATATTTTGATTACGCTGCTATATTATTATGTGCGACTTTTAAAGAAAATAAAGTTTGCAGTGCAACACTTATTTCTAAACTTCACGATGGTTTTGCAGGAAACTGAGGATGTGACGCACGTCTTCTGACGGATTGGGGTTGAGTTATATTATAAAGCTGACCAGAGTTTATTTCACTAGTGATTTGAACAGTTTTCACACGGTTTGGCAGAGAACACGGCAAAAAGCGAGACATGAGAAACTACACAGAGCACCTTTTGAAATCCAACGGGAGGATTTTGCTGGCTTTGGGTCTAATCCTCTTTCTGGGATACACAGTACAAGGTAAGCTTTGTATAATTTCTAAATTTTAACTGCTTGGAATTATTTTTACCGGTTATTAAAAAAAAGTTTTAGTTCGTCTATTGTTCTATAAGCTAGCTAAATACCTGGATCACTATTAATGATATATACAGTATATATATATATATATATATATATATATATATATATATATATATATATATATATATATATATGTTGGAAGTCAAAGAAAAACATTGGCATTTTTTTCTTCTTAGTGTTTAGTTTTAGAAAGGTGATCAAATTAAAAAAAAAGTTAGTTAAAAACAATATAAAACATATAAAAATACGATTGAATGCTGTTCTGTTGTAAGAGCTTCTGTTTTTTCTTGGTAGCTGATTAAAGAAGAAACTGGGGTGTTTCGTTTGTTATTTCAGAATTGATACGTGCATCGACTAGTAAATGGCGGTGTTTAATTTATAAATTAACAATATATTAACATATTTAAGAAGGTTGCCATTGTAACAGATATAATAGCAACTCTTTAGTGTTTCCTGTAAAATGACTATGTACACAGTAGAGTTTATACTTGCACTTGGCTGATTTCGCTCCTGCCAGTATAATTACAAAATATTTCCAAAATAGTCGTATCCCTTTCTCAAGGCATAACATTATTAAATATTTTCTTTAGTCACAATGTTAAACTACTGGCACCAATCTTGTTTTGAGAGGGGAGGGAAGGGGTCATACTGGCAGTATAGAATGTATACTGGTTATCAGCCATCCCAAGTAGATTTCTGAGAGTCACTTAACAAAAACATAATTTGGAAAAAGTTGTGTTTTGACTCAGACCTTCGGTTTCAGTATGTCATTTACAACCCTGTGTAGGCATGGGATTTTGAACCTTGCTTTTGGAGATTTAAAACCGGCCCTTCAGTCTTCTTATAAAGTATTGTACACTGAAATAAGAGAATATTTAGGGAAAATGTACTAAAATCACACCATTGTCTATGGTCGGTATAAGATTATTAATATAATGATAAAAAGGCACCCAGATATGACAAAACATTAACGTATGTGGTGTTCTTTCCTCTGTAAGCTGCCCCAACCAAAGGGAGATACATGTGGGTACGATGCAAACCGGACGCCAAAAACCCTAACTGTGTGGAAGAAAGCGGTCCTTGGATTGATCTTCCGAAGTCCGGAGCTGAAGTCCCTTCACCCAACGCTGATCATGACCTGTAAGAACACACTTGCTTTTTATATATAATAAATTGGGCAAAGCTATACCAGGATGCAAATAACATACAGCATGGTCTAAGAAATCCAATATCTCAGCAACAATAGGCATATACGAGTTATCTATTGGCTGAAGAAAATTTAACTTAAATTGGCAAAACGTGTTAAATGTGTCATGTCATTCGCGCCCCATGGCCGCTTTGGAATAGAAGTACTTGGAATGTTGCCCCTATCCTTCATTAACACCGCTATGGGATATTTCATTCTGTTATTTTGAAATATGGGCGTTTTGACAGACTTTCATACAGGAGCACCTTACGGTCATGTGTGCTAAGCGGATTATTGCAAAACATGCAGTAACGTGCAGTTTTGATTTCATTCTTTTACATAATAACAAAAAGGATATTAAGCCAGATATGCAAAGCATTTACTCCTAGCGCAAAGTTTACATAATGCTTGGAAATAACCGAGCTTTCCCTCACGGTTTTCTCCAAAAGGAGGAGTATCGCATTACTAAAGGCACAGCGCCACCTGCTGGGGAATTAGTGCAAAGTCAATTTTAAGAATATAATAATTAACATTGTAAAATGATCATTTTCTTCATCCATAATTGTGATGTTGAAAGTTTACAGTTTTTAAACATTTTAAATGTTTAACTGTTAAAATATTAGAAATGTTCTTAATAAACGTTTATCCAGTGACAATAGAGGTCAGCTGTACAGTAGTGTAAGGTTATTTTCCATTTATACATTCATGTTGTACGTTTCATTGTCACATTGACGGCTTCTTGAACTTATTATTTTAATCAGTTACATATTCCCAATAAGTTTAAACATGTTTAAATGTTTAGAAACATAATCTAACATTCCTAATACAGAACACATCTTAGTTTTTGTATCAGTATTGTTTATTCTTTTTGTCTTTCGTTTTGTTGTTCATTGTAATATTGTTATGTCGTCTTAGTTAAGTTTTTAATTCTTAAAACACAACTTAGATACTTAAAAGCTTGAGTCACAGGGCCAGACCCAATTCCAAATGTAAAAGTAATCTCCAACCGCTGTAAATAATGGTAGAAAATCCCTGGAAAGAGATATTACATCTGAAAGGATCCATCCTTTAGAAATATCTTCTAGAAGTAACTGTGTAGAGCTCTAGATTTCCAGAACAAGCTCTAGACTTCTGGAGTTCGATGGCATACAACCCATAGAGACAGCCATACTGTTCATATCCCTCTGCTGTGCAGTTACCGTAGATCCGCTTCTGGCAGCTATTTTGGCAACATTTGGAGGAATTGAATTGATCTAATTACTGCTGATATTTAATATGGACCATGCCAGTAATTTTCATTTGAAGACAAAAATACACACTTGCACTTAATATTAGAGATGTTGGTTTCCATTCTTTTTAAAGAATAAAATAATACTGTATACCAATTCACGTAAATGATTGATTTACTGTATAAGTTAATACATTGTGTGTAGGGTCTCTTCTTGTATAAGAGATGTCATATTGTGCAGTTTGGGAAAGAGGATTCCCCCCCCCCCCACCCCCGTTGTGAAATGGTTCAGTCCAGAAACAATTGCCACAGTCACTATACAATGCGTGTAGGCCTACAGATGCTGTGTCATGGGTGAGACTACTTATTAAAAACAAAAGTGCTTTTCTATTTAGAATTTCAGTAATATTTTCTTTGGCGAAACTAATGTCAAGTTCATCAAAACTTAAAGAAAGTTTACAGGATGATATAGGTATAGGTGTGGTGTTCTATGCAGGGGATAACATCTGTACACAGGATAAGATGTACTGGAGTTTTGCCAAATACTTCACTGTGATTGGTTGGTTTCTGATATGTGATTTATAATAACTAACCAATCACATTTCCTTTTCTTTCAGCATGAACAAAAAGCCAGTCGAAGATGAGTCAGCAATGACTTTTGAAGAGTCCGGAGATGATTCTGGGAAATTCCAGGAGGACATGGCAATCGAACTGGGCTCAGGAAGTCAGTGGAATGAAGATCTCCTGAGAGCCAGCAGCACTGCTGAGTCTGAAGAAGGAAGTGCTGACTACACAGAGGACTTCCCAGCCACGCCAGAAGGGGGCAGTGTTGATTATTCCCAATTTGTCTTTCCTGACAGAGTTCCAATCCAGCAAAGCGAAACTCAGGATCTAAAGCTCCATGAAGAGGGCTTTATCCTATAAAATTATCTTCATGATGCAATGAAAGGCTTCCGCCAGTTTTATGCTGTGTGGTTTTACAACATGCTTTTCTATTACCTGTCTCTCAGGATTAAAACACATTGGTTTTGTTTTTTTTTTAGTGTCTGTCTCCGCTGACCCCCACCCCTCCACCCCCCCACCCCAGCTATAATTGCAGAAACTGTGTGTTCAGAAATTAAGACCCTAAAAAGCACTTATTGTAGACTGGAATATATTTCTATAAAGTAGTAAAATATATATTTTGTCTTATTTTTTTAAAGAAAATAACGTGAACAATTTTAAATAATAGAGAACACAAGTGGCATACATGTTAACTAGCTTAGCAGCTATTTCAGATAGGGGAGCAAGGGGTATAAAGCCTATGCTTCTAAAAATACATGATACTATTTAATTTAGTTGGAAAATTGTATGTTTTTATACCAGGTACAACATATATATTTCTTTTTTTCCTTCAGAAAGTGTAATTTAGCAGAAAGTGTAAGATAGTAGATCATAGGAATGAGACATTTTGTCAATAATCTTATGCCTTCATTTCGTGAATCTTACCTTGAAATGCTGAGATTATTGGTCAGAGAACAACACTTTCCAATTGCTGTGTCTCCAATGGGACCAGTGATGATGTCTTATAAAAAGCTGATGACAAAAACTTTGCTATCATAACCAAGCCAGGAACCTAGTGAATATCACTGCAGTCAAGATTCAATTCACAAAAGAAATGCTTTAGCTGTATGTCTGCAAATGTGCTGGCTGTTAAGTACACATTATATTTTCTTGATGCAGTAAAGCTATATACAATACCACTGAAACACTTTCCTTCTTATCTGCAGTGTTAAACATGAATGAGTCTGTTTAATTGAATAATATTAAACACAAAATCACAATTACACCAGGCTGTATACGTGAAAATGGGAAACAAAACTATTGTTGATCATGTTTTAAAAGTGCCTGAAAGACTATGCAAATAAAGCCTGAAAAGTAAATTGTGGTGTTATTTACAATTAAAGTGGGAGAGTTACTCAATGATTTGGTTTTCTAATTTCCACATATGCATGCTTTCCCAATATGCTACATGGTCATGACCCCACAAGATGTAGTTTGTATATACTTCAACACTTAAGTGTACTAATTTAGATGCATTGTATAAAGGCATTTTAGATATGCTGTGTAATAAACTGTCCACGTCACAAAACTGATAGACAGCTGGACACAATTCAAAGTCTGCTTGAGAGAAACCCAGGCCATAACGATAGTCTTCTAATGATGTTAGCCATTCAGGGCAGAAGAGAATAAGATTTTCAAAAGGTGTGTTTACACTTACAACTTAGACTTGAGCTAGCTTAGAGTCGAGCAGATTAAAAGATTCTTCTCGTTTGAGCCTCTCCATTTACACGTGAGCACAGACCTAAACTGGCTTTGGCCCGCATGCATTGCCCCAACCCTAACTTCATATCGACCACCCCTTGCATGAAGACATTTCTCCTCCCTAAAGGTCCAAGGGTAGGGTGGGATTTAGAGTTTGTTTTCTGAGTGATCAATCATGTTGAACCCCAGAACCCCCACCCCTTCTCCCCTCAGCCACAGCCATAAATTCAAAATGAGAGCCATCAGTATGGTGAAAAAGTTGATGGCCATGGCACATATCAATAGTATTACACACTAGTATAGAATAAGAATTAGCAATGACATGTTTTATCATATTTGATAAGCAATTCTCCAGATATATTCAAAATGTGACATACAGACACACCCCAATATCCCCAGAATCCAATAGTCTCAATAATGTACATGAATAATGTTGCTACCAAGTTTCATGACAATTGGATAAGTGGTTCTCCAGATAAATGCAAGAATGTAAGTGTGACATACAGATGGCTATACAGAGAATCCCCCACCCCCTATATCTTCAGAATCTGATATTCTCAATAAGTTATACTAAATAATGTTAATACCAAGTTTCATGGATAAGTGGAAAAATGTGTGAAGTGTGACACACAGATGTATGACCGCCTCCGCTATATCCCCATTCCCCTGGAATTTTATCCTAACAGTAATGAAGACCTGAACATAATCAAATCTGGTTAATACTGGTACTTTTATCTGACATTATCTACACTTGTTAAAAAAAATAATAACTTTGTCTTTCTTTAAAATAAAGAAAACATGTCTTTATATTGTATTGAAATAAATGTCGTTTACTTCCCAGTGATAAGTTCTTGGCATTTATCCTCTCAGGAGTCTGTTTATTTTGTCATACACTTAAGAAGCCACAAAGTTATTGCTTAAAAGGTTCAAGTAGCTGCTGCTGCTGCCAGTAAACTGACTAATGTCTGGTAATTCTCAGAAATGCTTATTCATCTTTTACTGCTGAAAAACCATAGAAAAACACCACACTCAATAAAAAAAAAAATGTTTTTCAGCTGTGTAAAAGGCTCCTTGAGATGTGATTTGCAGGTTTTTCCCTTTTATACTTTAACAAAAAAAGTAAGTTCCCTGAATAGATGTGCATGAGATAAACTGACAAGTACTGTGAACTATAAAAACATCTTAAACCACAAAATGTAGTTCTGACACGTCTCTGTGCTTGAGGTCAAATATGCTTGCATGCTACATTCTCTGAGCAAAAAACAAAAAATATAATCCAGTGCTACATATTTGGCCACTTTGGCCTAGATTCTCAAAGTCATTGAGTCCAAATTTGCCAATTGTTTCTGAAAGAAAATAAACAACAACTGAGTTGTTTAGAAAGTGGAATTCCACATGCCTGATGTTTTTATTTCTAGACTGCTGGAGTGTTGCTAAATTCATTCATAAGAATACAGTAATTACTGAATAAAGGCCAGTCAAGGGACCATCTAAATGTGTCCTTAACAGAGGGTGGTTTTTCAATTTCTTGAAAAGAAATACTATAGGATTTTTTTCTATTTAAAACGATTAGCCAATGTATTTTCATTAATTAGCACTAAAAGTTATTCCACATACTGTAAATCAGTCATTTGCTTTACCACGATACTAACCCCTTATTTGCTTAAGTGCTTAAATACCATTTATCCAATTTAAATTAAACTATTCATTGCCATTTTCGCATTCTATAATAAACTATACATGCTACGGATATATGCCATGATCATCAATCTTTTTCATCATTCTAGCTTTCATTTTGAAAACACAGCTGTGGTGGGGGATGTATGTATAGTTACTGCCATTTTACAGATTTTATGGATTTGCCGGTTGCCAGAAAAACAGTTTGCCAGATTTTTTTTTTTTTTTTTTTTTTGGGGGGGCTAAAGATTTGCATTGTAGACATATTACAGGGGGATATCTAATGTTAAACGTTTCTGTGTCCAACTAAAGACCATTGCTGCAGTGCTGCCATTTCCCGAATATAAGCACTAACTAAATACAGCAGCTGTCTGTCTGTCTGTCTACTCTGTTCACCAACACGCAAAGGCACCGCCCGCGTGTGAGAGAGAGTTTGAGAGAGTCACGAGAGAGTGAGGGGACATGCGAGGCGAGAGAAGTAGCCGTTTTGAATTAAGTAATGTGTGTGATAGGAGTAAATACAAATTAAAAAATGGACGATCAGGGCGAAGGTGTATCATCGAGTGATTCTACTACCCCCCACCCACCCCCCAGAAAAAGAAATCCTGCATCAGAAACTGCACATTCAACAACAACTGGTTAAATGCAACAGAGTTCAAAGACTGGCTGGCAAAATGTGCTAATAAAACAAATGCCTGGGGTTCAATTTGTCAGTGTGTCTTTACGGTAAAATATGATGGAGTTGATGCTGTTTGGAAACATTCAATTGGAAGAAAACACCAAACAGCGGTTCAGAGTGCTAAACAGATGCATGCATAACATCATTTTTCTCACAGAGAAACACCGTTAAAGACGCTGTGGCTGCAGTGAATTGGCTTTTGTGGAGTGAAGCACAGCTACAGTTTTTTTGTCAATGGACTGTGGCGACAAATTAGCTACACAGCTGCATGCCGATACCGCTGTGGCAAGTAAGATGAAGCTGGGAAGAACCAAAATTGAAAGTCTCATTGAGAATGTACTTCTGTGGAAAGCCGTCAAAAGGCTAAAAGAAAGCAGTTCTCCCTTTGCAGTTGCTACTGATGCTTCAAATAAAGGAAACCGAAAGTTTTTTCCTTTGGCTGGTAGTTTTTTTTGAAGTTGAAACACAGGCATAAACAACGCCCTTTTGGATTTTTATGAAGAGGAAGATGCAAAATCAGAATCGATTGCAGGCCGTATAGTTAGTGCCATGAACGAGCATGGGTTAACTTGGGCCTGAAAGATGTCGGTGCTTATGGAGCCGATAACGCATCAGTGAATTACAGTAAGAACTGTTCTGTGTTTGCTAAACTGAAAGCAATCCAACCACTGATGGTTCAAGCTAACTGCAACTGTCACGTTTTACACAATGCAGCCAAAAATTGCATGCAAGCCCTCAGCCTTGACGTGGACGGTTTGGTTTTGAATATTTTCAATGAGTTTTCATGCAGTGCAAAAAAAGTAGAACTTCTTTGTGACAGAAATATAATGAATTCTGGTTGTAAATCTCCCTCCCAACCTGTGAGGGCGCTAAGTAGCGAATGGGGAAGTCTTTGGACAGACTGGCCTGACAGTTCATTTCCTGGGTCGGGAAGTCGGTCAGCCTGGAAGAAGGAGAGACTCAGTTGCAGGAATGTATTGACCAAGAAGGTAAACGAGGTAGCAGCTGCAGGCAATAGAGGTCAGCTGAAATCGTTTACCAAGGGGTCATGCGTGATAACATAAAGGGGCCGGAGAATCGTAAATCTTTTCCTTCGCTTTGGTTACGAAATAACCCGTCCAGTGTTTATTGAAAATATCGTGAGTGTTTGTTTGTTTGTCTTGTCTATAATTGTTACTTGTGTGTTTATAGACGGCTAACACGTTCCGGAGCTGTCGCAAAGAGCCAGCACTGAACCCGGAACAGCACTGCACTATTTTGTCACTCTTTAAACTGTATCACCCACCACGAGCACTACAGCATGCACCCAGGACTGGTGACCGTGGTTGTATATTGTGGGAGAGATACCGTGTTTATTGTTTAGGGCTGCAATCCCTGTTACTGTTCTCTGTGTTTTACGCATCGCTGTGTATAACCGGAGTTTATTATTTGGTCACCAGACCTGGATTATAAGAAAAAATAAAAGACACCTTTTCCATACCAGATTACAAATCTCTGTCTGTTTATTCCTGCACTGCATCACCTCCGCACCTGTTCATAACACTATGTAACACAATTTTTGTTTCTGGGTAGTAAGTGTTATTTCCTAATTGCTTATGCCTCAAAAGTATAGAAAATGGCTATTATTCCCCACAGACTTTGCTTTTGTGACCAGGACAGTGATATTTTGAAATTTACCTATTTCCAATGAGAAAACGGGCGAATTTGTGTCTTTTCGTTCACATAGTCAGAAAAAAACAACATATGAATCCAAATTAACATGTATTTATACTAAAGTAATACAAAAATGACTACAAAAGATTTAGAAGTGAGTAGTTTTTCGAGATTTACGATTATACTGTAAATCACTTTCACGAATCAGCCCCCAATGTAGTCTCCCATCATGTTCTCGTTATACTGTCCTTGGTAGCGGCGTTCAAAGTCCAGTATATCCTGGTGGAAGCGCCGCCTTGCTCCTCCGAGCACGCCCCATGTTCTCCTTGAATTTATCAAGATGAGCATCAAGGATATGGACTTTGAGGGACATCCTACAGCCCATTGTGCCGTAGTTCTTCACCAGAGTCTCAACCAGCTCCACATAGTTTTCGGCCTTGTGATTGCCCAGGAAACCCCGAACCACTGCGACAAAGCTGTTCCAAGCCGCTTTCTCCTTACTAGTGAGCTTCTTGGGGAATTCATTGCACTCCAGGATCTTCTTTATCTGTGGTCCGACGAAGACACCGGCTTTGACCTTTGCCTCAGACAGCTTAGGGAAGAAGTCTTGAAGGTACTTGAAGGCTGCCGACTCCTTATCTAGAGCTCTGACAAATTGTTTCATAAGGCCCAATTTGATGTGCAGTGGTGGCATCAGCACCTTCCGGGGGTCCACCAGTGGCTCCCACTTGACGTTGTTCCTCCCCACAGAGAACTCGGTCTGCTGTGGCCAGTCCCGCCTGTGGTAGTGCGCCTTGGTGTCCCTGCTGTCCCAAAGGCAAAGATAGCAGGGAAACTTGGTAAAACCGCCTTGAGACCCATCAGGAATGCCACCATTTTAAAGTCTCCTATGACCTCCCAGCCGTACTCATCATACTTCAAGGCGTCCAGCAAGGTCTTGATGCTGTTGTAATCCTCTTTGAGGTGCACCGAGTGAGCCAGGGAAGAGACGGGTACTTGTTACCATTATGGAGCAGCACGCTTTGAGGCTCCTGGATGAGCTGTCAAAGAGGCGCCACTCATTCTGGTTACAGGCGATTCGATTGCCTCGAACAGACTGGTCACATTGTGGCAGAAGCAGAGCCCATCTTGACGGGTGAAGAAGCTGGAAAAAGGTTGGTGACGCTTCCTCTGATCTGCGACTTGCACACTTTCATCCAACAAGTTCCACTGCTTGAGCCTAGACGTCAAAAGCTCGGCATTGGACTTGGTGAGACCAAGATCTCTAATCAAGTCGTTGAGGTCTTTTTGGTTGGGGTAGTATGGGTTTCTCTCCTCAGCTCCACCTCTGAAATTGTCATCTGGATCTACAACGTCTTCCTCGCTCTCTGACTTGCTGCTCTCTTCTAAAGACGGCTGCTCTCTCTCCGGAGGAGTGGGTACGGGGAGCTCATGGCAGTGTGGCACCGGGGCGATAAATGAAGGAAGGTCCGGATACGTGATAGCAGGTGCATTCTTGCCAGTCCGACGTTTGGAAGGGTCCACCATGCAGAAGTAGCAGTTGCTTGAGTGGTCAGTGGGTTCCCGCCAAATTCTTGGGATAGCGAACTTCATGGTTCTCTTTTCCCCTCTGTACCATCCTACAAAAATACATTTATTTCACCCATGACTAATGTTGAAGAGATTCTCATAACATTTTTCATATATGATATATTTTTTTCAATAACATTGAAAATTGTAAAACATTTTAAAATTAAAAACTTTTACAATTTTAAAATTTTAACAAATTTTATAACATAAAATTCCGAGCAACAATTGTCCATCTACCTTCCAGAGTTTTTTTTGCAGTGCTCACTGGGTGAAATGAGGTGCCCAGGGTTTGTCTTGATCCCCGACAGGCATGCGAAAATATGCCTTGTAGGCCTCACACATCTTAGCAGATGCTTCCACTGAGTACTTTTTTTCGCTCTTGTCTTGATAAATTGGCCGAGACATAGCAAAATGCGCCTCTGCGGATGCTTGCAGCCTCTTGATGCCATCTCAGAAAAATGCAGATATGTATCCACTTAGGCAGCTGGAACTAAACTGAACTGGTGGGCTTAAGGCCCTGTATTTATACTACTATTTATATTACTGGAAAGTTCTAGAAAGTTCTAGAAGTTACTCCAAGTTTACTCAGCACTGAATCTATCTGGAATGTTCTGGAAAATAGGTAAATTTCAAAATATCACTGTCCTGGTCACAAAAGCAAAGTTTGTGGGGAATAATAGCCATTTTCTATACTTTTGAGGCATAAGCAATTAGGAAATAACACTTACTACCCAGGAACCAAAAATAAATAAAAATGTGTTACACGGTGTAATCAGCAGCCACTTTGTCACAGTCTTTAAACCTGCTTTGAATTTGTGGAACAAAAGTGCATTTGCATGTGCCCACTTGCTGGCTAAGCCTCTTTGCTGCAGTTGAAAGGCTTTTGCTGAACTGGGAAGCTATCAAGGTGTATTTCTTGGAGTTTGGAGAATCGGACTGTGACAGGCTGATTTGGAGATTCATCGGAGATCAGGAGCATGAGTTAAGTGACAAGTTGACACTTGCCGAGTGCTACATTTATTTTGTGCATTCTGTCATGGCCATCATTCAGATGTCAATCTCCATTCTTGAAAAGGATTCTACGAATGCCACAGAACTTTTCGATCTTGTGTCGGATGTCAGAAGCCAGCTGATTGACAGAGCAAACGACGAGTTTTTGGTTACCAGGTAAACAAAGCTATTTATTTTGTTTGTTTAATAAAACGCTGACCACGATAGCGTCTCAGTTTCGCCCCACCATTACTTGTGTTGAGTCTGTGTTTCTGGTCTGACATCACCCCTGCAAAGTCACCCTTCACACGTGGTGTCATCGTGGGATAACAGCGCCTCCAAGCATCAGACCAGGAATACTGCGTGTTTTGCTTTTCTCAAAAGTGTTTTAAAAAAAAAAAAATATATATATATATATATATATATATATATATATATATATACACATATATATATATGGGAAAGAACAGCTGGAGGAAGCGACAGCAGAAGCAGCAACAACTGGATGATCCAGCAAACCTGTTCCCCTGGTGTACATGGTGCAGGAAGGAGGATCACCGCTGGAGGGGATGCTCTGAGGTTCCACCAGGCTGGTGTGGGCGATGAGAAGAGTCCAGGCATGACTGGTCGGGGTGTCTCTATGCACGAGGACCTGCATCGGCTCGGTCACAGCAGCAGCAACAACAACAGCAGCGCGGGGCTGGTCGCAGGTCCCGCCGGGTCTCTACCATGCTGGTTGTCTGCCTCAGCTACCTGAATGGTAAGGAATGGTGCTTCGCCATTGGCAAGGTCGGGCACGTAGCACCTGACCAACCCCCTCCATGGCAGGAGAGGGAGGAGCCTGAACTTCTTACGCCCAGAAGGGGGGAGTTTGTGCGTCCACAGCCCAAGAGGGAGGAGTATGTGCGTCCACAGCCCAAGAGGGAGGAGTTAGTGCGTCCACAGCCCAAAAGTGGAGAGGAGCAGGAGCTGCCTCTGCGTCCTCCGAGGCGGACTGGTCCCCCGCTGGTTCCCCCGCTGTTTCCAGCGCCAGAGGGAGAGGAGACATCGCTGCCATCTCCAGCGCCAGAGGGAGAGGTCCCTCCACTGTTTCCAGCGCCAGAGGGAGAGGTCCCACCACTGTTTCCAGCACCAGAGGTAGAGGAGCCATTGTTGCCGTCTCCAGCGCCAGAGGGAGAGGTCCCCCGCTGTCTCCAGCGCCAGAGGGAGAGGAGCCATCGCTGCCGTCTCCAGTGCCAGAGGGAGAGGTCCCCCCGCTGTCTCCAGCGCCAGAGGGAGAGGAGCCATCACTGCCGTATCCAGCACCAGAGGTAGAGGAGCCATCTCCAGCGCCAGAGGGAGAGGAGCCATCACTGCCGTTTCCAGTGCCAGAGGGAGAGGTCCCACCGCTGTCTCCAGCGCCAGAGGGAGAGGAGCTGTCTCCAGCACCAGAGGGAGAGGAGCCGTCTCCAGCGCCAGAGGGAGAGGAGCCGTCTCCAGCGCCAGAGGGAGAGGAGTCATTGTCGCCGTTTCCAGCGCCAGGAGGAGACTGCTTGCCGCTCCCACCTCTGCCGCCATGGGAGGACTGCCTGCCATTCCCGTCTCCACCGCCAAGGATGCCCGCCGTGTACCGCCCGTGTACCGGTTACCGTAACCCTGGTTCCCTGAAAGAGAAGACGACCACCAATGACATTATGTATGGGATATATCTTTATATCAGAGCTGCCTGTAGGCCCCTTCCTGGGATGACGCACTCAGTCCCGCCCACCGAGGGATTAAAACCGTCACCCTGAGGAAGCCATTTCTCTTTTTCCATCGAACTCGTCCGGGCGACCGATGCGACCTCGCGGTTGGTGGTCACCTTCTCTTTCAGGGAACCAGGGTTACGGTACGTAACCTAATGTTCCCTTTCAATTCGAAGATGACCACCAATGACATTATGTATGGGATGATGTATACTAGAGTCGTTGCAAGGGAGAAGGAACCACATAACCCAAGCTTACACCCTCAAGGACCTTTGTGCCTAATGAAGCCAGGGCAGGATCTACCACATTAAGGCAGTAGAACCTGGAGAAAGTATGCAGAGAAAGTATATCGGACAGTGAGGCCCCTCTTAAGAGGGTCCAAGATGTAGCTAACCCTCTAGTGGAGTGTGTGGCTACCCTTCCAGGTAGGGGCAAGCCAGCACCATCATACGCAGTCAAGACTGTGTCCACAATTCACTGACCCGCTTTGCGGAGGTGATAGCCACGAGAAAGTCTGTCTTCATAGACAGATACTTCAACTCTATGGAGTATATGGGCTCAAATGTGGCCTTCGGGAGAGCCTCCAATACAATATCAAGGCTCCATTCAGGGAGAACTGAGCGCCTTTAAGAAATCGGATAGCCAAAAAATATGCACCCGGAGATACTGAATCTACGGAGGCATGGCATGTAGAAGTAGCAGCTAAATACACCTTCAAAGTGGAAGGTGACCTACCAGCATCAAGCAGTTCTTGCAGAAACTGTAAGATAACTGGCATAGGGCAAGAGATTGGGTCATGGCTTCTAGCCAGACACCAAGCTTGAAAATATTTCCACTTGTAGGTGTATAATGACCTAGTGGAGTCTGCCCTAGCATTCTGCAAGGTACCCACAACCACATCTGATAGCCCTAGGGTTAACCAGCAGTCCCTTTCAGGGGCGAGACCCATAGCCTGAACCTGCCCAGTTCCGGGTGCCAAAGAGTGCCTCTCGTCTGACTGAGGAGATCCATGTGCAGTGTGATCTCCCAGAGCTGGCCGTGTAACAGCTGGCACAGGGTCAAAAACCAGATTCTCCTGGGCCACTAGGAGAACTGACTCTTCCTCTAACTGGACCTTTTCGAGAAACGCCGAGAGCAGCGGTATAGGCGGTTTAGCGTACAAAGATTCTTTGGGCCATTTGTGCGTTGGGGCGTTGACGCCGAGTGGACCTCCTAAGCGGTGGAGGGAGTACTACAGGGGGCAATGTGTCATCTCCCACGAGGCGAAGAGATCGACCTGTGCCCTCCCAAATCGTTCCAAAATGTGCTCCACTACTTGAAGGTGGAGTCGCCACACTGATGGAAGGGGACCCTCCCTCGAGAGGAGGTCCGCTGCCCAGTTCACCACTCTGGGAATATGCGTCTCCTACAGGGTCAGCAAGTTCCTCTGAGCCGATATCAAAAGCCTGAAGGCAATGCGATGCAACCCCGGGGACCGTAGGCCACCCTGGTGGTTGACATACACCACCACTGTTGGGTTTTAGTAGTGCCCAGGCACTGAAAATATGACATTGGCTGGTAGGTCATTGTTGGCTTCAGAGTGACATCCCGAACCAGTTTCCTGCTTGCCCGGCTGCTCAGTTTGGGAGGGTGACCTGATCTGGATAGTGTCTGGGTGGTATGATGCATCTTCCACTTCTTAATGATGGACTTCACTGTGCTGAAAGGGATAATCTGTGCCTTTGAAATTTTCTTGTACCCTTCTCCTGCTCTGTGCCCCTCTACCACTTTATCCCTGACTTGTTTCGAAAGCTCCTTGGTCATCATGGTTGCTTTGTTGGATCACTATGTGAGTTGCAGCTTTAAAGTCTTTATATTCCTGAGGGAAATGATCTACAAGTTAAACCACTTTGTGATTCTACATGTAAAGTCTAATTTGAAAGCGTCGTGGAGTACGCTTAGGTGCCAACAAAAGATAAAAACTTTGCAGGGGGGTGAATACTTCTGCAAACCTCTGATTTGATTTCCATTACACGAGAGTAAATGTTAAAACTTCATGCTGATTTGAACTCGGCTCTCGCCAAGATAAGCACCAACTAAGACGTAGCTTTACGTTGCCTTCCATATGATGATCTAGATATCCTTCTGTCTGGTGTTGATGGCTGAAGTGTAATGCTGGCTCCAGGGATCAGCTTATTTGCCTCCCTGGTGCATCAGCACACACAACGGCTGTGATGCTGGCTCCGGGAATCAACCACAGTGCGGTCTCCCCAGCGCATCAGCATGACAACCGTCTGGATTGTGCGAAGTAGGGTACATCTCTGGGGTCTTCAAGTGGGCACCTTCCATCCTCTGTGTTTCGTCGACTAGCCCATGACACCTCAAGAGGGCTCGACGGTGATTCTGGCGTCCCAGCATCACCCCTATATATATGATAGATGGGCTTCAGTGAATTACAGGAAAATAATTCCATCTAGGAATCCGAATCCGAATTGTTTTCCTGTAACTCAATGAAGAGGCCCATCTTCTATTATTTTTCAGAATACATGGATGGATACTGTTACATCTCCGTTTTATATGTAGATGTTGTTCTGGCTCAAACACTCACACGGACCACCGTATGCTGTATATTCAAACTTTCTGAACTTTATTAACAACTTCCTTCCCCACGTCCACTCTATACCATTACCACCTTAACCCACATGGTGGCGCTATTAACCGGAATAGCTTTAACCATTATTCTAATACATTAGTAGTCGATACTACATCCCTCCTAATAATAATAATAATCTATTCTGTCTTTTTTTCTCCCATCTGTAGGCTGTGCCACCCCACTGCAAGCTACGCGCTGCACCGGTTGTGTACTGCACGTGATACAGACGACATCGGAGACTCCACTCCACTGTAATCTTTGCGCTGCACTGTTTGTGTGACTACACTGCAACTGTCTGTCGGCTGTGCTCCACACCGTTGCAGGCTTTCTCCCCTGCGCCTGCCCCAGCGCCTGCCCCGGAGCAGACTCAGTCTCCGCCGGTGGTCGCTCCAGAAATTTCAGAACAGGACGTGGTGATGAGCGAGGAGGAACAGGACGGGCTTTCTATAGCGGCTTCCTGGGATGAGGAGTCCTTCCTACGGGGAGAGACTCAAGATCCAGATCTGACCCAAGAAACGGTCCCCAGCTCTGAACTTGCCTCAGAGCCTGAGGTTCCAGCGCCCTCGAGCTCGGTTCGGGCGCTTATGGAGCGAGCCGCCAACTTCCTCCAGGTTCCCTGGAAGGCAGTCCCTGAACAGCGCAGGTCTGTATTCAGACTTCGACCCCCCAGCCTTTTCCGGTGTTCCCGGACTTTCTGAAGGAGGTCAAATCCTCGTGGCAACACCCGGCCTCAGCGACCAGTGTATCCAAGAGCGCGGCCGCACTTGCCTCCATGGAATGTGCAGAGGTGGTAAGGCTCGCACAGTTCCCTCCAGTGGACTCCACCATAATGGGCCTAGTGCGAGCAAAGTTCCTGTCCAAAGATCCTGTATGCCCTAACGGCCAATGCAGGATCATGGAAACCCACCTAAAAAAGGCTTACGCGTCTGAAGCGCAGGTGACGCGCCTTGCCAACACAGGAGGCCTCTTGATGGCCTACCCGGATGGCATGCTGCGCTCTGTAACCCTTCCCGAGCCACTAGCTTCAGAGCTACGCGCGGTTTCAGGCACTTTATTACAGATTTCGGGTTTCCAAGCCTTCTAGCCTCAGACCCACTCATTGCACAACGCCAACTGCAATTCTGGCGCAATTGCACCTCAGACTCCTGGGTGCTCGCCACTGTACACACTGGATACGCACTGCAATTACACTCGGAACCTCCTCCCTTTCGAGAAACACTATTTCTAAAACAAGCCATCCATCTCGTAGAACACACCTAACAAAGAGAGGGTTTCTACTCGAGATACTTCTTGGTGCCAAAAAAGGATGGCGGACTTTGCCCCATCCTTGACCTGAGACACCTCAATGGGTTCTTGAGGGAGAGGAGGTTCCAGATGGTCACACATTGCCACATCCTCCAGTCTGTCCGGCCGGGCGACTGGTTTACAACAGTGGACCTGAAGGACGCGTATTTCCATGTTCTTATCCGTCCAGCGCACAGGAAATATCTCCGCTTCGCCTTTCAGGGGAGCGTCGTCGAATCTTCCATGCTGCCATTCAGCCTCTCCTTAGCCCCCCGCACATTTTCAAAGTGCATGGATGCCATCCTAGTTCCCTTGTTTCTGCAAGGGATCAGGGTGATGAATTACCTGGACGACTAGTTGATTTGTTCCCTGTCCCAGGAAGGAGCAGTGGCTCACATAGCGATTGTGATGGAGCATCTGTCGAGGCTGGGTCTCACCCTCACAATGCAAAAAGCCAATTAATACCGGTGCAAAGTACGGTCTACTTGGGTCTCTGGCTGGATTCCATTATGATGCGAGCCTACCTGTCGGACCACAGAGTAGCTGCCATTCGCAACTGTCTGGCCCTGTTTCAACAAGGCTCCACAATACAATTGGTGTTGTGACAAAAATTACTGGGTCTGATGGCCACAGCTTCGTCAGCCATCCAACTGGGGTTACTTCACATGTGCCCGCTTCAAGCGTGGCTCAATGCCTTTCGGCTACACCCCCAGCACAACAGACACCGTTGGCTGACAGTGTCTTGTCTATGCTGGACAGCACTATGCTGGTGGAGGCAAGCCCCTCACCTGAGCGAAGGCGTAAGGATGGGAGTGATTTACAACCGTCAAGTGGTGGCAACATGCGCATCTAACTCCAGTTGGGGAGTGGTCTGGGCAGGCCGAGGAGTCAGCGGATCCTGGTCGGGCCACTGGACATCCCTGCACATAAGCGCACTAGAGCTGAAAGCAGTTCACCTCGCGCTGCAACATTTCCTCCCTGTGCTCCACCACAAACATGTCCTTGTCCGCACAGACAACATGTCAGTAGTTGCGTACGTGAACCACCAGGGAGGGCTTCGGTCCCCGGGGTTACACCGCATAGCCTTTCGGCTACTGATCTGGGCACAGAGGCACTTCCTGTCCCTCTGGGCTGTACATCTTCCGGGAGTGGTGAACTGGGCGGCGAACCTCCTCTCCAGGGAGGGTCCTCAACCGTCAGAATGGCGACTACACCCTCACATTTGGGAACGCTTTGGAGAGGCCCTGGTTGATCTCTTTGCCATGGCAGAGACGATCCATTGCCCCCTGTGGTTCTCCCTCTGCAGCCGTGGAGGTCCATAAGGCGTTGATGCCCTAGCCCACGAATGGGCCAAAGATTTTGTACACTTTCCCGCCGATACCACTGCTCCCTGCCTTCCTCGAGAAGGTCAGGAGAGATGAGGTGAGAGTTCTCCTGGTGGCCCCCAGATGGCCCAGGAGAATCTGGTTTTCGAACCTCTGCCAGCTGTCAGATCTCCTCAGTCAGGCGAAAGGCAACCTCTGGCACCCGGAACCGGGCATACTCCAACCGTGGGTCTGGCCCCTAAACGGGACCTTCTGTCCGCCTTAGGGCTCTCAGACGCAGTAGTAAGTACACTGCAGAACGCTAGGGCTTCTTCCACAAGAGCGTTGTACGCCTACAAGTGGAAATATTTTCAAAATTGGTGCATGGCCAGAGGCCATGATCCCATTTATTGCCCTATAGCAATTATTTTACAATTTCTGCAAGATCTGCTAGAGGCAGGTAAATCCCCCTCTACATTGAAAGTGTACCTAGCAGCCATATCTGCATGCCATGTTCCCATTGACTCGGTATCCCTGGGTGCTCATATACTGGCGACCCGTTTTCTAAAGGGTGCTCGGCGGTTACGTTCTCCTATAAAGGACGTCCTCCCCCGAATGGAGTCTAGACATGGTACTGGAGGCTCTCACTAAGACACCGTTTGAGCCCATACCTTCCACAGAGCTGAAGTATCTCTCTATGAAGACAGCCTTTCTATTAGCTATCACCTCCGTTAAGCTGGTCAGTTATCTACAGGCACTCTCCGTGCACAGTTCCTGTATGCATATTTGGGACAATGGAAACAGGGTGTCGTTGCACATGAACCCTGCTTTCCTCTCTAAGGTGATTACAGCTTTTCACTTGAATCACTCAGTGGAACTAGAGGCTTTCCATCCCCCTCCCTTTTGCGGAGGAGAGGGATAGGAGATTGAATTCTCTCTGCACGGTTGGGGCATTGAGAGGTTATGTGGATAGAACGAGAGTACTGTGTCAGTCTGACCAGCTCTTCATCTGTCATGGTAAAAGGACCCGAGGTCAAGCCCTCTCTAAGCAGCGACTGTCCCATTGGATTGTGGACTCTGTTTCGACTGCGTATACTAATGCCGGCCTACCCCAACCTGGGAGGGTGGCCGCGCAATCTACCATAGGCGTGGCTACGGCATGGGCCCTCTTTAGAGGTGCCTCGTTGACCAATATTTGTACTGCGGCTAGCTGGGCTACTCCGCATACATTTACCAGGTTCTACCGACTTAATGTCGTAGATCCCTCTATGCCTTCAATCACTAGGGTCCTTGAGGTTGCACACTCACACCACCAACACTAGATGGCGGTATCGAGATGTCCCTCATATGCTATCCGCTCATTCTCCCTTGCGATGGCTTTGGTATACTTTATACCAAAATTATTGTTTTGGTGGTCATCTTCGAATTGAAAGGGAACGATAGGTTACGGATGTAACCCCGGTTCCCTGAAAGAGAAGATGACCGCCAACCTTGCGAGGTCGCATCACTCGCATTCGCAGTTTCAATGCAAAAGAGACTGAAGTCTCCGTGCAGTGACTATTTATTACCTGGAGAGACGGGACTGAGGACATCACTCCACAGAGGGGCCTATCGGCAGCTTTGATATAAAATGCTCAGTAAGTACCTGACAAGCAGGCATAAACAACAATAAAAAAGTCTACTTTTATACTGTTTCTGCCTGAAAATTATTTTTCTGGAATAGATCATGGTAATTAATCTACACAGAAACACAACAGAGAAGCACACAGAACACGGCTGTGCATATGAGTACCTGCACTTTTTTGTTGAGAATTTCACTGCTATATATACAGCTCTGGAAAAAATTAAGAGACCACTGCAAAATTATCAGTTTCTCTGGTTTTTCTATTTATAGGTATGTGTTTGGGTAAAATGAACATTTTTGTTTTATTCTATAAACTACTGACAACATTTCTCCCAAATTCCAAATAAAAATATTGTCATTTAGAGCATTTATTTGCAGAAAATGACAACTGGTCAAAATAACAAAAAAGATGCAGTGTTGTCAGACCTCGAATAATGCAAAGAAAATAAGTTCATATTCATTTTTAAACAACACAATACTAATGTTTTAACTTAGGAAGAGTTCAGAAATCAATATTTGGTGGAATAACCCTGATTTTCAAGCACAGCTTTCATGCGTCTTGGCATGCTCTCCACCAGTCTTTCACATTGATGTTGGGTGACTTTATGCCACTCCTGGCACAAAAATTCAAGCAGCTCGGCTTTGTTTGATGGCTTGTGACCATCCATCTTCCTCTTGATCACATTCCAGAGGTTTTCAATGGGGTTCAGGTCTGGAGATTGGGCTGGCCATGACAGGGTCTTGATCTGGTGGTCCTCCATCCACACCTTGATTGACCTGGCTGTGTGGCATGGAGCATTGTCCTGCTGGAAAAACCAATCCTCAGAGTTGGGGAACATTGTCAGAGCAGAAGGAAGCAAGTTTTCTTCCAGGACAACCTTGTACCCAAACACATACCTATAAATAGTAAAACCAGAGAAACTGATAATTTTGCAGTGGTCTCTTAATTTTTTTCCAGAGCTGTATATATATATATATATATATATATATATATATATATATATATATATACAGCAGTGAATATACATATACATACGTATTTTTATTTACTATAACGATCATGTATTTAATCACACGCAGATCAATGTAATATACTCAGCACACACGCGCAAGCCTCTCGGCACTGGGATCTCCATGCTTTAGCATCGCCAGTATTCAGTGCCAGCACTCGTGGCACTCATGGCACTTCCTGTAGCAGAGTGCGACTTGCAGAGACTAGGAGGTGAACTATGCATCACAACTGCTGCTGCAGAGTCACTTACAATAGGACCTCGGTTTTTATGTCTCATCAGAAGGATGGAGCACAAGGAGGTTAAGTGACTTGCTCAGAGTCACACACAGTGAGTCACTGGCTGAGCTGGGATTGAACCAGGAACCTCCCTTTTTTTAACCACTGGAACACTAAGCCTCCAACATACTTGTTGAGAGAGGTCATTTTACACTTGTGTCTGCAGATGGTTACCCTAATATTAAATACATGGGTGACCTTAAGATTGTAGGTGACTATGGCTTCATACCTAAACTTTTCCTCTGCGTTGAGTCAACAGTAATGACATAGAAAGGCCAACGTCTGCGGGTAGTCGGGAACTTTGTTGAATGAAGATGTACTATAAGATTTTAAATGCATTAAAAATAGCTATATTTTATGATTATAATTGTTTAAGTATTGTCAATGAAAATAGGCTATGAGTCAGCACTGCAAGTCAACAGCAGTCATCGTTGAGATTTTTAGTTTTATTGTAAGCAAAATGTTATTCAGTCAGTCACATGGTGTGTGTGGTGTTTGGAAACCATTGCTTATGCCATCATTAAAGGGATGTGGTATTGTTGCAGACGTTGACATTTCAGAAGTTTCTGTACTTCTTTTTTTTCACCTCAGCAATTCTCCACAATAGCTCAGAATGGGTGTCAACAAGCTACCGGCCCCTGGACAAAGTACAGCCCTGAGCTCACAGGTTTAGCATGGTAATTGTGCAATTGTCCTATGCTTTTCCTGTGTTTTTACTATCTTTACCATATGCTTTACCATACCTCATGGGCTTTACAATTCTTACCATGCTTTATCTAAGCTTTATTACACTTTGCTCTGCTTTTACTATGTTAAAGTTGTATTAGGGAAGGCGTCTGGTAGGTACGGTCCGTTGTAAGGAGAAATAGTCCTTTTTGATTTTGTCTTCCAAACCCATGGGAGTTGCAGAGTCAATGCAATGCTCCCTGTGGAGTCTCCAGCATTTACTGGTAACTTCACATAGCAAAGCTGCTCTCCCCTAACTGAATGACTCACCCTGCACACCATGCATTAACTGGGTGAGCCACTCGGGGGCCCAGGGAGAGTCCGTTCTGGGTTTTCTGCTAAGAGTGGCTTCAGTTGGTGCTAAAGTAATCAGAAGAAGTATGTCAGTAACATACATCCTACTCAACGACTAGAAAATCGCTAACTTCTGCTAAATAATGTTAGTACCAAGTTTCTTCACAATTGTATAACCAGTTTGTGAGACTTACGGAAAAATGTAAAGTGTGATATGTAAATACTTGCCTCCACTATATCCCTGTCACTGGTGATTTCATCCCTGGTGTGGTGCTCCACACACTTAATTTGTAAATACACACATTACAAAACTTTGAAGACGCTCTACACATTTCTAAACACAATTCCATTGCTAACACACGTTTCTTATTTGAGTGATTCCTCTTTATTTCCAATTGCTAACAACATATGTTTCTTTGAACAAACATTCCACATTTATGCAATATTCACAGCAAACATTAGGACATTTTTACTCATACAGAGGTCTATATAAAGCCTAAAGGAAAAACCAGACCATGTTCATGGATATAGGCTCATTGCTGTCATGTATATTACTAAAACACATACATATATCATTTCCAAGGATAAATAGCTGAACTTTCTTCCTATGCATCAGGACACGTGACATTTGTTAGGAAATCGGGCCTGTCCCCGCCATACAGGGAATGTTGGTATGTATGCACTTGGACTCGGATAACAGACCCCAGTGCATCTAATATAAGAAACAATTCATTATGAAAATGTTATTTCGTTCCTAAGACAAAGGATAAGATATGGCCTGTTAGTATAAGCCTACTGTACTGTTCCATTTTAGGTTCAAATTAAAAATAAAAACGAAAGGTTTCTGGCCCATAACTTTCAATCTGTGTATGTGTAATGTAAATAATGAATGAATTTTAAATATCATTCATTATCTTTGTTGTTTATATATTTTTAACAAAAACAGAAAAGTACAATACACAAACCACTGCAGTTTCTATACCTTCTTCACTTTATCAGCATACACCACGTTGCTACTACTGTACTAGCACTTACAATCCGCCAACGCTAGAGTCACATGACAGCTGGCACACAGTTTCAGCGGCTTGGGGGAGGTGGTGGTGTATGTCACATGACCGAGGCAGCAGGAGTGAGGGAGGATTTTCACAGGGATCACAGTAACATACGTACACACACTGTGGAAACGGGCTGAAATGGTGAGTTTAATGTAAACTTAAAACGTTGCGATGTGAATTACAGTTTTATCTTCACTGAATGCACAGTACCTGCCCTGTAAACGGAACGCCAGGCTTTATAAATTGCATTTACTGCGAGCTGTGTTGTTGTTTTAGCCGTACGGCAGGAAAGTGCCAGAGGCCTATGTTGGTCCTGGGTCTTGATTTGGGGGAGTGACTGAGTTGAGGCCCATCTTCCATGACTTCTGTCAGAACAATTCCTCTGTATTTGAAAGTTAAAAGCATATTTGAGCCGCCGTGATTTAACATGGTTGCATGCGGTAAACGACGTTACAGGGGTACAAGCTTAATTTCCGTGTGTTAGCCAATGTCTCCCGAGTGAACCTTAACTGTATAAGCGTGTCATAGTTAGCATGACCACCTTTTCAAAATGCAAAAACGGGACACCTGCCATTTCTTATGCTGGGGTATATTTACATATTTTTTAAAACTTTTTTTCTGCTGTTTCCCCCGAAGAGCGGGGGAGAGGGAGAGTAATGAGTAGTGATTAGTTGTCGTGATTGTGAGAGTAAAATGATTAGAAATTGAACCAGCATAAAAAAAACAACGTGTGAGCTAGTTTTTCCTTTAAGTATGTATTTCAAATGTATTTGTAGATTTTACTGTTGTGGACTATGTGGCTATCACTGTAGTTGCTGTTCTGTCTCGATGGCAGCGCGCTGTGTTTATTCATTTTGAAAAAGGGAAACTCAGAAAAGAACAGAAATGCAGCACTCTGACTGAAACACTTTACAGCATGTTGATGCAGAGTCGCTATCGGCATGTAATGAGATGTCGGTGTGGTTCACTTGTGCGTAACATGTGAAATATTTCTGGGGGCGCGCCTGGATATATACATACATACATTTTTTAAATTTTTTTTATTTTCAACTGGCGAGCGAGTGTCAGGCATTGTAAAATAATACGACAGGGACGGTGCTATGATACACTATAAACAGATAAGCTATAGTTTGACTGGCGCTAAACTGTAAGATTGCACCGTGTCTACAAATTCCGGGACAAACGCCGTCCCGGAGACATTAAGGCCGGGCCGAGACTTGATCTTTACATTTCTGGACTGTCTCGCCCAATTAGGGCGGGTGGTCACCCTAGTCTTACTAACCATAAATTAATAACACTTATCTCAAGTCTTAGGTAAAACGCGAAGTTCCATTGTTATAAAACATATCTGAACTGTGCTCGCTTGTTCTGGCATTTTGAGATTAGAGTAATAATTCGGTTGGCAAATTGTCTATTAACCTTACTATAATTATCATTTTTAATCTTGTTAACGTGACACGGGTCTGTGTCATTGGTAACAGGAAGACGTTTTCTTGAATGAACCCAACAAAACACCAGTCTGTTGTTACTTCTCAAGGAGATTGTAAGTGTTGCTGTAGATTTGAAATGCTCACTTGTACAGTAAAGCAGTGTACTATACATCTGAAACTATAAGCAAATAGTTGCAAGCACATAAACAGCATTTGGATTATAATCTCCATTTTCTCCCAAACCTACCTAAACAACAACCAGTTTAAAGGTGGAATAAGAAAATAACAGTCCTCTCACATCCCTATTTATATCAAATCAAGAATCAATCTTAATGGGTAAGATAGAGGATTACATTGTCTATTGCTGGGGATACATATCATATATTTTAATATATCTAGGGCAGAGTTTTCCAATCTTTGTCCTGGGGACCCCCTGCCAGTTTTCATTCCAACTGAGCTCACAATTACTTTACTGGACCCTTAATTGAACTCATAATTTGATACATTAGAACTTTAATTGTTTTCAGCTCTTAAACAGTTGCAGAGTTCAAGTTACTTATAACATGTTATAGCTAACTTGAACTCTACAATTGTTTAAGAGCTGAAACCAATTAAAAAGGTCTAATTACGCAAATATGTTCAATTATGGGTTTAATTAAGTAATTGAGAACTCTGTTGGAATGAAAACCAGAAGACACAGTGGGTCCCCAGGACCAGGATTGGGAAATCCTGATCTAGGGAACCGTTTGTCCAATTGTGGTGAAATGTACTTTTTTAGCACTAGTTATTGGCTGTTTGTCCATGTTTTAGTTCTCCACAGCAGAAACTACAATGCAAAGTAAGAGCCCTCCAACACTACGAAGCTTGCACAACACACAACGGAGCTGTATTACCTGCACGAGAGAAGGCGTTAGAACATTTTGAGTGCTGAGTGCCTGTGTCATAGGAAATAAGTTGATCGCGCAAGCGCAATAAGGCAAAAGTAAGGCGGGGCTACAGTTTGATTAAAGGGGAGGTTCACTGCATGGCTTTTTATTTTTATCTGGCCGTTTTATTTACTAGACTGTGTATGTTGGTGCGTGTTTGTGCCACTGTCTTTTCGTATGAACTTTAAAATGTGTGATCGACAACTGTTTCTATGGTAAACTGTTTTAAACCTCTGTCTTTTTATGTTTTTATAACATCGATGTCAATCTGATGTAGTTTATGTGTGATCGCGGAGATTTATTTATATATTAAATTATTTTTACACGTCAAAATGTTGTCAATCTTTAATCAAAATTAAAATGTTTCAGTAATATAATCTGATGACATGCTGCATCCATCATATTAATATGACAAGGTCGTATTTTTACATTTTAATATTAGTATAGCTGTAACTTTACTACAGTTTAGACGTGGCAAAACGTAGGCTTACACTGAGAGTTAAAAAAATGAATAGTATATACAGTACCTTGATTTGTCTGCATGTCTTAAGCATAACATTTATTGTTACACATACAATTATGTTTATTTAAAAAAAGGTTCTAGGTTTAGGGTTGTGGTTTTTAAATTGGGATAGGGTGAAGAAAATTAACCACAAATAGCCAGACGAAAGGTTTTTTTTTAGTAAGGAATTGTGTCGTGTACTCAGGTTGGGAATTAAAAAAAAAAATCTCTCATGTTTGCACACAATACATTAACATAAATGCAATATTCTTCGTAAACGTGACAATTGTATTCCTTGCAGTAATATATAGTATTACTAACGGATGTCTCCGGTATTCAGTGCTCGGCACTCTCTCAGCACTCTCATTGCCTCCGGTATTCAGTGCTCGGCACTCTCTCAGCACTCTCATTGCCTCCGGTATTCAGTGCTCGGCACTCTCTCAGCACTCTCATTACCTCCAGTATTCAGTACTCGGCACTCTCTCAGCACTCTCATTGCCTCTGGTATTCAGTACTCGGCACTCTCAGCGCCTCCGGTATTCAGTGCTCCGCACTGTCTCTCTCAGCGCCTCCGGTATTCAGTGCTCCGCACTGTCTCAGCACTCTCAGCGTCTCCGGTATTCAGTGCTCGGCACTGTCTCAGCACTCTCAGCGCCTCCGGTATTCAGTGCTCGGCACTCTCTCAGCACTCAGAATGTTCTAACTCCTGCTGCTGCGTGATTTAAAAACAAATCAAAATCTGTTCCTTGAGCGTTTGGTTGTGACTTTATGATTATATTGGCTTACTTAATAAAGCTAATTAAGGATTTACATAAATAATTGACTGATCAATTAATAGTATAAGGGCAGCAGTGTGGAGTAGTGGTTAGGGCTCTGGACTCTTGACCGGAGGGTCGTGGGTTCAATCCCAGATGGAGGAGACTGCTGCTGTACCCTTGAGCAAGGTAATTTACCTAGATTTCTCCAGTAAAAACCCAACTGTATAGGGGCAGATGACGGATAAGGTTTTCAAAAGTGAAAAACTTTAATGTCTTAAAAATTAATGCAATTAGTATTTTTGGTTTCCTGTGAATGTGAACCATCCATATATATATATATATATATATATATATATATATATATATATATATATATATATATATTTGTCACACCTTAATTGATCTATTTTCTGCTTTTTTTGCCCTTTATACCATTAAAGTGTCCTTCGGTGTAACTACACATTTTTCTAGAAATAAATTGCCTTATGTACAGTTTCAATGCACATAAACATTCATATATTACTATTTAGCTATCCTGCTTCACAATTCATATTTATTTATTTTTTCTTCATTTTCTTTGTGACGATTCCACTTTTTTAGTATGAGCTCACAGTAATACCTATAAATAAAATAAAAATGACTAGAAAAGACTAAAAGGATTTTTTACCACATTTAATTGATATATTCTATGTGTTTGTATAGATACAAGTTTCACACAAATATCTGCACTTTAATACAGTTAACATATCGGTTACACCGTAGGACCAAAGCAGATTACCCCAGAGGACTTCTAATTGTTATACTCAAACCATGGCCTATTTAATTAAAATACAGACCTAAATTATGTATTTATAATCTTAAAGGAAAACAGACACATTAGTAGTGAATAATTGTTTAACTTTGTTGGTCATTTGCATTGTTTTTTTTTTTTTTTTAATTACTACTAATCAACATTGGTGAACAGAACAGAAATTTAACATAACATGAGAAAAACAACAATAACATTTTGCATTAGGCACTTTGAAAGTATCATACTGCTGATACTGGAAAGTCAACAGCTACCAGGCTTTTGTAAATTTCATCCAGTCGGCACTGCCCAGTTTGGAACATCTGGAAGTGGAAGGCTCTGGCTCAGTAATTACTGCAACAATATCTGACTTGTAATAAAAAATTACATCAGAAACTCTAGGCCAGACTAATTAATTCTAATCATTTGACTGACTCATGCAGTATACTTCAACTTATTTTTCTACCTCCTTAACAACTTGCCCAGCATATGGTAGTTCATCGTACAT
Source organism: Huso huso (assembly GCA_036884735.1). Classification (NCBI taxonomy): domain Eukaryota; kingdom Metazoa; phylum Chordata; class Actinopteri; order Acipenseriformes; family Acipenseridae; genus Huso; species Huso huso. The sequence goes on along the minus strand of CM072668.1, from coordinate 21,298,021 downwards.
CACAATAACAAACGTGCCTGCTAGTATCTCATCATCAGGGACACGGACAGTTGAGCTGCATGAAGGGGAAATATCATTTTCTTGTCTTTTGTTTCATTCAGATCAGTTTCTACAGGACTATAGCATTAGCATGTGCTTGGTATGTGTATGCAAAGTTTCACATTTGAAAAATTTGCAGTCTTGCCTATTTGTTGTGCTTATTAGCTGGACTATAATGTGTTGTCAGATTCTGTATCATATCAGATTCTGTATTATAAAGTGAAAAACATGAAAAAGCACCTTGATCGCCTTTTGGAAAGGTAGGTTGCTCTTAAGAACATAAAAAGGTTTACAAACGAGAGGAGGCCATTCAGCCCATCTTGCTCGTTTGGTTGTTAGTAGCTTATTGATCCCAGAATCTCATCAAGCAGCTTCTTGAAGGATCCCAGGGTGTCAGCTTCAACAACATTACTTGGGGAGTTGGTTCCAGACCCTCACAATTCACTATGTAAAAAAGTGCCTCCTATTTTCTGTTCTGAATGGCCCTTTATCTAATCTCCATTTGTGACCCCCTGGTCCTTGTTTCTTTTTTCAGGTCAAAAAAGTCCCCTGGGTCGACATTGTCTATATCTTTTAGGATTTTGAATGTTTGAATCAGATCACCGCATAGTCTTCTTTGTTCAAGACTGACTAAGGGTCTTCATTAACACAGGCTCTATATTGAGCTACCTTTTCCCTGCTTGACAAGGGCATCTGAAAATGAAGAAAAATTAGAAAAACGTATATAAGTGTGTCATTTTAAACTTGGCTATTCATAAAAAAATAAATGTTTATTGGCTCTTCATAATAAGTAATCAATAAATCTGTTAAATTGAGAGATCATGCCTAAAGTCATACGGTGTAACCACCAGGACATTTTGGTGTAACCTAATTCTGGTTATACCAAAAGGACATTTTGCGGTTACACCAAAGGACATTTTCCATCTAATGCTAATGTAACAGGCAATTATTAGGCCACCTATGCAAAGCAGTGACATTGAAGAAATTCTATAACAATCAAATATCTAGAGAGATGTTGATTTTGAAAATATTTCTTTGTTATCACCTTATTCTATGAGTTACACTGAAGGACATGCGATTATTTCCATGTCCTATAAGGAGCCATGAATATGCATTTTTTTTTAACATTTATGAGAGACATACTGACCTTGCTCCACATGTGCTGGGTCCCTTTCTGACTTCCTTGTATACTGAGGTCATAGGTCATGTGGAATCTTCAGACAATATGGTCTAAAATGGCTGTTCAATGTTGGTTACACCGTAGGACATTTGAGGACATCAATTTCTCGGACAAAAGTATTTCTCGTAAAAAGCTCATTGTGAATTTAAATAATCAGACAGCATTTCTCCTTATAACAAAAGACCCTCAAAGAATCATGCCGGTGTATTTCATTAATTGTTTTATTCTGAGTTTTATCATTTTTTATGAAAATGCATAAGCTTTCGGACAGTAACACCGAAGGACACTTTCACACTTTGAAAACTCAAAAACCATAACTATGATGATAATTCAAAATAAATACACTAGTTGCTTTATAAATAAAATATTGTACATTTATTTTATATATAGTAGATTTTTATATTAATTTATTTTATAGACATAATTATCATCGGACAGCAAAATTGACACGTCACGTCATCTGCCCATAAATGGGTAATTGTATGTAAAAATAATGTGATATCTTGTAACAATTGTAAGTCGCCCTAGATAAGGACGTCTGCTAAAAAATAAATAAATAATAAATAGTAAAACCAGAATGATTTTCTTGTGCTCTTAACTGCAGTTCTTGGTGGTAGTTTTTTAGCACTTTGTGATCGACAGCCAAAAACAACCCTGTTTCACATATTGATTTCTTGTTTTGTTGCGTTGCAGAGTTTCCTTGGAGGTTTGTTTGGTCCAGTGTGTGAAATCGATGTTGTTCTCAATGATGCCGAGACAAGGAAGACGGCAGAAATAAAGACAGAAGATGGCAAAGTAGAAAAACACTTCCTGTTCTACGATGGGGAGTCTGTTTCAGGGAAGGTATGTTCATTTTGGGTGGTCCTTTCTTACGGAACTAAAGCACATCCTTCTGCCTTCATTCATACTGAATTATGTTAGTATAAAACGAACACACTTTTTTTTTTATATAGGAGGAAATGTATAAAATAGTTTTTAGGTTATATTTTGGACATGATGCCTAAGGCAAATTGAAAATGATGTGATTTTCTAAAGTCCTGTTACCTTTGAGGGTATCGACTGTAGGATAATGGTCACTCTACTTGGAAACTGATTAACTGAGACAGTCAATGAGGATCATAATAGAGTAAAATGTTGTAGTCGACTTTCTGGCAAATAAATTGGTTTAATGAACATTTCTTTTATATGTATTTTCATACCAGTGTTTGTTAAGCATCTACAGTAGTTGTGGCTGTAAAAGCCGCTGTATAAGTCAAAAGTGGTTGTTTTTAAAAAATCTAAGTTTGATGAATCCATTTCTGTATGTGGCCAAGGCAGTTTCCTTAATTGTTTTTGCACAAAGGGGATTTTTTTTTCCCCTATTTCCTCCTTTTGCCAGTTTCTGAAATGTCTTCCGCCCCAAACACACAGGAAGTGGCATAACAGAGTTTACTTACCTATCTGTCCAGGCATTATTTTCTGTCCCAAGCTTCTTGTAATCAGCAAGGCTGTATTGTTTTGCATGGGAATCATCTTGTGATCTACTGTGGATTGTTTTTGAACAGGGTTTTGTAAAGTCGCTAGTAAAGGCTATTACCAAGGTTTGTGTGCAGACTTCTGTATAGCAGTCAAAAGACTAATATGAATGAATCAAGAAAACACACACCCATGCAGTGTTAGATCAAACGCTTTGAGTTATTGACTTAATTCCTGCTGCTGTACAAAACTGTATTTTATGATTCACTAGATCAAGATTGATTTTGGGTAACAATGAACCCTTCTATGGCTTTTAAAAAGCTGCCACAGCTGCACTATCAAAGCCTCACACAGTTGTGTTCAAATCCAATTACTTGGCTTTGGGACTGGCGTGTGCCCTACATATACACACACACACACTGCCAGTGATAAAAATTGTAGGTCAGTGTACTGTATGTTGGAAATAAGCTTGGTGTGCCTCTATTACTAAATACTGTATTAAGATGAATAAGAGAGTGTGAAATAAATTCATCAATCCCTATACAGACCTAAGACAAATAAAGGTCTGGTCAGTTGCTGCAGAGACAGTGTGATTTGTAACAGCAGCTGTACGCACTAAGGTTGAGTTTCATCACGGCGGTCCGTGTCACCAAAACCACCTTCCTGTCTGTCTTACAACCTCAGTGTACAATACACAGAGGTCATTTTAATGCAGAATTTTGCGTCCTAGATTTTGTCTCGCGTTCACGGGATGCACAGAATGGGAAAGGGACGCGGACATATTTGAGAATCTGTTGCACTGCAGCAAAATGACTGCAAAGTATTTGATTGTTTAAAAAAAAAACTGTTCTGCAATATAACAGCATTGATTAAGGTACACTCCAGTCCTGTAGGTGGCAGCAATATGCCTCATATTTGGCTTAAGAAGCAATATTAAGAATATTTACTTTTAGACCCTGTCCACACCACATAACCAATCTCGAGAACCATACTCAAACGTTTTAATTAATCCAGCTCAAAGCGTCCACACTGAAGTACCGTTTCGTGTTTAGTCGGGCTTAATGCATACACACTCTATTACTATTAAAATAGTTTGATTACAGTTCCTAGCAGTGCAGTGGACAGTGGAAATTAATACTTTAGTATCCCACCATGCTAGGGTTGCCACCTGTCTGGGTTTGACCCGGACAGTCCGGGAATTGGCACCTGTGTCCAGGTGGCAGGAATTAACAAACCCAGATGCCCTAATGTCCGGTTTTAAATGAAACACATAAAAAAACACCAACCTTCCTTTAATATTTTCTTTGACATAACGGGACATTCTGGAGTGGAATTTATTTTGGCTTTGTTGACGGTTTGGATTGGATCGCCAATAATACTTCCACCAATCAGAGTGTGGCATACAGTGTGCAATCCCACCCTCTGACAGACTGGTGGTATGCAGCACAGGTTAAGAAGCGCACGCTGGACAAGGGAAAGAATGTGTCGGGTGTCAAAGTGAATATGAGAATGGCAGCGAGTGATGAAGCCAATTTGCTTTAAAAAATTAAACAGACCGCACATTTGCATCAGTGGATTTAGGGAATTTATGATGCGATCAGAAACTCCGAGGCAGTGTAAACTGCGCCTGCTACTGTGGTACCTTAAGCCTGTTCTTCTTTTTTAGGTTAAGCAGTTTTGTGTTTTTTTTGTTTTTTACAAGGGGTTAATTAAGTAGCAGCCAGAATTGTTTATGCCAGACTTATTAGAAAATCTGTAACAATGGTGCAAATTTGCTTTGGATAGTTATTGTCGATTGGTGTAGGGACTGCTATCCAGCGTGCAGGTATCGCAAAGTCCCTAAACAATATGTTAAAATAAATTAGTTCTGCACTGTATAAAAAAGCTGATTTTGCCAGTGCTTGGTAGTCTATTAACCAGTTTTAAATTTAAAGCATTTTAGTTTCAGCTTTATTGTTAAAGTTTTCACACATGCAATATTGTCCTACAATTACTACATGATACTGTGGTCATTCCACTGTGTTAATGAACCATAGCTAAGTGTTACAACTGAGAGTTAGCAAATGCCTATCGTTAAAGTGTACTGCAGTTAGTAATCCTTTCCAATTACTGATATCTTAAAAGTGAAGGGCCATATAAAAACGATAAATATTGTAACTCATTTTTAGAAGGCCTTCTTTGTTGTTCTCCAAGTTGCTGCAGCGACACTGTAGATATAACTAGTTACTGTAAATTAAAAAACTGTCAATTTACCAAGGTAGCAAATCCGCGAATGTAATACCAGCCAAATTTTCCCCTTATAGGGTACATTAGTTGCTTAAAGGATTTCCACTATCTTATTAGAAATGCACTGTTTAGCACTGATCTGTACATTCTACTGTGCCCCCAGCATTTGAATAATGCTTTACATTACATTGATCTGCGTGTGATTAAATACATAACCTTTACAGTAAAATATGGGTTACTCACAATATATAATGGTAATTAAACCACATATATGCGTGTGTGTATGTATAAACATTGCATATTTAGCGGTAGCCATTAATAACATTGAAAAACACGAACCAAATTTTAGTACATTTTTGACTCATTTTGTCTCTTTTTACGAAATTTGCCATGACACAATGGCTGTAAAATAATAAGTCAAAAAAGGAGTTTTCAGGCTCAAAAATTATTTGTTAAAAAAAAACCAAACGTAGACAGGATCGTCGCTTCAGAAATTAGCCTCTAACCTACCAAGATATAGATAGCTACTATTGGCTTGCAAGTTCGATTGCTAGAAATATCAAGAGCACAATACAGCAATGTGTATACAGCAGTTTTGATAGAGCTAGGCTGACTGAGAAATATGTCAGGGTTTGGTCTGTGGAAAAGGTGGCAACCATGCACTGTATTTTATTTTAAAATGATGTGTTATGCCCATACTGCTAAATAAAACAAATATTTTGGAAAAAATAAATGCTATCACACACGCACACACACACACACACAAGTAGGGCTTGAGGTTTTCAGGTTAATTTTTAGTCAGGTAACGTCCCTTTAAATACATTTAGCTGATTCTGTTTCATAATTAAACTCAGAAAAAGCTGTTCATTACAAAACAATCTTTGCTTTTACCTTCATATCTAGCCTGAGCCTAATTCTGGTCCCGTTTAATTTGATTTCAAACAGAGCTGACAAATTACATGAATTGTTCATCCCGATCCTACTTTTAACTCGCATTTCAATTTTGCAGTCACCTAATTTAACGTTGTACTTTTGTTATTTTCCCCACTAGTTTAACAGGGATGTCCTAACATACATTTTTTAAGCATAAAAATGAACACCTAATGCAGAGTGTACACTGATAGGAACTCGGTTGTCAATCGGAAGTTTTTTTCCTATGCAGTCAGCATCTTGAGGGGATTCTCGTGAAGATTACCCTATCTGCATATCAGTCATCTTCTTCTGACTGCACTACAGTGACAAAGCAGTAATGCAGAAAAACGCAAACGAAAAATACGTTCTTAATTTTGAATGGGAGATGAAGTATCCGTGGCTTGTTTATCGAGACGGCAAGATGTACTGTGTGTGAAAGAGCTGCTGGGTAAAAACAGCATATACGGGCAGATCAAGGTTCTCTCCAGGAATTCTGTACAGCCGGACGGCAGAACATTATATCCGAGAGCACTTTTAACTGAAAAATAAACTTCCCTTACCTTAAATATATAATATGACAAAGAATTTGAATAATGTGTTGTCTTTAATTGACTATATCTGGTTACACTTTATGTTCTACATTTTCTTTTTCATTACTGTTTTTTATTATGGTAAATTACTGTGCTTATTTAGGCACTCTGCGATTTGACCGAGGAAAATAACGTAGGGTTATTGGAGTTCACACAAAAAACTAACTTTTTCACTTCCTTTTAGCTTAATTATTGCTTCATTTAAATTGTTTTCTTTAAGTTTTATTTTGTTTTTCGCTGTTCTACATTTTTTGAATGCAACTGTTCATTTTAACCATTTTTTTTTAACACAACAGTACTCGCACACGTTTGCAGTGTTTGCGCTAGGCCGCACCAATGCCCCCCTGAAATAAAAAATGTCCCGCTCAATTTCTCTTAACGCGCCCATGTGTCCCCCTTCCCAGACCAGACGCAATACCAATGCACAGTAAATTAATGCATTTTTTATTACCATGACATGTCTGACGACAGGCTAATCTTTTTTACTTGTTTGTTTACACTTGCGTTTTCATAATTAAACTCCCGTGCTTTTATTCTCCAGTCCAGTAGAATACGCTCACACCCTCCCTGGTTAGTCAGTTTCACAGTAAAGCCTGGACGACAACATCAGGCTTGTTAACAACATGGCCCGGCGCAAATTGTATCCCTGTTACACCCGACCATTACTTCTGGAAGAATAAGTAATCAGCTTCGGCAGTGACTGTTGAAATGTAGGCTATTATATTTGTGCTTAAAATACTGTGAAATTCATCTGCTGTAAACTTATCTATTTGCCAGATAAAATATCTGTCTGATGTTTGGAGATATGGAGTGACCTAGCAAGCGAATGGGAGAAATGTGTACTTACGCGTACTACAGTACAGTTTATAGACAAAGTGCAGTAGATTTGTGAAACAAAAACTTCATCATTCAAAACAAACAAAAAAACAACAAAAAAAGTAGCCAACGGTACCGTAATAAAATATGTAAAATTTGTCTTTTCTATAACAAAAAATGCTAAAATTCAGGGTCAAAATAATTCAGTATGTGTTAAGCACCAACTGTCCCTTGGCCATTTGGCCAGTAGGCCTATAATGGAATAATGGAATGATAATATATATATATATATATATATATATATATATATATATATACATACATATACATATACACACTGAGTGTACAAAACATTAGGAACACCTGCTCTTTTCATGAAATAGACTGACGAGGTGAATCCAGGTGAAAGCTATGATCCCTTATTGATGTAACCTTTTAAATCCACTTCAAGTCAGTGTAGATGAAGGGGAGACAGGTTAAAGAAGGATTTTTAAGCCTTGACACAATTGAGACATAGATTGTGTATGTGTGCCATTCAGAGGGTAAATGGGCAAGACAAAAGATTTAAGTGCCTTTGAACGGGGTATGGTAGTAGGTGCCAGGCGTGCCAGTTTGAGTGTGTCAAGAACTGCAACGCTGCTGGATTTTTCACGCTCAACAGTTTCCCGTGTGTATCAAGGATGGTCCACCACCCAAAGGACATCCAGCCAACGACAGGCCAGTGGTCAAAAACGGCTCATTGATGAAAGAGGCCAAAGGAGGCTGACACGAATTGTGCAGAGCAACAGACGGACTACAGACAACTGACAGTCCAGTACAACATTGGTGCCGAAAGACCCATAAAAGAATGCACAACTCATCATACCTTGACACGAATGGGGTATGGCAGCCGACGACCTAAAAGAGTTCCACTTCTTTCAGCAAAACACAAGAAACTGCGGTTGTAGTGGGCTAAGGAACGAAAACACTGGACACTGAAGGATTGGAAAAAGATTACCTGGTCTGATGAATCCCGGTTCCTGTTGTTTCATGCTGATGGGAGGACTAGGGTATGGAGAAAACCACATGAGTACATGCATCCATCATGCTGCGTGTCAACATTGCAGACTGGTGGTGATGGTGTGGGGTGTGTTTTCATGGCACACATTGGGCCCCTTGATAAAAGTGGAGCAATGTTTGAATGCCAAAGGATATCTGAACATCATTGCCAATCAGGTGCATCCCTTCATGGCAGCAGTGTATCCATCTGCTAATGGATTTTTTCAGCCGGATAATGCCCCATGCCACAAGGCTAGGATTGTCCAGGAATGGTTCCACGAACATGACAGTGAATTCAGCTTACTGCAGTGGCCTGCCCAGTCACCAGATCTCAATCCAATTGAGCATCTGTGGGATGAGATGGAACGAGCTACTCGGAGTAGAGATCCACTACCAGCCAACTTGACACAACTGTGGGAAGCATTGGAGTCAACATGGGCCAGCACCCCTGTGGAACGCTTTTGACACCTTGTAGAGTCCATGCCTCGACGAATTGAGGCTGTTCTGAGGGCAAAAGGGGGTGCAACTCAATATTAGGAAGGTGTTCCTAATGTTTTGTACACTCAGTGTATATACAGTGTATGTGATTTTATACAGCACTGTATATATGCCTAAAATACATCCTCCACTGAGAAAACACCACTGGAATCGGAATAAAGGAAATTATTATATAATACAGTTCACGTGCAGTCACTGTTTTGGTAAGTAGCAAGGGCAATCAAGACTAAATACTGTCGGAGATTAAAAACGCCAAAAATGTCTTGCGACTGAAGCTCTCTCCAATTTCCCTGCTATCATTAGTGATTTGTGTGGTAACAAGGAGGGACATCCATCACAATGATACTAGGTAAGGGTTTTCTTATTATTTTTAGCATCAGTACTGTACGTTTTAGACACCAAGAATTTTAAAATGCCAATATGTTTTTGTAATGAGGTCAGCTGTAGAGATGCTGGATAGTGAACTTTTCTTTAATCCTTCTTTTCTGTAATTGTATTATCAATAAAAATACATGATTGCCGTTTGCTATCACGGAATAGTCCCAAGTTATTTCTGAGTGATTGAGGCTAGCACGGAGGCTTTGTTGATTTTAATTAATTAGTAGTTACAGTAAAATGATGTTGATGTTTCCAACAACTAGCAACCTGTCTGAGGGACTATGTTATCCAAAAGTAAATATAATATATTTTTTTCCGTTGTAATACTGTAACTTTTATAATTGTATACGTCGCACACTCCAAGGCTTGTGTGTTTTGTTGTATCATGTTATTGTACAGACCTTTTTATTCTGTTTTCATTCTATTATGACCATCTCAGATGGAGGTATGCGGTGGACTACATTATTTGGAAAGGGGTATGCAGCTTAAAAAGATTGAAAACCCCTGTTCTAATGTGATTTTGGTACAATGAATATCCTCTACTCAGTGGTACACCAGCATCACTGTGACACATTTCCCAATATTTTCCCCAAAAGTGACAGTGAGTATTGTAGAGACACCTTGGTTGTATCTACAGCTTTACATTATTATTTTTTGTTCTTCAGAAACAAAAGGTCAATAAACTATGTTGGCATATTTAAAACAAACAAAAATAAGAAATGGCGGTTGGTTCTGAATCATCAGACGTATTGACCCCCTCACTGAAAATGTCCCCCTAAAATTGAGAGGGGGCCATATTGACCCTCTGTCTGTAGGTCGTGGAGCAAACGCTGCGTTTGGTCACCATCATAACTGTTGCATGAACCGGAGTGTAATAGTCCAGCACCTCTGCAATTAAGCATTTGTATGTCAGCTGACAAGTGTTCAGCTGATATCCCATCACAGCTTTCTTCTTAAAGGTGTACAGCCTCTATATATGAACCCCCAATATCACAAGCACCTGGGTACATATTGTTACGATATCACAACAAAAGGAACACTTTTTTTGCTGCATATGTATAGCTATTATGTACTATATATCACCTTACAGTACAATAATATGACAAAAAATGGACTGAATGATAATACCCGAAAATAATCTTCATATTTTTTTAATAAAGTAGCCGGTGCAAATATAGTATTTGTCGGTGGATTGCGCCAGTCGGCGCCTTATTTTGCCCCCCTGCATTCATTGTCACTATTTTTGCTTTGAAAATAACTGGTTATTTTTTTAGCAGTCATTTTTAACATTCTGGCCTCTCAAAGTGCTTAACACAGAAAACCCACCCCTTCAACTCTCTGATTGGTTAAATGTTGTGTCAAGACATAACACAGCTGTTCCAAGATCTTTTTTTCACCCAGCAACGTGCAACTGATCTAGTCTGCTAGAAGCGCAATCAATCCTTATTGTTAAAGGCACAGTAGCATCTGCAAGACGGGCTGATCGGGTTCTTTTAGCCTGGTGGCAACCGCCCGGCTAAAAAGGCCTGGGGAGAACCCAGCAGATGTACAGATTTTCAAGAGTCTTGTCTTAAAAGACATGGCGATGTTGTTGCTGTTATTGGAATGCAGAAAAATATGAAAACAGACGTTGATGAAGGCTATATATCTATACACACAGAGATTGTTTAAATTATTATATGGCATAGAGTTTAAATGTTCATGAAAATGTACCAAAATGCACATCTGTAGGAAAGTGGTGAGTGAATACAGGTGCATGCAGTGCAGAGTGGATACAAAACACAGACAATGATTTCCAGGTGCAAGGGTGTTTATTGGTTTACTGAACAATGTCCAGAGCCTTATGGCGAACACCTGTAAATAATAATGATGGAGTGATACAGCGACGTGTATTTATTATTATTATTATTTGTTTATTTAGCAGACACCTTTATCCAAGGCGACTTACAGAGACTAGGGTGTGTGAACTATGCATCAGCTGCAGAGTCACTTACAACTACATCTCACCCGAAAGACGGAGCACAAGGAGGTTAAGTAACTTGCTTAGGGTCACACAATGAATCAGTGGCCGAGGTGGGATTTGAACCGGGGACCTCCTGGTTACAAGCCCTTTTCTTTAACCACTGGACCACACAGCCGGTATTTGTAAATCCCCGGGTTTGGCCCGTAACCAAAAGTCCAGTTTTACACACCAACACTAAACACAAACACAGTTCTTAGTGACAGCGAATAAGTGCTAGTGGTGTATTACAGTTCTCCGTGAAATGCAGGGGTGAAAGTGATGTCCGGGTTTATGCTGGCTTTCGCTACAGCTCCGGACCGTGCTATTGGTATTTAGTTAGTATTGTGTTGCCTCATTTCAGAAAAATCTGCTTTTTCAGTGGTTAAAAAAGGAAATTAGTTAGTAAGTTAGTTGATATTTTTTTTTTTTTTTTTTTAATTGTGTTTCTGTTTTAAATCAAAATTGTTTGATAGTGATAAAACTTAGCCTAACAATTATGGGGGACGAAAGTAAACGGGTCATTGAAATAGGCCTCCCCAGCCGTATATTAGGTGGTTATTTTATTCTTAAAAAAAAAAAAAAAAAAAGATAAAGCACATAACCAAAAATATTAATATAATATTATTGATTCAGCGTCCAAAGTCTCCTCAACTTTACCCTTCTGCATGCTGTGCCGACAGTAGAATATCTGTGCTGGCTGTGCTCTTAGTCTGTATTTCGGTGTGTGCGCCACAATACCGGACTGTGCTCATAAAATAGCAATTTTCATAAGAATCATGTGCTTTCATAATTTGTCAATGTTGCCATTTTGTTCAAGAGACTTTGGGCAAAAGTGAAATTTACTTAGTTTGATGCATTTTTAACAGTGAAAATCTGACACTGCTCCATTGACTGAATAGAAGAAATTCTCCCAAGCTGTATCCCATAATCCCCAGCGTGCAGCGTGACAAAAGTAAAGGGGGAGTTGAGTATCTTTGTATATAGAATATCTGTTCTCTGTGTCTCTTAGCAATGACCAGCAACATACTGTAGACTGCCCATCTAATACCACTGTGCGTGCCCATCTAATACCACTGTGCGTGCCCATCTAAAAAAAATATGGCCCCATTTAATTATACAGTACACAGCATAGCCTGAATGTACTATTGATGCTGTAGGATGTTACAAGTAATGAAATACCCAGACTTGTGTGCCAAAAGATTCTTGGTGTAAATGAGCTGATAGTGAAGCAAAACCCATTGTGTACATACTGTATGATCATTTTTCTTTTTTCTTCATTGGTTTTTCAGGTAAATCTCACTGTTAAACAGACGGGAAAGAGACTAGAGCACCAAGGGATTCGGATTGAATTTGTGGGGCAGATTGGTGAGTTATCTGTGCATTTGTTATACATTCTGCTCCTTTTCACTAATCCGTGAAGACAGTGGGGTCCTATTGGACAGTTCTGTAATGTTTGTCCTGTAATGTAATTAAATGTTTGTTCTACATTTAATTATTTTTGAATTGTTCTTGCACCATATAATACAGGGACTGGGAATTACTGTGCCGGTAATCTTAAAGATTCCCAAAAAACAAATCAAAGTGTGAGTTTTGAGTTGTAAAGTCATCCAGTCAGGAAAGTGCTAGTCAGGCTATCTGTAGGATGTTACAAGTAATGAAATACCCAGACTTCCTTTGCCGACCGAGGACGAGAGCTTCTAGGGGGCGGCGCTCAATTGGCCAAGCCCCGCCCGGTGGGAGGGAGGGTTAGGTCGGCCAGGGCGTCCTCGGCTCACCGCGCACCAGCGACCCCTGTAGTCTGGCCGGGCGCCTGCGGGCTTGCCTGTAAGCTGCCCGAGAGCTGCATTGTCCTCCGACGCTGTAGCTCTTGGGTGGCTGCATGAGTCCGCAGTGTGAAAAAAAAGCAGTCGGCTGACGGCACACGCTTCGGAGGACAGGGTGTGTTCGTCTTTGCCCTCCCGAGTCAGCGCAGGGGGGGTAGCGGTGAGCTGAGCATAATAAAACAATTGGCCATTCCAAATTGGGAGAAAATAATAAAAAATAATTGGCAACGACTAAATTTTAAAAAAAAAATAGCGGCATCATAATGAAAATGCACTGATTCTGTCTGTTTGTCGCACTCTACATAGTGAACATAACTGCTTCGTCAGATTCCTAGCATCTTATAGGCATTTGGGTATAATCCGAAAAACTGTTTATACTAGGTATGCAAGTCGATTATGACTAACTAGTCTGTGAAGTGCAGTCATTTTTTTTATTTTTCCAGTAGATGCTGACAACCAGTTAAGAGAATTGATTTATTTACATATTAGCACTTGGTAAAAGGATTTAAAAAGCATGTGTTTGTCATGTGAAATCTGGGTTGGTTTGATTCTTCACCGACGACGGGATCTCAATCATAGCTGAATTATTGTAAACAGTCAGAACCTTTTTTTGTGTTTTTTGTGTAGCAGCTGCTCATGTGACCTGGTGAGCATCACAATCACATATTTGATAGCGCAGCCACTGGGTGTTTTGAATACTCACTTTGATGCAGTGCTTTCAATTTAAAGTAATGGCAAAGTCCAGATCTCCAGAGGTAAAAGCCATGAAAGGCTTGTAAATCAGCCTGCAGTGTAACCTAACCCGTAATTGTAATTATTATTATTACTATTCGCTTATTTAGCAGACGCCTTTATCCAAGGCGACTTACAGAGACTAGGGTGTGTGAACTATGCATCAGCTGCAGAGTCACTTACAATTACGTCTCACCCGAAAGACGGAACACAAGGAGGTTAAGTAACTTGCTCAGGGTCACACAATGAGTCAGTGGCTGAGGTGGGATTTGAACCGGTGACCTGGTTACAAGCCCTTTTCTTTAACCACTGGACCACACAGCCTCCTATTGAGCAGGAAATATATTTATGCATTGGAGCACTGTGAAAAAAACTACTAGCTATGCAAAGAACAAACATTGACTGCTCAGATTGAGTGCAACCAGAATACGATCTGCTTTGAGGACAGATATTTGTTCAGAGGCTCCTTTTAGTTATTGTATTAAAGGGAGCTTCTGCATTTTCTTGAACGTTATTTACCAGCATTACTAACTAATTTCCTTTTTTAACCACTGAAAAAGCAGATTTTTCTGAAATGAGGTTTAGAGATGGCTACTTGAGGGTTTTCAACTGCAACTGCAGCAACTGTGAGTTATTAAATGGGAAATACAAAATCACAGCTGTTGAGGGTCAGAAATTACAGCTGCACACTCCGTGTGGTAGTTTTATAAACCAACTCATTTAAGAAATTGTGTGATTGAAATAGGACATCAGGAAGCCTGCTAAATAGAAAACACTGACAAAAATGTAACTGGTAAGAAATGAAATATTTAGAAAATGTTGATGGTTTAAGTATCCCGTTTTAATGCCTTTTTTCCCTTTCAGAGCTGTTCAGTGACAAGAGCAACACCCATGAGTTTGTGAACCTGGTGAAGGAGCTGGCCCTGCCAGGAGAGCTGACCCAGAACAGGAGCTATGACTTCGAGTTCATGCAGGTGGAGAAGCCATACGAATCCTACATCGGTGCCAATGTCCGGCTCAGGTATTCTCCTACTTTCCTTTATGTTGAGGACACAGGTGTGCTTTAACCCTTTGCAGTCCATTTATTAAGTGCGTGTCAGGTCCAATTTATTTTCACAAGCGCAGTTAATTTTAGACGCACTGTTTAAAAGTATTGTTTTTCCACAGTCAAACGGGTTTAAAAGGCCCTGCATATCAACAAAGCACTCACTAGGCATCTCCAGCCCCGCCCCACCCTTTCGTTCGCTATAGCTTTCACATATGCTAAGAAATAAATAATAATAATAATAATAATAATAATAATAGTCGTACATACCGATCAATCATCTCCTGATCACTCGTTTTATCACCGAATGCTCAATAATGCGATCCAAGTCATTATTTTATTACTATAACATCTGAAAAAAGCTCTGCAAATGTCTGTGATATTCTCTGAGCGCTGATGCAGTCACAGCCAGCTTGTTTCCTTATGGCCACCGTTATCTGATGCCAGGGGCAAGTATGACTATTCATGAGATACACCCTTTATATATATATTTTTTTTCGGTTCGTCTCGGCTCCTGTCGCTCCCACTCGGCCATTGAATGGTTTTCTCGGCTTTTTCCGGAGAAAAAACGACTAGAAACCCGTTTTTTGCGTCTTTTTGATGTCGGACAGGGTCCGACATTGGACCAGATAGGAATAAATGCAATGTCAGACCAGGTCCGACATAGGACCGCAAAGGGTTAAACTTTTAAAAAGGAAGCAGATTGTGAAGATGACTGAAACAGAAAATGATATGCAAAGTTAATGTAAAGAAGATGAAGAATGCATGGGTATTGTGACTGTGATATTTCATATGCATACAGGGTTGCTCTTAAAATCTTTGAGAAATCAATGACAATACAAATAAAGACAAAAATATGTGCTTTCAATAAATACGCCCCAACAGCCAGAGTGGTCTGATGAATTTGATTATCCCCCCTGGGTATGTAAATAGTTTTACCTACAGTGTCTATATACAAACTCCAATTGTGGTGATACTAAAGACATTCTGTAGTAGAAGTTAGCTGTACCTGAAACTGGGGATATAAAGGGGTGCACGTCATTTATGCCTTTATGTACGTACTTCTGTCATGGATTATCCAATTGTGAAAAAACTTGCTAACCGTAGTTATTGAGAGGTATCAGAATCTGGGGATGTATGGAGGAACTGTGCAGTCTCACAGTATAATAATGTAGCTGTTGCTCTAATAGTTTCTCTATTGCTCAATCTTGTTATTTATGTATGCTTTTTTGTGTGTTCGCTTCCTAGTCATTAATCGTGACCAACTGTAGTGACTCTCATATCCTTCTGTACCTTATCATGAAGCAGAGTCAACAGAAGTTTGAAAAATATTACATTTTAAGTCTTCTCTGGCAATTTAGAGGTCTCCATGGGGGGGAAAAAAATGTTGGTACCCATCCTTTGATAGTCTGTTCATGGAGCATTCATTTTTACTTGTCCTTTGCCCTCCTTATGTGTTCACATTACACAAAAGACTACGATTCAAACTTCTTTATTATATCTGCTCACAGCTAATATAATTTAAAACTTTACTAGTTAAATGTTACATTTTGTTTGATGTTTCTTTGAGGACGGTTTCTTTTTCTGTTTCCCAAAAGGTATTTCCTTAAAGTGACGATAGTGAGAAGGCTGTCGGACTTGATCAAGGAGTATGACCTCATAGTACATCAGCTGGCCTGCTACCCAGATGTGAACAACTCCATCAAAATGGAAGTGGGGATAGAAGACTGTCTACACATAGAGTTTGAATACAACAAGTCCAAGTAAGTCTTGCACCTGAAGAGATTTTTGAGGTCTTGAAAGCTACGGATTTTGTATCCTAGTTAATATAATAAATAGTATCAAATCTATTACCAGTTTTTGTAACTAACTTTATATAACGGTGGGCAGTCCTGATTGAGCTCAGTTGTGTTTCAGATGCAAGTGGGCTGAATGGTGTATTTTATTTCCTGCTGTTGTTGTTTAACCTCTGTCTTTCACCAGTAGTTTCTGTACGCGCTGGTTTAACTCAAGAGAAAAAATTGGTGAATTCTCAAGAGACAAAATTAAAAATAGTACCAGTAAGAATTGTATGAACAACTGAAGGGCTTTGCATGTAGTGGCAAGAAGGAAACAGTATTTTTTTTTCTTGTTTCTTAAAATGTATTGTGCACAAAAGACTAAAGTATGTACCAAAAGCACAGCATAGTTTTAATGTTAACCACCAAGTGGTTCTTGAATGAATAATAAGTGTTTTTAAAGTTTTAAAGTTGGTATTGATACATTCTCCCTATCATTAATTTTTGTCTTAACAAAGTGGTCCATCATTAAATGGCCATTTGATCTTATTATGCATGCATCATACAAGTATAGTAGCCAATCAGGACAATTGCATGTATCGTATTACAGTCGTAATCATGAGATTAGTCTATTGCTACACCCCTAGTTCTAATTGTTCTGATATCAATATGCTACCAATGGAAACAAACGGGGTCGATATCAAATTGCTTTCATCCCAGTTGCAGATGGAAACAAGTAATAAAAAATAGTCTGTTTTAACAGGCCATGATTTAGCATTGATATTGGGCTACTTGAGGTTTGGTGCTAATCAGGGTTTGTTAAAGCATTCAGATTATGCACTATAGTTTATTTTACACCTTGTAAATTTAACATGGTATTTTCTCCCTTCAAATAATAGAAGTTAATGTCTAGACAGACATCTCCCATTATAGTACAGTAGTAAACAGAGCATTGGGCATCACACTGCTGTTTTAATGATCTAATTATGTTGTTCGATTGCTGTAAACATAATCATTTTCTTTTTTCTTTTTGTAAAGGTACCACTTAAAAGATGTTATCGTGGGCAAAATCTACTTTTTGTTAGTAAGAATTAAAATCCAGCACATGGAGCTTCAACTAATCAAAAAGGAGATTACTGGCATCGGTAAGCCTGACATTATTTATGGGTGTTGTCTAGTACCATGTTCTGTTCAGTACTGCACTCCACTACAACTGTAGGAAAACCAGGTGACTTTTCTATTGCATAGCCATGTCAAAACAGTTACAACCCAGCCAGCAGCCTATAGTAATCATGAAGCTCCAACATAAAAGGAGGAAGTTCACATAAAAGGCAAAACTTGCAACATTATTACAGTCTATATTGACTCAGTTGATGACCTTCTTGAGCACTGCTGTTGCCTCCTGCGGTTCTTTCTCTGGCAACTTGTAGGTTCTTGCTGTTGCCGTGGTGAAGGTTGCCAACAGGAGGATTTGGTCTCGTCCCACAACCAAGTTGTCTGGATGCCGTGGGAATTAAAAATGTCATGCTGGTCCAGCAGGATGCAAAAACTTGACTGACCTTGTCTCTTTCTGGCAGATGTTTTTCAACCAAAGCCAGCCATCATTTGCCATTGTATTCGCAGGCAACATAGTTTGCAGTATCTTCCATCAGGATAAGCTCTCTCAGGCTACTATCTTTCATAGTTTTTCCCACATCTTGGGCAGAGTAATCCCTCAGTCAATTTTGGGAACTGGACAGCAACTGGACAGAAGAAATGGAACTGGTATGTTCCTGTTATCATCACTGGTGCATTGAGCCAAGCTTGCTTTTCTCCTGTGTCGACTTCATCTGTTGTGATGTATTCAAAATGAATGCCAGGGAGAGCATCCTTAGCCCATTCAAAAAGGGCTCTTGGGGTGAGGATTGGATCATTCGACCTTTGAAGGCTTGCTTTTGCTGCAAGCCACTTGACGGTTCCACCAATGCCATCACAGGGCCATTTCCCATGGCTCGTTGCAAAGAAGTGCCATTCTACTGGCATTCCAAAGTCTTGCTGGTGATATGCAAGGTTGATTTAAATTTTTTTGGTTCTTGTACTGCAAAGCAGCACTGTCCGAGAAGTAAAACCGATATTTCACCTCAATCTTATCAGATATGCAAGGAGCCTCTTCACAAACAAATGGACAGCATCGTTGTCATGGGTCAGGCAATGTAATGAGTGAACACCTCCTGATCCCATCAACATCCCAGGCTGAATTTTGCTACAAACTTAGGATGTTTTTGGTCATCCATGTTGGGGCCGACAGTCCAAGTGAAGTCAAAATTCAACAAAAGGTCAAAGGTCAAACTATTTGGCTAGAACACCGAGAGCTTTCCAGCAATAGTTTAGCTTTTTACTGCAGCATTAACAATAAAAAAAAATATTATTGGTACTTTTTATGTCATTGGTCAAATATTTGGTGACCTCGCATAAAAAATGTTTGACCTAGAGACATGAAACTTGAAGAAATCTTATATCTCTATGGCACCAGCATCCCTGTCAAACAGCATCAAAATTGGAAGAGGTCAGGTCAGAAACCTTCCTGAAGTGATTGATTTGAAATGGACTGACCCAACTATATGAACATAATTTGGGTATTTTATTTAACATGATGTAATCAAAGAAACTACAAAATGATTCGCAAAAGTCTACCGCAAGCCGTAATAGTAGTACGGTATTTCATGTTAGATTTTGAAATGTCGCATATTTTAATTTGTCAGTTTTTAGTTAAGTTTATGGAAAACTACAAAGCGGTATGTAATTCAATATGTTAACGTAACATTCAGCAGGTTTCATTCGATTTTATGAAGCAAAATGAGTTCATTCTATAGGGTGATGCAAAACTTTTGGCCGTATCTGTAGTAGAAGTGTACCTACAGTTAAAACATTGTTTGTGCACATGTTATTTTCCAATAACATTTTCATGAAAAAATATTAACATAAGCTATCTATTGTAATAAGATAAACAGTGGTGCATTTTAATACTGCTCTTTTATAACTTAATACAAATTCTAGTGTTTTCCCACAGGGCTGGTTTGCCAACTAACAATGCTACATAGAATACAAATACAATAAAAATTAGCTCAAAATACTTTTTTATATACCACTAAAAGAACTATAGTATTAGAACATTGTAAGAAATTATTAGTTTAACTTATTATTTACAATAGTCTTCTCACAATGAGACAGCAAGTGAAACGTAGCAATCAAAATGTAGCAATCAAAACGTAGCGATCAAAACGATTTAATAAAAAAAAAATGCAATGAATTTACTGAGGCAAGCATCTGCAAAGCAGAGAAACGCTGCCTTTTTGAATAAATATAAATAATTGTGATTGTGGGGTGGAAAAAACAGCACTGCGAGCTACACTATGCTAAAGAAATACCACAGGCAGTCACAGAGCCACCGTAACTGTATTAAAACAAACAAAAATATAAATGTTTTTTAAAATCGAATAAACACTCGATAAACACCCTCAGTGAGACAGCGTTTTTCCTTTCACACAGCCTGCAGTGCAGCTCCTAACTGGAGTCTAGTACTGTAACTGTGCACGATACACTGAGACAATCGTCTTGTTAAGCTGTTTAGATAAGTATTTAATTATCTTTTCACAATGTTTAAAAAAACTTCAAAATTCCTACTCCCTCCAAAAAAAATATTTTAAATAAGTCCTTTTTCTTGACACGGTGAAACAAATTTAAGCACAATTCCACTTTACTTTTCCCTATACAGCCCTCTCGAATCGAATGAACTGAAGCACTGTACCCTTCTTCCCCACACCAATTGACTGCCAGTATCACAGACCGCAGAGGGAGGCTTGGTTGAAATGAGACCAATTCTCATTGATTTCAAACACTTAGTTTGCAACGAATACTGCCTAATATTCGTAAAAATGAAAGACACAGGGTCTCCCGAGTGGCGCATCCAAAAGCACTCGCGTGGAGTGCAGGATGCGCCCTATAGTCTGGACGTCGCTGGTTTGATTCCAGGCTATTCCTTTGCCGACCGAGGACGGGAGCTCCCAGGGGACGGCGCACAATTGGCCTAGCGACGCCCGAGGGAGGGAGGGAGGGAGGGTTAGCTCACCACGCACCAGCGACCCCTGTGGTGTGGCCCGGGCGCCTGCGGGCTTGCCTGTAAGCTGACCAGAGCTGCGTTGTCCTCCAACGCTGTAGCTCTAGGTGGCTGCATGGTGAGTCTGCAGTGTGTAATAAAGCAGGCGGCTAACAGCACACGCTTCGGAGGACAGTGTGTGTTCGCCTTCGCCCCTCCCGAGTCAGTAGCGGTGAGCTGAGCTAAAAACAAATAATTGGACACTACTAAATTGGGGAGAAAATAACAAAAACAAAAAAAACTAATTGGTGACTACTAAATTAAAAAAAAAGAAAAAATGCTCAAGTAAATGAATAATATTTCTAACTGATTTATATGTATATATAATTTCCCAGGACCTAGTACGACTACTGAGACTGAAACCATTGCAAAGTATGAGATCATGGATGGAGCTCCAGTGAAAGGTAGGAACAAAAACTGAAATGTTAGCTTTTGGTTGAAGAAAGATGTATATGTGATGTTGTGCCCTGGGTGGCTTGTGGGTGACGTCAGACCAGGAAGACAGTGGCAACGCTGACAGCGAGGCAAGGTCCTCCTCCAACGGCACCGCTGGCAGCGGAAAGGCTGACAGCGAGGTTGCACACAGGCTGGCTCCTCTAGCCGGGCGAAACCTGGCAGTGGCAATGCTGACAGCGGCAATGCTGTTGACGGAAATACTGACAGTGCACCAGTGGGCTCCTCCAGCCAGGGTAATCCTGGCAGCGGAAATGCCAGTAGGTAGTGCAAAAAAGAAATGCCACAGAAAAGACTTGTATCATTCTAGATTTTCTATCAAGGGCATATTGTCAACTTTGAATAGAAATGTCATTTTTCCAGCTTTAACATTCGTGTAAGATAGCGAGTTTGTCATTCGTTTCCACTTTGATATACATTTAATTGTGGTCCAACATTTTTTTATTGATCTTGATTTGATTTAATCATGGATTTTTTTTTTAAGAACATTTGAGAGCACTGTGGAATCTGACTGGATTGCATCAGCCGCCTATTTGTGGTTAACCCAAGATCACCCCTAAAAATAAGTGGTGGATTCCCTGCGACAGTATAATGCTCTTAAAAAAACAAAAAAAAAACACCTTATCTCTGAGTACATGTTGATCAAATCAGCCTCTAAGTCACCTGAACCTATAACTGTTTTTGAAGTTAGTCTCCTAATTTTTACATTTGTTTGTTCAAGGTGAATCTATTCCTATCAGACTGTTTCTAGCAGGATATGACCTCACTCCCACAATGAGAGATGTGAACAAGAAGTTTTCTGTGCGCTACTTCCTCAACCTGGTTCTAGTGGATGAAGAGGACAGGCGGTACTTCAAACAGCAGGTACACTCCAGTTTGGGGTAGAGTCGAATAGAAAAGTCACCGTTAACCTGAGAAACTGATAGTCCACTAATCTCACGTCACATGATTGTGAAGTAATTGTAACGCATGTGGCTTTAGATGGCCAACTGCAGTTAGGGGTGTTCTACTTTATTTACATGGTATATCATTATACAAGACCAGAAACACAACCTAGCTCATTGCAGTTTACCAAGTGGTTCTTGAATGAAGAAAAATTGTGTTTTACATTTGGTATAAATACATACTCTGCCCTATCTCATTTAACAAAATAGTCCATCATTAAATGATAATTTGATCTTATTATGCAGCATACGAGTTAGCCCATCTGGACCATCGCATGTATCGTGATACCTAGTATATCCTGACTGCATATCGCTATACAGTAGTCCCTCGCTAAACCGGACATGTTGCTTATCCGAATGTACAGTGTGTGTTTGTCTTGTGTTTTTATTTGTCAGGGATCATACTAATTGTATTTCTGTTTTTATTTCCTGTTCTAGGAAATTGTTCTGTGGAGAAAAGCACCCGAGAAGATCAGAAAACGCACCAATTTCCACCAACGCTACGAGTCCCCCGAGTCCCGGCCAACCCTCTCTGCTGAACAGCCTGAAATGTGAAGAGCACACACAAGCAAACCGGCGGTGTGGAACAGAGAGCAGCCCAAATCACACATTCTCACCATCTTCGTCCATCCTACACGGCTGCGGTTACTCCACATCCTTCAAGTCTGCAGACTTTCTCTCGCCAAAACACTGGATCGTTCGGAAGCTACCATTTTATACTGCACATTTTACCCTTTCGTTTAATAACTTAATGCACTTGGATATGCAATGAGTTTCAAAGAAAAGAAAAAAGTCTGTTTATAAATATTTCAAGAATGTTCCCCGTGCATGTAGGCTGGTTAATGTACATGGATGAGAAGATACATGTGTTAGATGTTGGTTACAGGTTTTCTGACATACATTGGGACGTGGCACAGCTGACCCCCAGGTGCTATAAGAATTTGCTGTAAGATGTACATGGTTTAAGTTGGAGTTTTTTTTTTTTTTTTTCTCAAAACTTATCTAGTGTTTCTTCTGTGGTTTACACCATCATTTGTTCCATTTTACTAATATTTCACTTTAATGTATTAAAAGCTCCATTGAGTTATATTTACTTTTACTACTTTCTTTCTTAGACTAGAAATGTAGATGTTTATGTTCAAAGTAGTGCTGTTACACGAGGCTAAGAAATATCCAGCGTTTTATGGGCAGACCTTTGTGAATTAATTTAAATATCCTTTTTCAGCCCTTTAAATATTTGATAACCTTTTTTAGTAGATCATCTTGTATCATTGGTTCAACACATGCACTGGTTGATTTTTATTTAATAAAAAGACAAGGCCATTTTATCAAAACTGCATCAATTAGTGCCCCTATTCTCTGTGAAAGTGTAACTAACAGTGTGGAAAGCTAACGGCACCATTGTTAACAGTGACTGAAACACAACCCAGGCAGATCTGCATTTGTTTTCCTTTTTTTCCCCCCCATGTAAGGAATGGATGAAGGTTATGCCAAATATGCTGGCAACTTGCTTGTACCCTCTTTTTACATTTGCCTGATTTAAACAGCAAAAAGAAAGTATGTGAACATTAAAGTTGTGTATATGCAGGCCTCAGACTATTTATCCATCTACAATAAACATTTAAAAATGTCTACTGGTATTCCAGCAATGTTGTGTTGTCCTGCAGTCAGAGTTGCACACCAAAACACTGTACAAATAAATGAAGTTATAAGAAGTACCTTGGTATTGTTTAGAAAAATACTGAAATACATATGAGTAAAAATGTATTTATTAATCAAAGAAATATTTTTAGATATATTTTTTATATCCACTTGCAAGGTCAGAGAAGACCTTATTTTTTGAAGCAAATGAAAGACATTTTCTGAAAAGAATAAAACTCCATATAAAGCTGTCAAGAAATGCAATGGCTTCAGCCTTCAAGTTTCTGCTATATTGGTATTGTTATACATTTCATACAAGGACGGTTTATTTATGTCAACTGATAGCTGAAATTATGCCCTTGATAGAGAATAATTATTGCTTGTCTACAGCTTTTTCTAACATTGTGCTTTAAACGTGGCTAGACAACTTGGCTTTAAGTGTTCCAACAGACTTCTACAGACCAAACACATGTATGTTATAGAGAACATCTTTAAATACAGTAGTTATGCTGTTTTAATTATAGTAGAACCACACAGAATAATTGCAAACCTCATAAACAGGTAAGGGGACATTCAAAATAAATTATAATTTTTTTATGGAGGGCATACTGTCAACTATCAATATTGACTTTTTTTCTTCCAGAAATTTTATTATTCTAGACAGCCTTGGGCCAAAAAGATTTTTAGAAAGTCAGTGGTTCAATACTAACTTTATATTATTTAGCTCAAAGGGGTATTTAGATAAACTTTTAGAACCCTCACAAGAACATTATCGTTTTGCTGTTGATATTTTTTCTTTTCCCGATTTTATTTTCACTTCAAGTAAAGGCTGTTTATCTTGCCACAACATTGTACTTTTGAAGTACTTCAATCAAGTGAAGTTAGCAGTCTGCTACCAACAAAATGTTGTCAAGTCGGATTTTAAAGGACCCTCATTGATTCAACATTGACAACGAGACTTGGTAACTAATCCCATACACTTGTCATTCTGTAACGTGGTTGGGACAAAAGGAAGGACCAGTGTTACCCATTGTTGTTCTTGTGTAAGGTGGGGTCCTATTACATGTAACACGAAGTGAATATATAGTGACTATCTGAGTCGGAGTTAAAATAAAGTTAAACAATGAGAGACGTGTTACTGTAGATGTAATTGTTTTAGGCGTTATTTACCACGCTGTTAATCATCAATGCAGTCTTAGCAAAGAGGTTCAAAACAGTATGTAGAATGTATAAGGAAAAACAGTGTAAACTTAATTGGTTTGGCATAATTACAAAATATGGTCTGCATTAAAAATAATACACGTAGGATAGGCCTGTTCTCCCCACCCGTATTGTAGATTACCTGGAAGTTGTAAAAGTATTGCAACATTAAAGTACACTTGTTGTCTTTACTATTGCCGGGCATGCTGCAGAGCACAATCTTTTCAATGATTCGTGCAAGAGTTGGTCAGGGCTAACTAGTTGCTAGAATTTTGATTGGTCAATCTTGTCTGCCATCATTGCAAAAATCATGGTGGAATTGTTACTTATTTATCAAAGGCATTTTGAACTTAATAAAAAAGTATATGTGAAAAATTACAGTTTATTAAAAAATTTGGGATTATGTACACACAGCAGTGCATGATAAGGATGTAATTCTATTGAGGGTTGCTGGTAGACCTGAGATAGAATTACAGCTTTATACAGTATGTACAGCATGGTGACATAACAGACATACATTGTAAGACTAGCAGAATTTAGTTTTAACAACTGAAGAAGTGTTAAGAATAACATTGGAAAGCAGTTGGATGATTTTCTTATCACTCAAGAGCCTTCAAGGGCCATCATTCTAAACTGCCTAACATTCCATGAAGGCACGTGGCTCAGGTAATTTCTTACTAAATTGACAGTGTACGTCGCTTATTGTTTCTCTAAGAGTACTTGTGTTATTATGCTATTACACAAATTTCTCTGTCTTTTGTGGATAAACCTTTAAATCTGCAAGCCGTTCTTGTTTATTTTGGTATTGACTGTGTTTAGTTGTGTTTGTGTACTGGTGGCAGAATTTGTTTTTAAAAACTGAGGTTAGCAGTTTTATCATCAACCTTATTATAAAACCTTATATACACAGGCAATCTTAGTCTTGCACCACTACCTAATCTTATTACACACAGGTCTTGCACCACTACCTAATCTTATTAGATGCAGGTCTTGCACCACCACCTAATCTTATTAGACGCAGGTCTTGCACCACCACCTAATCTTAGTGTACGCAGGTCTTGCACCACCACCATGTATACGACTATAATTTAAACACTGAAGTTCATAGGAAAATTATTGTTCACCATGTATTAAATATAATTAAGAAAAGCAACAATTAAGGCGGCAGATTTAATGAGCTTATTCTACAGTTCAAAGAGCTGCCCTTTCTCCCGGCTAACCTTCAAACAACATTTAATTTTTTTTTTACTGGAAGACAAATTAATAATATATATAGGGCTTCTGATTTTCGGTTTTAACCGATAAAACACCCCGATACAAAAAAAAATGAAATCGGTGGATAGCCAATAAACACTGGAAAAACTGGGGAAATGGTTAATCAATTCACGTAGACTTCACCCTATTCCCATTAAAAAATCAAACCTACTACAAAAATAATAATAAATACATTTCCCAGTGCTGCTGGGCAATGTCCCGTCTTCCTGACTTGCATCTATCATTGATTCGTTCTCAGTACTTTAAACCTGCCCCCAACTACTGAATGCCAGCACATTCCTACATTTCTATTGGAGACTCTGCTTGCGAGATTTAAAATGAGATTACAATCAGGGTGGAGGCTTGTTAGCAGGATTTAAAGCTGTATTACATTTAAAATACGGAGGGTTTAAAACAGAATTGTGGCGAAATGTACAAAAATGCGTACACACAAAAACCCCAGAAGAATGTGCCCGTGACCATAGGGATTTCGTTGTGGAAGACAGCAATGGAAAGAAGGTACAACTTAAGCATGCAAGTACTGTCGAGTTACTATACATATTTTGACAGAAAAACAAACAAACAAACAAACAAACAAACAAACAAAAACGCTCAAGCATTTTGGAAAGTAACCGAAAACACTAATTTCATACAGTATATCAAAAAATAAAGCCCGAAAAAAAACGATTTACATAAAACTCAAAAATAGCTAAAAATAAGCACCGAAAAATACAATTAATAAAACCGGAAAAACAGAAGCCCTAATTATATCTAAATCTTATATCTATATTACATCCATCTTTAGTGGTGCAATCAGAAACTATTTTCTTAATCGAATAATCGATGCATTGAAAAGAATCATCACGAAACACAACTGAAAACATCCATGTGCCTATTATATATACATATGATATATACTTTTGAAAACCTTTTTTTATTAAAAAGCAAAAATATATTTGATTTTTTCATTAGTTTCTGCCATTTCTCATCACAAAACAAATACAAACAGAGGAGCTTTAGTCTAGCAACCTGCAAGGAAAGCATGTGTTTCTGGGTAGCTAACTACATAAGCCTCCAAATATGCAAAATAAAAGCCATGGTTATCAATAAATCAATTAATAGACTAATAGTTGCATCTCCATCCAACTTAGTGTTCTCCGCTAATTATATGGCAGTAACTATACACAAATACAAATAAATATGATACAATATGAATTTTTGAACTCAAACACTTGATTTTTTGATGAATACATTTTTTCAATTAAAACATTGAAAAAATGTGCCCCCTCCTGGCTTCATTGCCCAAAGAGGTACAGCACCAAGTAACAAAACACATTTTAGTTATAACTGCAATTATCTTTGTTATAGTTTTGGAGTACCTATTTATAGACAGTGTAAGGATAGCCATGGAAACATTAAATTATATATCTACTACTGCTATTTTCACTTTAGAAAAAATGGGTCAGTCATTGAATTGGATCAAAAGCTTAGTAAAATCTATCAAATTCAGTAATGCTGTTATGCAATTTACAATAAATTAATTAAGTAGTACAGTAGTACATCAAATATTATGTAAAATACACATTATACATGTCTTTTTCTATTGTATTTGGCAGTCAGTCTAGTTCATGTTTAAGTACAGCTGTGGCCAGCACCTCTGCAGATGAAGAGGAGGGTAAAACAGATCCTTTCACAGCACTTGGCACAACGATGACTAATCGCTCCTGCTGTGAAGCCAACAAATCTATCACCCTGTCCTGAAGGCAGTTAGTTGTATCGATGCTCTCCGCTATCTTGTGGTGGATCCCAGCTAACTCTTCGGCTAAATCCGACACACAGTCGTTTTTCTCCGCTAGGCGGGATGCGATGCGCGCAATGTTCTTGTTGGTTTCGCACATTTCCCTGTAAATCAGTCTGTTCTGCTTGGTCAGGGCTCTGAAGCCCTCCTTGATCACAGTAGTATCCTCCCGGTGAGCCCTCAGCAGCTGTTGCTCAAAGTGCCCGACTGACACGATCCTGTTGGGACTGTTATGGATCCTCCAAGGGTTGCGCAGTCCAGGAAAAACGGCTCGCTGGGTTTCACAGGCAGGAAGTGCTTCTTCTGTGTGGGGAAGACCACCCAGTGGCTCCTCAGGGCGTTGAGACTGGATATTGTCACACTCTTGGTTCACAACATGAGTTTCATGGTTTGTAAAAGGCATGCTGGTAGACTGTTCTGTGTACTGCACTGTGTATGTATGTGGTTTTAGAAGTACAGGTGCTTGTGAAGATTCCACACATTGTTGAGTCTGTAGAGTCAATGGCTGTGGTACAGGAGATTCCTCACTTTTTTCTGAGCCTGTGATTATAATCAGAAAGTAAAAAGTAAATAAATACAGGGGCCTTAAGCCCACCAGTTCAGTTTAGTTCCAGCTGCCTAAGTGGATACATATCTGCATTTTTCTGAGATGGCATCAAGGTCATAGGAGACTTCAAAATGGTGGCATTCCTGACGGGTCTCCAAGGCGGTTTTACCAAGTTTCCCTGTTATCTTTGCCTTTGGGACAGCAGGGACACCAAGGCGCACTACCACAGGCGGGACTGGCCACAGCAGACCGAGTTCTCTGTGGGGAGGAACAACGTCAAGTGGGAGCCACTGGTGGACCCCCGGAAGGTGCTGATGCCACCACTGCACATCAAATTGGGCCTTATGAAACAATTTGTCAGAGCTCTAGATAAGGAGTCGGCAGCCTTCAAGTACCTTCAAGACTTCTTCCCTAAGCTGTCTGAGGCAAAGGTCAAAGCCGGTGTCTTCGTCGGACCACAGATAAAGAAGATCCTGGAGTGCAATGAATTCCCCAAGAAGCTCACTAGTAAGGAGAAAGCGGCTTGGAACAGCTTTGTCGCAGTGGTTCGGGGCTTCCTGGGCAATCACAAGGCCGAAAACTATGTGGAGCTGGTTGAGACTCTGGTGAAGAACTACGGCACAATGGGCTGTAGGATGTCCCTCAAAGTCCATATCCTTGATGCTCATCTTGATAAATTCAAGGAGAACATGGGAGCTACTCGGAGGAGCAAAGCGAGCGCTTCCACCAGGATATACTGGACTTTGAACGCCGCTACCAAAGACAGTATAACGAGAACATGATGGGAGACTACATTTGGGGGCTGATTCGTGAAAGTGGTTTACAGTATAATCGTAAATCTCAAAAAACTACTCACTTCTAAATCTTTTGTAGTCATTTTTGTATTACTTTAGTATAAATACATGTTAATTTGGATTCATATGTTGTTTTTTTCTGACTTTGTGAACGAAAAGACACAAATTCGACGTTTTCTCATTGGAAATAGGTAAATTTCAGAATATCACTGTCCTGGTCACAAAAGCAAAGTTTTTGGGGAATAATAGCCATTTTCTATACTTTTGAGGCATAAGCAATTAGGAAATAACACTTACTACCCAGGAACAAAAATTGTGTTACATAGTGAATCAAACTGTAATATACAGACAGGCAGATGTAAAGTGTAGTGTGACACATCGGGTACATACAAATAGCTCCCTGCAGGGGATAATAATGGTTGCTGCCATAGTACGAATATGTCAAACACATTCTAAACTTGATATTTACCTTCTTGTGGAGATGACCGAGGAATGTCTTGTTCCTCCTCTTTTACAACTGTCTGGATATTCAAGGAGTCATACACCCTATGCTCCATTGCAGTCAAATACAAGAGAGAAGACGGGCTGGTCGTTGAAACATGAAATCTTGCATCTTCTACCTTCTACTTTGTTCTGCGTTTAAGGTCTTGCCACCTTCTTTTTATTTCACTTGCAGTGCGAAGCATACCAGACGTGGCATGGAGTCTGTGTGCTATTTCAACCCATATCTTATTTTTCTCATAGGTTGTCATACAGTTCCCTTGCAAGCCGAACAAAACGTCTTCCTTTTGGGTCACTTCTTTGATTAAAACATCCAACTCTGCTTCTGTGAATTTATGTTTGCGCATCTGTTCCCTGGCCTGCATCTTCTAAAATAACTGTGCCTGCTAAAATATGCATATAAACAAATCTTTCATTTCATGCATGTTTAAAGGGGAACTAAATCATTCAAAAAGTGTCTAACGAAAATATATTGAGAAACATGGATGGATTTCACATAACATGTTTCCAACACTAGCATACAAAAGCTAACTCTTCCAAAATGTAGGATCTTAGACCAAGAAGGCTACAGTTATATTTGTCCTTGTCCTTGAGGAAGCGTCAGTTCTCCTAATAGCCCCCAAGTGGCCCAGGAGAATCTGTTTTTTGACCATGTGCCAGCTGTTACACGGCCAGCCCTGGGAGATCCCACTGTGCATGGATCTCCTCAGTCAGACGATTGGCACCCGGAACCGGGCAGGTTCCAGTTATGGGTCTGGCCCCTGAAAGGGACCGCTGGTTAGCCCTAGGACTATCAGATGCGGTTGTGCGTATGTTGCAGAGCACTAGGGCAGACTCCACTAGGTCTTTGTACACGTATAAGTGGAGGTATTTCCAAGCTTGGTGTCTGGCTGGAAGCCATGACCCAATATCTTGCCCTATGCCAGTCATCTTCCAGTGTCTGCAAGAACTGCTTGATGCTGGTAGGTCACCTTCCACTTTGAAGGTGTATTTAGCGGCTATCTCTGCATGCCATGCACCAGTAGATTCGGTGTCTCCGGGTGCGCATTTCTTGGCTACCCGATTGGCGGTCGGCGATTACGCCCTCCCAGGATGACTGTTCTCCCCGAATGGAGCCTTAATATTGTACTGGAGGCTCTCACGAAGGCCCCATTTGAGCCCATACACTCCATAGAGTTGAAGTACCTGTCTATGAAGACAGCCTTCCTTGTGGCTATCACCTCCGCTAAGCGGGGCCGTGAGCTGCAGGCACTGTCTGTGCACAGCTCCTGCATGCGTATTTGGGAGGATGGCAGCAGGGTGTCTCTGCGCACCAACCCTGCTTTCCTCCCCAGGGTGATCACAGCCTTCCACATTAATCAGTCTGAGGAACTGGAGTCCTACCATCCACCTCCATTTGCTTCAACGGAGGATGAGAGATTGAATTTCCTCTGCCCAGTGCGGGCATTGAGATGCTACGTGCAGAGGACAAGAGCTCTGCATCAATCTGACCAGCTCTTCGTCTGTCACGGGACACGGACCCTAGGACAGCCCCTCTCTAAGCAGCGTCTGTCACATTGGATTGTGGATACAGTCTCGACTGCATATAATAGTGCTGGCTTGCCCCCACCTGGTAGTAATGCCTTGGTGGTCGTCTTCGAATTGAAAGGGAACATTAGGTTACTTAACGTAACTCTGGTTCCCTGAAAGAGAAGGCGACCACCAACCTCGAGGTCACATCGGTCGCCCTCACGGGTTCGATGGAAAAAGAGAAATGGCTTCCTCGGGATGACAGTTTTATTCCCTCGGTGGGCGGGACCGAGTGCATCATCCCAGGAAGGGGCCTATCGGCAGCTCTGGTATAGAGAGCTCAACGATACCTACCCAATGGGCAGGTATTGGTGGTCGTCTTCTCTTTCAGGGAACCAGGGTTACGTTAAGTAACCTAACGTTCTCTTTATTTTCTTTAAAACAGCATTTTAAAACCTAGATTTACCTTGAACTTGTAATGATTCGTTGGGTACCCTTCTGCTGAGAATTTTTTTTAGAAAAATAGTCCTGAAAATGCTTATAAAGGATCACATACATAAGGAGAGAGAGAAAAATAGAAACTATTAATTTGTGAGAGTTACTGATAGTTCTGGACAGTGCCAGATATATGAATGAAGCAGTATTACTGGACAGTGCGTGTCTCAGCTGACAGGCTGTGATTGGCTAATTCGGCAATAGCGAGTACAGAGCTGGCTGCTTTTGTCAGTGCAAAGTATTGATTGGCTGTTTTTTGTTTAGTATTTGCAGTCCAATAGAGCTGAGTTTTCATTACAGCAAGTCAAAATGAAAAAGATGGTACTTACGCGGATTGATTTTAAATTTGATTCACAGTTGATGCTGTGACGTAGCAGCGGGCATCTACTCTCTTGTAGAAGTCGGCTGGAAGCTGATTGGCTGATGGTACTGAATTGTTTTCTAATAAAGAAAAAGAAAAAAAATCATTTACATTAGTCACAAAAAAATATTTATTTTCCCAATGAACGATTACATTTTATGAACCAATTGTATATTGAAAAAGTGAAGAAAAAGGACATAAAAAAGTGAATGAAAAACAGTATCTTGCGAGACAAATAACACCTGCTGAAAATGAATAAGCTTACTGACTATAAAATATGACAAGAAAGAATGTTTTATTAAGATGTCAAAACTTTTGCAAAACGTTGGAAAGAGTTATGCTTAAAGGGTAAATAAGAACCTTTTTATTTTATTGTGTTACATGTTCCCATGTTGCTACAACTGTTTACGTAAGGTGTGTTTTTTTTGTTTGTTTTTTTTTTTTTTTTTTATACATTTTTACCACTTTTAAATTGCATTCCCTCCCTCAAGATGGCCTCTCAGATCTACATTTCCCATCATCCTCAATTACATATGTGAGCAGGAGGATGATGGGAAATGTAGTTCTGAGAGGTCCATGCGGGTACATGTGAAGCCATCTTGAGGCAGGGAATGCAATTTAAAAGTTTAAAAAAGTGGTCAAAATGTAAAAATAAATAAATAAATAAAAAATTAAAACAATACACACACCTTACGTAAACAGTTGTAGCAACACATGGGAACATGTAACACAATAAAATAAAAAGGTCCTTATGTACCCTTTAAAATACTCACAAAACACTAGGGGTGTGTTTTAAGGAGTTGGGTATTAATTAATTGGAATAAAATAAGTTAATTACTCAACACAAAACAAAACGCTTGTTTACACAGTTATTGAGTACCAGTCAACACAAATTGAATGTGATTTAATGTGACTACCATGGCTTCAAATACACATCAGTGACTGAGGCTGAAGACTTGTAATATAGACTTTTTATATTATTTTATTTAAACCCATAGATTACAACTCCATTGGCTGGCATAGGATTACATCACAAAAAATAGCCTAATCTCAGTCCTGTAGCCAACAGTGCCCTCTGACATCACTCAGAAGTCCAGAGCAGTACCTAAACCTGTCGTCTTTTTGAGCACTTGTACACAAAAGACTTGTACCTTTTTTTCTTTCATGGACCAAATAATTGAAAAAGTAAGGAAACTGTGACCTCTAGTGGGAAAAAAATAAATGAGCATTGTGATCTTTTCAACTGTGTTTCCTGTTCAATTTTCACAGTAAACTCTAAAACGGGTTCTCAAAACTCGCCTGATTTTTTCTTTGTGTGCCGAAAATATTCAAATACAATTAGTATTACAGACTAGACTACCTCAAGGAAGAATATGGAATAAAATGGCAAATGCCAGCACTCAAGATTGTATACCTCCAATTAAGGCCACATTGTTCAGTGAAACCTAACCACAGTATTATATTCTGCCTGGGTGTTATTAGCTACTTGCCTTACAGAGGTTATGCTAGTGGGCTCACAAAACCAACTATAAGGAAATGTGGGATTACATGAGCTCGACCCTTGCAGTCTCTCATCAAAACTTAAACTAGAAATTAAGAGTTTGGGGATCATTTTTGATCCTGATCTATCATTTAAGACTCATATTAGGGAAGTTACTAAAGTATCTTTTTACCTTTGAGAAATATAGCCAAACAGACCAATTATTGGCCGAGAGACTAATGTATGCCATTGTTTCATCTAGAATTGATTATTGTAATGCACTTTTTTTCGGTGTCCCAAAACGTGTGGTATCCCGCTTGCAGCTTGTTCAGAATACTGCCACTAGAATTCTGACTAAAACCAGGAAAAGTTTTGGCCTCTTTACACTGGCTCCCTGTGCAGAATAGAATTGATTTTTAAGATTTTGCTGTTAACTTACAAGGCCCTGAGTGGATTAGCACCTAGTTATTTGCAGGAGTTACTGACCCTGTTGTATCTTCCAAACCACACTCTGAGTTCACAAGGTGCAGGGCTGCTGGTTATTCCTAGAGTCAACAAAAGCAACATGGGAGGTAGGGCTTTTTCTTGTAGAGCTCCGAAATTAATGAATGCTCTGCCTTCATTTGTCAGGGAAGCTGGGACCATACAGTTTTCAAGTCAAGACTAAAAACGCACTTATCTTAGTGGGTTTTAATGTAACTTTAAAATTGCTGCTTTTGTATTATTATGTGTATACTGTTATTTAAATTATCTGATTGTTGCAGTTGTATGTGTGACATGCTATACAAATGTACTGTGGTTTGTTCTTTTATTCTGCTATGTACTGTACAGTGCTTTGCAATACTTTTGTATAAAATAATCACTATATAAATGCAATAAATAGTAATTAAGGTCAGCCATTCTACGTAGAATTCCTAGATTTGTACTTTTTTCATGTGCGGATTCACAGAAAAATCACATGACTTGGTGCCAGACTTCCATCAGATTTACATTTATTTTAAGGCAGACAAGACAAATCATGCCTCCTTCCAGAATAGACAGGTTCTGGATTGTAGGGTATCACACCATTCAATTCAATGGAAACAGATATAGAATGCTGGTATATAGAGGAGCTGGATTCGTTTTACTGTATTTGATTACTGTCTCTTTAAATAATTAAAATGCACTAATAAGTACAATAATCAATGTATTTTCTTTTAGTCATTTGGTCTTGTATAGTCTTTGTGTTGTTCATTTTATATTTAATTTATATGTTGCAGCATTATAAATTTTTGTTTTAATGCCAACAGTTATTCTGCCTTCGTATCAGTGATATCATGGGGCAAGTAAAGCATGGAAGAGGAAGCTTTGGTCTCAGTT
Source organism: Huso huso (assembly GCA_036884735.1). Lineage (NCBI taxonomy): Eukaryota > Metazoa > Chordata > Actinopteri > Acipenseriformes > Acipenseridae > Huso > Huso huso. Next base: position 21,263,038 of record CM072668.1, on the reverse strand, counting down.
CAGCTCCTCCTACATGGCACAAAGCAGCCCCAGATCAATGGAGGATGTTGGTAGTCAACGAGGTGCAAAAGCAGGAGGAGAGGATGAGGTGCATAAAGGCAGTTTCCCAGGCCAAGCAGGGAGGATGGACGAGATGGGAGAGTGTGGAACAACGCAAGATCGGCTGGAGAGATCTATGGACCATGGAACAGAGCAGGATCAGTTTCCTCATCAGGTTAACATATGATGTTCTCCCATCACCACAGAACCTTAATCTATGGGTAGGACAGGATCTGTGGTATCCTTTGTGTTCATCACCAGCAACATTAAGACACATTTTGACAGGATGTAAGGTGGGTCTTAGCCAAGGACAGTTTACTTGGCTTCATGACCAGGTGCTGCAGTGTTTGGCCTTAGCATTGGAAGACAAGCGCAGCATGACCACCAGGTTGCCACCAATTCCAGCAATATATGACCGTGATGGGGTGCCAGCTCGCCCCTATAATTTGTGTTTATTATTATTTTTACTTTTCATTATGATTTTCATTATAATTCTTGTTTGTTTTGGATCGGCAGGGAGGGGGTTAAATTCCTCCCTGTAAAATACATGTGAGAATGTGGCTGGAGCCTGAATTGCTTAATTGTTAATTATTGGTTAATTGGGCTCCAGCCACAGACCATAAAAGGTAGGTGAAAAGGCTGGCAATTTCAAGGCTGGCTCCTCCAGCCCCAACAACTCCCCAGAGGTCAACAACAAATGACCCCCAGGTGATCCAATACATGAATCCCCGGGCGGTGCGGGCGTGGCATCCCCGGGCAGTGCGAGTAGTGCTGCCGGCTCCTCCGACAGCAATGGAGGGCTGTCCTTCCATCCCCCCCCCCAAAAAAACAGGGGGTGGGCCTAACTCCTCCCCTTCCAGCTCTGGAGATGGCGGCTCCTCCTCTTCCGGCTGTGGAGACTGCAGTGTCAGCTCCTCCCTTTCCGGCTCTGTAGATGGCAGTTCCACCCACTCCGGTACCTGGAATGCTGGTATCTCTGCCATATCTTCAGCCAGGTAACGGTGCACCATGGCTGTACAATCGTGAAGGGACGCTGGGTGGTGCTGTCTCTCCCAGACCTCCCATTGATCCTACTCTGACACCACTTGTGGCAGGATAGCCGCAGAGGGAAGACTCAGAGTCAGAAAATGCAGTGAAACAAAATACTTTAATTGACCAAAAATACAAAATAAAAAGGCACTAGGGCCAAACAAAAGGTATAAACACAAAACAAAGGCTTTCAACAAAACACTGGAACAAAATAAATCAAATGAAACAGGTATTTATACACATTTTTACAGACAACACTTACTTTGTGTCGTGTCGTGTCGTGTCGTGTCGTGTCGTGTCTCGTCTCTCTCCTCTCCTCTCCTCTCCTCTCTCTCCAATCCAATCCAATCCAAACCAAACCAAACCAAACCAAACCAAACCAAACCAAACCAAACCACTCCACTAGACAAAGGGTTCCTTTCACCTGCCTTTTATGGTCTGTGGCTGGAGACCAATTAACCAATAATTAACAATTAAGCAATTAAGGCTCCAGCCACATTCTCACATGTATTTTGCAGGGAGGAATTTAACCCCCTCCCTGCCGATCCAAAACAAACAAGAATTATAATGAAAATCATAATGAAAAGTAAAAATAATAATAAACACAAATTATAGGGGCGAGCTGGCACCCCATCACAATGACACACGAAGAACAACATTCCTCCATCCAGGGGAGCAACCTCCAAGAAAAGGTGTTAAAACCAAAACTTGTCTAAGACAACTGGAAGTTGCTAGAGACTGGAAAATGCTGGCAGATATTGGACAATGGCTTATTTTCCCACCTGAGATTGCCACCACTAACCTTCAACTTGACATGTGTCTTGTGGTCTGGATCAGCACGCCTTGTTCACCTGGTAGATTTAACAGTGCAACGGGAGGATGCTGTGGATGAGGCGTATGAAACTTTGGTACGCTCAACTAGCCACTGAAGCGAAACAGTGAGGATGGAGAGTCCGGGTTTACCCAGTGGAGGTGGGTTGTTGAGGATTTGTAGCACACTCTACAACTCGGTTTCTCAGAGACGTCGGATTCAGTGGCCAAGAGTTGCGTCGCACAGTGAAGAACTTATCTGAAGCAGCAGAGAGGAGCAGCAACTGGCTGATGTGCTAGGGAGGCCGCATTGTGGTTGATCCCTGAAGCCAGCATTGCAGCCGTTGTGTGTGCTGATGCGCCAGGGAGGCATAATAGGCTGATCCCTGGAGTCAGCATTACACTTCAGCCATCAACACCAGGCAGAAGGATATCTACATCATCAGATGGAAGGAAACGCAGATGGATCACATTAGTTTACAGTAAAAGAAGTTATGTCTTAGTTGGTGCTTATCTTGGCGAGAGTTCAATATCAGCATGAAGTTTTAACACCTACTTTCATGTAATGGGAATCATTAATCTGCCAAAGCTAAAGTGCCACACAGAATTTAGATTAATATCCGCTTGCCCTGAATGAAATCAAAATGTATGGCACCTCCTGCTATACTTTATAATGGCTATGGCACTGCCATAAATTGGATTTAGTCTACTTGTTAGGTAGTCCAACATTTCGATGAAAAAACTACATTTTGTTAGTGATAAATGCAGTATTTTTTTTACTGAAGTACACCTACAACAGTCTACTGAGAATACAAACTCAGGAATAATTGAACCCATTTGAAATATTACCACTACGTTTGTCTTCTTTCAAGTGTTATGTAAAATATGTCTGTATGTAAATACTGTACTGTTTGTTCAATTTTAGATGGTGCTACGTCTTGCTAAAAAAAATAATGGCGATGTGCCCAGATGAAAAAGGAAGTGTTTGGACAAAGTATGTGGGTGTAGGATTCTTAGGAAAAAGGAGGAGTAAAAGAAAACATACTATATAAATAGTTTTTTTCTAGTGCTGTTATCAAGAATCAGAGTTTGATCACACTGTTAAAGGAAATCGTCTTGGTGTACTCAGTAACAAGGTAAGCAAATGTTCAGATTTACCGTGTCTGCTAATACTGTAGAATGCATTGCAATAGCTCATAATTGAAAAGTTTAACACTAATCTTGAAGATTTGTTTTAGATATTTTAAACATGTTTATTTATTATTGTTAATTGAGCTTTTATTCTAAGTAAAATACTGTACGCGATACGGAAGCATGCATATATATTAGCACATCTTAAAGGGTTATTCATAAATAAAAGTAACTTTTGTGTCCAGTTGAAAGTGTTCAAGGTTAAGTTAAATTTCAGTGACTTTTACTCTGAACTTATATTACTAATCAAACACATCAGGTATTTCATTTAGGGTATTTTATTATCTGAAAGTCTGTATTCAGCTTAATAAAGTTTATTTTATATCAGACCATTAAGCAAATCTTCCAATTTTGTTTTCCTTGTATTGTTGTAAAATGATGATTTTCTTATTTCTGTAAACAAGGAGCAATTTATACTTTGAAGTAAAAGGCTACTAAAGTAGGACTTTTTTTTTTTTTTAAAGTCTGTATCAAACTTTAGGCCCTACACATGCATACAACACTTAATTAATCAAAACAGATTAAAACAACTTTCTTTAAATGTCTTGAAATTTCAGACCTTTATGAAGGCATTAGTTGACTTACTTCTAAGCTTTCCTCTCACTACAATAGTTTTCCTTTATTTTGTAGTGATAATAAATGAAAACGACCAGACAAATGAAAATGTATCAAGGCCGTCTTCGCTTAAGACCATGGCTGGAGGAACAGATACGATCTGACAAGTACCCAGGACTGGAGTGGGTAGATGAGGTAAACAGATTTTAAAAAGAATACATTCACCATACAGTACCAGCATCGTAACCAGAGCTGACATTCTACCGAGGTCAAACTTAGGTTTCAAGCTATAGCTGACTGTATTTATATGACTGCTTGGTATTTACTATTCAACCACCAAATCTATGTTACGCGGCAAACCAACAGAGAAAATTAAGTCTTTTGTCCTTTACCAGAGTTTTTACATGAGCGTCAGTATTGATGATGCAAAAAAATAACGAGGACATGACCTCGGTGTCCTCATAGCTAGTTACGGCCATCTACAGTACATATGATTGGCCCATCAAGGCTTGTCCTGTGTTAGCACACCATTCGCCTCTATTATTTATTATTATTATTTATTTCTTAGCAGACGCCCTTATCCAGGGCGACTTACAATCAATAAGCAAAAACATTTCAATACAAAAATACAAACCATTCTTATCGTAAGAAAAACATTTCACAAACACAAAATACAATAAGAGCAAGAAATTTGTTCAAGTAAAGTACAAGTTTGACAAACCACAATTCAATAATAACAGGTAAAATCAGGATATGATTAAATAGTGATTTTCAGTCCTTAAATACCAAGAGTTTTTTACAGTATTCTGAGCAGGATTAAATGCAGTAAAATGATGATGCAAAAAAAGCACATAACGAGGACATACAAACAGACCTGCTCTTTGAAGAGGTGAGTCTTAAGGAGGCATAGCTAGTCCTGACATCATCTTCCACCAGTACATATTTGATTGGCCCATCAAGGCTTGTCCTGGGGGTGTTGAGGGTCACACCATTCTGGTCTCTACTCTGTAGGGAGAGTTTAATTTAATAGGACAGAGTCTAGTTTTTAAATGTTCCCAGTGTAGCCTATTCTGTGCATTTATAACTTGCTGGGTGAAAGAGTGCTTCCTACCTTCTGTTCTAAACCTACTTTTATTCAGCTTCCATTTATGCCCTCTTGTTCTGTTATCTGTGCTAAATTTGAGCAGTGTCTTTAGTTAACTGTGTCTATACCATGTGTGATTGTACAGACTTTAATTTAAAGGACCTTTTCCATTCTTTTTTTTAGGTTGAAGAGTGCTTCCTATTTCTAAACCTACTACTTTTTTCAGCCCATTTATGCCTCATATCTGTGCTAAATTTGAGCATGTTATTGAGTTCTAGGATCAATCAAATCCCTTTCCATTCTTTTTTTAGGTTGAAGAGATTTCATTATTTCAGCCTTGTTTCCTCATATCATCATTGAGTTCTAGGATCATTTTTCTGTATCATCGATGTCATTTTTGTAGTGAGGTGACCAAAACTGCACATCAGGTATTGTAGGTGGTGTCTAACTATGGCATTGTATAATATAAGCATGACCTCCCTTGACTTGTATTCCACACTTTTTTGCAATGTAGCCTAATTCTATTTGCCTTTTTAATTGCTTCACAGCATTGGCAAGATACTTTTAGTGATGAGCGCCTAATCTGAGATCCTTTTCAAAGTCTTTGTTCCCTATTTCCATCTTGTGCATTTTATACTTGTAACCTGAAATGTAAGTTGTCAGTGCTAGTATATGTAATACCGAGTTATAAAAGTCTCTGAACTTGTTAAATCGTATGATTAGGACTGAAGTTTCATGAGTTTAATCTAGCTAGGGAATGTATCTGCATTGTTTCTTGAGCCATATGAAATTGAAAAAGTGTTTTACATGTAATTAATGGTGCTTGTGGTACCAGTATTTTTTCTAGTTCATTCAAAAGTTACAAAATGCAAAACAGCTGTATTTTAAGAATCTAATCAGGGGTGTTATTCAGTGGGATATTAATGTTTTCCCCTTTTCCTTTTATTAATATAACTAAACACAATTAATAATACCGTTCAAAGAAGTCCCACAGGTTTATGAGTTTTAGTATTTAGATGGTGGTATGAAGATTCACCACTGTTTAGATTAGTGGTCTTCATAATATCACCAACGGGCCACATGCAACACCTGGGGAGCCACGATGCACCCCAGGTATATATCTCAAGATAAATGGATCACTTGCCTGGCCCAGTAATTCACCTTTAGTCTATGCCACATCGAGAGCAGGGTAAGTTCAAATCCCAGTCCTGCTGAGTTGACGTTCATTGGCCGTTACATTCCCACAGGCTTGAAAAGGAAAATTGACTGAGATTCACTCAGCGCCCTGCAGTTCCCCTCACTAAGATGAGGATGCTTGTTGGTCTTTACTCCTGTTGGGCATCTCAAATCTTGGGGAATACTGGTGTAAAACACCTGCAAAAATGCTGTGCCTAGTTTTGACTGCAATGACTGCAGTTTGAGGCAAAATCTGTGTAATTCTATTTATTTTTTTTAAAGGAAAGAAACAAAATGAATTGTATTCCACCATCCTATATCAAGGAACAACAAACAGCCACTTTGTTCATATTTATAAACAAGCATTATTTAAAAGTATTCTTATTTCCCCCTTCAGAAGTCAGGAATGTTCCAGATTCCATGGAAGCATGCAGCACGTCAGGGCTGGAACATTGAGAAGGATGCAAGCCTTTTCAGAAACTGGGCAATGCACACAGGTAAAGAAATAATCTGGCTAGCATACCATGCCAGTATGTCTTTTATAGTGGCTTTAAACAACCTTAGCAAATAGGAGAACTGAAAATAATTTAATAAAGTGAAAGTTTTGCCCAACTAGCTTAAACCAGAGGTACTTTATGAAATAATGATGTGTTGAGTTGAAACTATAGTTGTGTAACTATTTTTTGGAATGAGGCATTTTGAAGTGTATGTATACTAGTTTACTCAGAATTACATAAATACAGTATGTTTAAGCTTGATATAACTTGACAACAAGGCTTTGTGGTTTGTAGCATTTTAAGGTTTGTCTTTTTAAAAAAATAAAATAAAACCAAAACATTAACTATAAAGAAAACCAAAAAAGGTCCGCACTCAAAAATTAGAAATTATTTCCTTGATTTAAATTAAAAACATTTTTTTTTTAAATGTGCAGTTCTCAGTCACTAACATGTTTCGCCCGTAGACTTCATCAGCGTTCACAGGTGCCTGTTATACTGGGACCTTTTAAGTATGTATAATTACTTAATTAGTAGAGATGTTAATCATTTTACAATTATATTCAGTATAACTCGACATGTTTTACAATTAAATAATCCTTGTCATTCATTACATGAACAAAAAATGAATGGCATATTATACAATGTCTATTTATCAAACAATATATCAATGTCATACTTAGGCTAACAAAGGTTAAAAGAGTTATACTAATAACCCAGAGAATATAGAAATGCATACAATTAAACAATTAATTGTATGCATTCATTATTGAATATTAAACAGTAAAGACACTCATTCATACCAAAACGAAACAATAAGTCAAATTAAACAAACTAGAGATATGGAGATAATTCAAAGTCTTCATTGAGTCCCTTGGGCATTAATGTGTTTATTTTAAAAATCCCAAAAGTTTCTCTTCGCAATAATTTAACAGCAACATCACCTCCTCTTCTACTTACAGAAACGGTTTCTATTCCCATGCATTTCAATGAATTTACATTATGCGCAAACTCACTGTAATGCCTGGCTATCGGGGATGTAGGGTCATTGCGTCTCACTGCACTTTTATGTTTGCTTAATCTGGTTTTGAGAGGTCTAAGGGTTTTGCCAACATATCCACGGCCACACGGATCAAATAATAGATAGACTAAGTTAGATGTAATACAAGTAATCCTTTGTTTGATGGAAAAACGTTTACCTATTAAAGGATGTGTGAAGCTATCTGATTTACACAGTGTGTTACACTGAGCACAGCCTAAACAGGGATAATAAGAGGAATAAAGAAGGGGGGGATGGGAACAAAATGATCTGCTTTAACCACAACATCTTTTATATTTTAATACCGTTTAAAAGAAAAGAGTGGAGGATCTTTAAATGTAGAACCCAGACATATATCTGTAGATAAGATATTCCAATGTTTACGCACAATCTCTTGTAAGGCACGACTATGAGGATTATATGTAGATGGAAAAAATACCGAAAAAGACTTTTTAGGCTTTACTGTGAGGTTTTAAAAGGTCAGACCTATCAATACTTTGAACTTTAGATGCATCATTAAGCCATCCATCAGGATAACCTTGTTGTAAAAAGCGGTTATGCATATCTAATAATTTCTGTCTTTTTCTTGATTACAGATACTACGTACTCTATACATTTGGCTTAATGGAAGTGCTTGTTTTAAATGAGTTAGGTGAAAACTCTTAGCATGTAGTAAAGTGTTTCTATCTGTTGCTTTTCTGTGTATCGTGGTATTCAGAGATCCTCCACTCTTTATCACAGTTACATCAAGAAGGTCGATTGAGCATTGATTAGGGTTACATGTAAATTTTAAAGATGTTATTAGATTATTTAATCATTCTACGAATTCATAAAGTTTGTCTTTGGAACCAGTCCAAACGAAGAAAATGTCATCAATGTATCGGTACTAATGGCATGCACAATCAATAAAGGGATTATTTGTATATATATGTTCATTTTCAAAAAGACCCATATATAAATTGGTGTAATTAGGTACCATGGTGGGACCCATCGCAGTACCCTGTAGTTGAAGATAGAAGTCCCGTTCAAATAAAAAAAAAAAATTTATGTAGAACAATCTCAGCCAATTGAAGTAGAAACTCAGTGGGTGGATTAAGACTAGATCTCTGTTTTAGATAAAATTCCAATGCCTTTAAGCCATCTACGTCAGGTATGTTTATATAAAGGCTAGTTACATCTAAAGTTACCAACCAATCTGTGTCCATTAGTAATGGAATCTTTTGTAATTTAATCAAGAAATCAGTGGTGTCTTTTAGATAAGATGGTAAAGTGTGTACTTATACATACTTCTACATTTTTTTTTTTTTTTTTTTTTTAAATTTAGTCGTTGCCAATTGGTTTTTTTATTGTTTTCTCCCCAATTTGAAATGCCCAATTATTTTTTTTAGGCTCAGCTCACCGCTACCACCCCTGCGCTGACTCAGGAGGGGCGAAGATGAACACACGCTGTCCTCCTCGTGTGCCGCCAGCCGCCCCGCTTCTTTACACTCTGCAGACTCACCGTGCAGCCGCCTCAGAGCTACAGCGTCGGAGGACAACGCAGCTCAGGGCAGCTTACAGGCAAGCCTGCAGGCGCCCGGTCAGACTACAGGGGTCGCTGGTGCGCGGTGAGCCGAGGACACCGTGGCCGACCTAACCCCGCCCCGGACGACGCCGCCAATTGAGCGCTGCCCTTGGGAGCTCCCGTCCACGGTCGGCTGTGGAATAGCCTGGACTCGAACCGGCGACGTCCAGGCTATAGAGTGCATCCTGCACCCTAGCGAGTGCTTTTATTGGATGTGCCACTCGGGAGCACCCCTTATACATACTTTTATACAATTATACATACCAGTATCACAGGCACCTGTGAACGCTGATGACGCCTACAGGCGAGACATGTTCGTGACTGAGAACTGCACATTTAAAAAAAAAATGTTTTTAATTTAAATAAAGGAAATCATTTCTAATTTTTGAGTGCAGACCTTTTTTGGTTTTAAAGGTTGTCTTTTTTAAATACATTTTGAAAGAGATGGCAGGCAACGTGCCTTTACAAGCAGAGCATAATTGAACCTAAACCAGCAGAATTCCTTGGAAAATATTGTAATAGGAAAATCAGCTATTATACAGGGTGAGTCATTATTCCCACTGAATCCCACAGAATTTTTGGATCATGGCAAAAACCGGAGGAAGATATGCAAATGAAAAATGTCTGTTCTTCAATATTGTTAATATTTAAGGAGACTCACTCTGTATACTTGTATATCAGTATTATTCCATTCTATTGTAGTATTCTTTCAATGCTATTTTCACAATTCCGCAATTCTATATTAATGTAGTAAAGGGGAGCAAAATAGACCCATAAATCTTGCGTGTGCAGTTTTGAAAGAAGTACATATAGCAATTATCTAAAATAATATCGGGTACCATACGAGTTTAAAAAAAGCTCACTGTTTGCATGCTATACTTTGAGGTACTGTAGTCCATTCTGCTTTTTGCTTGGTTAAAAGTTTGCCTTTTAGTCACACAGATCTGTGCAGTTGTGTACAGCCGATTGTGCTGCTTTTTAAAAGTAACTGCGAGAGCTGGACTATGGCTCAAACTAAAGATAAGAGATGATGAGGTGAAAACGGGTTTGCTATTTCTTATAATAATGAATGACAGTACAGCTAACTTTCCTTTGCATTGCATTCATATAAACGGTCTTATGTTTAATGTATTCAATTAGTTTTGTATTGACTTTAAAAGTCCCATAGGTATCTTTCTATTGAATTACCTCAAGCTTCCGATTTATAGAGGTTTCCAATAAAATGAGCCTGCTTTATGTGAACAAGTCAGTATGTTGTGTTTCTTTATTCAGGGAAATACAAACCAGGCATCGACAATCCAGACCCCAAGACATGGAAAGCCAACTTTAGATGTGCTCTGAATTCACTGCCGGATGTGAAGGAACTTCACAACAAGAGTATCAAGAAAGGAAACAATGCCTTTAGGGTCTACTTAATGCTGCCATCCTTTAAAATCCCCAAGAAGAGAAAAGGTTTGAGCTATGAATAGGGTTTTATAAACACTAATCACTTATAGCAGCACGGTTTCTAAACAGGAAAGTATATGTTCTGAGAGAAAGTACATGTTCTGATAGCTCAGGCCTGTCCACGGAATAAGCCTTGACTCTATAAGCACAGAATAATCAACAAGTGGAAAGAAAAGTGACAGTCGACTAATGACACGTCACATGATTGTGAAGTAATTGTGTGTGAGGTTTCAGATGGACCGAAGTGTAGTTGCAGTTGCAATCCTTTAACAAATAAATGACATTTTAGAACATTAATACATTTAAATATAGCAAAACACAACTTTCACAAAGGGAACACCAGAAATGATCGAATTCAATTGTATTGACATGTTTTAAGAGGCAACTAGTCAACCTACTACTTGTACCTCAGCTATTCTGTCAAATTGGTTGTCATTCTGCCCCTATGTATTGATTCAGAGGTAATGTCTGGACATTGGTAGTTTTTGGTAGAAGCAAGTTAAAGTGCAAAAACAAATTAAACATACAACCTGTGTAATGAACTATACTGAAGAGGTTTGTAGTCCAGTTAGATTTTTTTTCCTTTGTTATTTTCTTATGGCTCTCTGTTCATCGATAGGTTTGACAGCTCTGGTTTAGCTGCTTACTCGTTTGTCATATTCCCTTATAGTTGTGAAAGAAGAGATGTACAGTGACGTGCAAACAGCACAAGACTGCTCATCTTATCCATCAGACATTCCCAGGACAGACAGCCACCCTCTGGAGGAATTTAATGGTGAGACACTTTCAGTAGTAACTGGTTACTCATCACAAAATGACTTTTTGTTTGTGTTTCACATTTTGATTTGTTCTTGTATTTTGGATATTTCCTGTATAAAATCAGTATGTCCCGGGGGTGGGTATCTCCACAACCTTTTAGGCTGCCACAGACCAAACACAATGGGATTTCCACAATGGGGCCATACCACTTTTGTTGCAAAATACTCATACTGATAAAACATCACATGTACAGTAACTATTATGATAAACTGTGTTTCACGTATAGCCATGGACATGTTTTCTTCTGTATTAAAATCACTGTATATACTGTGTAGATTTACAACCATTTGTTTTTGTAACCAACCAGCTGCTTCCCATAATGGCAGACTTACTTTGCAGCCAGTAAAATGCTTTGACTCTGAAGACACCGCTGAGGTGAATTGGCCTAGGAAGTGCAAGCATAACAGTTTCCCGGAAGACGTAACAAGCAAACTGAGAACTTTCTTTTACCTAGCGTAGTACCAGATGTCACATTTTTATTTATTTATTTATTTTTTATATAAATTTAGTCATTGCCAATTATTTTTATTATTTTCTCCCAATTTAGAATGGCCAATTATTTTTTAAGCTCAGCTCACTGCTACCACCCCTGCGCTGACTCGGGAGGGCGAAGACGAACACACACACTGTCCTCCGAAGAGTGTGCCATCAGCCGACCGCTTTTTTTCACACTGCGGACTCACCATGCAGCTCTCAGGCAGCTTACAGGCAAGCCCGCAGGCGCCCGGCCAGACTACAGGGGTCGCTGGTGCGCGGTGAGCCGAGGACACCCTGGCCGATCTAACCCTCCCTCCCCCCGGGCGACGCTCGGCCAATTGTGCGCCGCCCCCTGGGAGCTCCTGTCCACGGTCGGCTGTGGAATAGCCTGGACTCGAACTCGCGACACCCAAACTATAGAGTGCATCCTGCACTCCACGTGGAGCACCTTTACTGGATGCGCCACTCGGGAGCCAGATGTCACGTTTTAAAATGAAAATATAACACGTGTTTCTTTAAAAACTGCACTTTTGAGGTCTATGTAGGGAATATGCATGACTGATAAGATTTAGGAAAGTTAGCCACAACTACTTTAGCGTTTCCTTAAATCTGATCTTCTGAGATAAAATGAGGAAGTGTTAGAAAAACTTGTATCTTCCTTTCTTTCAGTGGCCTTCTCTAAATATATGGATGCTGCAAACATGCAAAGCAGATACAATCCTGCTGCCTGCCACAACATAAACAGCTACTGCCCGATCCAAACAATGAAAACCCAATCCCCAGCCAACCAGAGCCTTTCTTACAGCTTCACAGACAAAGGTATGAGGTTTGTAACAAAACTCAAACGAGGAGGCGTGTATTATAATACATTGTGTGTTTGGTGTCTCTAATTGCTGGAAGAGATGGCATCTTGTGTAGTTTGGGCTAGAGGACCACAAAGCAATAAGCATTTCTGCATACTGTTTTAACACTTTCATGCATTAAATATATATTTTTAAAATAGCTGAAAAAAGTAGTTTTGGACACGTAACTATGTTTTTCCATTGTTTTAAATGGGGGGTGGAGGGGATTGGGGGGGATAGCATCATCATACGAGGCTATCATGCATTTGCATCTTCCATATGCCCCCATATAAAGAGGTCACCATGCATGAAAGGGTTAAAGGTAGAATAGAAAAGGTTTAAAACATGTATTATTATCTTGCCCATGTGTCATTCATGTTAATTGGTTTCTAATTCTTGTCTTGTTGCTATTTTTCATAACCTTATTGAGACTTATTTTGAAAAATTTAAGAACAAGAAGGTTCATAGCCACAAGCCTTGCAGCTGAAGACCATTTTAAGTTGCCTTTGTTTTTTTTCCAATAAGGGCTGTAAGAGACTAATTTAATCATTAGTCTCTTATGCTAGCCTTTAGATTCACATTGATGATACAAAAAGCCCCTGTAAGATATAACAAATATGAATAAATCATGTTTTTGAGAATGTCTTTTAGGGAATGCATTGTTTCGTAACACTTTGCTGTTTGTGCACTATATTTGAAACCTGCTTGGATTTTTTTAAAAACTCTTTCTTCATGTTCTAAAATGAATGTATATGGTATTGCATTGCCACACTTCACAGTTACTTCACAATCACTTCACAAATCAGAAGCATTGACTTCTTTCATGGACATTACATAAGAACATAAGAAAGGTTACAAACGAGAGGAGGCCATTTGGCCCATCTTGCTCGTTTGGTTGTTAGTAGCTTATTGATCCCAGAATCTCATCAAGCAGCTTCTTGAAGGATCTCAGGATGTCAGCTTCAACAACATTACTGGGGAGTTGGTTCCAGACTCCCACAATTATCTGTTTAAAAAAGTGCCTCCTATTTTCTGTTCTGAATGCCCCTTTATCTAATCTCCATTTGTGACCCCTGGTCCTTGTTTCTTTTTTCAGGTCAAAAAAGTCCCTTGAGTCCACATTGTCAATATCTTTTAGAATTCTGAATGCTTGAATCAGATCACCGCGTAGTCTTCTTTGTTCAAGACTGAACACATTCAATTCTGTTAGCCTGTCTGCATATGACATGCCTTTTAAACCCAGGATAATTCTGGCCGCTCTTCTTTGCACTCTTTCTAGAGCAGCAATATCCATTTTGTAACGAGGTGACCAGAACTGAACACAATATTCTAGATGAGGTCTTACTAATGCATTGTAAAGTTTTAACATTACTTCCCTTGATTTAAATTCAATACTTTTCACTATATAGCCAAGCGTTTTGTTGGCCTTTTTTATAGCTTCCGCACATTGTCTAGATGAAGACATTTCTGAGTCAACATAAATCCTAGATCTTTTTCATAGATTCCTTCTTCAATTTCAGTATCTCCCATATGGTATTTATAATGCACATTTTATTGCCTGCGTGCAGTACTTTACACTTTTCTCTATTAAATGTAATTTGTCATGTGTCTGCCCAGTTATGAAAGCTGTCTAGATAATGTTGAATGACTTTTTCTGCTGCAACGGTGTTTGCCACTCCTCCTATTTTTGTGTCGTCTGCAAATGTAACAAGTTTGCTTACTATACCAGAATCTAAGTCATTAATGTAGATTAGTTAGAGAAGAGGACCCAATACTGATCTCTGTGGTACTCCACTGGTTAACTCACTCCATTTTGAGGTTTCTCCTCTAATCGGTACGTTCTGTTTTCTACATGTTAACTACTCCCTAATCCATGTGGATGCATTTCCTTGAATCCCTACTGCGTTCAGTTTGAGAATTAATCGTTTATGCAGGACTTTGTCAAAAGCTTTCTGGAAATCTAAATAAACCATTTGTATGCTTTGCGTGCAATTATCCATTGTCAGTGTTGCATCCTCAAAAAAATCAAGCATGTTAGTTAGACACAATCTCCCTTTCCTAAAACCATGCTGACTGTCTCCCAGGATACTGTTACCATGTAGGTAATTTTCCATTTTGGATCTTATTATACATAAGTTTACATATAATATAAGTCAGGCTTATTGGTCTGTACATTGGATGGTTTATGTTAAAAGAAGTACAAAAACAGTAATTGTATTTTTTTTTGGCATTGCTCAGAAATACTGATGACAATTTCCCTTTATATTTTACAGCCAATAAAGGGAGTTCCTCCATTCAAGATGAGCACTCAGATGCTGTACAGCAGGTGAGGTAGTTTGAACACTATCTTGAGAAACAGCTGCTAATTTGATATTCTGGGTGGAAAATTTTCAAAGTTAAGTTTCACCTACATTTTTGTATGGAAACATCCATTAAATCTGATGAGAAACAAATAAGGTGACAGCGCTTAACAGTGCTTTAATTATATTAGTTTAGTTTTTAAAGACTGAAGTATAAGCTTTGAAAAAATGCTTTTAATTTTTAAAATGAAAGATACTTTTCAAATTAATTACTAATTCTAATAATACAAACTAAGTGAATGCTGTCTGTCTTGTCTTGTAGTTTGGCAAAGTCTGGCAATTATTAAGATTAGCTTTTTATAACCATGTTTTTGTAATAAAAATGTTACCGCGGTAAATGTTTATAGTAGTTTTGCATTTTCCCATGCTTTTCCCATGGTTATACTTCACGTTTACCATGTCTTTCAAATTGCTTTACCATACCTCTCTGGGCTTTCCAATGCTTTCCAATGGTTTACCATGTTTTCAATGCGCTTTATTATTGTACATTTTGCTATGCTTTTACTAAACTTTTAAAGATTCACACAAAAAAGAAAAGTTAATTCCAAACCCATAACATATAAGACATCTACTTTAATTTTCAATATCCATATATACTATAATTTAGTTCAATTGTTTCCATCAAAGTTAAGCACTGTACTGTACATAACTTACGAATATATACCGAGCATCAAAAGAAACTTATCACTATTATAACACATTTATTTTCGAAAAAAAAAGGTATATAAATGATGGATATTGATGAAATGTTTTTGGTTTCTTTTTAATCACTCGATCATTCATGCTTGACCATGACACGCTTGAGTGACTATGACTGATGCATATGCACTTATGCATATGCACTTAATCACCTAATTAGTGAGACGGTTGATTGGACACTGGATATAGAGTGATTTCAGCTGTTGAATTGCAAGCTTGAATAAAAGCAATAAAGAAAATCACAGAAAAAAACCAATACGCCACGTCTATCAAGACAGCAGCGTCTTTGTGCAATCGCATGTTGCATGTTGGAGGCTGGACTAGGGCAGCGTACTGTGGCTCAGCGTCTTGGGTGCTCACAGCCAGCAATTTCAAACCTTACGAGATGGTATAACCAGACACACTCTGTCAATGACAGGCCACGAACTGGGAGACCAAGAGTCACAACACCTGCCCAAGATCGACAGATCTTCATTTTGCAGCATCTTCGTGATGTCAGTTGTTAATCAGCACAATAAATAGTCACTGCACCTGCTCTAAAACAGAGTTTGTCATTTTTCGATCACATCTAGTGAATTTTACCCAAATATAAATGATACGTTTCTTTTGATGCTCAAGTATAAGTGATAAGTTTCTTTTGATGCTCAGTATATTAACAGTGTATGTTTAACAGGTGTGTACTGCATCCAGAAAGCAAGAGGTACCAAATCATCCTGTGGTTTTGACTCAGGGTAACTTTTTGTGAATTGTCACAAATAAACTGCCTTCTTTACTGACAAATTATTTTTATTATTTCAGATAGTCGACCACCTGACAAATATGGATCAATGGAATGATTCGTATGGCAACAGTAAAAATTCCAGGTCCTTTGTCACTTCGCCATGGTTAAGTTTTTTCAGTGAGTATCAGATCATGAAATACATATATATATATATATATATATTTTTTTAACTGCTTATTCTCTGTTATGGAGTTTCTGAATGCTAGAAAAAATGATTCAATTTTCTGGCGTTTGAATGAAATATCTTCCACCATAAAGGACTAAAATGTAACATTTGAATTTCTCGTTAACGAAAAGTCCCATTACCTGCTAGATAATTGACCACGGCAGCAGTTAAATGTCGTGAGCTGAAAAGGACTGCTTGAAATTCAAGTCACTGCTTAAAGTGAATTTCAAGGAAGTATTTTCAACATATTAGGCTGCATTTAAAATTGATGGTCACTTTAGCTAAGCCCTACTTTATATTATTATTATTATTTATTTATTTATTTCTTAGCAGACGCCCTTATCCAGGGCGACTTATAATTTTTTACAAGATATCACATTATACATTATTCTATATATGAGATATGTGATACATGTTTGATCTTATCAAAATAAATGGGTAATGCATTAAGATTACAACATAAAAAATAAGAACATTTATGAACGAGAGGAGGATATTCAGCCCGGTTCCAAGTAGATGATTGATCTCAGATCTTTGTCAAGTTGAGTCTTAAAGGATCTAAGTGATTTTGCCTCAACAGCATGATTAGGAAGCTCATTCCATATATCACCACTCTCTGTGTGAAGAAGTGTCTCTGTCCTAAGTTCCACTTAATATCCATCTGTGTCCTCTGGTCCTGGTTTCTGTGCTGCGCTTAAAGTATTGGTCCGGGTTAACTGTGTCAACACCTTTTAAGATTTTAAAGACTTAAGTCATAAAAAAGAGGGCCCAAGGTCAGAGGTGATCAAAAAAATCTGGATTTAATCAAAACAGTAAATTGAGAATATTAGCAATCCTGTGTTCAGTGGGATGCTTATGTATTAATAGGTACTTTCTTTTGCGCAGATGAAGGGATCGGACAGCCAGGACACTCAACACAAGCTGACTTCTCTATGGGGAATGAAGGACCGAAGCCTTTATTTCCTGATCATTTATGCTGACATTCAACCATGATCTCCAGCAAGTGACACAAGAGAAGGGGCTGAATGCGTTTATATGGCAGATAATAGCGTAATGTGGACAGCGAATTTCAAGCCTGTGGAATCAGGGAAAGTAACTTTGTACTGGAATATGGACTACCCTCCAACAAGAATTGGGAACTGTTTGCATGAACCTGGCCAAACAGAGGTCAGAAATATCCAAACCATATTGGTGAAGACCATTCACCAGCATGAAACCAGATCCCACTGCAGACACAGACACCTCCATCAACTTTCAACAATACCTGGGTTCATCCCTGCATCTTCTCACTGATCCACAGTCGGTGTTCCTTGTCCCACTAATGAGTGGCTTGTGTGCAGCTCCTTGGTAACCAAGTTCATGAATGAATTTTCATACAGACAGCTTCTTGAAACGATAAAGCCTTGGCTCTCATTTTGTTCCTCTCCAGTATCCTCTTGCCTCTTCGGGTTATTTTTGCCATGCAGCACTGGAAGCAGATAGTGGTGGTTTTCTTCCATGAGGCCACAACAAACTACTGACTTTGGGATTCCGGTTAGCTCAGCAACCTCACATAGAGACTAATGCAGGACCCAATGGTCATTCCACATTATGAGTCAGCTTTGGTTTGGTCTGGGAGACAGTTCTAGGCTTCAGAATCCAATTATGAAGGCTTCATCATAATTAAATAAGCAGTTATTAAGATATATGCAAAAACTGTGTGACAAGGGCAGGGTGCCTCCATACACCCCCAGATTCATGTGGCATAGCAGTCTCTAATCAATCTGATCTACTTTTTAATAATAGTACAGCAATTGTCAGAATAAATTGCTTTAGGATATAACATACACTGATGATATCCAAACTTTAGACATGTCACACTTGATTTATCTTGCAATTCAACTGAAAACTGGATTTGTGACAGATTTGTGAATACTGAACTGCGGATTTGTCATTCACCAAATCACACAGTAGCCCATTGCTTCCTCACTGAAAGGGGTTTTAAGTAAAGAACTCAAAATGCGCTGTTAAGAATGGAATGAAATATTGAATCTTTTGACGTCCAATGTAACCAAATGGTGAAGGGAGACAAAGCACAGAAATGCATCTGTATCTGATTTCTCTCAGCAGTATATGTACTTAATCTTCAATTATATAACAAAACCTTAAATAAATCTGCATATCTTAAACTGCGGTTGGGCTTATCTGTTTTTATAACAATTACATACAGTCTAATGTGTAGCAAAAGAAGCTACACAACATAACTTCAAACTCACAAACACAAACTTGAGATTTGAATCTTTCTGTCCTTGTGGAATGTCTTTCTGATTTTTTAAATTTGTTTTACTGATAACGTGATCTGAAATTAATCACTGAAAACACTGTGCTGGCTGCAGAGTCCTAGTCATGAAGACGGGGTTTGTTTGGATAGGACAGATTTTTTCCACAGAAAGTAGTTATGTCCGCGGATTGCACAACTAGGTTTGTTAACTCTACTGTGTTATGTTTGTGATTCAAAATGTGGATCTTTAAAGCAATTGCAGCTACAAAATAATTCCATAAATCTTACCTGCTTTGCACTCCCATTGGGTACATAGATCTCAAAGCATGCAGGTTTGAAAGAAACACGTCATAGCATATATGCATTTTCATTTAAAGAAATCTATAACTCTTTCTCTTGGGTTATCTGTTTGTACTTAAACTTCCTGGATCATTTCACCTCAGCAGTGTCTTCTAGGTCAAAGCATGCTAATGGCGGAAAGTATGTCAGTCAATAAGGAAAGCAGCTGGTTAAATGAAGATTCGAATTTGTTGTAAAACATCCCTCTTCATTATATTCTGTAAGATTATTATTTTTTTAGTGAACCATGAAAAAGATCAAAAGACCTCAACCTGTGATACTTTTGATATGATATGGCGCACAATCACATTTATGTTTTGGTGTGCAACCCTCTTCATCTAGTGTATTTGTTTATATATTTGATTATTTTCTTTTTTTCTTGTATCATATGTAGATCTGTTGGTTGTTTATTTATTTAAAAATAAATGAAGCCCTGTTGATTGGTTGAGCAATTCAATTTATAAATACTAAAAGAAACCTGACAAATGCTTCATCTAGAAGTCTTCAATGTTTTGTGGAAAATCAAGATAAGAACTGTTTTTAGAAGGTAAAGAAAGATAAAGATGAAAGGATAGGGGAGAGGCTTGTTACTATCTTACTTGGAAAATATTTTCTAGTATAGTGGTATTATTTTGTTTATTCCATATCTGCTGCCTTTCAGTGTTGCAGAGTTCTGATACCTTAGACTGATGTACATAGATGCTGTTTGAATCATTTTTGAGAAAGCCTTCTAGTTGAAACACTTGTCATTCCCTTTTAGTATTTATAAATGTACACAAGCATTTAATACTAATTATGGATGATTGGTTAATTCAATACTGATTTACAATTGGTTTATACTGAACACCACTAGTTAAAGGATATATTGCTGTTCATCAGGCTCCATTGACAAATATAATGTGAATTCTATTATAGACAATGAGATCATCTGTACAGGCATTTTCTTGTTGGTGTTAAATATAAAAAGATAAATGCCAAATTAACAGCTGAAAGATCATTGTTTCTTGTACAGGATACTTGAGATGCTTCCTAAAAAGCATTGATGCTTTCACGTCCTGAAGCCTTTCTTGTTAACACACGCTCCAGGACTTTATTCTCCCCTCAACTTCAACCAACCAGAAAATTATTTAAGTGCTTTAACCCTTTCAGCACAAAGTAACTTTACAGAAAACACAGGACAGAAACTAAATAGTTCATATCAGTCTCGTTAATAAACCAGGGGTCCTCATAATCAAGTAAAACTAAAAAAACATTTTTATAAAATCCTTCATCAGAGTCTAGACAATGCAATCCAAAATGCCAATAGGAGGCTATGATAAAAATTTGATGAATATTTTGGCATACCCAAATATATTGATTTACTAATCTTCTAGTTATCTTTTCTAGTGATGGTGATCTGTATTTTGAGTAATTTGTCCTTGACATACAGGTCTGTTAACTTGATATTTATGCCGGAGTTGCAATTTCTTACACAACCCAAATAAATGTACAGCGCTTGTGCATGTCCTCACATCCTACAGCATTAGTACAGTTTTGTTTTTAGAAATTATACAAATATTTGACCTCCTATTTTCTCTCTAATTTAGAATGTACAATTCTGTTCCCTCTTTGCAGCAATTCCATACAACAGCTCAGGAGAACTGAAGGTTCTACCGGCCTCTGGAGAACAAAGGCCATCCCTGCAAGTACCAGCTTCTGCTCACCAGGCGCCTTGCCAGTGGGGTCCACTTGGAAGAAGCATGATGAGGAGAAACAGTCTCAACCATATTTGGAACTACGAGAAATTAATATTTCTGTATCCCCTACGTGATTGTAACATATGGATTCTACTGAATAATCCCTTTTAGTCACTTTGACAATTGAAGAAAATAAAAATAAAACAATAAATACACACATATATTGGGTAACACCTTTAATGAAACCGATCTCATTCCAGTGAATGGGCTTATACACAAAAGAATGCAACTGAAAAGCAATCGTTCATCAATTTCCAAGTACACTTGTTAAGAATATACAACGTTGTATATAAGCATTGATGTGATTTCTTGGACAGTGCCATGGGCTGGCGGTTTCCGGGGGGGCAGGAATTTAGTCCTCCAAGTTCAGCAGTTTAGTAATCGAATGCACGGCCGAAGCTTCTTTTCTGGCCTCTGTGGTTGTTGTTAAACCTGTCGTTCCTGTTGAAACCTCTTCCCCCACCCCTACCCCCGCCAAAAGGCTTTCTTCCGAAACTTGAGCCTCCTTCACGCATCACCGCTTCCCGTTCAGGAAGCTCGGTCGCTACAGACAGCTGCCAGCGTCTGGAGTCACTCCATTTCTCCTGTTAAGACAAGTTTATTGTTATAAATCATATCAAAAGATAATACCGCACGTAGACAACAGGCTGTAGTGAGAGGGTTATTAAGCCTATAGCTCAAAGCTAGGATTTATACTTTCATTAAAAACAGATCTTTCGTGGCAATCCCTGACTCATTAGAATAAAATGTCTGGCCAGATATCTTTATAGACTTACTAAAAGCAACAGAGGAGGCCATAGAGCTTCATTTCCAATGCCTGACCCCACTTGATGAATACTATTAAATAAAACAAACTTGTGGTTTATCAAGGTGTCAAACAAACAATCTCTATGAGAGCATAATTTACAAGATCTTGAGGAAACAAGTCTATCTAGAAAAAAATAGTAACAAGCAAGCAAAGCTACACATGTTGATACATATCAAAGCCTCTTCTCAATGTCCCCTGTGCTGTATATGAACTGTTGTGAAATGCAACACACTGACATCACTCAGGGATATATACCTGTATGAGCTTTGGTGCTCTGCTTCCCTGCAAGCGCTTGACAAGTAAATGCTCAAAACAAACCCCTCTCCAGCTACCGACTGAATCAAACCGATTTGGTGGTTTGAGATGAGCACACATGTCCTGTACTGTAGCGCTTTGCAACACTAGGTGCCTGTAGGACACATTTTTTATTTTCTTTTTTTAATTTTAGAGTGACCAATTACTTTTATGTATCCCCCCCTTCCTAATTTGGAATGTCCAATTATGTTTTTCTCCTCACCGCAGTGAGTCCCCACACAGCACAGATGTTCGGAGGATGCTCACACGCCCTCAGATCTCACAAGCCTTAAGCCAGAATCGCTTTTACGCCGAGCAATCCATAACAGAGGTAGGCGAAGAACACAGACCAGCCCTGCCTCTGAAGATGCTCTGTGTCTGGCCAGTAGGGTTCACTGTTGCACGATTAGGAGAAGCAATCCCTGCCGGTTTCCCCATCTCCCACCCCAGAAGCGTCAGGGCCAATGTGACGCCCCCCTTGGGGTCCCTGGCAAAGTTCGGCCTCTTTGCACATCCTGGACACAAACTAGCGCAATCCAAGCTATGTGACTCATCCTGTGCTCCCAGCAGCAGCGCTTTAACTGGATGAGTCACTCGGGGACCCTAGGATGCATTTTGAATTGTACACTATACTGTATGGGCAGGGGTTAACAGAGCCTCCAGATTACATGTAAACTCATGCTCAATTCCAAGAGATTTTTAGGCAGTTCCATTTTATGGGCTGCATTCACAAACTGTTTTACAGAACATATTGATGAATTAAATCAATCTTAAATTGTTTTAGAATGTTAACTTACTTTTTTTATTATTATTTTTATTTTTTAAATTGCCGATTAACTTTCTTGAATAATTATCTTAAATGCATTTAAAAGCATACAGCACATCAGGAAGACTTGTAGTGATCTAGTCTTTTTAAATGTCTTTAAAAGATGCCAGCCAGTTTCCTTTTGGAGAATTGTAAAAAGTGATTTTGCATGCTTTCAGCATCCACAATTTAATGCAAATGATAAAATACAAAGATTAAATTAAAAGTGATCACATTAAATGGCAAAGCATATGAAACTTGTTGCACAATCAACATGTTTAATTTTGGCTTAAATATTTAGTACTGTATAGTAGTAATATTTTAGATGCAATTAGATACCTGATATTCCTTCACACAGTCAGCTGGGACATCAAAACAAACACCCTGGGGAAAAAAGGAAATAATTAAAGAGAGACACATGATGAAGACATACATGCATTATTTATGTATTTATTTTACTATTTAATTGTAAAGCTCTTAATTTGATTAGATATCCAAATGTCAGATATAAGGTTAATCAAAGTGTAAAACCGTGGCTGAGAGTATGCAGTTTCACGTTCTGTTTGAAGACTGTAACACTTACGGTCTTTCCCTTCAAGAAGCTCATTCTCTGCACCTTCTGATCAACGTCCTCGCCCAGCTGTTCCTTTAGAGCCTTCCAGGCATACCCAATGTTGTGCATTTCCACAGAGCAGGTAAATATCATTGTTACATAGCCCTGGAAAAAGAAAAGCTGCATTAGCTACCCATCATAAAAAAAGAGGTCACTAAATAATTAGTCACATTGAGCTAAAAGCCATGATTCACATCATGTGGGATAAATCGAAGGAATACATTCATTGTTATTATGCTTGTGTATAAGGCTTATGCAAAATGGAAGGAGAATTAACCATGGCTCTAAAATTATTACCACAAGCATAGCATAGAAGTCCTATTGTTTTGCTGTGGACCCTCAGTCCCCTACCCAGACTTGATTTCCCCTTTGATTCCCCTAGTGGTATACAGGAGAATGGTGATGCTACAGAGGTAGAAGACTGGATTGCGAGCAAAGACTTCTGACAAGAAACTGGTTCATGTGCCACTCTTGACATGGATGGCACAGGCAGAAGACAAAACAATGGCGACGATGAAACCTAGCTTAATTTGGATTAGATATCCAAATCTTAGATATAAGGTTAATCAAAGTGTAAAACCGTGGCTGAGAGTATGCAGTTTCACTTTCTGGGGCAATTTGAAGCTGACATGGTCTCACCTAAGTGCAAAACTTGCTGGGGGGTCCAGGAGGAAGTGGGTCCAATAAGGTAGACAGAAACTGAAGACTCCCTAGCACCAAGTAGAAAACCTGAAGGTATAGCCTGGTGTGCTCTGTGCATACATACCGCATCAGAGTTCAGCAAGGAGCGCTGTTCAATAGCTGTGGCTCCGGAGATGTGTGCCAAGGCAGCAGCCAAGGCCTCCACTGCCCCTCGCTCCTCGACCAGCTTCTCAGCCGCCACGCGGAAATACTCGATCGCAGTGGCAGGGACGGAATCCAAAAACCTGGGGTTTTAAACAAAAAATAAATTGAATGAATGACTAAAAAACAAATAAATACATTTAATTAATGAACAACTCATTTGTCCTGTGAAGTTGTCAACAGGTGGTGGCTTTAACTTGGTTAGTAAAATTTCAAATTACATCTTTAATGTTCTAATGGTTGTATTGCACATATCCTAAAATATTATAGGCTGCTAAATACAAGCTGATATGCATTGCTTGGAGACATACTGGCTAGAAACAATATTGTTAGTTAGCCTTGGGAGTACGCCGTTGCATAACAAACGGCCTTTATAGATCTCAGTACTGTGTTGTATTGTATTAGAATGTTTCAGTTGTCTCTTTTGGAAAGTTTCATCCTTACCTTTGGCAATTCTATGTAAGTCGCACAGGGCAAAGTGAAGGCTACCGTTATAATTATCTTGCAGAGAGGTCCACAACAGTGTAAATATGAAGTTGCCAGCTTAAATGTATGAACTATTAGAAGTAGTTGCAGCAGGATATGGAATATGGTTCGGTTGAAGTCAGGAATGGGGTTTGTTTGTGAAGGGAATTGACATCCAGCATGTGAAACTCAGCAGTCTATAATAACATCCTAGGTTCATAATCCTTAATAATATAGGGAGCCTAATTCTAAATCAATCCCAAAGTGGGCTCCCTGTCTTCAATCAACCCTGGTCATTCTCACATTTGTTTTCAAACCAATTCATCCTCCTGGCAGCTGTGCCTGTATCACTTCACAGATATTGGCTACTTTTACTTTAAAATTCTGACCGAGACTGGACTCAATCAGGAAAATAAAAAAAGCCTTTATGATGAGCTTCACATGCGGAAGGCTAAATGTACTTTAAAAAGGCGTACACAGGTAATCATATGATTAATAACAAACGTACCTGACTGCATCTTTGCTGGATGCTTTAATAATGTCAGTTGCAGTTGGAACACCAACTCTCCTAAATGTGATGCCCTGAAAAAACAGAGGATGGGATTAATAGAGTTCACAATGAAGCAGTAAGCCACTCTACAGTTTGCCTGGTTGTCACATAATGTGCCCCTCAGGAAAATGGGGATTTCAAAATGGATTATTGCAGTTTTAATAGGAAGAAAAATAGTGGTTTTAAAGAGGGTTAGCATTCTTATTTTACAATGCACTATTTCACCAAGGAGAATGTTTATAAACATACATTTTTGGAAGAGGTCCTAATGTATCCCCTTTTGCCTGTGCAAATCATCCCTTAACGTTAATGTCCAATGGAATTAATGTAGATCAAATATACCAACATGACTACACTGTGTCTTTGAAATCAAGAACACAATTTTCACAACACATTTGTAGAAATCCCTAGCTTTCAATAACCAAATGGGAAATGTTTGATCACTTACGGCTTTCTGCTCCACAAACCGCAGCAGCCCTTCCTCCTTGCGCTGAAAGAAACAGATACAGACCCCTAGGCGGCCTGCCCTGCCTGTACGCCCAGAGCGATGGATATAGGACTCCACATCCTTCGGAAAAGAAAGGGGTCCGTTCATTATAAACACTGCACCACCATCCACTCAGTATGCTGTATTAGAAACAACTACCTCATAAAAGCCGACCACTGGAACATTCTAAACACAATTTCCAATGGGGTTAAAATATATTGGATGCATGACTTTATATTTAACAGAAGGGATCAAACAGATAAATTATGAAACCTTGATCAACTAGGCTTCATCATGGGAGCTTGTATTGTTTCTTATTATTTATTGTTTGCTGTCATACAAATATAGACGTCCTAGTATTCCAATTAAGCTGTCAAACCAAAATGACCAATTTCCTTGGCAGCATGCCGAGGTGTGCAAAGAAAAAACCTGAATCTGTGAATGCGTCAGGCACGGGTGGGATATTAAAAATGTTTAATTGACCACAGTGACACTACACAGAGGAGGAGGCTTTCCAAATATCTTGGTAGGTTATTGATTAGTATAGCCACTAGCTACAATAATAATAATCTGCTTGTAAACAAAGTAAAATGGATATGTGAAAAAAATTAATAAATAAAAAATAAATAAATGTATCTGGAACACTGACTGGACAACACCGGCTATAAAACTTGTGTTTAAAGACAATAGGGTCTACTCAATTGATCTAAACAGTGGTGGATCTAAATTAATATTAAAAATAGGTCTAACACTGACAAATCAAAGGTTTCCCTTATATACCCCCAGAAACGCAAGTCACAATACTTCAACATGGCAGACATTTTAGCATATAATGTATATATAAACCTGCAAATATGAAGGAAATACCTCAAAAGGTAAAAGTATTGCCACAAAAGGTTTCATGTTGAAAGGTTTTCAAGGTTTCAGCTGTACACAGATTAAGAAGCCAATATGTCATGTCTTTATCATGCACAGTACAATTTTCTGAGAATACACTCTTACATAGTATATGCAACATGATAATTCTGAATTAGGCCTCTCAAAAGAAGCTAAATGACAAGCTTTACTTCCAATGTGCCAATACTTGTAGCTAAGCAGTTCATTGGAATTACAGATTTTAAAACAGGAAAAAAGGTGACTAACAGGGAGAGATCTGGACTGGCCGTCTGACGTATGCACGATGCTGCAGGAAGAGGGCGGCAGTCCCGTGGGATCTGCCTGCCAGTCATGGCAGTGACACAGAGAGGTGGGGAAGAGGGTGTGTGGGCTTTCCCCCTCTCTGAGTGACTGGAAGGCAGGTAGGTTTTAGTGGGATTGTTGATCCTATAAATTAATACTGTGCTGTTTCCTCAGATCTGCCCCTTTAGACCTGAACGACGAGCAAGCGGTCTCGCTGCTCGGCAAGACCACAGACGGACAGGAGAAAAGATCCGAAAGTAACTCAAAGAGAAGAAACTAAAGAAATAGAGAGAAAGTGGGGAATCCTTGGGCAGACCCCGATATTGTTTTAAGTCAGCCGAGAAAACAGCCTAGTGTAGGACGGAGGCCCGGGTCGTACGGGTAGCGGCGACTGGGGATAATCACGCTGCGAAGTGCAGCACATTTATTTTGTAGTTTTCATTACTGTTTTTTATTTTCCCTGTTTCTTTTTGCCTTTTCCTTTTTCATTATTTTTGAGCACCTGCGAGTGCACCTGAACTGTACTGAGTACCCTGCCGTGGTTTTCCCGTAGGTTCAGGATACCATAGTTGGTAGCCAGACCACAGACAACAGTGCCCTCTGCGGGCTAAAAGAAATCAGTACAAATCATACGATTAAACTAAATAAAACCAAGCACCTGTGCGGTGTTTCAATTACAACTTCTGTCTCCTGTGTCAGTGAATACCCACACCCTTCCACAGTGACATATGTAAAAAATAAAAAAATAAAATTAGGTTTAACAAAGTCAGTGAAAAGCCCAGTTAATTTACATACACAACTGTGCAACAGCATCTTTTTGCAGATCTTTTCCTACCTTTGGAGGAGAGCACTGTACGACCAGGTCAACCTCTGGAATGTCCAGCCCACGAGCAGCTACATTAGTAGCAACCAGGACTTCGAAAGACCCGTTCCTGAAGCCCTTCAGTGTGACCTCTCTCTGTTTCTGTGGAATGTCTCCATGCAAACACTGGGTGTCCTGCCGACCAACAAACAAAAACACACAACACATCAGCACAGGAGCAGTGGAACGGTTCCGCTGAAAAAGTTTAACTGGTAAATTGTCTCCCATTTCAGCACACCACCACTGCAGGATGTATATGCCTATCACTGGTAATCCCCATTACTGCTTCAGATGATTTTGTTTCTATATTTGCACTTGGAATAAAAGTCCCTCAAACATCCACAGATGCCCATACCTGTTTGATGGAGGCATTCATTGCCAGTTCGTTGGCTTCTTTCTTGGTCTCACAAAAGACGATGGTCCGCCCGTGGCTTCCACTGTAGACCCTGACGACATCTCCGATAACCGACGCTCGCTGGGACCAGTGGCATGAAACCGCCAAGTGCTTTAAGAGAAGAGAGACAAGTGTTTACTAGGTAAACAACATGGCACTCACAAACAAGTGCTGAGGAAATGCACGTTTTAATGAGAAGACCCGGAATGTACAGTTTTATTTTTGTAATGAACTTTTTATTTTTTAAACACTATTTTCAGTTGGTCAAGTTTTATAGGTTAGTTAACTTCAAGGACAACCAAATAACAATGTCAGTAAACCAGTAAACAAATAACTATGCAAGTGCACACTTTAAACAAAAGAAAGGTGTGTCAAGGGTCCTGCAAAGTGATTTCCACTAAATTCATTAACAAGATGTACTCCATTTTTTTTATTATGCAAATCTTAATACAAAGAAGGAAGAATTATTACTCTTATTTTTTTAAACATAAAGCATTTCATAAACATCTGTCAGGGGATTTGCTCCTGTTGATTTAAATTGTAGTATTTCCTTTAACTGCATGAATAGTGTGGTAATAATGACTACCCTTAGCTTGGTTTTCAATGCTTATGCTCCATGAAACTAGTCTGTAAAACTCAACTTCATCTTGATTTCAATATGTAGGCTACAATTCAATCTGCGTCACAATCGGCAATATGGGTCACGTTGTTCTACAGCTGTCATTTATAAATTCGTCCACCGTTCTCCATTATTTCCCTGATAAAAGGTCCTCTGTTGTGCCTCCCTATGAGTTTAAACACCAGCGTCTTTAACGTGATGCCATCTATTCACATTAAAAACTCAATGTGAGAGACAGAAAACACACACATATAGAATTTAAAAAAATGTAAGCATGCATTTAACAGTGACTCATATGTTTGTTGAAACAGAATACAATATTGTCCGATTGCCAATTCAGAATCACAAAACAATAATTATAAGACTTCTAGATAACCCAGGTCTGAAAACAGAGCATTGCCATGGAACTCGAACATACCAAAAAGTTACATCCTCACAATCCACCCACCACATTCCCCAAACAAAACTACTGATTAAAGCTGCAAACAACTTCCGCACAAGGGGTCTTAAATTGTCTTTAAAAACAGGGGATTTCAAGGTGTAGTGCTGCCATGTGTTTACTGTTGCAGACCGGGTAGGTGGGATATACGTTCTTCATTTTATTCCCAAAATGTATTTCTACAATTGCACAACATTCAATGTGGTATCAGTCTAAGACCCCGTTCACACTAGGGGTGGTACATAGAACCATTATGTATTTGTCAAACCAGAAGTGATTGAGGACAAACACGGACATTGTTTAAAACTCTTTTTTTACACTTATTTACTCTGTAAAAATGTCCTGAGTGACAAAACAATGCAACAATGTGCAGTTTTCTATGCAACACACATGCAAACTGCACTTATACTGTGTATAATATATACTGTGCAGTCCAGTCCTGTGCTGTATTTTGTAACAAAGCTCTACTATAAGTAGGGCTCTTCGTTTTCGTTGTTTGTTTTTGATGACGTAATGTCCCTTTAAGTTTGTTTTGAGTCGACATCGTTTCTTAATAAAACTCTTGTAGAAGTGCTGATTGTAAAACGAGATCGCTTTTGTTGTTTTTTTTTCTTCCTGTAACTTGAATGACACGCTCTGTTTGATTCACTGATAAATCAGAGATTACAATTACGAGAAAACTTGCAGAACAGGTGAACATTTTTGCAACGAGTCACTAGGATTTCAAAATGGGGATTAAAGCAATTTAACTTCGCTTGCTTTTTGGTTTGTTAGCAGTGAAAAAAGTTAGCAGTGAGTTTTAGTCAAGTTACAGGGGGAAAAAACCACCCACAGCAAAAGCTATCTTGTTTTACAATCAACACTTCTACAAAAGTTTAATTAAGAAATTAGGTTGGCTCAAAACAAACTTAAAAGGGACATTACTTCATCAAAAATAAAAAAAACGAAAAGAGAGTCCTAACTAAGCAATGGAACCACAACCACTAACAGAGTGCAATGAAAGAAAGAATGCAGAATGTTGATTTTTTTTTTATTCATTTGTGCTGTTTTAAATTGAATAATGAAAATAGATGCACAATATTTGTAAGGCTCTTGGCCTGACAGCAGTTGTCTATGTGCAATCACTTCCACAATGTATTGTTCCCACGTGCAAACCACTCTCTGCAGGAGTGCAAGCAACATTCACAATACATGTATATACTTAACTGCGCAGTTCTGTCCACATTTTACTGCACTTTTCTACAAAGATCTACTAAAAACAATGGAACTATTTACAGTAAACATTAACAACAAAGTGGAATGAAAGATAATGCAATTTTGTTTTTGTCAAACGATTACAATGCAGAGAAAGCAGCACCAATATCAAACAAAAGATGCAATCAAGTCTTTATTATACACCACTAAAAGAACTATAGTATTAGAACATCGTAAGAAATTATTAGTTTAACTTATTATTTACAATAGTCTTCTCACAATGAGACAGCAAGTGAAACGTAGCAATGAAAATGTAGCAATCAAAACGATTTAATAAAAAAAAAATGCAATGAATTTACTGAGGCAAGCATCTGCAAAGCAGAGAAACGCTGCCTTTTTGAATAAATAATTGTGATTGTCGGGTGGAAAAAACAGCACTGTGAGCTACACTATGCTAAAGAAATACCACAGGCAGTCACAGAGCCACCATAACTGTATTAAAACAAACAACAAAAATATAAATGTTTTTTAAAATCGAATAAACACTCGATAAACACCCTCAGTGAGACAGCGTTTTTCCTTTCACACAGCCTGCAGTACAGCTCCTAATTGGAGTCTAGTACTGTAACCGTGCACGATACACTGAGACAATCGTCTTGTTAAGCTGTTTAGAAAAACATTTAATTATATTTTCACAATGTTTAAAAATACTTCAAAATTCCTACCACCTCCAAAAAAATATTTTAAATAAGTCTTTTTTCTTGACACGGTGAAACAAATTTAATCACAATTCCACTTTTCCCTATACAGCCCTCTCGAATCGAATGAACTGAAGCACTGTACCCTTCTTCCCCACACCGATTGGCTGCCAGTATCACAGACCGCAGAGGCGTGGTTGAAATGAGATAAATTCTCACTGATTTCAAACACTTAGTTTGCAACGAACACTGCCAAATATTCGTAAAAATGAAAGACACAGGGTCTCCCGAGTGGCGCATCCAGTAAAAGCACTTGCATGGAGTGCAGGATGCGCCCTATAGTCTGGACATCGCCGGTTCGAGTGCAGGATATTCCTTTGCCGACCAAGGACGGGAGCTCCCAGGGGGCGGCACACAATTGGCCTAGCGCCGCCTGGGGGGAGGGAGGGTTAGGTCGGCCAGGGTGTCCTCAGCTCACCGCGCACCAGCGACCCCTGTGGTCTGTCCAGGTGCCTGCGGGCTTGCCTGTAAGCTGCGTTGTCCTCCGACGCTGTAGCTCTGGGTGGCTGCATGGTGATTCTGCAGTGTGTAAAAGAGCGGGCGGTTAACGGCACACGCTTCTGAGGACAGCGTGTGTTCGTCTTCACCCCTCCCGAGTCAGCGCAAGGGTGGTAGCGGTAAGCTGAGCTAAACAAAATAATTGGACACTAATAAATTGGGCAGAAAATAACAAAAAACTAATTGGCGACTACTGAATTCCAAAGTAACCAGTACTTACTTCAACAGTGGTGGCAGCTTTTTGGGTCTTTTTGCCGATGAGGTCAACCTGTTCATATTTGGGCCGCATGTATTTTTTGGCTACGTCGTACACCCAATGTGGACAAGTTGCAGAAAACAGCAGGGTCTGTGGGTTGTCTTCGGAATCTTAACATAAAACAAAAAAACACATAAACACGAGAACGACCGTGTTCATACACATAACTAGAACAACCATGAGAGGTCAATTTGACCGGTGTATTACAAACAACATAAATATTATAATGAAAGGACAAACAATTAAATAGAAGTCGTAGTTTTATTCAGGAACATCATGTAAAGCATCTACACAACAGAAACATTGTAGATAAACAGAGATTTGAACAGAAATGTGTTTATATACAGATATATTGCATAACGCACATCCTCAAAAAATGGTTATAATAAATGTGTATATACAGGTATATCATATACATACAAAACTGTACAACTGAAATGATGTAAATAAGTATCAGTTTTTTAAAAATAAATGGGTTTATATTGCCTACATAACGCACATATACGCAACTGAAGCTATGCGTTTATATACAGACATACTATAATTCAAATTACATGAATAAACATACATTTGTACAAAATGGACTTGTCAAATGTGTGCATATAAATTTATATAATGTACATACAAAACAAAACTGTACAACTGAAACGATATAAATAAGTATCAACATTTTTTAAAATAAATGGGTTTATATTGCCTACATAAAAA
The DNA here is from genome assembly GCA_036884735.1 of Huso huso. Taxonomy (NCBI): domain Eukaryota; kingdom Metazoa; phylum Chordata; class Actinopteri; order Acipenseriformes; family Acipenseridae; genus Huso; species Huso huso. Next base: position 21,230,360 of record CM072668.1, on the reverse strand, counting down.
AACACATCCGAAGCTATGCGTTTATATACACAGACATACTATAATCAAAATGACATGAATAAATAAACATTTGAACAGAATGGGTTTCATTTACAATTGTTTACAAAGTTGAAGTGCAGGCACAAATCACACAGATACTGCATTTCAAAATATGCAGTGCACTTACTCCATTGTCCCTTTGGTAAAATTTGCAATAATTCCAAACACTCTTTTCTGTCCTGCTTCTTTAGTGATCCATTTGCAATGTGTATTGGGGTAAAACTGAATTGTTTAGAAAAAAGTTTGACTTATAGTAACCAGTGCAGACAGACAGCCTGGCACCGTGAGCTGTCAAGGCTGATTGATGGTCTATCAGAGGCTCATTGAAACAATAGCAATGTCAACAGACAGCTCACTTGAGGAATGCAGACTGATACAGACTCAATACAGCTGCAAGTCATGACTGATAAGTAATACCACAACATTTCATTGTTATAATGTTGTATTATGTATCGGTCAATTTGACCACGCTTGGTCGGAATAGGTATTATTTTATCTCTAATTTTTGCAGCTATGCGGCTCGCTCTTTGTCAGGGGAATTAGTACATATATTTAGGAAAAGTCAGGAAAGCACAGCCCCTTATCTTAAACACACGTACAGCCATTTAAATTCCAAAAAGCGGTCAAAGTGACCGCCTTGGTCGTTCTAGTGTTAAAATAATATCAGAACATGTTTATGTTTATAAACAAACACTCGAACCCCAGAAAAGATCATGCAACACGTGCAAGTCACTTCCAAAGAAAGGAAGCTCATGAAGTTCCCCATGGGTAATTTGACACAGCTAGGATGTGAAGTTGTATTCCCCAGACTGTATGACTCACCCTGCACACCACACGCTTGTCTCTAGCAGATGAGCAGAGACTGTGAAAATGTTGTGGTCCTTTATAGATCGTTCATCTTGGATACGGTTTGGACCTCCACAGTGCACCAGTATTTACTTTACTAAAGCAGCTCACCAAATGACAGATCATGCCTCAGTGCATCTGCTTTTAACAGGGAAAGTGTTGGCCAAGGTTTGATTTGCACAGTAACACGTTTGCATTTTAAGGTTGCAGCCCAACCAATGTTATCTGCTATTCACGGCTCTTTGTATCCTTTTACTTACAAGGTTTAAAAGTTGCTTTTCACAATCATATTCAGCCTTCTGTGGAAACAAATATTTTCAGATTCTCACGGTTAAAAAGTAACTTGTATTTCAGGGGGTTCTTAAGCCTGCAGGGAATGTCAAACACCCTTTAACACATAATCTTGGTTTGTTTCCTCATATGAATCAAAGCCAAAAACATGTGGAGAATAAAAACAAAGCATCCCGGGTCATAACACGGTGCATTCACTCACTCTTTGGATTTAAAGACAGTGGCGATACAAACTTCCTCTAAAATAACAAAGATAAAATAAGCTTATGGGAAACGCTCTAATGTATTGCATCACAACAGAGATTACTGTACAAGACTTACCCTTTTTATAGGAAGCTCCTAAGATTTCTTCAACTTGTTCAGCAAAGCCCATGTCCAGCATCTGGTCCACTTCATCCAGCACTACATGCTTCACCTTGGACAGGTCCAGCTTGTTATTCTGGAGATGGTCTTTAATACGACCAGGGGTGCCCACCAAGACATCGATTCCATTACGGATGCTATCAACTTTAGATAGCAAGGGAAAAAAATACATAAGTAAACAAACACATGCAATACTATGGGGTAGATCTGTCAGCATTTTATTTGCATAGGGTGAATGTAAATTAAGGCACACATTAAAACAAAGTAAAGCTGCCTTATATTTTATATTTTCAGGACTGTGGCGAGGGCAACTTTGAGAAAGAACTGATATGAAAGGGTTAATTTCTCTTGTACATTTGACAATCACAGAATACGATTGTGTGCCGAGTATGAAGCGCTGGGTCTATCATTCAGAAACCAAAAAGTCACATGACCCCAATATATTAGGTCACAGGACAAAGTGAAGAGTAGCATAAGTGGTACAATTGCAAAGATACAAGTTCACAGTGATGCTTATTAATGTTGGTACAAATTGTGTTTATTGGACTTTAAATTCTGTTATCCACCATAAAAAGCAGGCAAATGGAAAGCTCAAATAATTTTTGTTTTCAAAAGTAACATTTTAAGTGTTCAAACCACTGCTTTTGTTTTCACACTTTATTTTAGTGGGAGCATAGTCCCACTACCATTTTTACAAAAAAACAAATACACACATTGTCTTTAAATTTTGTTATTCACAGAAGTAGTACATTTCACGAGCTTTTGTTTTTTGTAAAAGCAAATCTTATTTCATACAATCATTTTCAATACTGCAATAATTGCTTGTACTTTTGCCATCAGTTAGCTTGATTCAACATTACAATCATAAGGATTTCTTTCCTTTCCCTTCCCAACTTCAAATAAAACAGTGAAATCTGAGGACCTAACAAAGCCAGCGAAGTCTTCAGTGAAGTACAATGGTCTTTAAACATAAAGGTTTAGTGATCTACATCTGCTGACTAGAACAAGCACTTATACATTCAAACTGCAGCATTTTCAGTCTAATGCAAAGCACAAGCAAGTGAGTGACATTCATCCCCACTGCAGCTAAAAATTCAAAAAATAATAATAATAATAATAATAATACCATTATTTTTATACAGCACCTATCATAGTGGACCACCATCACAAAGCGTTTTACAAAGGTAGGCTGTGAACTGTGCATTATATGCAGAGCCACTTACAATAGGACATTTAACATCTCATCCGCAGGATGGACCTCAAGGAGGTTAAGTGACTTGCTCAGGGTCACACAGTGAGTCAGTCAGTGGCAGAGGTGGGTTAAAGGTGGACTTTAACCACTGGACCACACTGCCAAAATGATAACTGAATTATTGTTTAGATCAGTGTAATTGGTGCCCTTATTTGGTTATATGACTGAGATGCAGGCAAGTTAGTTTGTATGAAATCCCCTATAAATTACTCCAGGCCCTAGCCATGACGGATAGAAACGAGACAGGAATGAATGGGAAGGTACAGCATTAAATAAGCCTTATTAAAAAGACATGCAGAATATGGGAAATAAAACCTACCTAGGCCTACTATTTTATTCAGAACATAAATCTGAAACATGACTATTTTTTGTTTGGCCTAATTGAGATACCACAGTATTCACCTTGATGTTAACAGGCTGACGTCATGAAGGCGTGTCTTTAATTCTGTCTAAGTTGGCTGAGGAATTACTTTAAAAAATGTCCACCAAAAGGTTTGTTTTTCAAACGCTAATATTATTATTATTATTATTTATTTCTTAGCAGACGCCCTTATCCAGGGCGACTTACAATTGTTACAAGGTATCACATTATACATTATTTTACATTATACAGATATCACATTATTTTTACATACAATTACCCATTTATACAGTTGGGTTTTTACTGGAGCAATCTAGGTAAAGTACCTTGCTCAAGGGTACAACAGCAGTGTCCCCCACTGGGGATTGAACCCACGACCCTCCGGTCAAGAGTCCAGAGCCCTAACCACTACTCCACACTGCTGCCCGAATGCCCGAATAATACAACGAATGAGCTCAGAAAGATTTAAAAACGAGGTAGCTGTGGCAAGGTAATCTTACAGCAAAGATGGAAAACTAACACTCACTGAAGTCCTCCCCTCCTCCTCCCACAAGCAACAGAAATTAAAATAAGGCACTTTTTTTTGCCTTTTGTGTACAGTACACAACACACACTGTCTTGGAATTTAAGACCTTAGCAACAGTTTACTTGTTAATTAAACTGTACATGTGTTGAACTTAAAATTACTTTTATATTATTTTTTTTTTTTTTTTACCAAATGCCTGAAACACTTTACTGGTGTAAATTCAGCCCTTTGATGCCACCTGAGGGTCATCAAAAACAATTACTTCCAGACATCAACTGGTATTCTTATATGCTTAAACAAATACTCACACTGTCCGTTGTAGGCAGTTCCACCATAAAAGCAGGCAACAGAAAGCTTTCTTGTGATGTCTTTGAAGTCCCTGGACACTTGAATGGCCAACTCCCTTGTTGGGGTGAGAACCAGAACCTGGACAAAGAAAGATGGATTTAATACTGAAATATAATTCAGTATGTATATGTTAATCCACACGGCCTGGGTCATTAACAAAACTGGGGACTGCTACCAAAGTCACTTCAAACACTGCAGAGAATGCCTCCATATGCCAAAAACTCAAAGTCTCCTCAACAGAACAGTACAGAATAAAAAATGAGAATGAATATCTTCATGAAAATTGGATAATTGGTATTCAAGAGCAAAGTGTCATCAGGTAAGCAACTGAAGTGTTAGCATAATTGCAGACTATATTAAAATGACTGACTTACACTATGTGGAATAACTAAGATAAATAAGGAATAAATGGATTTGCTCAGCGGGAGACAGGGGAAATGCCCAAGTGGATCTACCTTTGGTGATCTCCCCTTCTTTCTTTCCACAGGGTCTGACTGGAGTTTCTCGATCAGGGGAATAGCGAATGAGAAGGTCTTCCCAGTCCCAGTGCGAGCTTGGGCTACCACGTCCTTCCCATCGTACACAGAGTTGAAAGTCTGAGATTGGATGTCAAACAAGTACATCACACCTCGTCCTGCAAAACAGAGCAACACAATGTTAAATACTGGAGTGGAACAGGAAGATTGGCACCACACTCAAGTGAGTTGCATTATCCAAGACTTAGATTCCCTATCCCTTATGCCAAGCTTGTTACAATCCTGATGTACTATAAATGTTTCACCATACACATTCAAAGAGGAAGCAACCTAATTAAAGAGCTGGTCCTGCACACAGTCCTGGGTTTCAGTTCTTCCCTTGTTTATAGGGGTGAGACGATACCCCAGGGTCACAATATGATATGTATCATGATACACAAGCCATGATACGATTCGTATCAAGATACTTATGAAAAACTCATCTCTGCTTGACAGACTTGAAAATATTTCAGATCTATAAACAGATTCTGTTGAAAATCAATGATATGTATTTACTGCTAAGTAGTAGAACACTTGTTTGAGTTTAAAGACAAAGCAGTATGTCAGCTAGAGTTTCTGGGATATCAGATTTAACTTAATTAACCAAATCTCCTGACCACACTTCTGAGAAAGGAAAAAAATACTAAGCAATGTGTTTGATAACTATTAAAAGTACAAACCTTGTTCCATGTGTTTCTTTAGAAAAATCTAAATATCAAGACTTTCAGCATTACATTGTGATGTTAATTTTTTTTTTAAATGTACATCAGTGTTTTTGATTGCATCATACTTAACTAACTTAATAGATTATTATTATTATTATTTTATTATTATTATTATTATTATTATTATTATTATTATTATTACATACATTTTATCAAGTATTTGTATTTTTCAAGTTAAGGTTGAGTATATAATTTTAATTTGTACACTATTCTATACTGTGCTGTTTTTAAATGTGGTTAGAAAATTTAAATTATTAGATTTAAATTAATGATAAAATTAGTATTAAATAAGTAATTTTCATCAGGATTAACACATTTCTTTAAAGAAAGTAACATATTCAACCAAATCAAAGCTTAAGGATCATTCAACCAAATAAAAACATTAGGGCGCACTAAAAGGTGAACAAATACAAAATAAAACCTCGTAAGAAATGTAAAAATGCGACATGTTTTGTCATCTATAATAAATTGCTTTACAGGAAACACACATTCGTTCCACAAAAAAAAGTCAAGTCTTATAGCCTATCCTCCCTCGCAAATGACAGACTTTCCTCATATATATATATAAAAATAAATAAAAGAATCATTTACACCGGATTATGATAAGGAAGCATTAAAAGGCGAGTAATACATTAAAACTGGTAAATCGAAAAAGAAAAAAAACATATAGCTATATATTTATATGAAATAAAATGCTCTCACAAAAGGAAACAAATATATAGCATCTGAATGCAAAAACTAGTAACTTTAGTAAAATTAGCCATATCAGCGAGTTTTTGCAGACACTGCTTTCTTCCTCATTCCTCTGCCCACAACAAACAAGGCAGGCTGTCTCCGCCTCCTCTACACTCCCAATGGGCAGAATCACAGCTTTCTCAACTCCCATTGGCCAGGCAGCGTTTCAACAGCCTGTTCTGAAGCCTTTAGTACAGTGTCAGTATTCCCTGATTGCTAGCAATGGAATACAGAAAAAAACATTCCTTTCTCTTCTCCCACTTAAATTCCGTTAGCGTCTGGCTGGCTCATTGCACAATGGGATATGTCTAGGATCAAGTGGAGTTTACGTTCAAACAACCAAGACCTTTTCTTTCATGATTTACAGTTTAATAAATGTGGCATATTAGCTACTCAATTCAAGCTTGTATCGCGATACACAAAGGTGTATCGTATCGTGTTGTAAAGGATCGCGATGCATCGATACACGATGAATCGTCTAACCCCTACATGTTTAGGTATATTATTAAAATGACCAGGTGCCAGGGTTAAACAATCAGGCACTGAATCTGCTCTGAGCTGAATACTAACTTACAGCATGAACAAGTCACACCTGAGTCTGTAAGTTTGCTAATAGGAGTTGTTCATGCTGCAACAAGGGATGAGCAATTTTTTGCCATCCATCTCCTGATCACTTAAACAATATACTTGCCCTGTAATCATATATATATATAAAATCAATGAGCCATTGTAGGAATGTTTAAACCAAGGTTTACAAAATAAAAGAGACATGTTTATTGAACAATTGCAAAGAGTTTTGAAATGGCAAACCAAGCATAAGCAAGTGTAAATACTAGTCTGTGAAGAAGTTTGTCAATAAGGCCAGCTCAACAAATACAATATGGAAAACACCGGCTTGACAAATACAATTTATAGAAAACACCTAAACTAATTGAAGAAAATACATCCTCATAGCAAATAATAATCTGATGTCTATCTAATGCACTTTTCTGTAGCATTGCACTTACAACTAGGCTAGGCCACCTAGCTTTAGCATTGATTCTACAGGGGAAACGGACACATCATCACATTTCATGTAGAACCAATGTTAAAGCCAGATTGCCATGCCACGTTTTAATTACAATGTTACCATAAAGAGGCACGCATCAAACAATTATTTTCGGTAATGGGACTATGGACTATGAAATGACTGGTTTTCCAGCAAGTCACCAATTTATGGCACCACACCGTAACATACCTTTCAATAGATTGATGGTCTCTTTGGAGATTCTGAAGTTGGAGAAGGCACCTTCTTTCTGTTCTGGAGTTAGTTCTGGAATTATTTCCTGATACAAAGAAATAAGCACAGAGTATATTAGGACTTGTAATCCTTTTATAATGGCTAAACAACAGTGCCAAAAAGAATTATACAAACCTTCCCACAAGACGTCTCTCAATGCCACTGACAAAGCCTCCCATCAAAATATGCAGATTAAACAATGGACTATGCAGAAACAGTGAAAATATCAGAGTACCATAAGGCTTGAGAACAATGTATTTCAATACCACCATGAAATAAACAGTTTAGACAGCTTAAAAAATGCAGCTGGTTTGTAGAAAAAAAAAAGGTCAAAGGCTGGATTTGTTTTGGTTCTACATATTTTCATCTTGAAATATCCACTAAACCTACACAACTCAATTTAAATATCCATCACCTATATTCTTCAGGAATTTAGTCTGAGTTATCTGTATAATCCTTGCCTGATTTAGAAATGTTATCCTTTGCTGCCACCTGCTGTCCAAAGCAAACATTACAGCTATGTATTTCAACTTGAAGGGGGCGTTTATCAGGAGCCACACAATAGTAGTATCTCTGATCCGCTTGAAAACAAAGCACTGCAGACTGAAAATGGTTATAAGAATAACGGAACTAAAACAGCCTACTGCTGACTGATGTGGCTCGTACCTAATTTAAGAGCTTGTCAATGAATTGGGGGTAATGACACTGGCAACAGTCTGGCTCCATGAGACCTTCCCCTTCCAGCTCTACAGGTGCATCTCAATCTTGACCTGAATACCATCGTTCAACCGAACTGCTGAAAGGCGCCTTATTTTAAATAGAGGATTCTCCATGAACATTGAGTGCTGCAGTTTATGGCTATCCTCATAGTATTCTGTCTATATAACAAGTACAATGCTTGAGAATAACATATTTAAATTAGGAATGGGTCAGTGTAGTCGAGTACACGAAAATAAAAAATAAAAACTATTGGAATAGCATATTACATATTGGAGTACACGAAAATAAAAATAAAAAACTATTGGAATAGCATATTACATATTGGAGTACACGAAAATAAAAATAAAAAACTATTGGAATAGCATATTACATACTGGAGTACAGGAAAATAAGCCTTATATATTAACTACTAGCAGAAGCAAACACGTCTTTTTCAGGGGCTTTTCACACCTAGTTTGTTTGGAGAGGAGTATTCGCACTAGAGTTCAGTTAACACCTAAGTTCGGTTTGTTTGTGCAGGTGTGAAACGTCAAAAATATTAGTTTCGCATCACAGTATGCACCAAAGAAGAGGATAGGATTCACCTAACAGGGTGGTCTCGGGTCAAAGTCAGCCAGTATGAAAGCAATCGCGTTAGAATTCACAATGCAACAGAAACCGAACTGACTGGTGGGGATGTAATGCTCATTTTATTCTGCCAGGGCACTGTAGCCTATATATTATGATTATTATTTTTACATTACATATATAAATAGCTTGGTCTCTAGCATAACTGGTCTTTCTGCATTTGTGTCATAACAATACAATCATATTGAGATGAGAAATGCTAACAGGGATTGATAGGGACTGCTTACAACTCACCGATGTCAGGAAAATGTCACTGGCAATGCAACAGCCGACAAAAAATTGAAATAAAGCATTGCTCCTCATTTGCTGCCTTTGAAAACATCGGTGTTGCTCAACAATATTTAATATCCAGCTTTCTTGCTGACATTCTACCACCAGATGTTGAATAAACAAAATGTATGTACATAGTACTAATATGGCAAGCCTTGCACAGACAGAACCCTCCATGTTTAGTAATGAACATCAGTCTGCGAATTAACAGGACTATATCATTTTTGTCACGTGCACACATCCAGACGATCAGATTCACTTAAATTGCAGTGTGAAAACAAACACATTCTAGTGTGATTATAGTGGAGAAGGCGAACTTGAACTCGCTTGGAGGAAAAATGCAGTTCATTTGAGATCTTCTGGTGTGAAACCAATCGAAGCAAAAATGCAACATTTTCAATGTAAACATCTACTGTTGACTTTCAAATGTGAATGGTGCAGTAACATCAACATTTGCACTGACCATTAAAAGTATAACCAGGTATGTTCCTTGTTTTGAATTATTTACAGGTTATTGAATAAACAAAGTAACCTGACTTCATCTGATGTTAGTACTTAATGGCTAGTTGTAACTGGTAGTAATGTTAAACTATTATAGCATTGGAATGTGTTTTCTATTGTTTTGGCCAGGTTACGATATTTGCACTATTATCAGATTATTTTATTTGTTAGAATTAAACAGATGTAGAATATTTAGGTTGTGATAAGGTAAGTGTTACTTTATTCTGAATATAGCAAAAATGATTATTTGGTACTCTTGTACTGCACAGCATTATGCTACTGTAGCTTTAATTGGACGAGCTACACGCTGTGATGTTGCTGCTCACCTGTGTCTTGGTACAAGTTTCATTGAGCTCTGTATTTTAATTCAGTAAACAAAAGAAGAAGCCTGTGCAAAGAAATCTTGTCTTGGACATTGTTTGTACACTTTGTGAACTTGGCCGTCTCCTCTGAAGAATAAACTTAAACTTTACCGACTTACACCATTATGCTGTCTGCTTGTGGGACACATATGTATTTGCCTTTTATTCTTGGGAGTGTAAGAACTGGGACTAGAGCTTGGGTAATCTAATGCACAAAAATGTTAGACCCTGTGTATTCGAATAGGAAACTATTTGAAATTCTCATTCCTAGTTTAAACCTGTATTTAACAGTCAATATCGGATAATTACTCTCCATAGATCATGGTCTGCACCTGCTTTGCAACGCAACACAATCTAGAACAGTGCGACTTGCCCTGCTATTCTGTCATTGAATTTCAAAGAATGCAAGATTTGAAATGAGATCAGGTAAGAAATTCAGGACCACCGAATATGAAGTTATTTGATGCTAAATATCTTGCCCCTGGTTGTATAAGATACTCTGTTTCATTTATTTTTGTACCTTTTCTTTTTCAATGTCAGATTCAATGTTGGATTCTTCACTGGACTGGGGTGATTGCATTAGGGGTGTTCCGTTGCTTATGGAGCCGTTGGTTTCCTGGGGTCTCTCTTTCTTTCCAGAATCTCCATTGGCTGTTTCACGATCTTTCTTTTTCTTTTTGGGAGTAGGTGGATCACACTCATCATCGGGTTGCTCTTCCTCAACAGCCTGTTTCTTTTTCTTGGGTTTCTCTTCATTCTTGGATTTCTTTTCCTTCTTATGTTTCTGAAAGGAACAAAAATCCAGCAGTTAACAGACTTCTCAAAACAGCCATGGAGGATTTAATGGAGCTGCTCTGAATTTCTATTTTCCAGCTTATTCTGTAATAGGTCTGTCAGTTAAGCCTCAAAATAGCAATCAATTAATTGGGAACACAAAATACAATCATTTGAATAAATATCAATGATGTACCGCCCACATATATTTTGTTCAATTCCTCTCCCCTTGACGCGATTATTTTAATATCACTGCAGTTAAGTAAAAGCTTGTGCACAACAATTGAATGCGAGGGGTAATTACGCCTTGGTAGTGTCAGGAGGGAGTAAAAAAAAAAAAAAAAAAAACACACATAACATAAGAAAGTTTACAAACGAGAGGAGGCCATTCGGCCCACCTTGCTCATTTGGTTGTTAGTAGCTTATTGATCACAGAAACTCATCAAGCAGCTTCCTGAAGGATCCCAGGGTGTCAGCTTCAACAACACTACTGGGGAGTTGTTTCCAGACTCCCATAATGCTCTGTGTAAAAAAGTGCCTCCTATTTTCTGTTCTAAATGCCCCTTTATCTAATCTCCATTTGTGACCCCTGGTCCTTGTTTCTTTTTTCAGGTCGAAAAAGTCCCTTGGGTTGACATTGTCAATACCTTATAGAATTTTGAATGCTTGAATTAGATCGCCGCGTAGTCTTCTTTGTTTAAGACTGAATAGATTCAATTCTTTTAGCCTGTCTGCATATGACATGCCTTTTAAACCAGGAATAATTCTGGTCGCTCTTCTTTGCATTCTTTCTAGAGCAGCAATATCCATTTTGTAACGAGGTGACCAGAACTGAACACAATATTCTAGATTAGGTCTTACTAATGCATTGTAAAGTTTTAACATTACTTCCCTTGATTTAAATTCAACACTTCTCACAATATATCCAAGCATCTTGTTGGCCTTTTTTTATAGCTTCCCCATATTGTCTAGATGAAGAACATTTCTGAGTCATCATAAACTCCTAGGTCTTTTTCATAGATTCCTTCTTCAATTTCAGTATCTCCCATATAGTATTTATAATGCACATTTGTATTGCCTGCATGCAGTACCAAACACTTTTCTGTATTAAATTTAATTTGCCATGTGTCTGCCCAGTTCTGAATGCTGTCTTGATAATTTGGAATGACCTTTGCTGCTGCAACGGATGGTGTTTGCCACTCCTATTTTTGTGTCATCTGCAAATTTAACAAGTTTGCTTACTATACCTGAATCTAAGTCATTAATGTAGATTAGGAATAGCAGAGGACCTAATACTGATTCCTGTGGTACTCCACTGGTTACCTCACTCCATTTTGAGGTTTCTCCTCTAAATCAGTACTTTCTGTTTTCTATATGTTAACCACTCCCTAATCCATATGCATGCATTTCCTTGAATCAGTCTGAGAATTTATCTTTTATGTGGGACTTTGTCAAAAGCTTCCTGGAAATCTAAATAAACCATGTGATATGCTTTGCAATTATCCACTGTCGATGTTGCATCCATTTTGGATCTTATTATAGTTTCCATAAGTTTCCATATAATAGAAGTCAGGCTTACTGGTCTGTAGTTACCTGGTTCAGTTTTGTCTCCCTTTTCGCAACAAGCCTAAAGCAAGTTTAATATACTACAGGGTGTTACTGAAATATTTATTCCAAACAGAAGTACTGTTTGGAATAAATACTTTTTAAAGTACTTTGGAATATAATCTATATAAACTAGACACCAGTTTATGAAAAACCAGTTTTATTCAGTGACAGCATAGCGCATTGCATCTTGTTAATACTGTACCATCTAATAAATGTTATTTACTTGCCACAACATGCATACACACTATAGGTCAAGCTAATCGTTACTCCAAAATTGCATTAACATCATGATTGTTTATTTATTTATTTTAACGTTATTGAACATTGTTATATATTCATTATGTAACAGTTAATTTTGAAACTCCAAAGAAGAGGAACTATATACAGTCAGTTTTCTTCAATTTGCGCAATTTATTTACAGGCTATTTGTCGTCCTGCTCAAGATTCAAGGCAGCAGCTTTTTTTTGTTTGTTTGTTTACATCGAAGACAGAGGGGCGTACTTACAAAGCATTTTCAAAATTGATTCTCTGGTAGGATGGGACCAGCAAATCAGATACCAGTTAAAATGAGCAGGAAAAGAGCACGCCCACTGCTGGTCTGACAGAAATACTGTAAATAGCAAGGTAGTGCATTTTCGTTGATAAACTATTTATTAACTATGTGAATTAAAAACATTTAATTATTGAATCGAATATCCAGTATTTATATTGATGTATATAATCAGGAATTGAATTGATCGAAAAATCGATTTTACAGTAGCAGCCCTATTACATAAACATTTAACTAAAAACTCAGCCACTAAATTCATTCAGTATGTTATTAATTTACTATTTTAGTATATCACTAAATGGTGAGAACTGTATCATCAATATTAATTTTACATAATCTTTACTGTGAGTTGGCCCTTAGGTTGTGCTTCATGAATTTGGTGCAATCAACATGCATGTCAGCGACAAACATCTCTAGCCACTACTGTAAATTCAAAATGGGAGATATCAGTAACATGAAAAACAGTAGATCACCATGACCAACATCCACTGTAGGCAAACTGAAAATTTCAGTCTGACCTATAGAGAGACAAGTGCTTCCATATAGCCCCATAGTCTGATGCTTTTAAGATGTGCTAAACTACGTCTTAAGTAGGGGTGTAATGATACACTAATCTCAGGATACAAAACACATTGCGATATGCAGGTCACGATAGGATATGTATGGATATTGATATGATGGTAATTCAATGATGGACTATTGTTAACAGACAAAAATGTAATGATACAGGCAGAGTATATATCCACACCAACTATAAAACACACTTTATGGTGTGTCTGTATAAGACCAAATTAGTTAAAATGTATTCAAATTAGGTGTGTGTATATATATATATATATATATATATATATGGTTTAATTATGATATACAGTAAACCATATTTTATGGGGTTTTTTTTTTTTACTGTAACGGTTATGTATTTAATCACACACAGACCAACGTAATGGAAAGCATCCTTAGATAACAAAAGCATCAACATTACGATTAAATACTAATAAAAAGCGCACAAATATATTTGAGTTTTTACTGTTAATAGGGGCGCCCGGACTCTCCTCTAACTATCATCAGCTGGGAAAAAAACACACGTATTTGTATTGTTAGTCCTGTTATACAGCTAATAAGAATGTATACATAATAGCTTTTCAGAATGCTTTCAGTAAAGGTAAACAAATCATACACATCAGCTATATCCAGTTCCTTGGAAATGGACTCCCAGGTGTTCTCCCGCATTGCCCTGTCTTTATAATGTGTGTCCTTATTGTACAGCTCCGTGTATTTTGATACTGCAAGAAAATATTTTCTTCACAATTGTTTACTGAAGCCTTCAAGGAACGCAAGGGAAGCTGTTCCTCATTGGTCAGTTCCCCAGCTGTCGTGACAAAATCGCAAACTTGGGACACAAATCCTATTTTTTCAGCATCGCTTCTACGTCGCCCTTCGCATCTCACGCACTGTGAACGTCTTGTATCAAAAATACATGTTTTATTTTATTTTGTTGTCGTGGTGCGGTGGTAGTACTGCACATTCGCTTGTCGCATCCGGTGTGTGGAGACCTTTAATTCAAAACAACCACACATGTAACTTTCATCTGCATAATTGACCCGTTCACTTTTGGCAGTAGACTCCCATTCCTAGTTTTTTAAAACAACGCTGTCCTCCCTAAAATGCCCATGAGATGACTCAGTATTTTAGATTATTTAAACAGGATACGGCACAACTCCAGGTTTTACTGTGCTCTTCCCAAGTGGTCTGTCCTTCTGTGGTTTGGCTAATTGAGTTCAGTTAGACATGCTCACACAAAGACCTTGAAAAGATCAGACAACTACAATACAGCGTGAATCTCATACCCACCCCCGCATAAGTGATGTCATTTAAAAGCAGACTCACCAGAGGAAAAAAACGTACTGTTTGTTACCTTTCTTCACGATGAGAGCTGTGACACTGCATCGTGCTTTCCAGAAAGGCGGACAATTCAGGGGCACAAAATGCACGCTGTAAATTTTACTTTAACACCACAAAAACGTAAAAGACTGCCGTCAACATCTGACAGCTGTATTATCCGCTTACCTATTATTTGTTTACTTAGCAGACGCCTGCTTTATCCAACAGGCCACTTACAGACACTACCCAGAGGTGCCCTGTTCAGTTTTTACATTGACGGTATTCATAAATATAATATGGGGACATAATTTGCATTCAGATTAAATAATAATACGTGTAAAACCCAATACAAGAAAATATTCACAACTCCTTATTTTCTAGAAAGATCTTCTTGGTAAACAGTATAATTGGCTACGGCAACTTGAATTATATTACCGGTATTTTAAACATAAAAACATTCTACCAACAAGGCTAACATTATAAACACTCATTTTTCAATAACATAACAACAAAGCATGCTTATGTAACTCTTTAAATGTCCCACACGTGCGCGGACGCTCCACGTGCCAAGCAACCATGTTGTTTCTATATTTTGTTTACGTGGAGTTCACACTGTATCGAAGCTTCTATTAAAGTGATTTTAACCAACTCCCATTACCTTGTGTTTCTCCACTGTAATGGAGTCCAGGCTGTCTTCCATTTCCATCTCGTCACTATCAAAGCGGATCTTTCCCGGCATTTTTACCCGATGAGAGCTCCCAAAGACGGAAACAAGTGCTACCGTCTCGGTAAGAAAATTAAAAGGAAAGAGCAGCACCAGCCACAGCCACTACATCCGGGATAGGGCTACGGTGAGCGGGAAGAGTCAAAATAACACCCCGTTCCATGTTTGATGACATGTTGTGGAAACTCTTATGCACGTTAATGTTATGGCAAGTTAGAAAACAATGATGTAAAGCACAATACCATAAAGAAAACCGATCCCTATATATAGAGAATCAGGGATATAGTTCTATATTTAGAAGTGAGGGGTCGCTATTAAATACCCTCACCCCACACCCCCAACCCAACCCGTCCCGTCCCGCCCTGTCGTCCCCGTTTCCCCACACACTAACAGAACCGCGTTTATGTCACTCTACAGTAGCTATATAACCTCGCGATGTATAGTGGTTCCATTTCCAACTTTAGCAATATTAAGAAATATACAGTAATAATATCGCGCTGTTTGCGTGGTGGACTACGAAGCGAAACTTATAATTATACACGACCTTCATACAACTTATTAAGACCTTCATTACAACTTATTAACTTAAACATAAACAGGATTACATCTTGAAATTATTATTATTATTATTATTATTATGCTTAACACTCGACTCCCCCCAGGTTTTGAAACAAGTGCATCTGTTTGCAATAAAATACTTGTGTAAGACCACATGTCCTTTATTTGTTTGTTGCGATTGCAGTTTTATCTTTTAAATAAATGTTTAGCTTATTTTTATCTATTTGATTTCTGATATATGGGTCTAAAAATAAGAACTGTCCCAATTATTACGTCTAATTGTAAAACGCTGACACCTCAACACAACGTTGATACAGGTTCCCTTCACCTCTCACTCTATTCTAGACCAGGCACGCAAATTCAAACATTATTTATCTCTCAAGGGTTTCTTACGGTTATTGTATTATTTGCTTATTTGTATGGGTTATACACACACACACACACACACACACACACACACACACACACACACACACACATATATATATATATATATATATATATATATATATATATATATATATCTTCATGTATTAATAGGAGCAAAACAGTTAAATATTCTACACGTGAAGTACGGAAGCGGTGCTCTCCCTGCCCGAGATAGGTCGGCGCTCCCTGCACCCCTCAGTAACTACACGAGAACCAAACCTTTTGTGAAATGTTGTCATTTCATGTCTCTACTCACCCATACATAAAATAACTACGTTTAAAAATAAAATATGACTGAATGAAAATGAAAATAACATATTTTTGACACTACCGTATTTTAAATATACCGGTAGTCTAAACAGTTCATGGATAGTTAAAATGAGATGTGTAACATAAGTTTGAAGCCTTAATTTCTTGTTCTAAACATAACACTGTACAGTACCTTTTTTTCAAGTTCAAGTTCAAACACCTTACTGGCATGACTAGTGCCAAAGATCCAATGCACCGAGAACACAAAAGAGCATTTGATACAGTTTTCCTAACATCCACTAGATGTCACCACAATCATACATATTTACAGTGGAACAGAACACCACATACATTTAAGGAATACAAACATCAGTATGAACGATCGTCTGACTGGCCTTATCGTTTGAATGAGAGATATTAAACGCTCTGATATGTCAACAGGTATTGGTGAATACTTTTTTTTTTCACCCAGAGCCTTATTAAATATCTTATTTGTCTAAATAGATAACTTTCTGTTCTAATCTATGCAAATGATCTAATGGGTCAGTCTGCAGTTGTTGTACTCCAGATAATAGTCAATTAATACCAATGCAGAAGTGGTACATTTGTTCTCAGTTTTGCAATGGTAATTGCATTCCATGTGATACCAGTCACTGAGGTGACTAGCCTTTCCTGCTTGATGGAGCAAAATAAACAAACACTTCCAATGGACTTCCTAACAGATGCAATGCAGTAGTTATGGCTAATTGTTTAACATAATGAATAATTATTAGAACAGAATTGTAACAGACTGGTCAGAGAGTCTGCCATTTGATTTTGTGCACACTAAAATATTTTTGGCACTGATGGAAGTTTCTAATTGAAATTAGACAAAGCAAATCCACTTTATCACACAAAGGGCAGTGGTGTGTCATGGAATCACACTGCAGTATAAATCTGCAAAGTCTGTTAAAAAACCAGCTGCAGTAGCAAACTGATAACATCTCCATAATCCAATACTGGCAGCAAGACTTGTACTATAGTGTGTCTTATGGCTAAAATGTTTCATTTCTTTCCTGATATCGTATTAATCCTATTAATATGTATTAGAGTTCTGTATGATTCTGTACTGCTGTTTCTGCTTAAATATATTTACATATAGTGTTATTTAATTACTGAAAAGCCTCTTCCAGGCTGATTGTGGGGAAGTGAGGTGGGAAAGCATATTAATGTAGCACTGTGCACTGAAGCCCATAGTTAAAGCATTAAAGCCTGTACCATGCCAATACGTTTCCCCAGGACACTAAGTACAGTGTTCCCATAGTTTTATTTTAACAAAGGTCTTTAAAATGTCACAAATTATAAGAAACATACATTTGGACATGGTTTGTTTAGAAAACATTGGTATTTTAGTCAAACAAAGATGAGCAATACAATACAACATTTTTCATAAATGTTATAAATAGAAACATTTAAATATACATATATTAATAAAATAAGTGTTATACACAGAGGTATAAATGGTACTGTACATATGGTAAATACTGCACACTGTTCACTTCAATATTTTGGTAGTACTAAAGAGTTTCAGCTTCACTCATGAAAAATATCACTAAAATAATATATGAAAGTGAACAAGAAATACATTGCTTATTAAAATATTTTGCATATAAAAATATCTACAATGATTACTTCAGTATTGTCTACATATATTTCTGACACAATTCTGATATACACAGCACTTGGTATCTCCTCAGCATCATTATTTATGGTATGAGGGGAATGTTCACAAAATGATTTTTTGCCATAATAGAGGGGATCTCAGACTGTCGGCTTAAGAGCGTTTTGTAGTGCTACTTTTGCTGTAGTAAACAAATGTGTTTTATTAGATTATTATTTGAGGCTAAAGTATTTGAAGCTAATACCTGTGTGCTAAGTATCTAATCCTAGCAACGTCCAATTGTAAAAGATAAACAGCTTTGTACTACTACTGTCCCATTCTTTTCAGTTAGCTTATTAGAACATATTGGGCTTTCTAGAAGAAACTCTGGAGCTAAAATAGGTTGTTTTACAGTTGCTAGGCAGCCTGGCAGAAACCAATTTAAAGTTTATTGCACAGACTCAAGCAATGCATCAGGTATGAGCAATTCAGCCCCTGTATTATTTTCGTATTCCCGTTACACTATTAAAATGTATCCAAAATCAACTTTGTTTTATCTGTTTTATCTGCCTGTCTCCAGCACTCATTTTTGAGTTACCGTACTGCTTGAGGGGTTAATATGGAAATTAGGGACATTTTACATTATTGTGACTAAAAACTCTTTAAGGTGAATTTGTTTACCTATTTATTTCAAAGGGATATTAGTCAGCTTGTTGCCACTTGTATTGCTGGGTTATAAAATATTTTGCTCTTAAAGCTCCAGTATCCTATATTTTTGTAGGCATATACATTATCTTACAAAAGGAGTGCTTTCACATTTAGGTTACACCCTATCCAGAAACTTTTTGCAAGTTCATCCATTACAAAACATGCAGCACAGTATAAAACCAATTCACACTGTTTAACGTAAAAAAAAAAAAAAAAACCGTCCTGCAATAAAAACCTGAATTTTAATTAAAGGAACACTGTATATAAAAAATTAAACGTATTATATACCATTACATTGAAAGAGTTAGATATTACCAATAGTGTAACCTTTTGATGACGTTTTAAAGTTAAAATATTACCAAAATACTGTTAGCTTCTAAAACAAAAATATTTTTAATATTATGAGAAGTAGTATCCCTTCTGGTTTTGAATATGTTGCATATCTTGTTTCTGAACAACAGAATGAAAAACAAAACCTTTGAATCACATATTAACTGTTGCCATCATTTCCTTTTTTTATTTTCTTCAGTAAGATCCACTTATTAAACGGTACGGATCAGTGATTCATTATCTCACATTCGGAAAGCCTGCTATTTTGTAACTCTGTAGTACATATTTATTGTCCTTCAAAAGACCTCTTCTCTCTTCCATTCCCATGAAGCGAGCCCCTACCCCAGACACACTCTATCCAGCCTCTTTACATCTTCAGTTCAGTGCCCAGAACTCCTGCATGTTTGGCTCTGAAAGAATGTAGAACATGCGGGGTATTAGAACATAGGTCTCCTGGAATTTTTTGTCCATAGTAATTTAATAGTGAGGTATTTTGTGAATTTAGTGAGTAATATCACAAGGAATACAGTTTGTGTATCATAATCGGCTTCTGAAAGGCAGCATCCCTTATAAAGGTTTGCCACTGTAAATCTGCACAGTAATTTTGTGCTTTCCCATTGTTATACTATGCATTTACATAGTTTTGCATGGTAAACATGCTGATTATCTTTATGTTTTTACTTTACTTTGAGATATGTGATACCACACAATAGATTTCAAAGTTGAAACTGCTTCATGTTGACAAATGTGGTTTTGAAGTAGCATTAAAAGTGTCAAAACTCACTAGTGAGGCCAGAGGTAGTCGTGTTTCACGTTATGCCCCAGTGTGATCATGGAGTTCCTGTCTCTCCTTGGCAGGTCAGCGGATCCCAGATCGGGCCTGCATGAGACAAAACAACAATGTCTATTAATCAGCAGCTTTTAAAACATCCAGTTTTTTTATTATTATCCCACTGTGCTTTTCACCAGCTTACACTGGAAACACTGCATGCTCTGCCAAAATATATGTGGTGGTGTTCTGAGGCTTGGTCATGACCAACTTCACTTTTTCATTAAAGAAAATAAAGTAAATAAAAGTACACAGGAGAAAAAATGTGTACTCTGAAAAGCTTATCTTTGTTTTCCTTTTTATCAGTTATTAAAACTATATTCTTATTTATACTTCCTGACATTTTCAGACTGGGGTTTTCACTGCTAGGCAGATGTAACCAGATGTAACCAGATGTAACCAGAGTACCTGCCCCTGTCCCTTCAAGGCGGGCCAATGTCTGAGGTGTAGGAGTCTAAAACTGAGGTCATGTTATAGGGGTGTGCAGAGGACCCATAACCCGTACTCTTATTTATACACATACTAGGATATGATATACTAATATTCGGATCGTACTCCGATGACATCACAGGAAGAGGGAAGGATTAAAACCGAACAGCTAGTAAATTAACAAAATGAACAGATAGTACTTAAATGAAGAATTTTGACTGAACATAGAGAATAATGCATGGGTTAGTGTGTGTTATTAGAGCTGAATGCCCACCTGAGGGGTGGGAGGCTACATAAACACTGAGGGCCAAAGACACTAACTGTGTGAGGTACGTTGGAACTCCTTTCCGTCTGGCAGCTCGCTCTGGGCTCGCGCTCTGTTGCTGGTGTTAATGAGTGTGTGTTTCCTGTATCAACTGGCCGTGTATCACAGGGAATATCAACTGGATGAGCCCACTGAAAAAATTGCTCCCCAGTTATTATATGTATTTATTTCACTTCTTTATATTGCAATATCAGTGGTGCACTGGTCCTTCCAATATCTCGCATGGAATAGATCTGTTTCTCTTAAGATTAAGAGTCATCACTGCCAAATTGAGACTGATAGAATGTATTTGTATATGTGTTTTTTTTTTTACATACAAAAACATTGTGCAACCAGTTACTAGTAATAGGCTTTTCATAATCGTAACAATTGCATTAATAGTAATGGATACTTGGCACACACCTACGGTTACAGAATTCACCTGCACGTTGTTAAACACACAACAAAAATAGCCTTAGTGGATATGTGAGTTGCGCTGTCTGGTGGAATAAAGACGCCCAATTTAAGCAAGACAGAATTAGGACTAACTTTCCCCTCCCATCTTTATTATGTGCTCACCAATTTTCAAAAGGTGGACTACTTTTGTCAGACTTTTTTTGTAACTTTGCCTTTTTATAGAAATCATATCTTTACACGGCCTCTCCCTTTTTCTAAGTTGTATGTTTTTAATCTGATAATGGACACACTGGTGAACAGGTTTGTTTGACAGGTAAGTGCATCATGTGGAAATGTCAAATGCTGTTTGAAACTGTATCCACTGCATTCACAGCTGGAAGACACCCAGCTCTCACTGAATCAGAAAAGCCTTTGTCTATTATTAGACCTTCTTTTGTTTGCATAATGCTCTCAATCTGCGCTGGCCCTGGGTGTTGGCTTGGACTGGGCATCTGCCACGAATACTGTAAAAACTTCCTCACGCTTCCCTCTCTGTAGAGTTTCAAACCATTAAAGCACAAACCTTTCCAACTACTGCACCCAGCGCACAATATTTTGAAAGCTGACACTGAATATACAGGACAGTAATTGGATTTAACTGGAGAATTCAGTTTTATTCAGTCCCAAAACTGAACTTAGCTGCAAATGTTATTTTATTCAGCCATCACCGGTTACAAAATACCTGGAACTAACCATTGACTCTAGCCCTGTTTCAAAGCCTTTTAAGTGTATAACTATTGGTGCCTGGTGCACAGGGTCAATTCCAGTTCAGGTCTTTATTCCAACCAGGTCCTAAATTAGTTAACTGAATCTGCTAAGCATCAATTATGAACTGACTGGATCAAAGACTCGGACTGGAATAGAGTGCCAGTTGTGCACCGCTACCTTACTGGCATGCCTACTTAATACTGTAAAATGTTGAGAGGACATTCCCAATCAAGAAACAATGCCTTTACCTTTAAATACGTAACACACACTGTAAATACCTGACACAGAGGGCTGGTTAGCATGGTTTCTATGACAACGACGTAGAAGGGTGACATGTCACCAGGGGGTTGTTCGTATAACAGATGAAACCAAAGTTTGAATAATGAAGGTTAGATTGTAATGGGGTACAGGGTTTCTCTAGTTCCTATAGGCAGATGGTTCTTCTATACAGATTTGACTGTAATGAAGGCCCAGTGCAAGGACTCTTACCTGTAGAGCTGTGGGCAGGATCTCTTCAGTGCGTTGGATGACAGCCCCAGTCTGCTCTGGTTTCTAAGCTTTGTCTTCTTCACCAAGTCCTTGACTTTTCCCCAATGGTGATTTTCACTCTAGAAAGACAATGAGAGCAACATATTAGTTACTCTCATATTAGTTATGGTTGTACCCTATTCTGTTCTTTTGATTGTATTATTATTATTATTATTTATTTCTTAGCAGACGCCCTTATCCAGGGCGACTTACAGTTGTAAACAAAAAATACATTTCAGGAATCACAGTACAAGTATTAATACAATTAAGAGCAAGATAAAATCCAATGACTTCAGTTCTAGTAAGTACAAGTATATTACAAAATACGAATCAATATCAGATAACAGTGTCAGTGATAGTTACATCAGGATACGATTAAATGCAAAATACTACAGATTGAATAACACTAGTGGCAGATTACAGTACAGTATTCTGGAAAGTACAGGATTAAATGCAGTAAAATGAGTGCAGGATTAAATGCATGCATGACACAATATTTGTTGTCCTGCTTTACCCATGTTTTGTTACAGGTTTATCCTGACTTTTAATCACATTTTTCAGATTGCCAGTATATACACTACTCTCCATTCAAGTACTACAGATAGATAAGAACATGCCAATGCTTTCAAATACTGGAGCACAAAATAGCACAAAGAGGTGCCAGTATACACCAAAAACATCTCATGCAATGAAATCATCATGAACGAAAAAAAGAGAACATTTCATTCAGAAATTCATAAACATATGTAACAGGGTGGGGGCTGGGCACAAACTGGTGGCCTTGCACGCCGCATGTGAGCGTCTTAATCACAATACAAAAGACAAGAGCCGGGCTCGTCTGCATGTGTGGTTTTAGAGCTTCTAACCTCATCTCATCTCATATACGGGGGACAGAATCCGTAACAGCAGTGTAGAACACAACAGTACGTTGCAGACTTGAATTGTTCTCTCTCTCTCTCTCTCTCTCTCTCGTAGACACTGATATTGATGTGTTACAGCCATCTGGAATTTCTTTGTATCGGTTTAAATCTGAAGGCTTGTATTAGATTGCTGGTATCAGATAGTAATAATGTCACATTAACAGTAGCTACACTGTTTAACTGTTTTTGTGTAACTATATATTCTAAAACTATAGTACTGGTATAGGGTGCCATGTAGGAAAATGATTTTCCTTCACGCAATGTCAGTATTATTATTATTATTTATTTCTTAGCAGACGCCCTTATCCAGGGCGACTTACAATTGTTACAAGATATCACATTATTTTTTTTACATACAATTACCCAGTTATACAGTTGGGTTTTTACTGGAGCAATCTAGGTAAAGTACCTTGCTCAAGGGTACAACAGCAGTGTCCCAGACCGGGGATTGGTCAAGAGTCCAGAGCCCTAACCACTACTCCACACTGCTCCCCGGTCAGTAAGCCCACTTGTGAATAGTCACTCTGATTCTCTTGTGGAATGGACATCCTGAGCTACAACTGAGCTTGAATGTGTCATGCATAACCTCTTACTGCTACAAGCAGTAGCAGTAGTAGTAGTAGTAGTAGTAATAGTAGTAGTAGTAGCAGTAGTAGTAGTAGCAGTAGTAGTAGCTTGCTTTATTTGTCTCACTTCACAGCATAGAGGAAGTCTTGTTTTTGAAACTGAATGCCACCGAGGCAAAGTGCACTAAAGACTAAGCTAGAATGCCGTACTCCATGGAATACAGGGTGTAAAATGCAATGCTACTAAGGGACTGTCAGGATGCTAGGGTTCTCCTCTGTACAGTGAAACAACGAGGTACTTTTTGTTATTTCAGTCGTGCCGCCACTTGCTTATCACCCCAGACTTGAAAGCCTCTCCGGTCAGGGGGATCACTCACCCCTCTCATGGGCTGGGTCTGAGGGAGGGTGCTGGTCAGGGCCTGCTCACTGTCACACCGGGCAGTCTCCACCCAGCTCCTTTGACTCCTCCTCAGTACAGGTGCCAGGGGATTATGTCCCGGCTCTGCTTGTCCGTCAGTCCCTGGGAAGGAAGATACAGTCTCTTGAGAGGAACACACACAATTTTAGAGAAGAGCAGCGGACGCCGTCAATACAAAAACAGATTCATTTTTTTTGTTGGACAATCTGATGAAACATGTGCAAGAATCACAGGCCCCAGGTAGCTCTGCTAACCTCCTGACCCAGTTTTCATGCCAATATTTTTCTTGTATTATTAAAGAAAATAGCCCTCAAGTAGAACTGAAAGATGGAATGTTTCATTAAAAAAAATACACATATATGATATGTAATAAGATAAAATGACCAATAATGAGGGACTATTTTGTGAAAAGGTAAGCATTTAATGAAGGGGAGTGTGTATTTATACAAGCTCTATGTAAATATGTTTTAAGAGCTGCTGGCAGCATGTCGGTCTCATTAGAGAGGTCATAGTAGATATGTAGGGATTGTCAGCAAAGTATCATTGTACAGTATCAAGTTACTTTAAGAAAATGTTGTGACACATTGATGACACTTAATGAATCATTAAATCCTTAGTAAAACAACAAAGATATTTTTTTTTAAAGGAAGATGCCACACTCACTTACTGCACATTCAGGGTAGAATGACTACTCCAACAGTCAAGGTAAAAACAGTCGACTAGTCACCATTTTAAATCACGTATTTGATAATAGCAGGTGCTCTATTTGTGTGCATACATTTTCGTAACACTTTGCTATTTATGCACTATATTTGCACACTGCTTGGATTTATTATGTATATAGCTGAATATAAATACAATACTGACATTGCTAGTTTACTACTAGTAAAAACTTTAAAAATGCAAAAACACTACCAAGATGCTGTTGCTGCTGAAATTCAAGCATGCGATTAGTGGAGTACCAGTATCTGAGGTCACTTTTCTTGTCAACTAGTTGACTTTCTTCAATGGAGGTTATTAATTGTGTTGAAACAGCCTGTCTGTCAATTTTGTTTGATCAGTCTCTTGTAGAAACCAAGCTGTCCACCTAGTTTACTTTTAGTTGGAACCTACAGAGGGGGTGTGAGAGGTCGCTTCCTGTCATTAGCCCTGAGAGAATCTGAGCTGCGGGACCTCAGTGCCCTGGGGCCACCATGTAACCAGCCATCAGCCAACAGCAGTGAAGACGCCTCCCATTCCCCAGACATACAGAGCAATGCATCGCTGAGGTGAAGGGTCAGGGTTACAGTGTTAAATTAATAGTTTTACATATTTAACCAGTTTTTTGTTTTTTTTTAAATCTTAAAAGCCAACAAAGCTCTCTTTAGCGTTTCCTGTAAATCAGTATATCAAAAACACCATTTGGAAAAAAGAGCCATTTTCTTTTTTAAATTTCTGTTTTGCTTCCTAGGCTATAACAGAGCTTGAAAATGTCATTTCTAACCTGCTGTTTGTCTGAAAGAAGGATGCAGTGGCAAACAGGTTTCAAAGGGGAGGGTGCTTGTGTCTTGACAGCAGAAACCACCTGGGGGATGTAAGCAAACTGGATTGTAAACAGTGTGCATTTTTTTTAGTATCACTACAGTTTTAGGATCCATATTGAAATCAAACTAAGTGATCCATTAAGTAGTTTATTATATGAAGCCACTCTCGGTCAATACAAATATTACAGAATCCCATTTTATTGTCGTCTCATGAACGGTAGACTATGGATATGGATCATGCTATTTTTTTAATATATATATATATATATATATATATATATATATATATATATATATATATATATATTAATATATATACGTTAATGTGTCTTTGCAGTCCTCTTCTCCACCCAAGTGCTCACGAGAAGACACGCTTATAACATAAGACAGGGTCAAATGTACATATCAATTTATATTATGATATTTAATTTTTGTTACCATAAATTAAATAACAAATAGCTTTGAAATTCAACTAATGCTTTTTTCTTATACATTCGAGGCGTCAGGCATGGTATGAGGTGTTAAGGCACTCGCTTTTTACCTTGTGTGGTCTGTGTTTAATTAGGGCACAGGTGAATTCAATTTAGCGGCTCAATCTAAACGCACGCCTCATTTTATTTCCCTCTTGATGCTTTTCAATCAGATATAGGAGGACAGGCACTACATAAACACACATGCATGTTCTAAGCCCCTAATTAAAAATACTAATATATAGTATGTCTACGACAGGAATGCTATTTTTTTTATTGAATCCAACTCTAAGCTTACAAA
Organism: Huso huso; assembly: GCA_036884735.1. Lineage (NCBI taxonomy): Eukaryota > Metazoa > Chordata > Actinopteri > Acipenseriformes > Acipenseridae > Huso > Huso huso. Next base: position 21,203,698 of record CM072668.1, on the reverse strand, counting down.
AACACCACTCAATTTGGTACAATTGTTATCGGGCCCTTTTGCAGACAGTCTAAAAAAGGATTGGATAGCCATGGAAACAGAAAACCCCTAAGCTTGAAGCATCCCCAGGGGTCAGATGCGAACATTAACATTGCTGCTGTTTGTAGTACAAGTGCTCTGTGGTTAAATAAACTGATTTTCTAATTCAGCAACTTCCACACCAAAAATGAAACATGCGTATCTTGTTTACTAACCTTTCTTCCTCAACCTGTCAGGCCTTCTGGATATTTCTGGTATTGTTGACAGGTCAGACAGGGTGCCGTTGGACGGCGTTGGGTTGTGGAACTCACTCCTGTGAATCGAATGTCTTTTCAGCTCCTGAAATGCCAAGCTGGCCACTCCACAGGAACAGCACTGCAATAAGTACTCCTACATCAGGAGAGAGAACACAGAAGAGAAAGGGTTAAAGACTGAAAGGGGACCAGTCAGTCACTTTGTTTCACCTTTAATGAAACTACCAAAGGCTATATTTGTACAAATTAACTTGTCTTTTGCCACATTCTTATCCCCCCCAAAAAAAATATATTGTTGTATTTCAAAGCGTTGTTCTTACTGAGAGGAGAAAATATATCCCTGCAGCGAAGTTCACATTCTTCAGTTAAACAAGCACTCGTGTGGAGGAGTGAAAGGTTTCTATTGCTGTCAACATTTCACAGAACACTCTTTCTCAACTCACTTGTCACTAAAACAGGACTCCCTGTGACCTGACCCCAAACACTTTAACTGGCTTTAAAGCAATTGTAGCTGACAAAATAATTCCACAAATCTTACCTGCTGTGCACTGCTATTCGATATATTGGTCTCAAATGTGCAGTTACGAAAGAAACACATGTTATATGTACTTTTTATTTCAAAACATAATATCTGGTACTACACATGGTTAAAGGAATCTCTGTCTGCAGTTCTTTCAAGTAGTCATTTCACCTGGAGAGTGTAATTGTCCCCACCCCTTCAATGGCTTCTTTCCTGTTATTAACCATCCAGCTGCTTATTCTATTGTCTGACATGCTTTCTGCTATGACCTAAAAGATACTGCTAAGATTAAGTGACCTGAGAATAAGGCACAGAAAATGAGAACTCTTTCTTTTCTTTTGCATACATGTATTTCATGTTAAAACATGACATCTGGTACTACACTGGGTAAAGGAAAGCTCTCAGTGTGCTTGCGTTGCCCTCCAGTAAATCTGTTACCCTTACACTTCCTAGGCCATTTAACCTCAGCAGTGTCTTTAGGATGAAGCATCTTACTGGCTGCAAAACATGTCAGTCATTATGGGGATGCAGCTGGTTGGATACTGACAGGAAAGAAGGCACTGAAGGGATGGGGACAATTTCACTCACCAGATGAAATTATCCTGAAAGTGCAAGGCTATCTGAAATCAAGGCCTGCAAACAGAGATTTATTTAACCTAGCATAGTACCAGATATCTTGTTTTAAAATGAAATGTTTGCCAATGTTTGGCGTGGAAAATGTATGGAATTATTTGATAACTACAATCCCTATAAAAACAGAGCTATCACATAATTATAACTGTATCAGACATGTCACTTGTTTCATGTGACCTTGTGACAGGCTGACCGGGGTAAGGAGACTCAGAGTCAGGATGTGCAGGGAAAATAAAAGACTTTTAATTAAACAAAATACACAAAACAAAAGGCACGATGGCCAACCAAAAAGACAAACACAAAAACAGGCTTTAAACACGAACTATCCAAAAAGACCCACCTGCTCACCCGCTCACTCGCTCACTCGCTCACTCACTCCCTCACTCCCTTTTATACAGGTGCCTGGGCTAATTGGGCAATTCGCACCTCATTAGCCCAGGCACATTCTGCACATTCCACACATTCCTCACACAAACTCACTCACTGAACCACACCCCAAACTCACTCATATCCACTCTAAACAATACAAAAACACAAAACCACCACAAAATAGGCTGCACCCCATCACAGACCTGCAGACGGTTTTGAGGAGTAGCACATCACACAGAGAGCGGTGAGGGTGTGGAATGGGCCTCCTAGTCATGTTGTTGAGGCAGAATCTCTTTGATACTTTAAGACCCAGCTTGATAAAGTTCTGATCAGTTACTTGGAACCGGACAAGCTTAAAAAGGCCAAATGGCCTCCTCTTGTTTGTACATTTTTCTTGTTCTTATGTTTCCATTACTGTAATCTTTCACTTTTCAGTAACTTGTAACTGCAATGGTTCCTTTCTCACATAGGTAACTAAATGTGGTAACTCATTGCCTTTTGTGAAAAAAATAATGTAGTTACTTTTAAAAGTTAGTTACATTAAAAAAAGGGCTAAGACTAATCATAACATGGAAATCAGAAAGCGCTTACCAAACGCGCGTTTTATATCATTATGCTAGAAAATGAGAGAACAAATTGTTTCAATAGCTGGCTCTTCAAAGAATATTTCTGTAGCCCAGACCAAACCGAAAAAAAAAAAATCTATGTGCCTGAGAAGTGAGTGTAACTGTAACTTATTACAATTTTGTTCAAGTGACTGGTAACTGTAACAGATTATTTTTTTACTTCCCCAGCACTGCCTACAGTATGACTAACCGGCCCCACTGTCTTTGCCAAATGAAATTCCCTCATTTCATCTCCGCTTCCTTTAAAATGTAATTCCCTCTTTGTCAGAGTTTGGCAGTGGAATCTGGAATTCTGTCCAAGCTAACATTAAACACTTAGGGTTGATAAGAAAGTTGAACTTTAGCTGGTTGAAAAACACAATGTACTGAAATGAAGTTCTGTGTAATCTGTTCTTTTTAGTTGAGCAATGCCTTTTTTTGTGCTAATTGTTATACCTGGCACATAAAGGAAATCACGAAAACATAAGAAAATCTCAGCTTGCAAGAAAAACAGGTTTTATCTTTTCACAGACTACCTTAACAAGATTTAAGTGTGGACTAAATTAGTTTGTCTTTCACTACTGTGCTTTTTTAATAGCTTTTAATATCATACAGTACCATACTCAACAGTACCCTACTTTAACGAACCACATAGATGCTTTCAAAATGTTGTCCTGAAAATGTTCATTAGCATATTAATTTTTAACAAACATAATTCTAAAAATGATTACATTTATAATGGATTATATATCCTGACTACCATATATAGAAATATATTAGAAAGTCAATACAAAAGAAAAAACCCTTCCCAGCAGATTTAAGAGTAAGTAGCTTCACTGTTTTATTTGCCCTTTCCCTTTCCCTTTCTGTTTTGTGGTTATTTCAATCATTTGGAGTGGTTCTGGGTTCTGTTGCTCCCATACTGAGTTATCATTTTATCTCTAAATCTGCCTTTAACTGGCTGATCTGAGCTTGTACTGGGACTGAACAATCTTCCCCATTCCGTTCAAATCATGTGACAGCGTGCCTTCGACTCCCAGCCCCACCTCAAAGCCAGGTGAAGGCATAATAATAAAGCCTAGAACCAGTCAGAATTAAAATGACATTCGAATCTACTTACTCTGTAATCAACTTTGCAGTAACAGGAACCAAAACAAGATACCAGTGGTACTAGCCTATCAGAATAGGACCTGTTGTATTATTATTATTTGTTTATTTAGCAGACGCCTTTATCCAAGGCGACTTACAGAGACTAGGGTGTGTGAACTATGCATCAGCAGCAGAGTCACTTACAACTACGTCTCACCCGAAAGAAGGAGCACAAGGAGGTTAAGTAACTTGCTCAGGGTCACACAATGAGTCAGTAGCTGAGGTGGGATTTAAACCGGGGACCTCCTGGTTATAAGCCCTTTTCTTTAACCACTGGACCACACAGCCTCCTATTAGAGGACTGCAAACTGTTTGGAAATATATTCTTTAGCAGCATGAAGACAAGTCCCATTTTATTGTGTTAAAGATATCTGCTTGCTTTTTATTTTTAAATGTGGGTTATTTACAGATTTTTTTCACGTAAAAAAAAAAAAAAAGATTCCTTGTAGTATCTTATTACTTCCAGTATTATTATTATTATTTATTTCTTAGAAGACGCCTTTATCCAGGGCAACTTACAATTGTTACAAGATATTACATTATGTTTTACATTCAATTACATTTTTTTTTACACACAATTACCCATTTATACAGGTGGGTTTTTACTGGAGCAATCTAGATAAAGTACCTTGCTCAAGGGTACAGCAGCAGTGTCCTCCACCGGGGATTGAACCCACGACTCTCCGGGCAAGAGTCCAGAGCCCCGAACCACTAATCCACACTGCTGCCCAGTAGCACAGGAAGCTGCATATTCCAAATGTAAGTATAATACAATCAAAGAAAAAGGGGACCAGTGGTGATAATGCTTGTGCTAATTAGACAATGGATTTCAATACTTTTTGAATTATTACACCTGCCACATAAAGGAATAATGAAAACTGTGACGTTTGTTTAAGTAGTATTTCAGCTTTAACGGTTTAACATAAACATCTGCAGTCCGCTAAGTTGTGGCTTTGCAGTCAAACACATTATTTATGGACTTAACCCCAATTAGTATCACTAGCTTTTCATTTTTTTTTTTTTAACTGTTCATATTCACAGTCTTTTTTAATTGTGTTCACTAGCGTATATGGCTAGTATGTTAGTTTTGGGCTGAGCACAGGTTTTTTTAGGTAACTTTTGAAATTGATGCATTCCAGATGACATGTGAAGGAGGCCGTTTTGTTTTAAGAAGAGGGGAGTAATTGTTATTAACAAACATATCAGGGCTCATCCAATCTTCGCTATGCATCTGTCCCGATGGATTAGCAGTCTGTTCAGGAGCCATTTGCTTTGCCTGGATGCACGCATTAGCTTTACGAGGCAATCCCAAGCTCTGGACATCATCTGTTTTTCATTGTGAGTCAGAGATAGGGCTTTGACATGTGTGTGGAAAAAGAGCGCTCTGAAACAGATATTCATTTCAACATTTCTTCCCTGTAGGTCTTGAGCGTATTCCAGAACACCAGAGAGAGCCATGAGAGATACAATGTTCTTAGCATTTCAAAATGCTGCTCAAATCTTAAATGTTGGAGAAACTACTTATTTCAAAACCAAAATGAAAATATAAACATGGAAGCAGGCCTTATTCGCAAAGTTTTAAACATTCAAAACATTTTTTTTAAATTCAATTCATTTTCATATGTATTCAATTTACATAGATAGTTGTGAGGAATTGTTTCATGCTTACACAACTTCCTTTTAATCCAACAAAACCACATCCCTTAAGAAATCAAGAAAAAAAGCTGGGTGAACCGGGCCCACTCTATATTGGAAAATTTCTTATTACTCATTTTACTTTTACTTTGTAATATTTTCAAGATAACGTGTTTGATGTGTAAAAGCCCTGGTAACTATATATACTGTATGTGCATATATATATTATTATATATATATATATATATATATAGTAAAAGACTGTCATTTTCACCACGGTTTCGTTGCCCTTTAAAAAACACTGACCCAACACAGAAATGGATTTTCAAGCACTTATGTTGTGCGCTATTTTTAATGAAAACACAAAATAAACAAAACAAACACCTAGCTCTCTTTTTTTGTGCACTAACTAAAACAAAACAGGAACCTAAATTAAACAGAACAGCTAAGCTGTTTACCTGTACAAAAATAAACAGAACAGCACACACAAAACAAAGGCTTTCTCTACCTTTTTTTTTTTTTAATTTTTAATATCTGGCTGTACCCACACACCAGCACAGTCGGGCTTCTACCCTCTTTCAGCAGCTGCCCAGAGCAGACTGACTGCTCTCCTTTTAACCCTGCACCTGGCTCAAATTTTCAATAGAAGCCAGGTGCAGGTAATGATTAATCAATAAATCAATTAACAAAAGACAATTAAACAGTTAACAAACAAAAAATGTGCCTTCCTGTTTTGTGTTTTCCTAGAGGGAGGAATTAACCCCCTCCCTGCTGTCTCACATCCCCCATGTCTTTTCAAGACACTGGCCATACAACGTTGTGTTTCCCTCCAAACTTAAAAGACCACCCACCCTCAAGTCCACAAATGTCAATTTTCGCCTAGCGGGCGGGCTTGAGGGAACTATTGGTCCCTCCGGCGTTTCCAGGGAGGGACCCAGGACCGGGCGAGGAGGGACCCAGACGGCTTGTCCAGGGCGACCATATTAGGGACCGGTGACCGGGAGCCAGGACTGACAGGCAGAGGCGTGCCTGTGGACCTGATCGTCTCGACCTATGGAATCCCAGGTGGGCGCAGCACGATGCAAGGGGAGCGGAGCAATCAGCAGGGGGAACACTAGTGACCTCTGCCCCTTTTTTCCTTTAAACACGCCTGGGATTCCAGGGGAGTGGAGTAAGGGACCAGGTAAAACATGCTGCCTGGCATTGCTGCGACCTGGGGAGCAAGGTCCAGCGCCTTGGAGGTCTGGGCATTCCGCCAGGTGTCCACGATGACGGGACTGGGGACCTCCCTCGGCAACGCCGGACTCCCATTGCATGGATGATGGTTCTGGAAGAGGCTCCTCCCCTCTGGGCTCTGGTAACAGCAGCCACCCCTCTGGCTCTCGGGATGGTAGCTCCACCCCTCTGGCTCTGTTGTGGTAGCTCCACCCCTCTGGCTCGGGACGGTAGCTCCACCCCTCTGGCTCTCGGGACAACAGCTCCCACTTTGTAGCAGGAGCTCCAGTTCGGTTGGCTCACGCTCCGGTATTATCACGGGCCAACCCCAGCTCTTGTGTCTGCCTCTCCATCTTCCTTGTCTGCTCCTCCTGAGCAGCAGTGTTCTTATTAAACATCTCAATTAAATTCTAAAATCCATTCTTGGGTCTCCAGGGGAGCCCACACTCGCTGCCACCATATGTAAACTAGGATTTCACTCACCGCACTTTCGTTGCCCCTTAAAACACGACCCAACACACACAGGAATGGATTTTGAAGGGCAAAGCTATTTTTAATGAAAACACAAAACAAAATAAACAAAACAAACACCTAGCTCTCTTTGAGCACTAACTAAAACAAAACAGGAACCTAAATTAAACAGGACAGCTAAGCTGTTTACCTGTACAAAAATAAACAGAACAGCACACACAAAACAAAGGCTTCACTCTACCTTTTTTTTTTTCTTAATTTTACGGCTGTACCCACACACCAGCACAGTCGGGCTTTTACCCTCTTCAGCAGCTGCCCAGAGCAGACTGACTGCTCTCCTTTTAAGCCCTGCACCTGGCTCAAATTTTCAATAGAAGCCAGGTGCAGGTAATGATCAATCAATAAATCAATTAACAAAAGACAATTAAACAGTTAACAAACCAAAAATGTGCCTTCCGTTATGTTTTCCTAGAGGAGGAAGGAATTAACCTCCCTGCTGTCTATATAATATATATATAGAGAGAGAGAGAGAGAGAGAGAGAGAGTGTTAACATTTTGATTCTCTCTCTCTCTCTCTCTCTCTCTCTCTCTCTCTCTCTCTCTCTCTCTCTAGTTAAAGTAATTTCCTCAAAATCTTCCATGTTGTGCACTTCTATAGGGCTTCTACAGTGTTTGTTATGTAACACAATCAATTTAATCGGCTAAGATGCCAAACCATTACTGTTGATAACATCAAAATTCTTAACAGAACAATGTTAAGTTGCTATTTTTTACCATCACAGGTAGGTTGATGTATTTTTCATGGCAGTGAGACTGTTAAGGCAACTCCTACCTCCTTCATTTGCTTCGTCCTGCTCTCTTTCTGTAGGCTGCAGATTTGTTTTTGGAGTTTGAGGTTGTGCTCCTGGAGCTGGCCGATCTTCTCAATGAGCTGGCAGATATGCTCCAGGTATCCCAGACCAGAGCCAAGCGCCTTCACCTTCCCCTGGTTTACCTGCAACCACACAAGAGATCAGCCTTACAGTAACTGTAGCTAACAAAATAACTTCAGAAATCTTACCTGTCTTGCGTGTCTATTAGCTCAATAGGTGCAGTTTTAAAACATGATAGCTCTCATATTTTAAAATTAAAAAACATGTTGTGTTTCTTTCAAAACTGTACATTTGTGACCTATATAATGAATGTATTTGCATAGCAGAGAACATTTATGGAACTATTTTGTTAGCTACAATTAGTGTAACAAAACCTTCAACCACATTGGCAGTACAACAGTTCAGTACTAGGGGTAATGGTGGAGAACTGGCAAACATGCATTTTGCAAGCAAGCTTTTTAAAATGATCGTAGCTGAACAACATAATTCCAACAACCGTACCTTGCGCATTTCCATTCATTTTATAGGTATCACACACGTTACAGGAAACATGTATTTTTTTATTTTAAAACACGTTATCTGGTAAAACACTAGGTTAAATGAATCAATGTTTGCAAAACATGCTTTCAGATTGTGTTGTACTTCCTTGGTCATTTTCCTGCCCTTGGTCGTTTCTGTCAAAACTGCACATTTGAGACCTATGTAGCTTATGGACGTGGAAAACGGACAACAAGTATCACATTGATTTGAACCCATACACACTGGTAATCCATTGCAGTTCCTTGTCAGTATCAGTGTGCAATATTTGTTCCAAATGCATTGTGTTGCCTTTGCTGTTGTGGTCTGCAACTGCTAATAATGTATCTGCTACGGATTCTGAAGGATAATCACTAGTATAATAGTATACAAATGGTGTTTTTCAACCTTTTCTGGAAGAGTAACTACAATACAGCTGGACACAATAAAGCAGGCTATCTTTAGAAGGTAGGGTGGAGTACTACACTGACAAATTCCAGCTGCCTGCCAAGGTTTTAACAGCTTCTGGACCAAAAAATGTGTTTAATCAAAACTAGCATTGTGTTTTATGAGACAGGCATGCAGCACATTATGCAACATAATTCACTAATTCACTCCCGGGCACTATCTTTGCATTGAAAACTGACCCCACTCCCTAAAAACGGGACCTTCTTTATCAAGGGCAAAGTCAAACATGTTTTTAATGCATAGACTATTGAAAACATCCCCATATGAGGTCATCATGCATGAAAGGGTTAAACTAAACATTTCTCTACCTGAACAAAACAGAGTGCAAGTACAAATCAAGGGAGGTTATGATGTGAGATCGCTCTACTGCTTTCTATTCTGGTCCCCACGCTATAAAAAAAAGATACTGTGGCTTTGGAGAGAGTCCAGTGAAGAGCAGCCAGACTAGTCCTAGGGCTAAAAGGTATGACAGTTATGAAAACAAAGCAGTGCGGAGATTGATTGAAGTTTTTTAAAATCCAAACAGGTGTTGACATAGTTAACCATAGCCAGTATTTTAAGCACAGAGACCAGGACCAGGGTAGGAAGTCATTTTTACAAGGTGCGTGGTGAGCATAGGGAAAGGGTGACCAAGTCACGTTGTTGATTTCTGGGATCAAATCATCTACTGGAACCAGACAAGCCTTGATGGACCAGATGGCTCATTTGTATCTCACGTTTCTTATCTAAACTTAATAATGAAGTGTATATTACTGATTTTACTGGATGAAAATATAACAGCTCCTTAACTTTAAACTATATAATTAATCACAGTGAAATTATTTTTTGACCTTAAAATACAAGTGAAAAGGGGGTTATCTGAATGTCATTGTTGGTTTATTTTGATGGCATCTTTGCTGGTCTTATCAATTACAGTTGACAGTGAATGGAACAAGTATAGGGGTCCTATCCCTACAGTGAATCCTGTACACTGTGCATTGGTGTGAAGTTGTGTAACTAATGTATAGGGTATAGGGTATAGTGGCATACTAATTCCTGACCAGGCAGCACTAATTTGCACATGCTTTCAGAGAATGCCAATTGAGAGTATTTGAGGTTAATGGCAAACATTTGTCTGTCTTTGCACAAGAGAAGCTGGGAATCAATCATGCACCTTATCTTTACAAGGAAGACACCCCATGAGACAGGGGTGGCTGAGATATTGCTTGGACATATTATTAAAATGTGCAAAATCTCCTCAACGTGTCTCAGTTGTCTGCAGTGTTCCTACTTGCTTGACCACAAACACTGATAAACTTGTGGTAAAAAGCAGTGCAGTGCAAAATCTGAAAGCACCGGAACGCCACTAAAATATTGATTTTCTTAAACGATAATTATACAAATTCACATTACATTTGTATACTGAAGTTCTAGTTACACATATAATAGGAACAGTAATGCATTTATCTCTTTTTAACACACAGTCGTAGTCGATGCACTGTTGCTGTCATCTTTGTCAGCATTTCATTTTAGCCTTCTTAAAGAAGTAGTTTGTAATAGAAGAAGTTCCTAATGCTCTTTTCATTGCATCAAGAGGACTACTAACTGAATCAAACAGTTGTGCAGGAGATGCAAGTCATGTGACTTAGCTTACCTATTATACAAAGAACAATATAACAAAGAACAATTCTCCTACCTAGTCATACTGATTTGTAAAATAACGTTTGAAGTACCACCTCAATTGAACCTAAGATAACATCGTAACCCTCATGTCAAGCACAGATAAGCCAGTATTCAATGTTTATATTATTAAAATAGACTACAGCACTATGTTGTAACAATGCATGCTTAAGAAATGTCTAGGTATTAAACTATTAATGATTCCATAAGTTCTAACCACAGATGTTCTTAGAATGGAACAAAAAAGGGGACATTTTAACAAATATTTATATAATGATCGCATTCCAAGTATTCCCAACAAAAGCAGGAAGTTTTACCAGGTTAGTTTCCCAGAGCACAAATTCCATACGGCCCAAGTCATGTGGCTTCCTGTCCTTTCAGCCCCGTGACGAGCAGTTCGGGGAAACCAACTCCGAACAATGGCGAGAAACATGACGCGATGTCTAATGAGAACTGTGTGTGGAACTCTGTTCTTACTTGGCTTTTGGTCTCATGATTCAGTTGTGAAACAGGCAGGGAAGCTGTTTCTAAAGCTTCCAGTTCCTTTTGGTTTCCTTTCCTGAACACTGATAATCTGGAAGAACCATTCTTAGTTTTCAAGTTGTTATATGTGAACAGTGTTGGAGAATAACACATTACATGTAACACAATACTGTAATCGATTACATTTTTCTGTAACGGTTTCAGACAGGTAACGAAATGTGGAAATGCATTATATGTTATAAGGAAAAATAAGGATTACTTTTAGTTGCATTAAAAAGGACTACAACTAATGCATAACATAGAAGTGGTTCAGCAGTGCAAGTCAAACCTTGCATGTCACATGAGTAGGCTTTTTATATCATCTTGCTTGAAAATGGTGTCAGAGAAAGAGTGGGTTTCAACCTGACCAAACAGAAAAAAAACCCATCTCTGTAAAATGTAAACTGTGCCTGAGAAGTAACTATTTGTAACTGTAACTAGTCATTTTTTTTTAAAGTAATAAGCTACTGTAACAAGTTGCAATTTTGTTCAAGTAGCTTTTAACTGTAACGGATAAAATGGTTTTAAAAGTGACTTCCCCAACACTGAATGTGAACTGAATAGTGTTTAACTTAGATATGATCCTGTTTTTGCTCCTGATTTTATTTATATTCAGGAGACACCTGCCACAACACTGGGTGTAGGGCCACCCTGGGAAGCCAAATTCTTGAAATTGTTCTGGAGGGATACGTGACATCTCCTCAATGAAGTAGAGAGTGGAGATCTGACACAGGATCTTGAGAAGTGGACGGTATGATTGACTCTCCTTTGTGTTTGTGCTGTTTTGGAACGTCTATAGCTTGCCACGCTGGCCATTTACAGCAGTTGCAAATTTTGACTCTGATGAGCCCCAGGCCACACAATCAAAGGAATCTGACCTCCTCTCCTCCCAAAGAATCAATGACAGCCCCCCCCCCAAGATCAAGGCTTGGGAATTGACCCTGGAATTCTATGGCAAGCTGGCTTATTTTAAATAAATGTCTACATGTAAATTTGCACATTGTGAATGAAGTGAATGGCAATCATGCGGTCATGCAGTATTTGAGGAGTGTGGATAGGGGTGGTAATTATCAAAACTTTGAGTTCTACTATATAGTCAGATTAAGTAAACTAAACCTAATTAAGGTTCCAGTCAAAAATCTATTTGTGTTTGAGATTTTGTGGTTCTTTCAGGGCCTACTGCAGGTCAGTATGGCTCTTTAAGTCAAAAAGGCTGGACAGCTCTAAATTCCACATTGCATGGCACGTGCTATAGGCCTGTGACAGATTTGTATTAATCAGTTAATACTTGAAATGGAAACTTACTAGAGAACAATACACCCCAAGTACCGAAAAATGTCCAAGTTAATGTTAAAAACTGGTCTCACTGAATTTAAATTTATAACTGTGTAGCACATACGTGACATTATTGGGGAAATACATTTCTGGGACTGAGCGTCAGCATGTCAAGGATAAGGCCTTGCAGAAATTCCACAGTGTTTCCTGCACATGACGTGTGAGCAGAGAGCTCTCATCAGTCTTAGGGCCCCTCGCCTCATTGTTGTAACTTGACCTACTCTAGCATATCATCTGTCAATGAACACTGATTAGTTATGTTGTGGATTGAAATTCCTATTGTTGCTGTTGCGGTTTGCTCTTTGCCCTGTGGGAGTTTTTATTTGTGAGAGTGTATAATTACTGTACAATTATACCTACATTATATTTTGTGGTTTTCACAGTCTGGGCTGGCCTTGGCTGAAAACAAATAGTATCAAACGTTTTTTTTTACTCAAATTGTAGGGTACATGACCCATATCTTCAAACCTCTCCACTGACCCCACTGGCACACACTGTCCGCTGTGATGAAATCCAATACCACAGCAGGGATTAATCACATATTTTCTGTTTACATAACTCGGCTTCAGCTTTTGTATGGAATTCCACCTGGTATTTCGAAAATGGAATGATTACATTACTTTTCTTCTAAGGTAATTCATACCAGACAATCATTCATGCTTATAAACAGTGGACAGCTATTTCTACAATGTTACAATTTACTCACAATAAAATAGAAAGCTCTTACACCTGTTAAACTTTCTCTGCTATTTTTAGAAGGCTGTGCATGATTCACCATGAAGAGAACTATTTTTTTCAGCAATGTTTTAAGAAAATTCGCATTTACATGAGAACAGGAAGGATATTTACGAACGAGAAGAGGTCATTCAGCCCATCAAAGTTTATCCAGTTTGTATAAGCTGGTTGATCTCAAAACTGTCAAGTCTGGTCTTAAAGGAATCCCAATAATTCTCAATCAACAACATGGCTGGGTAACCTATTCCATACCTTACCTGTGCAAAGAAATGTCTCCTACTCTCTCTCCTAAATCTTCACTTAATTTCCAGCTTCCTCTGGTCCTGGTTTCTAATGCTGCATCTGGAGTGTTGGCTAGGGTTGGTCAACTCCTTTTCATACTTTAAGACTTCAATCAAGCACCTCCTAATTCCTATTTGGTCAAGGCTAAATAAATTCAGTGCCCTCAACCTCCATTCCTATAAGAGCTTAGATTAGCCAGGCTGCTCTTTGCTGGACTCTCTCCAAGTGCCCAGTGTCTTTTTTGTATTGAGGAGACCAGAACTGAATACTAAGTGTACTTTGATTTGTACTCTACACTTGTGATACTTATCTTGAATAACTATCCTTATCTTGAATAACTATCTTTTAGTCGTTCATATCTGTTGCGTTTAGAATAACGAGTACAGTGCTAAATGAGGAAACCCTGATTGTATTTAGCACCCTACTGTATAAGCAATGTATTGTGGACTAAAAAGCATTTTGTGGTTAAAAATATAGACTTGGCACTTGTTTCGATAATTTTCTTGTGCAAACTAATGCGAATCTCAAAACAGCAGGAGCTCTTAAGAAAAAGCATGTAATGAAAAAGTAGTATTGTGTGACGGCTGCAGTGGATATTTCAGATCAGTTGCACAACAGGTTTCATGGGGTAGAGCCGGGTTTTATTTATAACCACTCTGTAATCAAGCAACTAGCACCTGCCCTGTTCTTGATAGTCTGCTATTACAACCTCCCCCTGCACACAATCAAACTGCCTATCTTTCTGGACTCGACTCTTCAGTTCAGTGTTTGCTTTGGTGGGCAACATTCAAGAATGACATCATCACAAGGGGAGGGGTTGTTACTATTACACATTGTAATGTAAGCCTAACCACAAGGAATTACCTTATTAGCTTCACTGACAAGTGATGATAAAGCTTGAATTTACTAGCCGGTATGCCGACCTTCCTGTCAGTAGTACACGTTAATGTTAGCCATGAAGAGTTAGGAGGGAGGAGGGGGGTTTAGAAGGTGCTTCAAACCTAGCCAATACTCTACAAACAATAGCTGCTATATGAAAGAGTCTTTATCAGGATAAATATGAGAACAATTTTACACCTGTGTGATAAAGCTTGCTAATGATCTGTTCTTGGTTGGTGAATCAGCTCTCTGTGAGGCAGCCCGCAAGGTGGTTGGGGTTCATTAGAAATTCAGTTCAGATGAATAGGTGCTGCTTGATGAGCAGCTGAATAAAAAGACTTGCCACTGCCTTTCATTCATGTCGGAGAGCAGTAAGCCATGAAAGCACATGCGGGCTGAATGCATTTCACAGCTAGTTTACTACAGTATATTGAGCCATCCTAACTATTAAACACTCAATATATTTCTATCTATTGAGCCACACTGCCATATTTCTGTATACCTCCATGTGGGGCATTTGTATATTTACCCTCCAATAAGAATTACAGCTGCACAGACATTAAAAAGAAACTGTTTTCATCAATAACATAAAACACACTGACAAACACTTCATGTCAAAACATGTGTCTAATTGTGTTACTAGGTTCAATTTGATTTAACGAGTCATGACATTTGTTTGTATAAGCCAATAATCAAGTTGGATAATCACATTTTGTATTTTTATTAGGGTTGTCAAGCGATTAAAAAAAATAATCGTGATTAATCTTGCGATTTAAAAAATTAATTGATAAAATTATTGCATCCATCTCATTCGTTTGTGTTATTACTGATGCTATTATTATTTTTTTTTTATTATTTTAAAGTTCTTATTATTACCTATAAGGACTTACATAGTCTTGGACCTTCTTGTCTTCAAGATCTGCTGACCCCATATGTCAGTTTATTACTCACCTTAATGCATTTCAAATTATACTGTATATTTTCTTATGTTTCCTTTATATATATATATATATGTGTGTGTGTGTGTGTATATATATATACTGTATATATATATACTGTATATATATATATACTATATATATATATATATATATATATATATATATAATTGTTTATAATAATAATAATAATATAAAACATATATAGTATTCATTAGACAGATCATAGGCATTGCTCTGTTTCATTTTGTTGTGCTGGCTTGCTGGCATATTATAGAACACTTTCTGACAAATCCTTTGAATTCACATTCAAAACACTCCCTTTCAAGACCAAAATACTATAGCTACGTACACCGAAAACACTCCCCTCGAACACAATCATATCAATACACATTTTAATACTAAAACGTACATAGAGTGCCTATAGAAAGTCTAGACCCCCTTTCAGAATGTTCACCTTTTGTTGCCTTATAGCCTGGAATTAAAATGCATTAAAATAGTTTTTGTTTTTTTTTTCATTTATCTACACATCCTACCCCACAACTTCCAAGTGAAAAAAAATATTCTAGAAATTTGTAGAAAATTAATTAAAAATAAAAACTGAAATAGCTTGGTTGGATAAGTGTCCACCCCCCTTGTAATAGCAATCCTAAATTAGCTCAGGTGTAACCAATCGCCTTCAAAATCACACACCAAGTTAAGTGGCCTCCACCTGTGTTAAATTGTAGTGATTCACATGATTTCAGGATAAATTCAGCAGTTCCTGTAGGTTCTCTCTGCTGGGTTGTGCATTTCAAAGCAAAGACTCAACCATGAGCACCAAGGCGCTTTCAAAAGGCCTTAGATAAAAAAAATATCTAAGGCCTTGAATATCCTTTGGAGCACGGTCAAGGCGATTATTAAGAAGTGGAAGGTGGTTGGCCCCACCAAGACCCTGCCTAGATCAGGCCGTCCCTCCAAACTGGATGACCGAGCAATATCCCAAGCACTCCACAAATCTGGCCTGTATGGTAGGGTGGCAAGAAGGAAGCCATTACTCAAGAAAGCCCACCTTGAATCCCATTTGAAGTATGCAAAAAAACACTCAGGACATTCTATAGCCATGTGGCAAAAAGTTTTGTGGTCTGACAAAACTAAAATTGAACTTTTTGGCCTAAATGCAAAGCGTTATGTTTGGCACAAACCCAACACAGCGGATCACCCAAAGAACACCATCCCTTCTGTGAAGCATGGTGGTGGCAGTATCATGTTATGGGGATGTTTCTCATCGGCAGGGACTGGGGCACTTGTCAGGATAGAAGGGAAAATGAATGGAGCAAAGTACAGAGAAGTCCTTGAGGAAAACCTGCTGCCCTCTGCAAGAAAGCTGAAACTGGGACGGAAGTTCACCTTTCAGCATGACAACGACCCAAAGCACACAGCCAAAGCTGCACTGGAGTGGCTAAGGAACAAAAAGGTAAATGTCCTTGAGTGGCTCAGTCAGAGCCCCGACCTAAATCCAATCGAAAATTTGTGGCATGACTTGAAGATTGCTGTCCATCAACGCTCCCCGAGGAACATGACAGAGCTTGAACAGTTTTGTAAAGAAGAATGGTCAAATATTGCCAAATCTAGGTGTGCAAAGTTGGTATCCCAACAGACTCACAGCTGTAATTGCTGCCAAAGGTGCTTCCACCAAGTATTAACTCAGGGGGGTGGAGACTTATCCAATTATGATCTTTCAGTTTTGTATTTTTAATATATAATTTTTTTCTCAATAAAAACGTTTTTACCCTTAACAGTGTGGAGTATGGTGTGTAGATCAGTGGAAAAAAAATCCTCATTTAAATGCATGAAACTCTGAGGCACTGACACAACAAAATGTGAAAAAAAGTTCAAGGGGGTGTAGACTTTCTATAGGCACTGTATACCATATTTTTAATAACTGCTTAAATAAATAAAAACAGCTACATTTAATACTGTAGCGATCTTGGTTAACGCAGGCAGGCGCATCACACAGGGCGAGATAATCCACACGCAGGCAGAGGGCGGGCGCGAACCCGGGACCTCTCGCACTAAAGCATAGCGCCGATACCGCTGTACAAAAGAACCGGCTCCTTCGCAAGGAGAGTATGTCCAGGCTAATGTCTTTGTATGAATTCGTCGCCTACCAGCCCAGCTGCTGCCTTCCACCATGCACGCTACACTACATTTAGCCAATTAGTTGTATTTCGTCAATTTGAAGGGAACAGTGGAAGAAAGGCTAAAATTTAGAAACAATGCCAGCGTTTTTTCATTACAGATGGCCAACTACGGTATAAACACAAAGTACACAGAAAAAAGAATAAAGGGGAGCCTCAAAATAGACACGTTCTGTCAGTATGTACAGGAGTTACGCATTAGTATGTTAATAACAAGTACTGTAGTATTTGTTATAATATTAATTAAACATATATATTTTTTGTTCATTAAAAAAAAGTTGTATTAGACATGATAACATATTCAAAACATGTTGTATAGCGAAAACATTTGTAATCCCTCCAGAATGACTTGTTTTTGGAGCAAAATAACTTAAACTAGGATGCTTAGGTCATCTGTTAGCCATTCCAATTTACTGTGTGTGTGTGTGCCCGTGCGTGTTTCTGGACCTAGTACTGTGTTTTTTTTTTAATGTGTATATAGTTAATTTTGGTTTAAAAAAGAAAAAGTTTGCTTTGTATTTCAACTCTCCGTATTTTGATATACCGGTACAGTACGTTTGTACAGTTGCAGTTTCTATTAGTAAATTCTTATGTTGGTTAATTCAGTTAGCTTTTGCTGAAAAACGTTTGGGGAAAATACACATGTAATACCATATAACTGTAAAAAGCAACATAAATGCTTTGAACTTAATGTAGGCTACTGTAGATTATTTTGAAAGTACGTAGTGTGTTGTTTTCAACGTAGTAGAGTACATTGAAACACCCAGAGTGTTTTGAGCGTACTTACAGCTTCTGTTTTTCGGTATGTATTCATTTTATTTTTCAGTGCTTTTTTTTTTTTTTTTTTTTTAGCTATTTTCGAGTTTTATGTAAATCGGTTTTTTTCCGGTCTTTCGTTTTTGATATACTGTATGAAATTAGTGTTGTCGGTGCTTGGGCGTTTTTTTCTGTCTAAATATGTACAGTAGTAACTCGACAGTACTTGCACACACACTTAAGTTGTACCTTCTTTCCTTTGCTGTCTTCCACAACGAAATCCTTATGGTCACTGGTCACAGTTGACTTATGACCCATGAGGTGTGATTAAAAATGTCAAAAGATTTGGCAACACGTTTGTAAATACAACGCTGCAATACGGACAAGGCGGGACACAGCAAAGGTAATGTAATGCTTGTAAACTTTGCAGGGTGTTCAGTAACACTAAGAAATGCTTTTTAAATGTAACACTGCAACTTACATTCAAAATATATCACATGCTTAAATAAGAGTACATTTTACCCAGTTGCAAAACAAAAAGTATTTTGCTGTGTGTGGGTTAGTGTCTTTAATGGATTCACTGCATCATTTAAGGAGACTAGACTAATTTAGGATACAAAAAAAGATTATAAAAGACAGAAATAGCTGAACGTTAATAATAATAACACCCCTGTTTTCTGGGCAGGCTTTGCAGTATTTATCACGCTTTCCACATTCAATACAGAGCAGATAGGAACTACAATAATTATTAACAGTGACTTTACTGCATATCGTTTTTGGTTTATAATGTAAATCCCATAAAGTATCTGTTTAGCAGACATCGCAGGGAATGAAATTTAACATCGCAGTGGGTCTGTGCTGTAAATGGTTCTTATCAAAGTCAATGAAAAAAATAAATAAATAAAATGTATATATACTGTACATTGCATACATGCAGTAAATGCTGTTATTTGCTTACCTCACTTAACCTACAGCACTCGTCCATGTATTCATCCAGACTGTCGCTAGTGGAATACTTCTGTAACCGCTGTTCCTCAAGATCACCCTTCGTCATATCATCAAAAGCCTCCCTGAATCCACTGCTAACTCGCCTGGTATCATCAATGGGAATTTCTGTAGGAACCTCCAGTCTAGAAGCCTCTTCCACATCCTTGTCTGTCTCCTCAACAATGTTCTCATGACTATGATTAAAAAAAGAACCACCTGTTTTCTGACATTCAGTAAAGTCAGTTGGGGTATTTTCAGAGCTTGGAAGCTCATTGGATTCTACCATGTCCTTCTCCCTCACTGTCTGCTGAACAGAATTGTCTATCTCCTCTATCTCGGGGCACTTGCTGAGCAGGAATATGTGGTCCATGACTGCAGGAGAAGTGCTCAGATCCCCAGAATCACAAGAGGAGCCCCTGCTGTGGACTACAAAGCTCTGCTCTGAGCTTGTAGGAGTAGATGGGGAATTGGCTCCACTAGGCATCTCCACACCAGAGTCCTCCGATTCAAATTTGAACAGCTTGGACAGCCTGCTACATTTGGAATTCTCAGTGCTGAGGTCAGAATATGGAGTCAAATAGCCGGATGTGTTCTGAGTTTGCCCTGGTGGAGAGTACGGCTCCTCGAGGCTCTCTGAGGGTATGTCTGACTCTGCGATGGAGTCGTTGGCGAGTGACTCTTCAGGACTCACAAACTCCGCTTGGAAGTTATTCGTTAGGATCTTCATCTTGGTCAGCACCACTTTGCTTTCCAATGGCATATCCTTCTTCCCTACCAACGAAACAGATATAGAGATAAGAAATTACTACAGCCGCAAAGAACAGAACCTCCTACAGGCTTGGTTGGATTTAGAGAAGTGCAGAATCACTATCTTCTTTCAAATGTATTTGAAATGCAACCAAAGAAATAAACTTAACCTGGGCAACGTTTTGCTATTACTCTTAAAAACTATTAATTTCTAAACAAACAAACTGAGGTCCTATAGATACAGTTTATTTAACAATGTAAGAGTGGCTGTGGCGGGGTGTGTAGACCCAGCACAGAACACAATACATATTGTACACTGGTTGTATTTTGCATTTTGGGTGTGAAAATAGAGCTAATTCAGTCTGCAGCCTCTCCCTTGTACTTTAGTTGTGTCTATGGCAGGAGCCTGTAGCTGTTTGAAACTGATGGTAATTGATGTCATTGACTGTCAGTTGGCCATTAATAGACTTGCTGAGGACACAAAATGGAGGACTGGGATGAGTTTATTGAGACAGTGAGAGGAACGTGATTAGAAAAGTATTCTGTAACAGAGAAAATTTAAGTTTCAGTCGCAATGGGAAAGACAACGGACCATACAGATGTTTGTTTTGTTGTTTTTACTCACTGCAATGCAAAAGGTAACTGGAAATCAAGGTGTTATTCATTGAGGAATGGCTAGGTATCTATCCATTACACATTGAATCAGTGCCTTTGTTCCCCAAGGTGGCCCTACACCCTATTCACAGTTTTGGTTCTAATAGTTTTGTTCAACCACCTCTATAAAGGGCTTAACCCTTAACAAGTAGAAATGAGTGGTTCATATCATTTAACAGTGCCCATATCACCTTGGTGAAGTGAACCCGATAACTAAAAGTAGAACAGCGATTCTGTTAATAATTATTATTACCACCAGATTGAACAAAGCTGTCACATCGGAATGACTGTGAAGGGGCTTGTTCATGGTGCTACACATAGATAAAAGTATGCAGCTAAAACAGGTCAAAGAGGAGAAGTAACACATTTTAATAAATGTCACACCATTTCTTGGCATCATCTATGCTGTACATTGCTGCTATCCTGATCACATACCACAGAGTTATATTGATGATGACCTACATACTTGCCTTCACCTTTCCTGGAGAAAGATGTCTTCTGCTCTGAAACAACGTTATACAGTTAGAAACCAAAGAGCTACACAATAGAAAACTACCAAGATAGAAAAGTATAGCCCGATAACATCATTATTTATGGTATACTAAGAGGATAGTAAATAGACTGCTTCACTTGACGGGAATTAATGTTGTCAGGATTTCGGTATTTCCCCATGCTTTAGTGGCGTGTTGTGAATGCCAGAGTGTCATTGAGGTTGTAGTTAATTACAGTGGGATGGTTTAGCCTCCAGCCATATCTATACTTCACATATAATTGCTCCACTTTCAACCACTATACATTTTACTTTGTTTGCAAACCATTCAATTAGATTACCATTACAAAAACACTAATTTCTAGTTTCTAGTTAAAAATAATGTGTAAAAAATAATGTAATTGTATGTCAAAATAATGTGATATCTTGTAATAATTGTAAGTCGCCCTGGATAAGGGTGTCTGCTAAGAAATAAATAATAATAAAATAACATTGTAAATTCAGGACCAGCACTACAGCACTCACTGGGAGAGGTGACCGTGTTTGTGTTTGTGGGTATTTGCATTGGGATTATTATTCTTGTGGGATAATTGTTTATTGTAAACGGGACTGCAACCCAACATCATTTACTGTGCAATACACATCATTGTGTACTGCCAACCATCATTGTTTGTCTCTGTTTGGTCATCAGACCCCTGGATTAAAATAAACAGAAACCTTTTCACCCGTACTTTGTTTGCCTGTCGTTTCTTGTTGGATTACTGCACTGCACTGCACTGCACCTGCACCTACCACTTACCACTTTGTTTGCCTGTCGTTTCTTGTTGGATTACTGCACTGCACTGCACCTGCACCTACCACTTACCACTTTGCCACACACCTGCAATACCCCTCGCTGACCCCTTTCATTTCTATCTGCAAAGAACGTTGGAGACACTGATAAAGACTTCTAGTCAAAAAGTTTGTCGATTTAACATTTAGTATTTCTAAATAGACCCTGCACATCAGACGGAGACCAGGAATAATTTGGTTTTGACCTGCATTCCAAAGATGTCTCTTGTACAATCACCGCTTCTCTCCAACCAGGTGGTGTAATAGAGCTACCAGGAATGGGAACATGCTGCACTTGGTAAGCATAGGCTGTGACTATCAAAAGCTCAAAACTGACAGTCCCGCTTTGATCAGCTTTCCAGTTTAATATCAATATGGAGTGCAGTCATATGGAACATCTCCTCTTTCTTGCGGCCTGGCACCCGATACCCTGAGTGTCAATCACTGCATGTATTCTGATTATTGGAAATCACGCAGCAGCTTTTTAATCTGTCTCCCATTACTCATCAGACCAGTTTATACTCCCTTCTATCAAACCCTCTCTTGTCTTTTATCAGGAAGTGCAATAACAAAATGTTAGCACTCCCGCTGAGAAACTAACACTCCAGGAACACGATTATCAAGATTTTTTATTGCACAATTTTTTTTTTGGGTGGGAGGGGGTACTTTTTTTGTTACAAAACTAATACAGTGCTACCTCGAAAAAGAGACCAGTAAGTTAATCAAGAGCTCTTATACTGAGGAGTATAGTACATATACAATTTACAGTCAACATGGTCTGATCATGAATTGACCAAATTTGAGAATTATCAACTTGTGAAATAACAAGGGAACAGTGTACATGAATCACCAATTTCCCCTCCCTTTCCAACAGTGCCTACGATAACTGACCTGTCCAAACATTTACAAGGCCAATGTCTAATATGTGGATCTTAATAGGACCATTGAAAGATGTTTGCACTTCATCAGTGGGGTGGAGACCTCCAAACCCTTGAACATGAGAATGTAAACCAAAACTAATTTCAACAATGAAGACAATGAGAAAAACGTGTTGTTGAAACCTGGAATTTTAATGTCTCTTTTAATATTATTACAAGTTAAAAAAAACTAGTAACAAACAACTGAGAAGCACCTTAAATTGATCTTCAAATTGTAGTTACTGCTTTTGGCACTAATCTTGGACTACATATCTAAGGAAAAGTAAGATAGTCAAAGATGACTGCTTATCTGGGCTTGTGAAACCAGACAAAACGGTTTTATTTCGCTTTGATAAAAACTCTGTAAATAAATACCACTATAGTGTTTTAACCCAAATGACTTCATCCCTTTCACATGGAAATGACTGGGGGATGAAGAGGATCAGTTCACCAGCTTTAAATGTAATGTTTTGAAAGGATAAAAACTTCCTAAAATTCCTGGAGGAGGCTGAAATCATGCAGTTGTTTTTTGAGTTTTGACTAAATGACTAATTAATAACAATATTGCTATGCCACTGGGTTTCCAATAAATTTGGGGCTGTCGGTATTGAATAGTACAGGTTGATTGTTCATTACTACCCCTTATGGTTAATTGTTAGGGTTAATAGGGCAATAACTAATTTATTTTGTGTGCCCGCCAAATAACCTATACACAGGCTCTGTATATTAGATTTCAGTAGTCCATTCAGCCAATCAGAGGTATGTGCCCAATAGTGATATTCAATCTGAATACAGTTTCCAAATGTATAAGTTATGGAGCATCCATCATGTATCCCTACCTACAGTCAGCTCTACTATAGTACGTAACAAACAACCCAGGCAGACAGGATGCCAAGATATCATCAGCTATGAAACTTTCTTTAAAATCAAACTGTAAAGCCTTGTGAACTTAAAGCACTCAAAAGTTTATTTGAGGGACAAGATATTATTGCATGACTGCCGACAGACTACAGGAAGAAAAATGAATACATGGATTTAGGCAACCTTCGTGTACATTGTTTTTCCACCTGGGTAACAGTGAATGGTATTGCAAAACGTGAGTTAAGAGTTAAAACAACTTGTTTTCCTTTACACACAGCAAACCTGTTCTTGACTGTCAATGCAACAGTCAAGTGGGAGATCAAAGCCTATTACAGATATTGTAGCACAGGTACATCTCAATAGAGCAGCACAAATGCAAAGAGAGACCTAAGTAGACTATAAAGTCTAAATGTAATGCATCAAAATTACATAAATACAGAATGTGCTCTGATTTTTTCAAAGAAAAATGTATTTGGTACTGAATGAGCTAACAGCAGCAAACAACTCAACTAGTGCATCACCGGTCAGCAGGGAAGCTCGCACAGGTGTGGAAAGCGAGACTAATAATGAAACTAGTCTCTCTCCCTTACCTTAGTCTCACATTGATGGTGCAAAAAGCCTATGTGGGGAACTAACAAGAACAGGGGTGGCCTACCCTGATCCAGAAAGCCACAATCCAGCAGGTTTTCTGGGTATCTTTAAATCATCAACGGCTAAGACCTGGATTTTTTTTTATAAGAATATAATTGGTTCAATTAAGTATTTGAGAAGTCAGGTGGAACAAAAACCAAAAGACCCTGAGGCTCTCCAGGACCAGGGCTGGCCTCCCCTGAACTAGAAGCATCTTGTAATGGTCTTTAGTAGATAACATATTGCTTTGAACTGTACTGAGCTCATTTCAATGATGTGATGAAAAACAGAAACAATACAAATATTGGAAACCAAATAACACCAAGGGTTAGAGAATAATTCAATTTTGTACACCCTCAGTATTTATTCTACCTTTAAAACTGTCGTGCAAAGGGATTTGTAACCACACAGCTTCCAGATTAAATATAGGGTTGGACAGATGGGTATCATATAATGAGTTTATCATCTTTTCCCAAACTGAACGTACACACAATGATCTAATGGGAAATTACAGTTTGAAAACCGGTTTTGAAATTGGTAATTATTGTGTAAAAACAATGCTTGTGATTTTTCTCATTAGGTTAAAATTGTTTTTATTTTGTCTGGGTGTTGGTAATTTCCGACTTATAACAATGGGTGTCTGTTTTTTCCATATCCTTGATTGTTTAGGTTTAGCGGGCAGTGCTAGGAGTAATCCAGAATCTACAATTCATGTTTACTGCACGTAAACTTATTTTCAGGCGACCCTATTTATTTACAGGCATTATTTCACTGTACAGTATATAAAAGATGTGCAATTTCTACTTTACTTTCTTGACCAAGAATCTTATGATACAAACAGAATAATTTATGGTTCTGAATATATTCACACAATCATATGTCTTGAGTTTATTTTTGGGCTGTAATTTCCATTACTAGTCCAAAACCAATGAGTTACATATATTATTGTGATGATAATATTTTTTGCCCATACAATTTCGTTTTTTTTTTATATTCTTTGTTTCTTAAAACAGAAAAAATTGTCTGTTTTTCCCCATACCTTGTTCACAAAACATAAATATGGCTTTGTACAAAGTTTCTTTGAATTTTTCTGTCATTTACATAAAATATTCATTCCCCAGGTGAATTTCCATGTTTTATTTTAACTACTGTGCTTGTACCAAGAGTGAAAAACAGCTAGGGGCCTACTGTTTTTTTAATAATAACGTAATATTTGACATTTTCTTTTCATTATATTTGAAAATCAGAACATATTTTTTTAACAGTCTCTTCAGCTTAAACTTTGGTGGTTATACCGGAAATTCCTGCTGACATGTAAAAAAGTTTAGATTTTACATTTATCAAGAGATCAAAGCCCATATTTGATTGTGGCATTTAACACAATTCCACATTTTCAGGCTATTTTAAGCATTTTTGAAAATAAACTCCCTCCTTCAGACCAGCTTGATATTTTTTAACTCCCCTGTTCAACTTAAAGTCTCTCACAGTTTCACTTTTAAACCTCGGTTGGTCATTACGGCAGTAAAAATGCCAGTTTCTTCCAATCAGTAAACACTTCAAATTAATTAAGTAATTGGAAACTGAGGGAAGGACAGCTTTTCTTGTTTTGAAATGAACATTTAGTTAATCGATCCTACCAAAACGGTTGCAAAGCACACCCCTTGGTTTAGTATTTATTTATATTAAAAAGTGTCCTCTATAGAGACTAATTATTTTGAGGTAATATCATATGGGTCTGGTATTGTTTTTACTGTTGTAAATGGTTTTCCAGTCCACTATTTTAATAGGGCAGTATTCGTTAAAGGTTGGTATTACATTATCTTTTTTTCAATAGTATACAAAACCCAGTACATGACTATACAGTCATATTTACAAATGATTAAACTGTGTAAACTTCTATCTGAAAGGAATTGAACGAATTAGCAAATATTTACTTGACTCAGATCTCCAGAATTCCTTACAAAGGACTTTTTTGATCTAATAAATTGTTGCTGTCAAACTTCTCATGTAAAGATTTATGTATTCTCCCTTTTCTTCTTTTTTTAAAACTGCATGTCTTTGAAGGTTTATTGACTTTACATCACTGGGTGATTATACTACAATGCTGAATGAGCTGTTGAGGCCTCAAACACAAAGCTTTAAAGCTGTGCATAGTTAATTAACCTGATTATATGTTATGTTATAGTCTGTATAGAAATAGTGGCCATCAACTCAAAATGAATGGGCATCTCAACCCACTGAACTGAATAGAAGGGCGTGATGCAAACCGCAAACCATACAGTTCAAAGACAAGCATCATAGCAATCAACTGAAGAAGTAAGTACGGGTCTTTTGCTGATGTCAGTATTATCAACGCATTACAAACTCCTCGGACCAAATAAACTTGAAATATAGTATTCACATTCCCGAATTTTGTTTAGTACCAGAATTTACAATACATACGGTGTAAAACTCGATACCTGAGACTTGGATTTGTTTGTTTTAATTGAGGCGCTTGTAATTTTCAATTCTGTTCATTGAAAGTGGTTCTATACTGTTTGTTTGCTGAGCCACTGGGAAGTTAACTGATGTTCAAAACAAATGAAATCTCCTCTACATAAATAAGCTTAGATAAATAAGTTAAAAACAAGTCAAACATATTTCTACCAAAGCAGGTTTAATTGAAGTATTCTACATACTACATAATGCGTTAAGCTGAGGGAACACAGAGCCACTTTGTGTCTTGGAACTTGGTTATTGTTATTGTGTTGGTTTAGCTGCTCAGGTCTCGGTATTTCAGGTAAAGAGGTTGTATAAACATAATGGAGATCCTACAGTAGGACACAAACAGCAAGCTACAGTGACAATGCAATGGTATAGTCCAATAGGGTTATAAACCACTACCAATCTGACAAATAATTGGGTAAAAACAGTCAAAGAGGTTGACTAGTCTCCACTTTGAAAAATGTTATTAAATAATGTATTTTTTAATGTCTGGTTATCCGTTTGTGAACGTACTGTAACCTAACATTTTGCTGTTGGTACATTAAGTTTAAAACTGCTTTGAATTTTTAAACTACTGTATTTATAAATGTTCTAAAACCGCAAGCTGAAAAATGATTTCACAATCACGTGATGTGCGATTAGTCGACTGACAGTTTCTGAGGTCGGCTGTCACTTTATTAGTCGACTATTTGGTCCTGAATATAGACAAATGCTTCGACTAGAAGTCTTTTTCAATGTCTCCAAATGTTGTAAAGGACTATTCAGTGATATTCCAAATAACAGCAAAATGTAGTTAAACTGCAGTATACCTGTATCTGCCTGGTTTTATTGTGCATTTCACATGTTATTTTTGTGTGACTTCCCTTTGCTTTCTCAATGTTGCTACAGTACTTTAACCACTGTGCAGCTGGAATATACCACCAATGTATTAGACTGCAAATACAGTAATATGCAGGAATATCATAGCAAACAAAAGCATGTTTATGCATTATATAAAACCCTAAAACCATACCAAGTTGCTCTTTAAGAGTATCTTAGATTCTGATACTCTTAAGTCACAGTGACGTACTTATACATCAATGGTCTCATGAAAGTAGGTCACATTTTCATGGTGCTGACAGCTGCTTGCCTGAACTATAGATAGCTATTTGTTGGTATCCTCCACAAAAAACGAAGAATCATTTCTCATATGATAAAACTCCACCATTGTTTATTCCATATTTAATATATCAGACTTATTTTTATTCAACATAATATTGTAAATAAGAAAACAAATAAAATGGCATGGACAAAAATGATGGGAGGTTCAAACCTTTAGAGGCAATCACTGCATTTTTCATGTTTGCACCTGTTAACAGGTAGTTTGACAGTTCCAGCTGTTTTGAATTTGACTGCAAGATGATGGAGGGTTCAGATCAGGACTCATGTATAATAGTCCAATGTTCTGTTCTTATCCATTCTTGATAAGTTCAATGTCCTGTTGGAACCCATGACCTCGACTGAGACAGAGCTTTCTGACACTGGGCATCCTGAATACCTAAATCTTGAGATTTCATTGTCCCTGCACAATACCCTGTGCCAGGCGCAGCAAAGCAGCCCCAAAACATAACCGAGCCTCCTCCATGTTTCACTGTAGGTATGGTGTTCTTTTCTTTGAAAGCCCATTTTTCATCTGTGAACATAG
The DNA here is from genome assembly GCA_036884735.1 of Huso huso. Taxonomy (NCBI): domain Eukaryota; kingdom Metazoa; phylum Chordata; class Actinopteri; order Acipenseriformes; family Acipenseridae; genus Huso; species Huso huso. The sequence continues at coordinate 21,175,402 of CM072668.1, read as the reverse complement.
AGCTGATGTGACTTGCCAAAAGCTCCAGTTTTGACTTCTGTCCCCATTCTCCCAAGGATTGTGGCTTGTCAATATGCATTTTAGCAAATTCCAGGATTATGTTTTTTTTCAAAAGTGGAGTCCTCCTGGGTCTTCTTCCATGGAGCCCATTTCTCCAAAAAAAAGACTGATGATCAGAAACTGACGTTTCACCTTGGAGTTCAGATTTTTGGCAGTTATCCTTGGTTGTTTTTCTACCATTCTTGTTCAATCTGGGGTGACACATAGGAGGTTGGCTACAGTTCCATGGACCTTAAACTTCTTAATAATATTTGTGCTGTTGTCACAGGAACATCAAGTTGCTTGGAGATGGTCTTGTAGCCTTTATCCATGCTTGTCAATATTTTGATCTCCTCAGACAACAACACTTTCTCTGGTCCATGTTCAGTGTGGTTGATACTAAACAATGTGACTACTTTTCTCCATTTAAATAGGCTGAATGACTGATTATTGTGTGTGATACTAATTAAAGAAACTACAGTTTGAAATACTATAATCCAATTATTTAAAAGCCAACAAATATGTCCAGGCCATTTTAGAATATCTTTGTAGAATAAGCAATAATTCATCTCTTTTCACAGCTTCTTTGCTTTATTCAAAAAAGGCATTCTTTATTCATTTATACATGATAAAATAGCTTTTAATTTCATCACTTTTCAGGAGGAATGAAGCATTATTTCAATGAGCTGGGTATTTTGAAATATATCCTTCACATATGATAAAACTATGGATATATACATATACACGATAGGCAGACCAAAGTTTTCATTTTACTGACAGTTCTGTTTTTGAATTTGTAGATGTGGAGGGTGATATGTATACTTCGTTTCTTAAATAAGTTCAATGTGAAATGTCGAAATCTGCATCCTGATACTAAATGCTTTATCTCTGGAATACATTACTCAACTCCCATTTAAACACTATTGACTCCAGTTCTTTCCCCACAAGGTTTGTTTTGGGATTACTACTTTGGCTAGCATTGCTTTTTTGCTTCTTTTGTAATAATATAATTATCTACAAGAGGTAAGCTAACACTTCATTTTGTAGGGGTATTAACCAACCAAGGTCTTAAAAACATGTTGTTGCCCTTTCTTACCCCTTGTCATTATGTCATATGTGCAGCAAAGGGAGTTTTGCATATCAGGCTGGGTTCCAATACAAATCTAAGTACGTTCACACATTAAATTTGCACAGCAATTTTGCAGTTTTCATTTGCTTTTAAATGTGCTTTACTATACCTGAGCTTTGCATGCTTATCTAAGCTTTACCAAGCTTTTTAAAATGCTTTATTACACTTTATTATGATTTTACTATTGGTAAACTTTTATAAGACAAAATGAAAAAAATATTTGAAAAAAAAAAAAAAAGAATGTTGATGCTGATGAGAGGTCAGAAATGATTTTTGGCTTGGTTGTTTCACTTTAAGGAGTAGCCAAAGTGGTGAAAATTTACTATCCTGCAATGGTGACTGCCAACACTGCTACGAGATTCAATGAGATATGTGCAAGGACAGTCACTATGCAAAAAGCAGCAAATATCCCACACAGACATTCTTCAAAAGATTTCACGGCACTTGTGGGTATTCAAATCTTTTGAGAGAGGACAATTTAGGCAGACCAAAGTATTTAGTGGACAAGGGATTTAATTGGGGTTAAATGGGCTGTCCCATTCGTTTGTCTTTTCTTAACAATCGATACAGTTTTGGGTACCACTGCTCCTGTGAGGTGTTTTGCACTTTACAATCAAGCTTATTTCATTATTGCAACCCCTTAAAGCACACAATGAATTGAGCAGTTGTTCAAATGGGTTCTTCTTAAAAAAAACATTTGAAAAAAAAAAAAAAACTGATTTGGATGAGATGATTTTAAATCCTGTTTCGAATTGCAAAAATAAAAAGTGTGCATCAGTGGGACAGACATGAGATGAGTAAACTGAAAAACTAAAAATTGGGAAGTTGAGAAACCCCACGAATAAAAAAAAAAAAGCTGATTCAAGATGAGGAATTCCACAAATATGAGTACCAGAGATGAATGTGGCAGATATATAAAAAAAAGACTTCAGGAACTTTGTGGATTTAATTACTGTGCACTACTCAAGCTGCAATGTATTCTTGAGTGCAGTTTACATGTTACCATGAGTCACAACCTGCATGAATGCAAACCCGTTCTTCTTGCAGCTGTCAGCAAAAGCTGATGTTGCATTGAGCCTTTATTTAAGTTTGAGAAAGATTTCTTCTTGGGATTGTCTGAATTTATAACAATGACCTATTTATCACAGGAACGTGTTTTACAAGGAGTGTGTGTTATATAAGGGATGAAAACAGGGATGAAGCTGCTCTGTCATGCTTACAATGCATAAGGTGTGAGGTTTAGTTATAACATTACGGTACACTGTTAGAAAGAGGTAGAGATCAGAGGACAAAAGAAAATCACAGTTGTGAGAGAAGATCTCATATAATTGTACCTCCAGTAAGTTTAAATGCTCAGGGTGTTAATTTTAATGATCTAAATACCACACTTGAACTCTGTATAAATCTGTCTTGTGTTTTACCCAAAAGATTTTTTTACCTACTTCTTAATATTACAATAAAAAAGGCAGTGGAATGAGATTTATTTTAGATCGTAAAAATACACACAGAGCTATAAGAAACCGGGTCAAGCAGGCAAATGTTTTGACAGAAATGCTTTTTTCCATCTGTAGCGTCAGCAATACGTCTGGTAACACTTAAAAATAAGTGGTGATTCATATCAGTTGAGAGTTAGAATAATGCTGTTGTTAATCAATACCGAAAATAAATAAGGAATGTACTACATGTGTACTGGAAGGTCTTCAAAATGAATCTGAGGGAGAATTCTGAAACATGATACTGGACCCTATTCACAAAACCTTCAGGACTTTCTTAAGGAATGTTTTAGCAAGGACTGTTTTATTGGTTTAGTCTTTTTAAAGTCCTGTTTAACCAAAGAGAACATTATAAACACGTAAAAAAAAGTCCAATATACTCTAAAACCACTTTAGAAAAGTCTGTTTTGATGAAAACTAAGCCCAACTTTTTAATGAATATCGTACTAAGCCTAATTTATTTTATACATGCGATAATTCTCAGTGGGATAAGTAATTCTACACAAGGGGTAATACTCAGTGTGCAATGACGATTCAGTGCATAACTTCCAGAGTATATCGCAAACTGATGATTACTTAATTACATTTTAATAGGAAATACTATTTTGGTTCAATGTAATTGCATTTGAAATCATGGCACTAATTGTGTATTATTACTGTATATCTTTTAGAAAAGAATCATAGCAAGCTACAGGAAGGACAATGCAAGAAAATGCAAGAAAACTCAGAACAAGTTCAGCTTATCATTGACATATGATATTGTGGAATTGTGATATATCATAATATAATACAAGGATCCAACTTGCATCTAATTTCTTTGACCATGAAAATAGTGCCTCTAATAAACTGGATTAACTTGAATCTCATTTAATTGACTGTGAAAACACACGTTAAGGTGAAGACAAGGCAGAAACATGGTTCCTGGACAGTATCAGTCGACTGGGAAATGAACAAGGACGTGCTGAGGAAAGGAAGATAGGCTTGGAATGTGGGTTACAGAGAACTAACAACAGGGAAAGATGGAGACAGAATTAACAAATCCTTGCAAACACAAACATTTAAGAAGTGAAATACAATGCATCTGAACCCAAGCAGAAAGAACAATTTATAGAAATTAATAAGACCCTAATTTCTATATCAATATAGTTTGTATATTATATACGTTTATGTACAGTTGACCCTGTCTCTTATGGTATACGTGTCTCATGAGCACTATGGGTGAGGTTTCTGTCTCCCAAAGTGCTTCTATACCATAAGAGACAGGGTCCACTTTACACAAACATAACGTTTTATTTAAAAAGAACAATATACATAGTTAATGCTGTTATCCATGTATTTAGAATTTCTCAGCTGGCATTCTACAGTGCACGGGACGACATGTTCGGCAAAAGAAGATTTTTCTTATCTTGGAATTTTCTGAAATGTGCTGCTTAGATAAGAGTGGCTTCACGTTGTTCAGTTGTGCAAAGTTACCTAACATGAGACACATATAACATAAGAATGCTAAAACCAACAGGATTAACCACGCATAGCTAGTGTACCAAGCTTTACTATCCTCTACAATGCTTTTGCCATATTGCAATGAGCGCTGAACTTGCAAATATTTTGCAATCAGTGTCATTAAATGGGTCTGTGGAGACATTGGCACTTCTATGAGAAAATGTTCAAAGCAGGTCAGGAGCAGTAAGGGAGTTTTTCAGTAGGCAAGTCATGCAGGCCATGGTTAAAACTGTTGTATGTTTCAATGGTGTGCTAGTTAATGACAACTACTGCATCATCAATTTGTACTGAGGGGATCAGGAAGAAGGCAATACGGTGGAAACGTTTAAATGTCTAACTGGCACTAAACATGTAACCAAAAATGTACTGATGTATGAGGGTCTTGCATTGACTTTTCATTGTAATATATCATTTGATACTCATGTACACCACTGTACATTAATACCGAGTGTGGAAATGAGTGGGGAAATAATAAAACTATAAGAAACCATTACACCAAACATTTTAAGGGTTAATCTGTAAATTTACAGGTTAAAGAATTGTGATTAAAACAGAATATACCGTACATATAATATACCGTAAAAAATGTTGATTTTCTAGGCATTTTTGCGGGGGCCCTTAAAGGTGGAGCGACTAATACACCGGTGCAATTTATGCAGCAGTGTGTCTGATCTTAAACTACTGTACCAGTGTCACAATGGGGTTACTGCAGCCACGGTTCCCTTTCAATTCGAAGACGACCACCAACGAACATTATGTATGGGATATGCCTGCCCATTGGGTAGGTATCGCTGAGCTCTCTATACCAGAGCTGCCGATAGGCCCCTGCCTGGTATGATGCACTCGGTCCCGCCCTCCGAGGGAATAAAACTGTCATTCTGAGGAAGACATTTCTCTTTTTCCTTCTCAAGATGATAAGGTAAGACCTGTATGTCTAGCTGAGCGTGTTGATAGAAAAGAGCTTCGAGTCGAATCAAGTTGATTGTATTTCCCTTGCATTCGTACTGAAAGCTGGATCGCCGCTTTCCCGGAATCAACAACTTTGAAAAGACTGAGCCTTTCGCCTTTCTGTCTTTCAGCGGCCTCCACACAAGCTGTAGACGGTGCTCCACTCCGCTGTAGGCTACGCGCTGCCCCGGTCGTGTGACTACACGTAGTCCAGGCTAGACACCCCTGACCAGTTTCTGTGAATTCGTTTATAAACGCTGCACAACTGCGTTGTGTTTACTCTTTTTCTTTTCAACAGCCTGCCATGTCCCCATTGACTCAGTGTCCCGGGCGCTTATATACTATCGACCAGTTTTTTGAAGGGTGCTCGGTGGTTACACCCTCCCAGGAGGGCCGTTCTCCCCTGAATGGAGCCTTGGTGTTGTACTGGAGGCTCTCACGAAGGCCCCGTTTGAGCCCATACACTCCATAGAGTTGAAGTACCTGTCTATGAAGACAGCCTTCCTCGTGGCTATCATCTCCACTAAGCGGATCAGTGAACCACAGGCACTGTCTGTGCACAGCTCCTGCATGCGTATTTGGGAGGATGGCAGCAGGTGTCTCTGCGCACCAACCCTGCTTTCCTCCCCAAGGTGATTACAGCCTTCCACATTAATCAGTCTGTGGCATTGGAGTCATTCTATCCACCTCCGTTTGCTTCAACGGAGGATGAGAGATTGAATTTCCTCTGCCCAGTGCGGGCTTTGAGATGCTATGTGCATAGGACAAGAGCTCTGCATCAATCTGACCAGCTCTTCGTCTGTCACGGGACACGGACCCTAGGACAGCCCCTCTCTAAGCAGTGTTGGCTTGCCCCCACCTGGCAGGGTAGCCGCACACTCCACTAGAGGGTTGGCTACATCTTGGGCTCTCTTCAGAGGGGCCTCGATGTCTGATATTTGTACTGCGGCAAGCTGGGCTACGCCACATACCTTCTCCAGGTTCTACCGCCTTAATGTGGTAGACCCTGCCCTGCCTTCATTAGGCACGAGGGTCCTTGAGGGTGTAAGTTCACACTGCTAACCCCTGGGTTAGACAGTGCTAGTGCGTCCCTCATATGCTGCCGTTCCTTCTCCCTCACGACGGCTCTGGTATACATTATCCCATACATAATGTTCGTTTGTGTTCGTCTTCGAATTGAAAGGGAACATTAGGTTACTTACCGTAACCCTGGTTCCCTGAAAGAGAAGGCGACCACCAACCGTGAGGTCGCATCGGTTGCCCTCACGGGTTCGATGAAAAAAGAGAAATGTCTTCCTCAGAATGACAGTTTTATTCCCTCGGAGGGCGGGACCGAGTGCATCATCCCAGGCAGAGGCCTATTGGCCACCCTGGTATAGAGAGCTCAGCGATACCTACCCAATGGGCAGGCATATCCCATACATAATGTTCGTTGGAACCAGGGTTACGGTAAGTAACCTAATGTTATGGCTCACACAAACTTTTCAAGTCTTCTTGTTCGTTGGAACTGCAATGCTATAATAACGGAGGTGACTTTGAGACTGGATAAAGCAGGACATATACCATATTTTCTAATAACTGCTTAAATAAATAAAACCAGCTACATTTAATACATTTAGCCTATTAGTTTTATTTCGTCAATGTGTTTTGTTGTTAGTAATCTATATATATTTTCTTCTAAACATGCGTAAAACGTGTAATAATAATGCTAATTAAATGTGTCTAAACGAGACTAAATATGAATGTCATTCTGTATTTTTTTCATTAAAAAATTATATAAATAAAAAATTATTCCAAACATGTTGTATAGAGAAAAACTTTGTAATCCCTCGAGAATGATTGTTGTTTTTGAAGCAAAATAACTTAAACCAGTATGCTTGAAATAAGGTCACCTGTTAGCCACAGATTCCAATTTACTGTATTTGTGTGTGTGTGTGTGTGTGTGTGTGTGTGTGTGTGCGTGAGTGCCTGCGTGTGTGTGTGTTTCTGGATGCAGTACTGTGTGTTTTTTTTTAATGTGTATATAGTTAATTTTGGTCATTTTTATTTTTTTGTTTGCTTTGTATATCAACTCTGTATTTTGATATGCAATACGTTTGTACAGTTACAGTTTATATTAGTAAATTGTTATGTTGGTTAATTCAGTTAGCTTTAGAGTGTTTGAAAGTTAAGAAATGCTTTGAACGTAATGTATAGTGTTTTGAGCGTGAGAGTGTTTTCAAAGTACGTAGGGGAGTGTTTTGAATGTAGAAGTAGAGTGTTATGAACGTGACCTGAGTGTTTTGAAAGTGACTAGTAGAGTTTTTTGAACATACGCTAAAAACACTCCCAAGTGTTATTTTTGCAAGTGTTTTGAGCGTACTACACCTGTGGCCAAAGAAAAACGAGCTGATACTTATAGGAGGAAAGCGTTTATGGCTCCATTCAGACATTTTGTTTGAATGGAGTACTCTGAATGACTTTAATACATGTTGTAACTTGTTCTACATGTCAGTGCAACGTAGTGGTACACTTGTAAAGTATGTGTATGGTTATGGTTATGGTTCTGATTAACAAAACAAAATGAATGTGTTTGTACAGCTGGAAATTGAATGCAATTGTACTGCACTGTATGCAATCCTAAAATGTTTTGTTTACTGGTTATTTTATTTATTGATTTATTTTTGCTTTTTTAATTGATGCAAGCACTGTTTAATACGTTTCTTTTAAATTGAATGAACGCAATGGTTTGTAAAAGCCAACGCAGCGGGCACTATTGTGTAAGTGTGGGTTTGGAAAGAAATGTACAGTTCTTGAACTTGTTTGGGTGCTTGATAAGCTAAAATAATATTGTGGTAGGTTAATACAGATGTGATGTGGGATGTATTAACCTACCGTTCTGTTTATTATTACTTTTTAAATTTCAGAAATTTTGAAAAATGGAATAGTTTCTAGCAGTTTAACTAAAAACGAAAAACACTTTAAAATTTTTAATGGAATAAAATATTGCAAACAAGGGTTATTTCGAAACTAAACCTGTGTATCTTTCTTTATTTATCGTTGTTGAGCATGTAGGAATAAAAACTGTAAAAGAAGTATTTTAAACACAAAAAGGTGTTTTCCTAAAACTGAAGTCTCAAAAAGGGGGAGCGACTTTTACACCAGTGCGACCTATGTCCCCTTTAGAGCAATATTCATCATCTTTAATTATACTGGGATTTTATACCATACAAAAGAAAACGGTTGCTAATGATCGATAGCACTTTAACACACATATTATTTGATAAACTGTAGTTACTAAAACGTATATAAAAACACCATACCATAATAATACATGCAACATCTATAATAACCTAAATACAACGTGCATGACTGATGGGAGATCACGCACTGGAAATGCACATTCTCATGCAGAACCATATACATTTCTATAAACATTTCCCATTCACAGGATATTTGCAAATCTCACACATTGTTGGTTGTTAGTTTTTGTAGTGACACAGTACAGCAGGGCCACCTTGCTAGACCACCTGGTATACATGTCCCATGTTAAATCACTTCAGACTCAAACATAGTCCCTTGAGTGGATAAGCAGGACTGACTGTTATTTTAGGCAGCTCCGCCTTGCAAACATTTATTTCTCACCTGGGGCTGCCTTAAAGAAACATAAGACAGGTGTGAAGGTCTGTATTTCAAAACATTTCAACAAAATGCAGATTTGCAGTAGAAATGTTTTTATGTGTAAAATACTGGGATGAGACACAAATTAGGAACACCTGCCATAACACTGTCAATAGGGTGCACTTGAGTCTTTAGCGTGCTGGAGGGATATGAGACTGATCCTTTTGAAACATCAGTCATTTGTACTGCCTTAGAAATTAATAAGTGTTTGGAATAATAAGAGGCCTAGCGCCCACTAAGTGTATCTAATTTAACAAGCCAGGGTCTGATTGTTTTAGATCCTCCTTCACCTGGTAGGCTATTCCATGCATTTATAACTAAAAATAAGTGCATTCTACCTTCTGTTCCAAACTTTCTTTTACTCAGCTTCCATGAATGCTCTCTCGTCCTACTTCCTGTATAGTCACTTGGGTTTATCTATGCCATTGAAGATTTTATAAACTAATTATTTCCTCTCTCGTCCTCTCTAGGTTGATGAGACAGGGTTGGGAATGGAATTGAAAAACAAATATTGACCCCAACCCTGCAAAGAGATTTAATTATTTTAACCTTGCTGTCCTACTCTATGCCCTCTCAAGTACTGTATACCTGGCACCCGAATGCCAACTATCAGCCCCATTATCAAGCTTGTCAGATCTGCTGTCTTGCCTATCTTGACTAAAACTGACTTACAACAGGGAGATACATCTTTTATGCATGTCAGGTATTTGCATAACAAATTATAATCAGTCAAGCGAGGCACTAATGTTTTAACAGCTGCTCCCCTCTTCAGATGTATGTTAGGTAAATGCTGAATCGTCAAGTTTTTAAAAAAAAAAGATTTTTTGAATTGAATTTGTGATACGCTGATGTGTTTAGCTAAATTTAGGATTTAGGGTTAAATCTAGGAAAATATATGTGATTTACATGAAATCGAGTAACAATACCTGTTAAAATATAGTTCAATGTTGCTACCACAAGAGGGCAGTAGTTAGAACGCTGTAGCTAATTACAGTAATATTTAGAATTGTACTGTATTGTGTATCAATTAAGATTCATCTACAATATAAAAGACCCTTTAAAACGTTTACCACAGTACATGTGCACAGTACTTTTACAATTTTACCACAGTTATAATATGCATTTATCATAGCTTGAAGTGTTTAGTAATATGCTTTACCATACATCTCTGGGCTTTACATTACTTACTTATGCTTTATTACACTTTGCTATGCTTTTACTATGGGAAACGTTTATGTTTGCTTTTTTTAATGTAATGGAATAAAAATGAAATGTAGAAAATGTCACTACAAATACCAAACCTTATTTACATTTTTTAAAACAAGCTTTAAAAAGTCTGCAATAAAAGTGTGAGTTAACATTTTGTGAAATGTTTCTGACAGTATGTATTTTCATTTTAATAAAAAAAAAAATCAAAAGCACTTTTTAAAATGCACTTTAGTTTAAAAGCCTTAACATTTTTCTCCTTGACCAAAATGTACCTTTACATGTCTCTTACGAAGTAAATGCAGCATTCACATTTTGCACACACCCTCAGCTTTCAACAAAATTACAAAGTATATAACATCTAGTCTTTCTGTAAGCTCTGTAATTGAAGTGCAGACTACTGATGAAGCGCTGTAAACAGTAATTAATGACATACCTTTCCGCCATGGAGCCAGACTAGTGAACGTTTTATGCCAGCCGAACATCACGCTGGCTCTTTTGTGTCTCCGGTTCATTTGTATAATCCTTTTAAACTTGGTCCTCTGCAATATTAGTACAATTCAGTGACAGCAGCACAGAGCCTTTCTCTAATGTAAGTGGGTATAATCTCAATCACTTCAGTTTCTTCTGCAAAAAGATTAAACTTGGTTTAGCCAGCTCCTTAGAATCCTTCAGTCCTCCCAATCATGTCAAATCTAGGGTTTGTTTTTACTGTTGTCCAAATACAAACACTCAGTTGCATACTGTAGCCTCCAGCAGTCCACAGGCTTGTCAGCTACCAGTCCCTGTAGTGTGTTGTCCTGTGCTGTGCGCACATCTGAGGGATCCGAGCCCTCTGCTGCTCAGCTCTGCTTTTCTGAGGTTGCTTGCTGAACTATGAAAGGCAAACAGCCAGTAGGGATTTATAAAGGGAGCAGCCCTGTGGAATGCTGGTTAATAAGCCAAGGTGAAAAATAAGGGTGGGTAGTGGAGGAGCTTGATGGGTTGCAGTTACTTAAGTTATCAGCCTCCCAAATTCAGATTCAGATTTCAAATGTATTTATTTAACCAGGATAGAACCCTTGAGATATACATCTCATTTTCAGACAAACGCTTGTCTGTAAAAATCATCATGCACTGAATTGAAACATTAACAGAGGAGGTTGAATGGCTAAATTGTATTGAACAGACTGGACACTAGAAGCTTGGATTAAGCGGTGTACTGTATGTGAACGCTGGGTTGAGAATGGGTTGAGGCGTCAGGCTAAAATGCTTTTATTAATTATAACCTGGATATTCCAGATTATGCAGGTTATTTTTCACAGCAAAAATAGTCATATAAAAAAATCATAAAACAGGACTGTGAAAAAACACTATCAGAATAAAGGATAAATGTGGTTTGGTCTAAAAATAAATAACCAGCCCACATAGCAAATAAAGCCCTTTTCATCACTATAAGTTTTCCCTAGGTACAGGTACAGCAATCTTCACAAAGTTATTAATACAGCTGTGTAGGTTTACGTTTCCAGACCATTCACTCAAGTACCTCACTCCAGTAATAATGTCTGAACATGATAATTGATTCATTTAATTCTCCTCCCCCTTCCCACTGAAAGCAAGAGAATTTCAGGAATTTTTAATCAACTAATTAACCTCAGCACATTTTCTACCAACACAAATCAGCTCTCTGCAGCCCTTCTTCAGATTCCAAACAGCAAGCAGGTTTAGTTCCTGGTCCATTTTGTTTGCCTTGTTAGTACTGTACCACTACCTGCTTTACTGTTACACTGTGGTAAAAGCATAGTAAAGTGTATTAGCACTTTTTAAAAGCATGGTAAACTAAGATATTGCAAATGGCAAACTAACTTAAGGCTTCATGTAAAAACATCTACTTTTTTTAGAGAAACACTTTTAGAGGAATAATACCTAAGGCTAAGACTTTAAAATCAGTTTATTATTTTATATTAGTATTGTGATCAAATATTTAGGTATTTTGTTTGTTTGTTGTTTAACAAGATTATGTAAGTACTGGTACATGACAATAGATAAAAACAGCAGAAATGCTGGTTTACAGGTATGGCTGCCTGCTTACGTCACAAGACAACATGAGAGCAGGGCCTTAAAGGAGTACCAAGGTTTTAAAAAATGTCCTAGCTCTTATTGGCATTAGCTACCTTTCTCTGAGATATTTTGTTTTTTACTTGAATTTTATAGTTAAACCTGGAATGTGAAGATATTTCAAACAAAAAGTCGCTGCTACTTCCTGGTCCAAAACAACATCCTGTGCCCTAGTTGCAGTCAAATCATAAGAACATAAGAACATAAGAAAGTTTACAAACGAGAGGAGGCCATTCAGCCCATCTTGCTCGTTTGGTTGTTAGTAGCTTATTGATCCCAGAATCTCATCAAGCAGCTTCTTGAAGGATCCCAGGGTGTCAGCTTCAACAACATTACTGGGGAGTTGGTTCCAGACCCTCACAATTCTCTGTGTAAAAAAGTGCCTCCTATTTTCTGTTCTGAATGCCCCTTTATCTAATCTCCATTTATGACAGGAAGTGATAAGATGTGACAGGAAGTGATAAGATACCAGGAAAACAATGTCATTACTTTGTTTCTCTACAGCGTACTTGAAAAGTATTAAAAAACAAAAATAAAAAAAGAACTTCAACACAAGAGGGGGCAGTAACAACGCTGAAACCCTTATTAAAATGTAAGAAAATTGCTTTTGAAAACTTTCGTACACAGAGAATTGTGAGAGTCTGGAACCAACTCCCCAGTAATGTTATTGAAGCTGACACCCTGGGATCCTTCAAGAAGCAGCTTGATGAGATTCTGGGATCAATAAGCTACTAACAATGGCCTCCTCTCATTTGTAAACTTTATTATTATTATTATTATTATTATTATTATTATTATTATTATTATTATTTATTTCTTAGCAGACGCCCTTATCCAGGGCGACTTACAATCGTAAGCAAATACATTTCAAGTATCACAGTACAAGTAATAATACAATTAAGAGCAAGATAAATACAATGACTTTGGTTCAAGTAAGTACAAGTGTGACAAAATACAATTCAATAATACAGCAGATAACAGTGTCAGTGATAGTTACATCAGGATATGATTAAATACAAAATACTACAGATTAAACACTTGGCAGATTACAGTACTCTGAAGTACAGGATTAAATGCAGTAAAATAGGGGGCAGATAAGAGCAAGTAAAGCACATTTAAAGAAGGGTGATAAGTGTCCCAGGGGGAAAACAGAGGAGTTCTACAGGTGCTGTCTGAAGAGGTGAGTCTTAAGGAGGCACCGGAATGTGGTCAGTGACTGGGCAGTCCTGACATCTGTAGGAAGGTCATTCCACCACTGCGGATCAAGGGTGGAGAAGGAGCGGGCTCTGGAGGCAGGGGAGCGTAGCGGAGGTAGAGCTAGTCTTCTAGTGCAGGCGGAGCGGAGAGGTCGAGTGGGGGTGTAGGGAGAGATGAGGAGGTAGCTGGGTGCAGTCTGGTCAAGGCATCTGTAGGCTAGTACAAGAGTCTTGAACTGGATGCGAGCGGTGATCGGGAGCCAGTGGAGTGAGCGGAGTAGTGGAGTAGCATGGGAGAAGCGAGGCAGAGAGAACACCAGGCGGGCAGCGGAGTTCTGGATGAGCTGGAGCGGACGGGTGGCGGACGCAGGGAGGCCAGCCAGGAGGGAGTTGCAGTAGTCTAGGCGGGAGATTACCAAGGCCTGGACCAGGAGCTGGGTGGCGTAGTTGGTGAGGAAGGGTCGGATTCTTCGTATGTTGCTTATGTTCTTATACATATATCATATTCACAAGTTTTCCTATAGAACCTTAGCTTGAGCAATTCTGATCCTCATGGTAGTCTACGAATGTTATTGGGGATCCAGTATACCGGTAGTCCATACGAGTTCAACACATTTCTTAGTAGATGCTAATCCACCTGGGCAATTTTGTAATTTTCTGAAACTTCGTTCTTTGAGTCTTGTAACAAGCTGATGTTAAGCCCAGTATTTGTCTTTTTGAACAAATTCGTGGAACCAACAGTTTTTTCATGTTTTCATTGTGCTAAAACAAATCTTGCTCAATGGTTTAAGAGATTTTTCTTCAGTTCTATAGTTGGTCGCTCAAGCCTGGTGCTGTTGGTAGTCTGCAGCAATAATACAGGAGACCACTGGCACACGTGACTTTTTTGGTTTTTCGTAAGTAACCATGATAGATGCTACTTAAGGTTAGTATACATCTTTCTGTGCTTTGCAAAGGGCTTCGTTATTTATTTATTTATTTGTTTATTTATTCATTGTAAAGGGCTGCATTTTTAATTGTGTATTTGTTACAGCTGTAAAGCACTATCATTTTATGAATCAAATGGCAATAATTTGAAACGTTGAATACATGGTGTCACATATAAACAAAAAAAAACACTGAATGAAGAGGTCTCTAAACCCCTTGCACTGCATGCTTATTTCTTCCTATTTGGTTAAAAAAAAAAAAAAAAAAAAAGCTTGCCATGGCTTCTTACAGCAGATTAAATGTTAATAAAGAATTGCTTGATAAGGCCTTTAGTTACAGTAGAACTAAAAGTCCTACGTAGAGATATAAAGTCCTACGTAGGAGTTAAAAAGTCCTAGGTAGGAGATATAATTTACTACGTAGGAGACATAGAGATCTATTCATAAAAGTACTTGCCAACTGTCATAATAAAAACGAATGTTGTTTAAAACTAACGAAAGTCGTCCATATTGCTATTCATAAAATGATCTGAGCAAACGTGCGACTGTCGCTAAGCACTTTATGAATGGGTAAATTTTAATGACATCATAAGTACTATAAACATTCGCTCAGATCCGTCGTTAGATGTTGGGAACATAAACAAACAGCAGCACCAAAACAACTCCAACCATGCTGAAGACACGTAGGAAAATTCCTTATTGATAGCAGAAGTTTTAAAAAATGAACATAAATTATATGGTCCGAAACCGGTGTCTGCTGCTGCCAGGCGAGCCATGTTGCAAGAAATAAAAGTTAAAATAAATGCTTTAGGTGTTTGTCCACGGGATGTTAACAAGATCATGAAAAGATGACATGACATACGGGGGTCTGTGGAAGGGTGGTGGGTAATTCACTGACGCAGAGACAGACAGGTGTATTTGGAGTCACCACACAGGTGCCCAGTTTTATTTTCGTTTTGAGGAGGTATTTGTTTTCTTTAGCCCGCAGATGGTGCTGTGGGTCCGTGGTCTGCTTACCAACGATGGTAAACAAAACCACGGAGAATACCAGGAGTCTGGTAAACCAATGATCGGGCAGTAGCACTCGCAGGTGCTTCAAACAAAACAATGAAAACAAAAGGCCAAAGAAAAAGAGAAAATAAAACACAGTAATAAACCTACAAAGAAAAAAGGTGCTGCCCTTGGCAATATCCCGGTCGCCATCTGCCAAACATCCGGATCTCCGGGTCCTACTCTCCCGGCTCGCTATGCTTGCCTATTCAATACTTGGGGTTCTGCCCAAAGGTACCCCTCTCCTCCCTATTTCTCTATCCGAGGCTCCTTTCTCTCCGCTGATCCTCGCTCCCGCCAGCAAAACATCCAGCGGGCTAAAAAGGCAGACCTGAGGAAACAGCAGAGCATTATCTTATAGGGGCAACAATCTCCCCCAAGACCCGGCCATTCAGAGAGAGGAAAGTCCACACACACTTGCCCTGTGTCACGGCCATGACTGACAGGGGTTGTTGGATGACTGCCGCCCCCTGCCTGTGAACATAAGAACATAAGAACATAAGAAAGTTTAAACGAGAGGAGGCCATTCAGCCCATCTTCGTTTGGTTGTTAGTAACATTGATCCCAGAATCTCATCAAGCAGCTTCTTGAAGGATCCCAGGGTGTCAGCTTCAACAACATTACTGGGGAGTTGGTTCCAGACCCTCACAATTCTCTGTGTAAAAAGTGCCTCCTATTTTCTGTTCTGAATGCCCCTTTATCTAATCTCCATTTATGACCCCTGGTCCTTTTTTTTTTTTTCAAGTCAAAGAAGTCCCCGGGTTGACATTGTCTATACCATTTAGGATTTTGAATGTTTGAATCAGATCACCCGTAGTCTTCTTTGTTCAAGACTGAATAGATTCAGACCTGTCTGCAGGACATGCCTTTTAAACCTGGGATAATTTGCATTATCTTTGCACTCTTTCTAGAGCAGCAATATCCTTTTTGTAACCCCAGAACTGAACACAATATTCTAGGTGAGGTCTTACCAATGCATTGTAGAGTTTTAACATTACTTCCTTGATTTAAATTCAACACTTCTCACAATATATCCAAGCATCTTGTTAGCCTTTTTATAGAGTCTAGATGAAGACATTTCTGAGTCAACATAAACTCCTAGGTCTTTTTCATAGTTCCTTCTTCAATTTCACTATCTCCCATATGATATTTATAATGAACATTTTATTGCCCGCATGCAATACTTTACACTTTTCTCTATTAAATTTCATTTGCCATGTGTCTGCCAATTTTGAATGCGGTCTAGATCATTTTGAATGACCTTTGCTGCTTCAACAGTGTCTGCCACTCCTCCTATTTTGTGTCGTCTGCAAATTTAACAGTTTGCTTACTATATCAGAGTCTAAATCATTAATGTAGATTAGAAATAGCAGAGGACCTAATACTGATCCCTGTGGTACACCACTGGTTACCTCGCCCATTTTGAGGTTTCTCCTCTAATCAGTACTTTCTGTTTTCTACATGTTAACCACTCCCCATGCATGCATTTCCTTAAAGCCTTGCAGCTGCGTGTATAGGGGAGAGTCAGCACAGATCTCTCCCCTATCACAGGGTCATTAAAGAAAAAGATTGCTGCTCTGCGTAAAGCATTCAGTGGACACCGGTGCATTGGACCTTGGCTTTTGTAAGTTTTGTTATCCCAAGATCACAGATATGAGGTAAATTCCCTATTGAAGCGATGTTTAAACAGTCGCTAAGTACGTAGGTTACAAAATACGTAATATTTAGGGATGCAACAATATGTAATTACAATTTCAAAGAATGCTTCTTGTACTACAGCAACTTTTTTGTTTCATATGATGCTATGGCAGGACAATGTCATTAGATGGCAGTATTCGCTGTTTTGACATAAGGGTTAAAATAACTCAGATGTTTTGTTTTATTATAGATGGGTAGATATGGTGAATATTTTATCCACATCTTATTTTCCCCAGTGATATCAATTCCAAATAGATTAAACCATTAAAAAAACACAGCATGTGATTTAACTGTGTGATTATTTGTGATGCGAGGGTACTTCCGAAAATAAAGGAAATATTTACATCAGTAGGTACATCATGTAAAATATTGGCTTTAGTTTCTGAAGCATATTTTTTAGTTTCTGAAGACGATTTCATAAACATTTACCGAGTTTATATCACTCTTCCAGCAATACATATCAGAGAGCCCACCACCTATAATGCCACCGCGACAGAGCCTGCCTATGATGGATAAAGCCACTATGGCATGTGAGCATGTCGAGCCAGGACCACCAGCCATACGTCACGGTTGGTGGGGTACAAGAGGATCCAGGTCTAGGAGATAGACTGTATATTATTATACGGTCTATGTAGTGATTATAAGGATTTTTTTTTTCTTCCCACAATGTTAAACTACTCCTGATCGTAAACCGTTTAGCCAATTAACACCAAACTTTGCAGGCATCATTCTGGAGACAGTAGTACTGGCTTGGAAACCTTTAAAACTGCTTTGCATTTCTAGTTGTTATTATGATTATTATTTTAGGGGTGAGCATGTGTACGAGTGTAAGGGCATTTATGATTACGAAGGATAAAAAAAAAAGTCTAGCCTAAACTGTTAAACCCCCCTCGACAAAAAATGAAATGAAAACAAAAGAAATGCTGTGACGTTCTCCACAATATTTCAATAAATGAACAGATACTTATTTACAAATATTCTTTGGTTGTTTTTTATTCTTTTATTTTTCTTTTCACCTATGTAAAGTATGTATGCATTATGCGATTTCTTTCTTCACGACCTGCTGGGTCATCTACTGTGGGGTAAGCCACGTCTTGGTGCACATCGAACACCCTTCTTCTTACTGCAATATTGTGGAGGATGCAGCAAGCAGTCGTGATGCGGCACACCTTCTTGGAACTGTACTGAAGTGCACTTCCCGACTTATCCAAGCACCTCAAATGCATCTTTAGTAAACCAAAGGTCCCCTCGATCACATTCCTTGTACCCCCATGTGCATCTGTGACAGAAATACAATGAGTTCTGGTGATAAATCTTCCTCCCGACCTGTGAGGGCGCTAAAGAACGGGAGGAGAAGTATCTGGAAGGGCTGGCCTGACAGTTCGTTTCCGGGACCGGAAGTGGGTCAGCCTGGAAGAAGCATCTGTTGTAAGACCGTTTTGACAGGTAAACGAGGGGCAGCTGCATAATAAGGCAGCTGCAACCGCTTACCCAGATATCATGCGATTACATATAGCCCAGGGTAACGCTGTTCTTTTCCTTCGCTTGGGTTAAGCCAAGGACCGAGAAGGACGTTAAATAAAACTGTATTACTCTATAGTTGCTTGTGTGTTTGTGTTTGTTTATCACTGTACAATAACTGTCTGTGTTTTTGAAACCACCAGACAGCTAAAGCACATCCGGAGCTGTCGCCTTGGGCCAGCACAAGCCGGATCACCACTGTACGAACTGTCACGGAATAAAAAGTGTATTCACTCACCACCAGCACGACTGCACGCACCGAGGCGGGTGAACGTGTTTTTTTTTTCTTTTTCCAGGACTGTAAACCTGTGTTTTCATCCCCGTCTACATCGTTATTGCCGGACTTATTATTTATGGTCACTAGACCAGGAATTAAAATAAAATAAAGCTTTTTTTTCCACTGGATTATCGTTGTCTGCCTGTCACTCCTGCACCGCATCACCGCTACACCTGTTCCCCTTACTAACCACTTTGCCACACGTGGTGTCAGAGCATGGGACTATGGACCGCTGGAGGCGACACTGGACCGCTGGAGGAGCTTGAGCAGGCGAGAGGAGAGAGGAGGAGGAGCGCTACACGGCGCTCATTGAACGGGTAGGGCTGGCCGTTGCTGCAGCGACGACCCCTACCAACAACACCGCTGATGTCGCCCCAGGCACGGGCAATGAAGATGTCGGGCGGAGGATGACCCGAGGCGATTTGGTGGCGTCGCGGCTTGGCTACGCGGGCGGCTTGGCCGTTTCTGGGCCAGCCAGTTGGGACCCTGCCTGATTGGGGAGGCTCAGGCAGCCTACCAAGCCATGAGCGACCATCACGCCACCGATTATGACCTGGTCAAGCAGGCTATCCTCCGCCGTCTGAACATCACCACGGAGACCCACCGGGCGCGGTTTAGGGAGTACCGGAGAGCCCCGGAGACACGCCCCAGGGTGGTTGCAGAGCGGTTGTGCGACCACATGGTGCATTGGCTGACCCCCGGGAAGAAGACCGCCCAGCAGATGGGGGAAGCCATTGTGGTAGAGCAGTTCTGCCATGTGGTCGGCGCCGAGACCCAGGCGTGGATACGGGCGCCACAACCCCCGACACCCTGGAGGAGGCGGTCAAACTGGCTGAAGATTTCGAGGACTCCTGATTTCTGCCCGATCGGGATCCTGTCGGCCCCTGCCCTTCGGAGCAGCCGACCTCTCCCTCCCTCCTCCAACACCACCACCACCACCCCCTGTTCCAGGGACCCAGACCTCCTAGAGCACCCGACCCATTGGGCCCCTTGCCTCCCCCATGGAGACCAAGGTTGGCCCCAGCTGGGGTAGGGTGCTGCCCCTGCCCCATTGCCATGGGACAGAACCTATGCCCCTCTGTCCCTCCTATCTGTTTTAGGTGCCACCAGCCGGACATCTGGCCAGGTCATGCCCCGCTGCCATGGAGTGTGACGTGGCCGCGTGCAATTGGGCACCTGAAACTGGTAAGCGTGGGGAAATGGTCGGAGGGGCTTGTTTGATTAATGTTGTGTTAGGGGAATGTGAAACCCACGCATTAGTGGACACAGGGTGTGCAGACTTTTGATTAGGACAGCTCTCCTGGGCGGTGTGTCGTGGCGGCCACGAGGTCAGGTATGTGTGGCATACCCCACATTAAAGTATATTTATCGGTAGGGACCGATAAAACGTCCTTGTAGTCGGGTGGGCGGAAAGGTTGCCACACCCAGTTATTCTGGGTCGAGACTGGCCAAAATTCAAAGAATTGATGCAAATAATGGCAGTCTCAGCCACACACGAAACGTGGCAGAGAGAAAAAAAAAGGAACGAATTGGTGATGTGTTTCCTTTTCACACTGAAATGTTTTCCTGAAAACAAATAAGGAGAGACGGACCGCGAAATGGGAGGGAGCATTTGTGAGACAAGGCTGGGGTCTGGTGGGAGAGTGCTGCAATGGTAACAAACGCCAGTCGAAGGGAAACATGTGACCGAGAAGCGAGGTTACTGGACCGACTAGAGCAGAGGTTATTCCAGCCCCTCTCAATGTACCGGACCCGTGGTAATACCTAGTGTGGGGCCAACATAATGACCCGTCACTGGTGCACGCTTGGGGGCAGGTCCGTCCATTGAAGGTAAGGATGTTGACGGCGCTGGGGCGCTAGTATATCCACATTTCAGTATCAAGGGGCAATTACTATATAGGGTAAACCTAGCTGGGCACAGGACAGCCTGTAACACAATTGTTGGTTCCCCGTCTTGTCGGACCGAGGTCCAAGGCTGGCGCATGATATCCCTTTGCGGGCACCTCGGAGCCGAGAAGACGAGGGAACGGATATTGCCTGATTCTATTGGGTAGGTCTTCATACTGATGTGTCGAGATATGTAGCCACATGCCCAGACTGCCAGCAGTAAAAGTCGCCCGCCTTTTGGTCCCACTGCCGATTATTTCAACACGCATTGCAATGGACATAGTGGGCCCTTTGCTACCTTCTTCATACGCATATATTAGTGGTGGTGGATTATGCAACGCGATACCGGAGGCAGTTCCATTGAGGTCCACTACAGCAATAGCCACCGAGTTAGCGCAGATTATGGCTAGAGTAGGGATCCCCAGGAGAAACCGACACGGGACCAATTTTCTGTCCAATACACAGCAGGTGTACAAAATATTGAAAATACGTCCCATCAGGACGTCCGTTTATCATCCACAATCGGACGGTCTGGTTGAACGTTTTAATCAGACCTTAAAGTCGATGCTGAGGCAATTTGTAACACAAGAGCAGAAACATTGGGCATCGCTTCTTCCCTATTTTGCGGCAGTAAGTAAGTTCAACGGGTTCTCCCCTTGAGCTCCTGCACGCCGGGCAGCCCAACATTCTCGAAGAGAGGGGTGGGAGGAACAAAGGCTCGTCTAAAATGTTAAGTATGTGCCCTACTAAGAACGCCTGGATTTGGTCGGTCGTTTGGCCCGAGACAACCTCAGATCGGCTCAGCAAACAGCAGCAGCATTACAACAAAATGCACGGATTCGAACCTTTCAATTAGGGACAAGGTAATGCTGCTACTTCCCTCATCAAAATCAAAAACTGTGTGCTAAAATGGCAGGGGGGGTTTATGGGCTATAAAGTAAATTATGAAATTAGACAGTATTCAATGAACGTGAAATTTACCATGTTAATTTGTTAAAGCCCTGGCAGGCAAGGGAGGTCTTATTTATAGCCCCAGGCAATATGGAGGATGATTTAGGCCCTGTCCAGAGACCCCGAGCACAAGAGCGATTTCAATGGGGAACAGTTGGTTCGGATCAGCAAAGAGAGCTGTAAGCATGAGGAGTTCAACTATAGATTAGATGAATAAAACATTATCTCTCACCAGGTGTCACAGTGCGATCTTCGACCAAGTTTAATGATATGGGATATGCTCGAGCTTGGGGTGATTGAACCTTCCAGGAGGCGAGTGGTGCAGCCCCATTGTCATAGTGGCTAAGAAGGACGGCACCAACCGCTGTCTGCGTGGATTTCAGAAAGGTAAACGCTATTGCTTTGCTGCCCATGCCTCGGTCGACGAGCTTTTAGACAGACTGGGAAAAGCGAGGTTTATTTCCACTCTGGACCTGACGGAAGGGATACTGGCAAATCCCTTTAACCCGCAGCTCCAGAGATTTTCAACACCAGAAGGGCTGTTCCACTTTAAAACCATGCCATTTGGGCTGAATGGTGCGCCAGCTGCCTTTCAGAGACTGATGGACCAGGTTTCGCCCAATCATGAATATGCAGCAGGCGTATATTGATGATGTGGTGATTTACAGCTCCACCTGGCGAGACTTCAGTCTCTAAGAGCAGCCCGGCTGACAGCTAACTACAAAAAATTGCGTTGCAAAACAGAGACTCAATATTTGGGATTTTTAATGGAAATGGAAGGGTGAGACCTGTGGTCACCAAAATCCAGGCTTTGGTTGATGCAGCGATCCCCAAAACCAAGACTCAGGTGAGGTCACTACTGGGCTTAGCCGGTTATTACTGGTCCCCGAGTACGCCACAGTGGTTAACCGTTAACCTCACCAAAAGAGTGCAAATTTAATTAAATGGTCAGCTGAGTGTCAATATAAACTTTGCCAGGCCCCCACTATATTTCACCAAGAGATTCATCCTCCACTGATGTAGGTTTGGGTGCAGTCTTGTCCCAAAAGTAGCTGGAGTAGAACACCCGATATTGTACCTGAGCAAGAAAATGTTACCTTCTACTCCGTAGTCGAAAAAGAGTGTTTGGCCATTAAATGGGCTACTCACTCTTTACGATACTACCTGCTGGGACACTCATTTGATCTTGTCACAGACCACGCCCCCAAGTGGTTAACACAATGAAGGACAGCAATGCCGGATAACTCGGTGGTATCTGGCATTGCAGCCCTATGTACCATATGGTACACCGGGGGAAAGACCACCAAAATGCGGATTATTTTTTCCGGGGGGGGAGCAATGGGAAAGGTGATTTACATTCCTGGCTCCACTCTGAGCGGGATATGTGACAAAATACAATGAGTTCTGGTGATAAATCTTCCTCCCGACCTGTGAGGGCGCTAAAGAACGGGAGGAGAAGTATCTGGAAGGGCTGGCCTGACAGTTCGTTTCTGGGACCGGAAGTGGGTCAGCCTGGAAGGAAGCGAGACTCTGTTGTAAGACCGTATTGTAATAAGGCAGCTGCAACCCGCACCTAGATATCATCATAACGCTGTTCTTTTCCTTCGTTTGGGTTAAGCCAAGGACCGAGAAGGACGTTAGTAATAAAACTGTATTACTCTATAGAGAGTTGTGTGTGTGTGTGTTTGTGTTTGTTTATCACTGTACAATAACTGTCTGTGTTTTTGAAACCACCAGACAGCTAAAGCACATCCGAGCTGTCGCCTTGGGCCAGCACAAGCCGGATCAACACTGCACCGAACTGTCACGGAATAAAAAGTGTATTCACTCACCACCAGCAACTGCAACCCGAGACGGGTGAACGTGTTTTGTTTTCTTTTCCAGGACTGTAAACCTGTGTTTTCATCCCCGCGCTCTACACATCGTTGTGTATTGCCGGGCTTATTATTTATGGTCACTAGACCAGGAATTAAAATAAAATAACACTGGATTATCGTTGTCTGCCTGTCACTCCTGCACCGCATCACCGCTACACCTGTTCCCCTTACTAACCACTTTGCCACAGCATCATTGTACCGAAGTTCTGCAGGTGCTGAGGGGTACAGAACTGGTGTGAGGAGCCATGGGAGCAGTGGGTAAGCAGAGTCTCCTACAACGAAGGGCAATTATTATGATGGTGAATGTTAAAAACAAAAACCAGTTTCATGTTACCTTAATGATATGAGCCCACTGTACCTGAAGAACAGCGGCCTCATGTCATTAAGGTAATGCTTACATTGCTGATCTGCAGGTATGTGTTACTAGGATTTTTCGAGTTTTTGTTCATTTTATATGATTTGAAAGTTACACAGTATTTCATTTACATTCATGTTATCATTACTGAACAAACTTGTACAGTTACATTAGTTCAATTAATCTGTTTTTTTTCTCTTACGGAGTAATACACCGTTTGGTCTGTTGGCACTCTGAAATAAATCACATAGGCTTGACTGCTGCAGGACGTATGCATCATGGCAGGAACCAGGGTAGTTTATAAACATGGGATATGAGGAAGAATAACAAACTACCTGCACATTGATGCTGTATTCGTTGTGTCTGTTAATAAAGGGAATACTGTTACCAGCAGGTGCTGAGTGGTATATGTGTGCAATCTATTGCACCAATCACATTGGGGATGTTGTGCATTCAGTAGAAGCCCAATTTAGCATTGATCAGATCACTTTCAGCACAGGGGAAATTAATGTGGTGTGACCTCCTGGAAATCACCGCACGGGTAACCTGATCCAACATCCTGAACATAGTGGGTTGGCTAGGTCCAAATATGTCACCAACAGGCCGCTGGAATGTACCCGTTACATAAAATGACAGCGCACACATAACACAGCTCTTCATCTGGCAAGTCCAAATATACTACCTGGGGCCTGAAGTGTCTTGGTTTGGGATGCCTATTCCATTGACGACCCTGTCTAACACCATTGCCAACCTCTTCATGTTCTCTGCTCACGTAATAATACGCTAAAGCTCCACCAGCAGCAAATATCACTTGCCAAGAGAGACAACTGTTGACATGTGGACTGTAATACAGTCCATACTTTTAAATCAGGTAGGTATTGTAGCAGTATGTAAAATTCACCATTAGCGACCCAACAGAAAAATGAAATCAAAATGTTATCCATGCACAGAACAGTGTAAAATGTAAAAGGCAATGCAATTTAGCAAAAGATTAAAAAAACAACAGTTTCCAGAATTAAAACTGTATCCAAAGTCAGTATTCAAAATTTCAGAATACAGTGCATGATAAGGCCCTAATGTCACAGTTCACTTGCAAATGAAAATGCACAAAAGCAACTATAGATCAGATTTAAAAAAAATGCATCACAGTATCTAAAACTGTTTAATGATAAACTGTTTTACATTACCATAGCTTGTCTCGTTCGCTTTGTTTTTGCTGCATTTTCGTCATGTGAACTAAGGACGTGCTGTGTAACTGCACAATAAAGATAGACTGATTTGACATGCAAGAAAAAAAAACGTGGGCTGTGACAGATAAACAAGTACATTGTAACATTGAAGAGATGGGCTTTGTATCAGAAAACTGGTAACACGGGTAAGTGCATTAATTTGTTATAATATATATATACTGTATATAATGGGGAATGATTTTATTCTTCATACAAGGGCAGTAAAACACAACTGACGTGTATCTGGGTAACAGAGCTGACTATTACAGTACAGGGACATCTTTGCTGTGTTACATTTGTCATGAGATTAAAAACAAATACTACTACGACTAGTATTGGAATTGGAGAGACTCCAATTCCACAGACTGATTCATGTGAAAGGCTGTGATCACCTTGGGGAGGAAAGCAGGGTTTGTATGTAGTGACACCCTGCTGCCAAATACACATACAGGAGCTGTGCACCAATAGCGCCTGCAGCTCACTGACCCGCTTTGCGGAGGTGATAGCCAAGAGGAAGGCTGTCTTCATAGACAGATACTTCAAATCTATGGAGAGTATGGGCTCAAATGGGGCCTTCGTGAGAGCCTCCAGTACAACATCAAGGCTCCATTTGGGGAGAACGACCCTCCTGGGTGCGCGTAACCAGCAAGCACCTTTCAGGAAACAGGATGCTAAGAAATACGCACACGGAGATACCGAATCTACAGGGGCATGGCACGCAGAGATAGCCGCTAAATACACCTTCAATGTGGAAGGTGACCTACCAGCATCAAGCAGTTCTTGCAGAAACTGCAAGATAACCAACATGGGGCATGAAACTGGGTCATGACTTCTAGTCAGACACCAATTCTGGAAATACTTCCACTTATAGGCGTACAGCGACCTAGTAGAGTCTGCCCTAGCACTCTGCAGAGTACCCACAACCGCGTCTGATAGCCCTAGGGCTGTCCAGCGCTCCCGTTCAGGGGCCAGACCCATAATTGGAACCTCCCAGGTTCCAGATGTCAGAGAGTGCCTCTCGCCTGACTGAGGAGATCCAAGCAAAGCGGGATCTCCTATGGCTGGCCTTGTATGAGCTGGCATAGGGTCAAGAACCAGATTCTCCTGGGCCACCGAGGGGCCACTAGGAGAACTGTCGCTTTCTCTAACCAGACCTTCTCCAAGAAGGCCGGGAGCAACGGTACTGGCGGGAACGCATAAAGGAGCGTCCTGGGCCACTGGTGGGCTAGGGCGTTGATGCCGAGTGGACCACCTAAGCAGTGGAGGGAATACCACAGTGGGCAATGTGTTGTCTCCACCAAGGCGAAGAGATTGACCTGCGCCTTCCTAAACCGTTCCCAAATGCGCTCCACCACCTGGGGGTGGAGTTGCCACTCTGAAGGATGTGCACCCTCTCTTGACATGCGGTCCGCTGCCCAGTTCATCATTCCGTAGGGACAGCAGGTTCCGTTGCGCCCAAGTCAGCACTGGAAGAAAGTGCTGGAGATCCAGGAAAACAGCCTGCAGCTCCAGCATATTTATGTGCAGGGCTATCCAACAGCCCGAACAGGTGCTGTGGACTCGTATGCCTTCCCACACCGCCCCCCAACCCAAGTTGGAGGCGTCCGTCATCACCACTTGGCGAGTTAACACCATTCCCATCCTCGTACCCCCGCGCAGGTGAGAGGGCATCCTCCACCATCGGCCGCGGAGCACATGTGAGACACTGTCAGCCGACGGTGTCTGTCAAGCTTGGGTTGTAAGTGGAACGCATTGAGCCACGCTTGGCGTGGGCTCATGCATAATAGACCCAGCTCAATGGCTGATACGGCTGCGGCCATCAGACCCAACAGTTTTTGGAACTGCACCAAGGGGACCTTCGATCCCTGTTGGAACAGGGAGAGGTAACCCTGAATAGCACCTACTCTGTCGTCCATATGGGATATGCCTGCCTATTGGTAGGTATTTTCTGAGCTCTCTATACCAGAGCTGCCGATCGGCTCCTTCCTGGGATGACGCCCTCGGTCCCGCCTACCGAGGGATTAAAACCGTCAACCGTTTGCTGTTTGTGCACTATATTTTAAAATTGCTTGGATTTATTGAACTATTTATTAATGTTCTAAAATTACATTTATATATGAGTGGGTTGCAACCACAACAGTATTTCCATTCAACTGAAACAGCCCGATTCATAATTACTTCCCAATTACTTGACCAGCGATTTGTCAACTACCAGTTTCTGAGGTTGACTTTTGTATTCGACTAGTTGACTGTTCGGTGCTGCCCCTAGTGTGTATGGCAGTGTTTTTCAATTGGTGGCCCGCGGGCCAAATCCATCCCATGACAGCCTTCCATCTGGCCCGTCGGGTGTCAGCTGTCCTTCATTACAAATGCTAGTTGCAGATACGCACGGTTGAAAGGTCGCCGCTATCTACAGGGCATTTGTGTCCCCGGCCCTAACAAGCGATATTTATTGGCAACACACCATTAGAGGAACAAGTGATCACTGCACTTTATCTGGTAATAAACCTTCTCCTTCCTTGTTTACAACTCACTCTGTATGTAAGCTACCCTCAATCAATAAACTTTGTATTTAATTTTTCAAAATTAAATTTGTACTTGAAAATGAAAAAAAACACAAAAAAACAAGCAATCAAGTTCAAAGGCATACTGTTGAAGTGTGTCTCATCAGCTCTGGCAGGACCACCTCTATAGTGAAGGACACATCGCAGAAAGCATGGTTAATTCAGACAATAAAGTTAAACATTTTTGAAAAGATATACTCCATGTTGATGGATGCTATTTGTTATATTCTGTCTGCAGCAAGGTTTTTAGATCATGATAAAAACAGATTGCTCTGTCAACCACAGTAAAGAGACGACGACAATGAGGAAACGACTTGGGCTGTTCACTAAGAAATTGTTTGTACTGTTTCAACTATGGTGTGTTTGCTTAGAAAAATTGTGTCAGAAACATTTTTATGTGTAACATACACTACAGGTTTGGTCAAATCTATCTTTTATTTTAGTTTAGTCTAGTCACTTTTTGCGCCCACAGGACCAGCACAGGCACATCTGATACATGTTGATTTTCTTAAATGCTACAAATTGAACTTGGATGAATGTTAGCAATCCCAGTGTCTACGAGGTAATTGTTTATGAAAGAGTCAACATTTATCTCTGCTGTTTTAGAAATCCGTTCTAAATGTCCTTTACCCATTGCAGACTAGGATTTATACAATTGTGTTGTCAGCTTTCTCTAATTGTCCAAACGTTTCAAGAACCATAACCTTAAACAAAACAGGCTTTAAACAGATTAGGTACAACATATGACATGATAATTTAACAAACACAAAGATATAAACAGATGAACAGTAGTTAGGAATAGATAAACAATAGGGAAATATTAATGTGCAGCATTAAAAAAAGGTAGTTTATAGCAAATGTATGAATGTGAAATGTATCAAATGTATAATATACTTAGAAAAGGCAATGCATTATCTGTATAGATAAATTATGTTAATCTGTACAGGAAGTGGTAACTAAGATGCAAAATAATATTTCCTGTCAGCGTTAGATTAAGCCCTCCAAATACTATTTGTGCTCTACTGTTGTCTTTGAACTTGAGAGACCACAGAATGCTGCAGCTCCAACACAAGTTCACGATATGACAAGGCAATACCAACATCTTAAGAGCAAGCTGAACAAAATTTAAATTAAACAAAAATACAATGATTTTCAAAAAAAAAAATGTCACAAAGAAAAAGGTTGTAAAACCTTTCAAGCTTCAAAGGAGTAATTTTGTAAAAAAAAATTGTAAAAAAAAAAATTTCAAAATCTTACACATTGACAAAATTGAAAAATATTCAAAAATACAGGTACCATACATTTAAACATTGGTTAACAGCAGACAGAAATGCAGTACAAGAGACACACATCATGCAGGTATACTGTATGTATGATTTTCAGAACCTTTGTACACAAAGCAGGGTCCTATCTTCATTGATCTAAACCGATCAATTGTGTAGATCAATTGAATAGACCACAGAGAGATTATCAATACGATTCAAGCAAACATTGGTTTGGAAAACACTCTGCAAGGCTGAAGTGAGCCAGGGAAGCATATCAGTGTTGTAAAGGTGTCACTGCTGCTTCACCTATGGGCTGCAGTGCACTGTGCAACACTAATATGCTTCCCCACCTCATTTCAGAACATCTTTCATGGAATAGTTAGTAAAGAAACACCTTTCCTTCAACAGCTTGCTATTTAATCCCCTAGTCAAGCCTTCTTTCTTTTTTGTTTGTAGTTGCCCTTCCTCCCCTTCACCACCTCTGCAATTGCATCTCCCTCCAGGGGGCAGGCAAAGCTTGCCATACCGCCATGGAGACTCGACAGCGCCAGGCCTCACCTCAAGACAGAGGGGGGGACCAAATCCATACAAACCACTCAAGTACAAAAATACAATCCAGACATTGCTCTTGTCCAGTGGAAAACATTCCTTCCACATTAATTAGCTTGCTGAATGTTTCACACAGTACTAAAAATCACAGGGTTCTAAAAACGTTTCTTCTGCCTTTGGGACTGTCAACATGTTTTAAAATAACTGCTAGTGCGATTTCCTGAATATGTCTTGAATTAGAATGATCATAGTATTCTGCCTTTTTTCAAATAATGAAGCTACCCTATGGATATCCTAAGGAAAAGGCCCATCTTAAAGTCTCCAAGAAAAATACAATTGTATTTTCAATGCAGCATGGCACAAAATAGCAGAAACTGTATGAGATGAGATATTGCACCCCCACCCCTAAGTTAACTAAAATTCAATTCATTTGCACACCCCTGGTATAAATAATTTTAAGTTTTCCAAAACCATGAGTAATAATTACCTTACACCTTATCAGCTATTTTGCATTAATCCTTATAAACCATATGTGTAAGAATACACACTGACAGGTCCTCAAAAGCAAACCCTTCCAATGTGTTTGAATGAGGTCTAAGCTCTCACCTCTCCAGCTCTGGAAAACATTTGCTAGTTTCTCCAGCTGAAATGGCTGAGCTTGTTCTGAAAAGGAACAGATAACATTGTTTTATGGGAAAGGAACTAGAAGGACTGTTGATATGGGTTGTGCTGTAAATGAGTGAAAGGTAAATCAGCCCACTCTGTTTATTAGTTGGCACAGACAGGAAGGAGGTATGACAGCTTTAACAAAGTTATACATAGTGCCAGGAAGTCATGGTGGTCCCTTGCAGAAAAGTCTGAAAAATACCAGCATAGAGTATCGTGTAGGGTGCTGTATGATACAAGAGGATACCCACCTCACACGAGGTCAGAGTGGTTGACCTTGACTAGAGTGGAAAACAGCTTATATCTTACAGCAACCAGTGTTTTTTTTGTAATATATTGTTAAATAAAAATAATTCATCCTTATAGCTAAAGGCACGTTTTCTGAGGAACAGTGCGCCCATGTCCTGGAAATTATGACCCGTTTCCATGGAAAATGTGAGACTCGGTTGATGTGAGTTATGGCGAGCAAAATATCTGTGTATACTGCCTGCTGTGCCTCTGGGAGAAGTAGCTTGGTGTTCCTCAACATGTTTGCTGCAGGCACACTGCATAAAAGCGGGCAGGAATGGGTCGCTCCACCATCCCCAATGTTAGTTTGGTGTTGTTTAATTGTACAAATGTCTGTGAAGGTTTTCTGTCCGGTGATTGTATTTTTTTGTTCCTTGGTGATTTTTTTCTCTGTCCTCAGTTGATCGTGGTAAAAATTATTTTGTTTCCAGTTTATTTGTTTTTTTAACTGCTTCTGTTAGGGGCTACATTGTAAATCTTAATGTGAAATCACTTCCATCTGATACAGATGATCTGCTACAAAGAAACCTACAAAGGAAGGTGACTGTATCACATCAGGGTCTACCATATAAGAACGTCCAGTTCTTAGTAGCTGATTGACTTGTCAAGTTGGGTCATAAAGGACCTCAGTGATTCAGCCTCAACATGACTATGTGACCCATTCCATACCCTCAGCACTCTCTGTGTGAAGAAATGTCTCCTTTCCTCTGGACCTAGTCTGTCTCCACTTCATTTTGACAGGTTTCTTCTGTTCCTGATTTCTGTGCTGTACTTAAAGTATTGGATAGGTTTAACTATGCCAGCTCCTTTTAAGATTTTAAAGAATTAAATCAAAGACTTCAAAACTTTCTGATACATGATCAGACAGAAACGACATCACATTAAAATGAGCTACAATGATCATGTATTCTTTATTAACTACATTACATTATCAGAAATATAGCAGATGGTGCTGTCTAAGATACAAGCTGATCATTTTTGATACACAGCTGTATTCTATTATTTCCTCAAACTGTTTTTTCAACTTATAAACCATTTGATAGGCTCGTTTTTTTGAAGCGGTAATTAATTAGGTAACTGAGAGTTGTTAATATTAATTGATTGTATATTAATTACTGTATTATCAGTTTCTCAATGCTGTCCGTGTATCTTGTATTAATAAAACTTGTTGATTAACAATGAATAATCATTTATAATACGATTTGATGTGAATCTGTAATAATTCAAAGAAAAAAGTCCTCCACGAAAATGTATTTATTATTATTATTATTATTATTATTATTATTGTTATTGTTGTTGTTGTTGTTTTAAGAACAGTGGCGTAAATAGCTCCAAACTGCCTGGACGTTTTTTGTTTGTTTGTTTTTTGTTTTTTGTTGTTTTTGTTTGTTAATTTCTACTGTAACAAATCATTAATGTTGCAATTTTTTAAAACTAGAACTCTCCTCGCCTTCTCCCTCCTCTTTATCGTATCCAAAAAACATTTACGATATTTCTTATCTTTTCCCTGACCTCCAAAACACAATCCCCTTCATAGTTACTTACACAAACACGTCACAGCCATTATCAAAGACTTTTACATTCGCGGGAAATATTCATGGACCGACATTAATGTTCGCTTTCCAGGGAGTGGAGCATGATAATATGCAATCATTAAATACGTAGGTTTTCTTGTAAAAAAATATTTAATATTTTGACAAATATAGATATAAAATAATAACTATGAATATCATTTTGTTTTATGTATTTTTAGAAATGTTAAAACGTATTAGCCTTTTGTTAACATTTCTCCTTCCCCCCTATGAGTTGTGGTTGAGTGGTCCACTGTGGCGCGAAATGCATTGGCAGACAATTCCAAGCAGAGAAGAATACTTTGGTGTAGGCGAGTTATATGTGACAGTCCGGTAGAATTACTGGTTGTTCAGATACAAAGTTTATTAGCAGGACACTGGTCAGTTTTTTGCAGACAGGTGTAACCTGACAGACAGAGATACGTTTCTTTGCTTAGGTGTATAAATACGTATTTGTCTTTTCTTTAAGGCTTGTATGTCTTTTTTGTCCACGTGTAACCCAGACTACAGCGTTCAGTTCTGCGCTATCACGGCTGTATATAATCTGAGATTTTTTTTTTTTTTGTTTTTTTTTTTTTTTTTTTTAATTGCTTTAATTGTAGAGCATTTTTCATCAGTACTCCATTGGAAAAGACCGGGTTGTAAAAATGAGCAGGTATGTTCGTGTTTTTTTAAATTTATTTTTTACTGTATTTGAGATTTTATATATATATATATATATATATATATATATATATATATATATATATATATATATATATGGGAATAGTACTGAGTGATACGAAACTACATTTTGTATAGGAAGTCATATTTGAACAGTATCCTTTTATTTTTCTGCTTAAAATTAGTGCTCTATACATGTGTTTGTTATGCTGCACCGGCGTTTTATATTATTTATTTATTTATTAGCCAGTTTCAACTACTGACTATTCAGATGCAATTTGTTTTAGTAAGCCAATGGTTGTTGTGTTCAATACTCTCTACGTGCATTGAAACGTGTGTATGACGATGGATTATTATGTCACTTAAGACTTGCTGCAGTAGCTATTGCAACAAACTCACTGCGTGAATATTGCTATTTGTGTCTGCGACGCCTCTGCTGTATGTATTTTAATTAGTGGACATCAATACTACATGTATTCTGTTTAATTAAGTTTCTTCTTGTCTCAGCATCGTGAACGGTGAAAGGAGTGTGTCTCCCCAGTGCCCCAAACCCAATGAGCCTGGCCATCCCGAGGGGACAGCAGTGGAGCAGAGTGGCTCTGGGAGAGGTGAGAAAATTTGGCATCCGCAGCCATGTATATATCATATATGTTTTTTTAACTATTACAAACTACACTATGACAAGGTATCAATATTGTAGTTCGTGAATCGTCATTTCTTTTGGCGAACGCCTACTACAATAAATTAACTAAGTCAAGTTTAAGGGGTGATGGCGAAGACTAGGACGAAATATAGCAGTTAACAATCATAAGGCTTCAAAAATGCTTTTGTTGCTGTTTTTGTAAACAGTGGAATATGTAGATGTTATAGTGGTGCCAAACAGTATTGGAATATACTGTAAAACGTGAAAGTATTTAGTCAAACTGGGAAACTTTACAGCTCAGATATTGTCTCCTGGCCTTCTGAAGACAGTTTAGCATCCCATGAATTCCTGTTATTTACAGTACAGTATCTCATTGAAGCAGCTTTAACAGTGTTTTAAACCTGCCCAATTACCTCTTTAGACAGAACCTCTCTCCCCACCACTCTTGGCTGAAGTGTTTTATAGAGCTTTAGCATCAGTTGTAAAATATGTTCAACAGGTGTTGATTGTGCATGATTTTAGTTTGTGTGGATAGGGTACATGAATTCTGACCTTTTTGGTCAAGGATATTGCTAAACTGTAAATGAAGTCTTAGTAACAAGATATTATCCAAGGTTAAATCCAACACTTTGTATTTTATTTTAGAGAGCCCTGTAATGGAAATCTCGGAGGTGGTGGGAGACCTTATAACGCCTGAAATGCTGGAAGAGGAGAAACAGTTGATGAAAGAAGGACAGGAAAAAGAGAAGGAAATGATGGAACAAGTAAGACTATTGCTGCAAACGTCTTGATTGCTGGTTTATAATTGCAGCACTGTGTAGAATTGCATTGTGCAGCGTTCCTACCCATGGTGTAGTTTTACTGGTGGGTATACTTCTAACTAGCCTATTGTATTACTGCATTTTGTAGCCTGTTGATGGGACCCTTGGGAATGAAATGTACATCTCCAGTGTACTTGCCTGGTTAAAGATTACATTTAAATAATAATTATTTCTTTGTGTGTTCTGGGGATGACTTGAGTTCTGTAACAGTCCATCTGCTCCTGCTGTTAATTAGGAGGACTTACAGAGAGCCATGGGTAGCTCTTGCAAAGCAGATGTCATATGATTTTTTATTTTTTAATATTTATAACTTGGTTGTCAAGTTCAAACTTAATAGCTTTTTTTAAACCATTGAGAAATCCAGTAAAGGTATGCATAGTTTAAATCTGCTCTTTGCCATGTAAACTGAATTGGAGTTTGTTCTGTGTGTTTATTTTCTACTTGTTTAACCCACAAACTTTTATGTGGACTTTAAAAAAAAAAAAAAAAAAAAAAAAAAAAAAAACTGCTTTAATGTATCTGCCTCATGGACTCCTTGACTAAAGCTCGTTTTGAACCTTTCCCTAAATTTAGCTTGTGTGTTTTAATTGTATAATATAGCAGAACTGCCAAATCCCGAATGTTCTGTTTCAACAAGCAAAGAATGTGCAAGCCCAGAGTTGAGTTGAATGACTCTGCTTCAGGTGTTGAAAGGAATGGAAAGTGGCAGCCAATCCCATAACTGCATTACCTTTAGCTTCTGGCATAGTTAATATTTTATAAACTAAAGTAATACAATGTAAAGGCTACAGATCTGTGACGACATAGCTATAAATTGCACTCCATCTGGCCAATGTTGGAAATGTTCTGTTTGAACAGAATGTATCCTAGCTTATATATTAGATATTAATTGTTGCCAACTAACCTTTCTGGTAACTTTTTATATTGGAGATTTTATCGTGACTTTTTACTGATTTGAATAATCATCCGAACTACACTATTAATGTACTCGATTAAAGCCCACATGTGTGATTAATCAATTAAAATCCCTACTTTATATCAGTGGTACTTTTCCATGAGTACACTTTATCACTTGACAAACTAAATTGGGTGTTCAATATTTGTTCATTACAGTGTAACAATCAAAGTGCTTAAGACCTTGAGCTCACTAACAATTAAATATAGTAAATTTAGTTGTGGTCTTTCAAGAATGTTCTGAATGGACACAGGTCTATAAAAAATAAATAACCTACAAGCCTAAAATAACATGACTTACAACCTGCACAATTGTTAAAACTATGTAGGGCGCTGATCACATAGTGGACGTTGTATTTGCCTGCAGTTTGCACCTTGTTCTTTATTCCCCTTGGCATTTAAGCACTTGGCACTGCTTTGTGCAACAACAAAAAGAGTATTGTATGGACCAATGTTCGACTTGTTTCTTTCCCTTTGTAGTCCCGTGCGGCTTGGGAGAGAGACTCCCATGAAATGCGTTTCAAGAGGCTGCAGCACTTGCTTGAGAAGAGTACTGTCTACTCCAAATTTCTACTGATGAAAATGGAGCAACAGCAGTTGGAGGTGAGTGTCTTCAGGATTCCTGTTTTTTTGATCCACCAATGAAAAAGTTAATGTTGCACTAAAGTAACAGATATGCTAGTAAAGCCCTTTCAGTTTTGATCCATCATCATAGATTTTTACAATTGCGTATAAGTGGTCAAGTGAATAGTTTTGGAAACCAGAATGCCTTTGCTTCACGCTTTGATCCCAGCAGACATTTTTGTGTTCTTGCATTCAGCAATGGGAGGTTATAGGTTTTGTTGTAGTTCAGGAAGTAAAAGCATGGGGGTAACAATCATCCTAAATATGTAAACTATCTTATGGGATGTTACTGCGATAAGAACATTCCCCTTATCGGATTGATTGTGTCTTCATTTAGGAGAAAAAAAGGAAAGAGAAGATGGAGAAAAAGAGAGAATTACTGTTGGCTAAGCAAGAGAAGCAAACGGTAAGTTGAATTACATTCCTTTAAAACGTCTTGCAAGAATTTGCATGTTTTTTGTTAATTCCAATTGCTGTTTACAGTGATTATTTAATGTATTTATTTTTTGTTTTGCAGCAGGGAACTACAAATCAAGATGAAAACAAACCAGGTAAGATAGTATAGGAGAAATGCAGAGCTTCACAATCTTGTTATTTGCATTCTGTTTGAATTGGCAGGGGAGGAAACACCTTTTTTGAACAGTGAGGGTTTTCTGCTGAATAAAATCGTGTCTTTTCAGCAGATAAAAAGAAAAGAGGAAGAGAAGACTACATGATTTCAGACATTATGACCAAAGAGGTGAGGCAGAGGAATTCACATTACCTGACATGAACAGTAAATGCTAGTCTGTTAATCATGCATTTTCATTTTTGTGTGTATAATATATATATATATATATATTTTTTTTTTTTAGGAAATCATGTCAAAAGCCAAGAAGACTAAAATCAAACATGAGGTAAATATTCCTAATTAATCCATGCTGTGAATGGAGGTTAAAGAACAGACTGGATTCCCTCTGGCATGCCAATGTGAGACCTAACACCCTTGACCCGCAGTGGTGGAATGACCTTCCCACAGATGTCAGGACTGCCCAGTCCCTGACCACATTCCGGCGCCTCCTCAAGACTCACCTCTTCAGAAAGCACTTGTAGAACTCCTCTGTTTTTCCCCTAGGACACATATCACCCTTCCTTAAATGCGCTTTACTTGCTCTTATCTGCCCCCTATTTTACTGCATATAATCCTGTACTTCAGAGTACTATAATCTGCCAAGTGTTTAATCTGTAGTATTTTGTATTTAATTATATCCTGTTGTATCTATCACTGACTTATCTGCTGTATTATTGAATTGTATTTTGTCACACTTGTACTTGCTTGAACCAAAGTCATTGTATTCATCATTGCATTTATCTTGCTTTTAATTGTATTATTACTTGCACTGTGATTCTTGAAATGTATTTGTTTACGACTGTAAGTCGCCCTGGATAAGGGTGTCTGCTAAGAAATAAATAATAATAATAATAATAACAGTTATACATAGCTTTGTGAAATATCACAGTCATGCTTTGGGACTCCCGAGTGGCACATCCGGTAAAAGCACTCGCGTAGAGTACAGGATGCACCCTATAGTCTGCACGTCGCTGGTTCGAATCCAGGCTATTCCTTTGCTGACTGAGGTTCGGAGGACAGCGTGTGTTTGTCCTCGCCCCTCCCGAGTCAGTGCAGGGGTGGTAGTGGTGCGGTGAGCTGAGCTAAAATAAATAAATAAATGGACACTACTAAATTGGGGAGAAAATAACAAAACTAATTGGCAACTACTAAATAAAAAATAAAAAAAGTCAGTCATGCTTCTGCTGCAAGTAACTAGAGATGGGGAGTAAACAGTGTTGCTATTGTTACAATACTGTGGTCAGATGCAGGAGTGGAATTTGCTTACGTTTTGTATTTTTTGTAGGACTCTCCTTCGTCTTCCCAGGAGTTGGGTTTGGGAGCCCTTGAGAAAAATGGCGATTCTCATTCTGAAATAAAGAACCGCCTGTCGCAATCTGTGCGACAAAATGCCCAGCATCTCTTTGACCCAGAGAGGAAAGTGGACGGCCAGCCTGTCCCATACCAGCAGCCAAAGAACTTCACCGGTGGAGTGATGAGGTTTTACCAGATTGAGGGCATGGAGTGGCTAAGGGTAAGTGGCATTAATGCACACAGATCTGACTACAAGCCTCCCTGTTACAGTGAAACCATTGTTTGAACGTGTGCTTGCATGCTGCAGGGGAGAAAGCGAGGCGAATCCAAATCGCAGTGTTGCAAGGCTACGTGGAATACTGTCTGTGTTTTAAAGGTGCAGTATATCCGTATGGAGTTCTGTTTCTAAAGCAGCCTCGTCTGTCTGTGTAGATGCTGTGGGAGAATGGGATTAACGGGATACTGGCTGACGAGATGGGTCTGGGGAAGACTGTTCAGTGCATCGCCACAATCTCCATGATGGTGGAGAAAGGGGTCACGGGACCTTTTTTGGTTGTCGGCCCCTTGTCTACACTCCCGAACTGGGTTTCAGAGTTTAAGAGATTCACACCAGAAGTAAGTGATGCATTCATCCTGATGCATAAAGGTAATAGCTTATGACAATAAATACGGCGTCTACAAGTTATGTAGATGTTGCTAACTGTAACTAAGTTTTTTTTTTTTTACAATTTCCGTTAAATGTACCCATTGCATTTTAATATGTAGTTTCTCATGAAAATTCCCATGTCTGAAACAATAATACACTGATGGCAAAAACAGCAACAAAAAAAAAACTAAATATTCTTCAATTTAGCATTTACTCTTCAGGTTTGAATTTGTTGTATAATAT
The DNA here is from genome assembly GCA_036884735.1 of Huso huso. Classification (NCBI taxonomy): domain Eukaryota; kingdom Metazoa; phylum Chordata; class Actinopteri; order Acipenseriformes; family Acipenseridae; genus Huso; species Huso huso. The sequence goes on along the minus strand of CM072668.1, from coordinate 21,136,963 downwards.
CTACAGAGAATTATCAATTTTGAATGAGACAATGCTGATTTTTTTTCTGTTTAAATAAATGTTTAATTGTGAAACGTCTATTTTTAGACCGTGGAGTGCCATGAATTTTTTTTTTTTCGGTACCGTGAAAAAAATACAGCCCCGACTATAACCAGAGCTGATTGGACTGCAGGAACGCCACAACAGGATATTTATTGGGGTGCGGGGAGCAAATGGCTTGGAGGTAGTAAATGCTTTAATTGTACATGTGGCTATTTGATTTTAGATACCTGTATTGCTGTATCATGGACCACAGCAAGAGAGACGCAACCTGATCAAATCGATTCGCAAACGGCAAGGATCGCTTCATGTTAATCCTGTAGTTATCACCTCTTTTGAAATTGCCATGAGAGACAGAAGAAGCCTACAGGTACTGTAACTACTATTGTGAAGGCATTTCTGTTCTGTCTCGTCTGCACAACACGAGTAGAACCTTTGTTGCTAGCTTTTATATGATTTAATTATATATAACCTAATATTTGTTATAAATGGCATCTTGAAGTAAAGACCTCCAGATGGGGCCCATTGTGCAAATTTAACATTCGTTTTTGTTTTTGTCGTAGCATTGTTACTGGAAGTATCTGATAGTTGACGAAGGGCACAGAATCAAGAACATGAACTGCCGGCTGATTCAGGAGCTGAAGCAGTTCAACTCTGACAACAAACTGCTGCTGACTGGTACTCCTCTCCAGAACAACCTGGCTGAGCTCTGGTCTCTGCTCAACTTCCTGCTCCCTGACGTCTTTGATGACTTGAAAAGGTGCGTCCATATTTATATTAAGCAGTTCTGTTTTGTTTTTTGGTGGGCGTTTGGTTCCCAACTCCTGCTACTGCTAGCGGCTTCCAAATTCAGTTTTACAGTAACTTATCCATTTGTCTGCCTAAATATTGCAAAAACAAACATATTAAGATGAGTACAGAATTGCAGCACAGTGCACTTCTAAAGCTTACATCTAAACTACACATGTTTTAAAGCCACTAAGTGTCCTATTTTTTTAGTTCATCTCAACAGTTTTTTTTTTTTTTTCCCCCAGCTTTGAGTCCTGGTTTGATATAACCAGTGTCACTACTGATGCAGAAAATATTATCGCCAAAGAACGAGAGCAGAATGTTTTGCACATGCTTCACCAGGTAAAATAATATTTTTGTAATTTGTATGAAACATGTAGTGTTCATTTTGTCGACTTGTTCTGTTTTGGCACATATTTGGGCTAAATGCTCCTATGCTGGCTTGATCCCTTTATGATGCATGGCTGTAATGTTTCAGATTCTAACCCCATTCTTGCTGAGGAGACTGAAGTGTGATGTCACACTTGAAGTGCCCCCTAAACGAGAGGTGGTGGTCTACGCTCCTCTCACCAAGAAGCAGGAGACTTTCTACACTGCCATTGTTAACAAAACCATCGAGAAAATGCTTGGGATGGGCCCGGTAAGGCACTCTTCACTCCCCCACCCCCCCCCCCTATATTGGGGAGATGTATTGAACCACCCTACTTTGTAATTGCACAGTAGTACTTTAACATCCACTTTGTCTCCCTCCTTTCTAGGACACCAAACCAGTGGAGTTGACTGACTCCGGGAGGCCAAAGAGAAGGAGCAAGGGCCCTGTGAACTATAACGAGCTGGCTGGAGAGTCCCCACTGGCACTGGAGAGATACCTCGCTAAACTGCAGAAAGAAGCAGACGAACAGCCAAGGTATTTGTTTGCGTGGAAGCACAGTGTTGATAAAAGTGGTGTGTGCTTAACATTTGTCATGTTGTGTCTATCTGAAAGGTAACTGTTTTATTGATTTTATTTTCTTTAATTTTTCTTGAAGGCCCTGTTCAGTTTTACTGCAGTACATACACATTAATTTCAGTGTTAGTTGGTGGAGCAATGTGGTGTGAAGAATTTGTGAGATCTAGTTTGTTTATTATACTAGACCTTTTTGGATACCTTTTTTATGTGATTTTCAAGACGGAGCTCTGGATTATACATAGTTGCTGCAATGATCTAAGATAGGGGTCTCCAATCCTGTTCCTGGAGGGCTGGTGTCCCTCCTGGTTTTTGTTTGTTCCAACTGTACCCTAAACTAATTTTATTCGACCAATTAAGTAATTTATGGTACAGTTGGAACAAATACCAAGAGACACACCGGCCCACCAGGACCAGGATTGGAGACCCCTGATCTAAGATTATAATCTATTCCATTGATCATCTGTTTCCCTTTACAGCAGGCCCTTGGTAGATGTGCATGTGTCTGTTGATGCTGAGATCAACCTAAAACTCCAGAATGTTTTGATGTTGCTGAAGAGATGCTGTAATCACCCGTACCTCATTGAATACCCACTTGACCCTGCCACTCAGAATTTTAAGGTAATAATTTGTGGTTATAATATTACAGATGTGTATTGTCTTCACCCCAGTTGACCTTAACTTTGATTAGTCATTTGCAGGTTTTATACTGTTAATGTCACACAAACTAGACTTCTGTAATCTTGGTTTTAACATGTACTGTATACTGTGCAATTAACACAAACGTCTCTGCCAACCTGCCTCTACTTATTCATTTTATTCCTGTCCAGATTGATGAGCAGCTGGTGCAGAGCTCAGGGAAGTTCCTTATACTTGATAGAATGCTGCCAGAACTGCAGAAAAGGGGACACAAGGTAATTTAACATGAGTGACTAATCGATGGACAGACAGTATTGCTAGCAGGTTTCGTTGTGATTTAGTTTTACAAGCCAGTTGGGGGCTTTGTGATAAAATTAGACAAATGCTTGTACAATTTTCCCATGTCAATGTTGCTTCACAGTATAAGAAAGACAAATGTAGTTTTCAATAATGATATTTTAATTTTGCCCAAACTAGAAAATCTGTTTTGTTTTGTGCCTCCTTCACATTATCTAATATCCTGTCCAGGACGATCCTCTGGTTATGATTGTCCTTCATTCATTTTATATATATATATATATGTGTGTGTGTGTGTGTGTGTGTGTGTGTGTGTATATATATATATATATATATATATATATATATATATATATATATATATATATATATATAACTTCCTTAACCTTTTTAATGCCATCGTAAACATTGCTTACACAGTTTGACAATTAAATCCCAATCTTACAACACATTCCATTGTAAAAGATTAATTTAAATGTATTTTATACACCACGCTTGTTTTTGTGGGTTGCATACGGTCACAGCCTTTATCAATAAGTTTGAAGAAACCTCTTGTCGTTGGCACTGAAAAGATTGAGAGGTTCTCTGTGAATATTCAATCTCTAACATTTCCCGTTCCCAGCCAGCACGCTTTATGAAGGGGGGATTAAGTGCTATTTTAATGTTCTGCTTGTTGCAGGTGCTAATCTTCTCTCAGATGACCTCTATTCTGGATGTGCTGATAGATTACTGCTATCTCAGAGAATTCAAATACAGCCGACTGGATGGATCGATGTCCTATACAGAGCGAGAGGAGAATGTAAGTGTCTTGTCTAGTTTACTCTATTTGGTGGTCACCTTTTTAACAAGAGCCTCAGTGCTCTAACTGTAGAGGCAGTTGCATTTTAGAGATCCAAAAAACAGGTCTTCAGTACAGAACTGAGAATGTCTTTCAAAGCTTGTGGGATCATTTCTTGGCTGGCTTAATGATAGTCCACAAGCAGATGTAAATGGCAAGCCAAGTTAACTTTTCTGTATAAAACTGAATTCTGACAGTCTGGTCAACCGAATGACTGCACTAGGGGTATTCTGAGTCTTCAGGTTAGTATCCTAAAAATTCCTGCCTTGTATAGTATTTTGTCTAAGCCACCTGTTTACTGATTGCCTAATATGAAATGTACTATATAATCTATGCATCGTTGATTGTATATTTAATTTGATGGCAGCCAGTCGCATCTTGTCACGTTATCAAAAGGGCCTCTGCTGTTTTTAGCATAACTTGAACCTTGACCTGGAGTGCAATGAACTCCGTTCCTCCAATTGTAATGCCAAATGTTTCTCTTTTGCCAAACAGCTACTTAAATATACGTTAATGTTCCCAAATTTTAGATGAGAAGTTTTAACACCGATCCCGACGTTTTCATCTTCCTGCTGAGCACAAGAGCTGGGGGTCTGGGGATAAACCTCACATCGGCTGACACTGTCATTATTTTTGATAGTGATTGGGTAAGTGCTGTATGGTTTTCAAAGCCAAACATTGGTCAAATGGCTCCGCAGGTTCTATCCAACAGTGTTGAGATGCTTGGCTTGGCTTGGCTTGGCTTGGCTTGGGGGAGGTTTGCGCAACAATAATTCTATCTGATTTTATGAAATGTGTAAACTGCAAAGCAGATCAGGTATGACGGTTTGTTAGTGTCTTGTGTGTTTTTTTTTTTTTATATATATATATATATATATATATATATTTATATATATATATATATATTATATATATATATTTTTTTTATATATTTCTATATTTTTATATAATATATATATATAAAAAAGAATCCACAGGCTGACCTCCAGGCCCAGGACAGGTGTCACAGAATCGGCCAGACCAAACCGGTGGTTGTATACCGCTTGGTGACTGCCAACACCATTGACCAGAAGATTGTAGAGAGGGCTGCTGCCAAGAGGAAACTGGAGAAGATGGTCATTCATAAAAGTAAGATGTTAAGCATCCCTGTGAGAAACATGTGTGCGTGTGTGTTTGTCAATCCCCAGCCACCACGACTTATACAGCGATGCCGAGATGCTGACTTCATATTTTCAGTGCTATAGACTCTTCAATGACTGTATTTGGGTTATGAGGGTTTAAACACTGGCACCAGGTGGCAGCACTGATCCCTTTTGCAAGAATATGTTTACTTATGTAGTCTGTCCAATGTAATGTACAAACATATTTATTAATATCTCTTGCATGTGCAAACTGCTCACGTTCACTCACTGAGGCAGATGCCACACATTAACCTAAGTATACAGAATAATTTTGCCTTTTGTATCTAAAATGTGTGTCACCGTGTAACAGATTACTTAATCTTTATAAAGCAGCCAGGTACAGCAATAAAGAAAACATTTAACCTTTTGCAGTCCTATGTCGGACCTGGTCCGACATCGCAATTTTCCCTTTCAATTAACTCAATAACACAAATAAGTAGTTGTTTCAAGACATATTAAAGCTAGCAGCAGAATAACTATACTTAACGTACAGCATCACACAGCGGTGAAATAAACAAACATAAAAATAAACAATGTAGTTCTGTAAAACACATTGAAAAATAACGCAAAAAAACCCCCCACAAGTTCAAAGTTTAATGTTTAAAGTCCTGAGTATCCTCACAAAAAAAAAAAAAAAAAAACCTCCTGAAACAACCAAAACTGAATGTCCATTCAACACAAAATGTGTAATCCAGCAGCAGATTGGAAAAGAAACAATTAGATAGATTTCACCCCGGTCTGTAAACTGGCAGCTATGCGGTTGATCCTTTGATGGAGAAAACTGCTGTAATCCGCTGTTGAAGGGAAAAAAAAAAACATTCCAAAAATCATAACAAGGAATACAAAGTATCAAAAGAAAAAAGAACAACTGATCCAGAACTGGTAAAGAAAGTAACAAAATAAACCGTAAACGTATTAACCAAAAACAAAGCTTAAGTTAGTGCAAGCTGCGTTGGTGTCTTAAGTCTAACCAAGTTGAATTAAAAAAAAAAAAAAGGAAATGCGTTTGACTACTAAATTAGACCTGACAACTAACCACAGACTAACGAAAATTAAGCTGTATAAAATAAATGGGTAAACTAAACCATAGTTCTAAAAGATAGAATGCAAAGCCCCAATTATCACATGAGTACAAAAGAAAGTCGGCTCTCTTTACCGAATCTTCTCTGTCCATTTAAACTACCCGGCACTAAGCAAAGACCAAATCACTGCAAACTTAAGGAAAGCCGGAAAGGACCTGCGCAAAACGCGTTTGAAAAAGGATAGAGAAACAGCACTGAAATTCAGCAAGGCAAAAAACACAGAACGAAGCCAAATGGATTTCTTTTATCTGTGTGTGTGTGTGTATATGTATGTATATATGTGTATATATATATATATATATATATATATATATATATATATATATATATATATATATATATATAAAATATAAACGTTAATACACCAATGAAGGAATTATTTTTACAGAGTTTTATTTTTTTTTATTAGAACAGGATCGAATATATTAAGAACATAAGAATATAGCCTGGCCAGGCATACTACACTCAATTAAGAGTAGTAGACAGCAAACTTATTATGCTGCATGCTACAACGTTAAGTTTTAAAGGAAAATATAAAAGTATATAACAAGTCACCAACAGTGGTTCAAACAACATTTCATTGTTAGTTGTTTATTGTGGCACGTTAACTGTTTAAACTTTTGTGTTGTGTGGCTTACTTAATACATGTTGTTTTTCTCCAGATAAGTTCAAAGGTGGCAAGTCAGGACTGAAGGAGTCTACAGGCTGCTTAGACCTCCAGGAGCTCAAGGAGCTGCTGAAATCCAGGGACCATGAGAGGTAATATTGGGTGCCATGTGTCCTTGCAGATGGAAGCAACCCTTTAGCAATGCGATTTGAATTAAGGTTGTAAATGTACACAATTGACTGGAATTAAAGAGTAAGTAGTGGGGTTACGAAAAATAAAGCGTTATACGTCCCCACGTGTTGCTACAACTGTTTAAATAACGAACCTGTAATTTCTTTACATTTAACATCCAGACAACTTTTTACACTTATAACTAGGGCTTCTGTTTTTTTCAGGTTTTATTGTATTTTTCGGTGCTTATTTTTAGCTATTTGAGTTATGTAAATTTGTTTTTTTTGGGGCTTTCGTTTTTGATATACTGTATGAAATGAGTGTTTTTGGTTACTTTTTTTTTGTGTGCGTCAAAATACGTATAGTAACTGGACAGTACTTGTACACTTAAGTTGTACCTTCTTTCCTTTGCTGTCTTCCACAACAAAATCCCTATGGTCACTGGCACATTATTCTGGGGTTTTTGTGTGTAGGAATTTTTGTACATTTAGTCAATTCTGTTTTAAATCCTCCATATCTTAACTGTAATACAGCTTTAAATCCCACTAATAAGCCTCCATCCTGATTGTAATCTCGTTTAAAATCTTGCAAGTAGAGTCTCCAATAGAAATGTAGGAATGTGCTGTCACTCAGTAGTTGGGGCGGTTGTAAAGTATTCAGAACGAATCAATGGTAGATACAAGTCTTTGCCCAGCAGCCCTGGGAAATGTATTTATTATTATTTTTGTAGTAGGTTTCATTTTATTTAATGGAAAAGGGTAAAGTCAACGTGAATAGATTAACCAAGTCTAGTGGTGAATAGTGAAACTAGCTTGTTCATGTGACCCTGTCTGGTTGCAAGTTTCAATGTAAGGGTGTAATCACATTTGCTGACCTTACTAAAAAGTCTTGCTTTATTAGTACAACATTGAGGAAATGGGAGCCCATGGTTTCCATTACAAAAGAGTAGATGTTAAAACTTCATGCTGATTTGAACTCGGCTCTCGCCAAGATAAGCACCAACTAAGACGTAGCTTTACAGTAAACTAATGTGATCCATAGGTGTCTCCATCCATTTGCGCTTCCTTCCATATGATGATGTAGATATCCTTCTGTCAGGTGTTAATGGCTGAAGTGTAATGCTGGCTCCAGGGATCAGCTTATTTTTGCCTCCCTAGTGCATCAGCACACACAACGGCTGCGATGCTGGCTCCGGGGATCAACCACAGTGCTGTCTCCCCAGCACATCGGCATGACAACCGTCTGGATTGAGCTAAGTAGGGTACATCTCTGGGGTCTTCAAGTGGGCACCTTCCATCCTCAGTGTTTCGTCGACTAGCCCACGACACCTCAAGAGGGCTTGACGGTGATTCTGCCGTCCCAGAATCGCCCCCTCCGTCCCCCACTCAACTCAGCCCAGCTTACTTACCTGTACATCAGCGTTTCTTTCTTTCTATTGTGCTTGAGATCCCCAGCCAGAATCTTTCTGTCTCAACCACAGCCAGTTGCTGCTCCATTCTACTGCTTCAGATAAGTTCTTCACTGTGCGATGCAACTCTTGGCCACTGAATCCGACGTCTCTGAGAAACCGGGTTGTAGAGTGTGCCACAAATCCTCGACAACCCACCTCCACTGGGTAAACCCAGACACTCCATCCTCGCTGTTCCGCTTCAGTTTCTTCCTCTCATACGCCTCATCTACAGCATCCTCCCATGGCACTGTTAACTCTACCAGGTGAACAAGGCGTGCTGATCCAGACCACAAGACAATATCTGGTCGAAGGGTAGTGGTGGCAATCTCAGGTGGAAAAATAAGCCGTTGACCAAGATCTGCCAACATTTTCCAGTCTCTAGCAGCTTCCAGTTGTCCTGGGCGAGGATTGGTTTTAACACCTTTTCTTGGTGGTTGCTCTCCTGGACGGAGGAATGTTGTCTTTTGTGTGTAATGTTTTGATGGAACAGATGGAACAACTTATTGGTCATGTTATGCTTGTCTTCCAATGCTAAGGCCAAACATCGCAGCACCTGGTCATGGCGCCAAGTAAACCGTCCTTGGCTAAGAGCCACCTTGCATCCTGTCAAAATGTGCCTTAATGTTGCAGGTGATGAACACAAAGGACATGAGGGATCCTCTCCTACCCAGAGGTTTAGGTTCTGTGGTGATGGGAGAACATCATATGTTGACCTGATGAGGAAACTGATCCTGCTCTATTCCATTGGCCAGCCAATCTTGCATTGTTCCACACTCTCCCATCTCATCCATTCTCCCTGCTTGGCCTGGGAAATGGCCTTTATACACCTCATCCTCTCCTCGTGCTTTTGCACCTCGTTGACTACCATCTTCCTCCGTTGAGCTGGGGCTGCCTTGTGCCATATAGGAGGAGTTGAACTGAGACCAAGACCATCTCTTCCATGCTGAACTTGCCCCATGATATCACCAATTTGAAGGGCAGCCTTTGCATCCTCCACAGCTTTCTTTGCCACCCACTTTCTTCCAGTTTTCAGCACAGGTGCTGCCTCCCTTACGCATTTGTCACGTGACTTTGTCGCGTAGCTTCACTTTCTGTTCAATATGAATTTTATATTCATACACATGTCATGTATAGGGCTTCTGAGTTTCGGTGTTTTATCTTATTTTTCAGTGCTTATTTTTAGTTATTTCCGATGTAAATCCTTTTTTTTCAGGGCTTTTGCTTTTTATATAATGTGTGAAATGTAGTGTTTTTTCTGTCAAAATATGTATAGTAGTAACTCGACAGTACTTGCACACTTAAGTTGCACCTTCTTTCATTTGCTGTCTTCCACAACGAAATCCCTGTGGCCACGGGCACATTCTTCTGTTTTTTTTGTGTGTAGGGTTTTTTTTTTTTTTTTTTGTATTTTAACTGTAATGCAGCTTTAAATCCTGCAAACAAGCCTCAATTCCTAATTTTGTAATCTGGTTTTAAATCTCCCAGTAGAAATGTAGGAATGTGTTGTCACTCAGTTGGGGTGGGTTTAAAGTATTCAGAACGAATCAATGATATTTAAGTCAGGAAGGCGGGACATAGCCCAGCTGCACTGGGGGAGTTTTTTTTTTTTTTTTTTTTTGTAGTAGGTTTTATTTTTTAATTGAAAAGAGGTGGTCAGCGTGAATTGATTAACCATTTCCACAGTTTTTTTCCGGTGTTTTATTGGCTATACACAGATTTCATTTTTTTTTTGTATCGAGTGTTACCGGTTTTTATCAGATAAAACTGAAAATCAGAAGCCCTAGTCATGTATTAACCCACAAACACTACCATGTTGGACATTAATTTGTACATTTGCCTAGCTATTGGTTAAATATATGCGTTTTAGTTTTTGTTTCCATGTTTTTTATACATCTTTTAAACACGCACCCCTAATGCTAACTTTTTTTTCCTGCAGAGAGGTGAAAGGAACAGGAAAAAATGTCATCAGTGATAAGGAGCTGGAAACACTGCTGGATCGCAGTGACCTGCTTGGTAAGGAAGGCATTTGCGGTTACAAGCTTTTAAAGAGGCTTTTTTGTTGTAGCTAAATGTAAAATAGTCCAGGAACGAGTGACATGAGCAATTTGAAGTACATGTGTGTGTCACCCTAAGATGTCTTGTATACAGTATTCTGTATTGCAGCATATAACTTAATGTACATTTATGCATTTCTTAGCCAGATGTTTCGATTGCAATCTATTTTTATAATCAAAATTCTTTCTGGTGTCTTGGTTATTATAGATCAAATGAAGAATATGAAGAAGGAACAAGAGGATAGGCTCTTTAAAGTGATTGAAAACACCAATGAGTCTGCTGATATTCATCTCGCATAAGAACTAGCTCTGCCTGTGTGTCGGGAAAACATACTGCATTTTTATTACTGTAACGGTTAGTATTGGACCCAGTAAATCCTGGTTCTAAAGGGACTAAAGACTATGGAAAACCCAAGATGTTTGTGTGTTTTCAGTATACCTGATTGGCCTGTTGACCACAAGGTCTTGTACAGCTATGGGCAAAAGTTTTGCATCACCTAGAATTAAGATTGAGACAAAGGAGTATAGTTTAGATATTTTATTTAACATCATGTAATCAAAGACACTACAAAATGATCCCACAAGTCTACCAGAAGTCATAATAGTAGGACATTATTTTTTTTATGTTAGATTTTGAAATGTCACATTTTTTGTTAACCTGTATGGGGGGGAAAACAACTACAAAGCGGTATGCAATTCAATATGTTAACGTAACATTTTTCGGCAGTTTTCATTCGACTTTATGATGCAAAACTTGTCCATTCTATAGGGTTACAAAACCTTTGGCCATAGCTGTAGGTAAATCTAAAAATCTGAGTATCTGTCATCTGTTGTTGTTGGCTGGTCAGTTGCACTGGGGTGGTTCCAAGCTAAGGGGCTTTCACTTGCCTCCATATAACTGTCCTTTTCTTTGTTTCTTAAAATTGCTTGCTTCAATGCTTTGTACCCAAATGTAAAATACTTGCGTATCACACTATTGACGTCCATAACATTCCAATAAGAGTACGTTTGTCACTTTTTTTTAATGTGACCTTGTTTTTCCATTGCTAAGTGTCATTGTGGAAACCAGTCTATGAGAATTGTGTTATTCCAATGATTTCTCCATGCTGATTCAGTGAGACTGGCAAGTGAAGTATTCTGAATACAAGCTGGCCATGTGCTCAAAGGGAGTCATTTCAGTCTGTCATCTATCACCAGCCAACATAACTTCTCTTTCCTTAAATCTAGGATCTTACTGTATTGGTAAAACAAGTCTTTTTGTTGGAATGAGCATTAAAATGCACCACATAATTAGTTGTTACCCTGCCTGCTCCTTGCCTATCACTTTTAAACAAACAATTTTTTTTCCCCAAACTATTTCAACTTCCTATGGAAGTCTTCTTGTATGTTTTGAAGAATATAAACCTTTAAGCACAAATGTTTGATTGAAAATCTTTTTTATACATGTGTTTTGTTGAAATTAGTTGTTACAATAAATATATCTAGAAATTGCTTCTGTTTTATTCACAGTTAGACTAACTTTAGGTTGCAAGTCTTCAATCTAAAATACTAGATGAGATAGCGAGCGCACTTGCGTGATTTATGCACATACTTCATGCAGCTTTTATAACACACTGACTTCACAACTGTGTATTTCTGGCGGAATGAGGCAGAATCATGGCTTTGAAACTGGTTATGAAGCCGCACGCACAGTTGAGATGGATTTACAGCAGAAGGTGGTACATTGTAAAAAGCAGACAACGTTGGACAATTTCTTATTTTAAAATGGTGTTCTTTAGAATTGACTGCAAGTACAACACATTTTTTATGTTCGCTTTACACATTAAGGGCAATTGTAGTACTATTTAAGCCTACTCCTTTTTTATTTTGTTTTGTTTTACACAAGCATGAAGTAAACAGTTCTGTGTTTTGGTATTTCGTGCTTCTCATGTTAATTTTAACACTAACATTTAAAACACGTATTTCAGTTCCATGTTTGTACAAGTACACTATCGTTCTATATAAAGACACTTAAACGGGCTTTTCACTTATTGGCAACTTTTGGATAATGACAACTTTTTGCTGAGAACAGAGGTTGTTAATAAGCGACATCCACTATATACATATAAATAGACACGTTAGTTATGTGTGCAAAAGTATGTATGTTCAATGAAAGTGTCATGCATATCAACTACATTTTTTCACATTAAAAATGTGTTTTTTTAAAAAAAAAATTTAAGTTTGCAATATAAACCCCGTGTGGTCCAATGCAGCTTGCAGTACAGACGCACTAACTTTCACGCCATACAGTTTGTACTTCCATTTTACAACATTTGCAAGCAGTACAGCAGTAAAGTTACAGTTTTTAACAAGTAACGAGACACGATTTTGTAAATAATGATTATGTGTTATCCCGATTTGTATTTAAAGAGTTCATCTGATTTTGCAAACTATCATAAGCTTGATCTGTACATTTAGTATATTGTAAGGTTTTCATGTTTAGGAAGTAGTACTCGGGGAGCCGGTGTTGAATTCTCAAAATCTTTGTTTTATTTGAAACTACAGAGAATTCCTGTCGGGCCGGAATTCACGGCCAAAACAATAAACATACATTTTAGCCTTGGCACTTTCACTGCATGTTCTCTGCGGTCGCAGCTCACACGCTCACTCACTCGCACCGACAGTTTCTCATTCAAGTTCAGCACTGGACTGTCTCCAGTCCCCAGGCTCATGCACACCCTTATTATATAACCTTTCGTCATTTCCCGCTGCTGTAAGGCTCATCAGCCAGTTGCATCCATGCTCAGCAACCCCTGAAAACAACAACACACATTCTCCCCACTCATTCACTCGCTCTCCCTTCCCATGCCAAGTAATGGCGTGACCCGTTCCCCTTACAATACATGTAACATATAAAAGACAGACGAGACAAACTGAACAGACAGCAAGTCCTGCAATAAAGCAATTGTCCGGGTCGTTACAATACATTTTTTAATTTGAAAGTAAAAGTGAATGATGATTCGAAAAATCTCCAAAATATAACAAAGTCCAGAGAATTATCAGCTGGCTGACTTCATCTTTCGAAATACTGTTTGTTTGAACTAATCGTGTAGCACTGAAAGAAACATAACACACTTGCAAACTGAAGGTTATAGTTTCAAATCCCATGCATGTCAGACCTGTTTTTATATTTATATATAAAAAAAAAAATTGCAGGTAAATGTTCAATTTTAAAACAAAAATAAATAATTTAATATAAATGATATAGATGTCACAATAAGTGTGTCCCCTAGTATATTTCCATGTTAACAAAACAAGTTAATTGTCATTAAACCTGTAATATACATATGCGTGGATAAAAGTGCCTGGGGTCTGCAAAAAAATACATTGGGAGAAAAAGTAGGAGGACATCGTGCCCGTGGCAGCTGTTCTTAAATAATGGGTCGTGAACACATTTCTGGCGCGTCATAGCGTGGGAAAATACATAAAGCTTTAAACACGTTTTCCAACAAAAGCATCACAGCAGTCTATTGACCGTGCTGCTCGCTTATGCTGTGCTTGTACATACTCAACATATTTATTTTTTTCCTGAAGGGCCTCTGCAATATGATCAACCAATTGGATATCTGCATTTTCTCTGTGGTAGCCCAATCATAAGCTAGCTGGGTGGGACATAAACTGTGTCTGTTTCAGTTGCAGGTACTGACAGTAAGTTTAACCAATAGGAGAGTCAAATATTTGCCAAGTTTTACACAGCTATCCAATCATAAGCAAGCAGAGGCCATTCACGGTATTCTGCATGAAAATTGAAGGCGAGTGAGTAGCCAATGGAAAAGTGAAAAATCTGAGCTGTCCAATCATTCGTGAGTAGAGGCAGGGTGTTAATATGCCAGGTAAGCACTGAATTTCGCCGAATGTTATTGAGAAAAATAATACATTTCAGTATTTAGAATTTAATTCTCTCTATATATTTTTCTCTCTGTCCACTTTCTCTGAATAATTGTACTGGAGATGAGCGACCTTTAAAACGGAGTAGTGTTGACAAATTTGCCAAATTGAAACAAAGCGAGACGCTATCTATCCTCTTAGTTTATTCATGGTTATCTGTGTAAACATGCTATTTAAAAATATTTGCATTGCATATTTTATATAAATTATTTAAAGAATAAGCGTAGCACGCCTGAGACTTGGCCTTCTCAGAGTGAGCCAAGAATAATGTATTTTCATTTTATATCTGGTACTACTTTCGGTTAAAGAAGGTTCTCAGTTTCTATGCCTTTCTCACAGGAAATCTGTTACACTTCCTGGATCATTTCACCTCAGCAGCAACTGGTTTTGATTTAATGACAGGAAAAAATCCATTGAAGGGTTATCACCCTTCAGGTGAAATGAACAAGGTAGTGCAACTCTACCTAAAAGCAAGTCTTGCAAACAGATTTATTTATTCGCGTTTTAAATAAAAAAAAATAACTGGTTACTATAATTGTTTCTTTCAAAACTTGACATTTGAAACCTACATAACAAATGGGCATTCACAAGATGGGTGGAATTATTTTAATACAATAACTTTTTTTGAGAAGGTGTTGGAAGTCTTTCTGAGGAAGCCAGCACTGCAAATAGAGTTGTGCTCCAGATACAAAGCCAGATGAAGCTGTTGAATGTTTGTTAAGCATCAACAGAGGAGCTGATGAATAACACTTACAGGGCAGGCATTCATCTGAGCTTTCCTCCTCAGGGAATTGAAGACCAGTACTTGAAATTGGAGGTCCTGGAGAAGAAAGAAAGCATTTTGTTTTGAGCAAAAACAACATTGTGTTTTATTTCTGTTGAATGGAGGGATGGGTAGTGTAGCAGGTTTTATCTAATAAAAGCGTGACTTCGAACAAGAGGAATACAGCAATCTAAACACAGGCAAGAAAATAATGCAATGTTTGATACGTGTTACCTTATGTTTGAGCCTTTGTTGATTTAACATACCTCCATCCAGTTTGAACTAACAAGCTCTGCGTTGAACAGTGCATTTCATTTTATTTATTTTTTCGAAATGATTCCAATTATGACTTTAGTGACAGGATTATTGAATATATAGTCAGAGTTTAAATCCCAAATCAGTGTAAATAGCCAAATCCAATGGAATCCCAAATCCCATAGCGGGGCTGGTTAGCGCATGTTCTATGACAACGAGGCATAAGAGCACTGCATACATCAGGACAGGTTACCAGGGTGGTGGTTGGATTACAGAGGGGTTGTAAAACGTAATTTGATAATCAAGATTTTCTTAAAAGGGTCAAAACTACATATGGAGCATCAGTTTTTAATGTCCTGAAACACATTTTTAGGTCTAAGTAAATATTCCCTTCATCACAGAATGATCTTGAGCTTGAGCTTGCTGTCCCAATAGAGTGTGGATCGGATTATCTGAAAGTAAAGAATAATTCACTCATCGACTGGCATACAGAATTTACACACTGTGGGCCTAATTTGTTACTGTTTGAGTAACGGGCTAAAGTCACAGAGCTGCATACGCTAGACTTTGGTAATTATTCCTATAAAAACTTATTGCAGTATTCTACAGTATATACTGTAGTAAAGTGCTCATTATACCAGCGTTATACGATTTACAGCAGCATGTGACTGGTAATTTTTAAAAAGGTAAAGTTGTAAATATCAAAGTCAAGAACATTATTCATTCAGACCCTAAGCTCTTGAATAGGGCCTATTCACATTATTTTGATGATCAAATCGCCAAAAATTATTCCTTAGTGGAATTCATAATAGGCTCTATTTATAAAACACTAGCAATCAGAAATGTACGATGAAAAGTACAAAACTGTAAAATAAAAATAAAAAAACAGTCAGTGTGGGCATGGGTCGCGAGTGAAGAGAAAGTTATTTTGTCAGTGTCTTCATGTCTTACTAAAAGTTGTTCCCCGGTATCCAGCCTTCTGCCTCCATTCTGCAAAACTCCAAACCTATTCAAGTGATACAATCTGCAAAGAAAACGTAAGTATTATTTTGTTCTATTTTACGTCACAAAATTACCCACAATCTCATTGTTGTATAATGATATTATTTTTCTTTTTTCAGCAGAGTGAGTAAGGACACATGTTTAGTGTTCATAAAAATGACAACAGCATGAATAGTTTAGCATCTAAAACACAAGGGACATAAAAAATTGCATTCTGCCCTAAAGCATTACAGCTATGAAAATAGGCTGAAAGAACTTAATCTATTTAGCCTAGAACAAAAAAGAATTAGGAGGACATGACTGAAGTAGAATAGTTGACGTAGTTAACCCTAACCAATACTTTAAGCACAGTACAGAAACCATGACCAGAGGACACGGATGGAAATGAAGTGGAGATAGACTCAGGACAGAGGGAAGGAGACAATTCTTCACACAGAGTGATGAGGGTATTTTACTAACCATCTGATTGTAAAATATAATTAACTTGTGTCTGTTCACAATAGTTTTAGTTTAGTTAATAAAATGTGTACAACACAATTAAAATATTTTGCTTATGGTTCTCATTACATTCTAGAACTTATTTTTAAAATATTTGAGTTCAGAATGATTCATATCGATATGCTTTCTAATAAAGACCATTAAATCATGCATGTTAAATGTGAAACTAAAGTTAAGAGATTGAGGCTGATTTGACTATGAGTCTCACCTGTGTGAGCTTCACTGCTGACAATTGGGTTGTGATGGGCTAGGTGAGTTAATTGCTGCTCCTAACAAGATGTAATGACTAATTAACATGAATGATGAATGAATTATTTAATTTTGTACATTCTATGTATTCTACCTGAGGCCTGGAATGCCCTCTACTAAGGACTCCCCCTTTGAAACTAAAACACATGCCTCTGCTTAAGGGTTTCCAAACTACATCAAACCAGTTCTTTCTTATACTTAGAACATTAAAACTAAGCATGGCATGTTATTAAACTATCAATTAAATTAGCATTATGTAATCAAAATGTTGTTTAAACCTACAGTATTTGACAGCATGGACAGTTTATCACAAATACATAAATAAATATAACATATCTGTGGTTTTGTTTTATTTTTATTGCACCAAACAGAAGAGTTTTTTTAAGCAAACCAAAATTAGTTACTCACTTCAATATGTAAGCTAATGGAGAGTGCACATGTAACTCACTACTGTAATCTGATTACATTTTAAAGTAACTTGTAACTGTAATGGTTCCTTTCTCAGACAGGTAACTAAATGTGGTAACGGATTACATTTTATGTGAAATAATAACATAGTAACTTTCAGTTACTTTTAGTTACAAAAAAGGACTACAGCTAATGCTTAACATAGAAATCGTCAGTGTATGTCAAACCTTACATGTCACATGAACGTGCTTTTCATATCATCTTTCTAAAGGAGGGAACGCGTGAGTGCGATAGCTGGATCTCCAAAGAATATTTTAAGCTACTCCATGACCAAACAAAAATAAATATCTCTAAAATGTAAACTGTGCAGGAGAAATAACTATTTTGTAACTAACTAGTTAAAAAGAAATTCAAAGTAATAAGTTGCTCTTAACTAGTTACAATTTTGTTCAAGTAACTTGTAACTGTAACAAATTTTAAAAGTAACTTCCTCAACACTAATGATGCGTGCACATTCAAAAAAGCAAAATAATAATAATAAAAACATTTAAGCTTTCTTATTGCAAATATCAGTTTCCGAATCTGAACTGAAACAATCTGAGGCATCCAAGCTAAACTAACGTTTAGATTTGTCCTTCTAGATATAGTGTGATATTTTGTAAATGTAAACACTAAACAGCCACACATCTAAAAGATTGTTGACGTTGATGTAATAACTTGTAAAGTCAGTACAGTACTTACCGGGCTGGAGTACCCAATCTTCACTAAATGCACTCAACACAACTGTGCAGCCAGCTCTTTGAGCAACACCATTGTTCAGTCTGTTTAAACCACCATCCCCATGGTAACTTGAGCGCAATTATCAAAAAAGCCCCAAGGGCCATGATGGCTTTTCAACAATAAAACAAGCCTATTGGTTGTTCAACAGCTGAAATACTTTCCAAGCTGTCCACGAAAGCGTGCCTGTGCCAATGCAAGACTAAACTCAATGATATCTCTCAAGATACTAGAAAAGTTTAAGCTTTTTGGAAAACTAGTGCCTCATAAAACAGTTTAAACTTTTACAGCCTTAATAATGTATATGTTATGTGTTACACTCAGAACTCAAATATTGAAACACTGTTTCTGTGACGTATGTTAGAGTGAAAGCATTTTGAAACCGACAAAAATGATCTGGATACAAAATATTTGAATAATAAAAAACATTTTTTTGGTTCAATGATACCCTCCTCCACTGCAGGCATTCCTGCTACAGAATATTGTTTTGGGTGCTGTTTGATACAAGGGGGTATCCTCTTCACTCCAAGTCAGAGTGACTACCCACCAGTAGGCTTATTAGCTGTTCTTAAGCGGGTGAAAGTCAGCTTGTATGCTACACAGCACTTTAAACTATATACTGCATTTACTAACATGTAGTTAAATACGAATAATTAAACAGTTTCAATCATTTTTAAGTGACAACATCTCATACAAGCCATACAAAGACATTTCAGATGGGTGTGTCACTTTACTATAGTTTATATAATTGTCTAGCAGGAATGCCCACTGTGTCGAAACAAATTGCAAGGAAAGTTTCTAACAGAACATTGTAGGACTGAGTTGAGTAATAGGGGACTTTATCAATAAAGCAATACTTTATCTGCCATTACACCATGGACTGGAAAATAAATCCTGGTGTCCCAACAGCTTCAATGGAAAGAGCTCCAGGCCTCTTTATACTGGGGCCTTTTTAGGAGTTTCAGACTGTACTGAGCTCTCCAGCAGGTTTTTAACTGGTCCATAGACAGCCAACTGACAAGGAAACACATCCTGCAATCCAGTTTCAAGACAAAAGGCTGGATTCATAAAAAATTTTATAGACCCTTATTTGTACTCTTCATAAAATATATTGCCAGGATTTATAGTGTATGCTGCCAAACAGCATTCTTTTTTTTATCAGTTATGCTCTTAGCATAATGGCACTTTATATGTTCGTAGAGCAAAAACTCGACTGGGTACTCTTTCATTCAGACCCAGGGCAGTCATTTGGAATTACTGTTTTTATTGTGATACCTATATGCTACTGCAACTGACCAATGCACCTTCCAATAAAAAGCAAACCAGAAAAGTACTGAGGGAAAAGCATACAGTGCATGTGAAACACCTACAACCTGAAAATACCCTTCCTAGACAAAATAACCATTGTAGCGTACATTCACTAAGGCTGCCATCTTTAAATGTGTGAACTCCTTTGTTTAGTTCACTGGTAATAAATGTTTAGAAAATTCCATAAACTATAAACTAACATTAAGCAGCAGACATGTCTGTATCAGTTATCCCTGATTTATGTTGGTGAGTAAGTCATTTTGAAGGGGTGGCCAACTATGGTTCACTCCAACAGTACAAAAGGACACATAGCAGTTTTATTTGCAATGTTGAATTTTATATTGTGGTCTACTGAAAGTCTAACAAGCATGTCAGTTACTTTCATCTCCTAACACAGCTGAAAATGCAAATTAGGACTATCAGTTACATTAAAAAGTCAAACATGATCTACAGTACATGCACAGACAGATGAACAGATGCCTTAATATGAGCCCAGATTCTAAAGCTCTCAATTGCTTGTGCTAAAGTGTGTCCAGACAAGTTTCATCACAATTGAAAAAGATTCTCTTGATCAACTTAAAAACATATGCATATCAAATAGAGAGACAAACAGGGCACCTGCATATTCCCTCACAATCTGAAACTTGTAATGAAAGAAGTTCTTTAAAGTTTAATCAGAATTTCACAAGGGGTTATATATATATATATATATATATATATATATATATATATATATATATATATATATATATATATATGTGTGTGTGTGTGTGACATGCAGGCAGTTATATGACAGACAGCTGACCTCCATACACTCCCAGATTATTATACACTCAATAACTGCCAAATAGTGTATTTAGCAAGTTCCATCATAGTTGGACAAGCAGATCTCAATATATACGTAAAAATAAAAATGTGACAAACGGTCAGATGGACAGTAAAAAAACTGTGATAAAGAAGGTCCTTATTATTATTATTTGTTTATTTAGCAGACGCCTTTATCCAAGGCAACTTACAGAGACTAGGGTGTGTGAACTATGCATCAGCTGCAGAGTCACTTACAATTACGTCTCACCCGAAAGACGGAGCACAAGGAGGTTAAGTGACTTGCTCAGGGTCACACAATGAGTCCGTGGCTGAGGTGGGATTTAAACTGGGGACCTCCTGGTTACAAGACCTTTTCTTTAACCACTGGACCACACAGCCTCCTAGCAAGTTAGCAAGTTTGGTCACAATTGGATCTACACGCCCTTCCAGACAAGCTACTAAATCATCCAGGTGGTGTTTTTGTGATGGGCGCAGGGCAAACAATCACATTCTAAATAAATAGCAAGTTCTTGTTAGGTGTTGTTTTCAAATAGACTTCACTTTCAAGTTATAAAGTTTATCTTATGTACTTAAAAGTTTGGGGAATATGAGTCAAATAACACTCCTGTTAATGTCCTGTTGTATTAATGCTTCTGTGTTTAATACTTATTAAATAACAACGGACCGTTCTGTTATTACTCAATAATGGAATGACAAATATGTACAGTATATACTTGCTCTAAACACTGATCTTTAATTAGCAGCAGTCTTTTCAGCGTTTCTTACTGGCTGTAGAATTAGATTTTCTACTGGTTCATGGGGCGTGAGCTGGGGGGTGTAAGGATAGGGCAGAAGAAACAGAAAGGAGCAGTTAATAGGATAGAAAGTGGTCGCTGACTGAGGGCGACGATGCCGACACATCTCAGGGGCGAAGGACCCAGTGACCGAAAACACATACGAGGGTTATGACTCGGGGCGCCGCCCCTCGAGAGAAAGTCGGTCCCGGAAGGCCGGGACACGAGAGGAGATGAGAGAGAGGTACCCAGCATCTGAGACTTCTGGAAAGGGGCGCTCGTTAACCCCCGATTGGCCGAGACTTCACGCTGCCTGGGACCTGAAATAAGGACAAAGCATAGAGGTTAGTATGGGACTCGAGCACGAGTGGCCACGTCCCGAAAGAGAGGCAGAATAGAACAGAGCCTCGAGTGAGGTAAGATAAGAGCAGGAGCTGCGACAAGACACAGTATGGCCGGGGTCCGCTCTGACTCACATGGTGAGAACCCCCCTGAAGGTAAGGGAGGCAGATGCCTAGCCCTGAGGTCAGGGGAAGTGAGACTCACTTGCCCCCCAAAGGATGGACCCCCGGCACCTCACGAAATCTCCCACACCATGAGACAAACAAAAGACAGCACATGCCAACGCATAACATAAACAAAAGACCAGAAGGACAAACGGGACAAACAGAGGGATGATTAGTAATTTGTTAGTAGGATGTGACTGTGTATACCTGCCGCTCAGTGGAGAGGAAAAAACCCCTTGAGGCTGATTAGGGGAAAACCTCTGGTGGCCCCGGTGGACAGGAAGCCCCCACTCTGGGCATACTAGCAATTTTAAAAATAAGCAGCAACTATATGAGAGGAGGATGAATGAATGAAAGAATCCACTGCAGAAGAGGGCCAGCTAGTAGTCAAGGAGGGAGCCTGCTCTGGAGAGGTGGGTTGAGAACCAGTGACGAGTGATTATAGGAGCACTTCAATAATAGTGACTAGATCTGAAGAGGGAGCAGAGATCTGCTGTAGTGAGGACCAATTAACAGTAGAGGACAGGATCTGCTGAACAGTGCAGAGATCTGAGGAAGTAAGAATGAAGTGCTGTAAATAATGAGCAATGGCCTGCTGTAGATAGCAGAGATCTGCTGAAGCAGTGATTTGTAATAGTGAATGGTGGACTGCCATCGGGAGAGTGTGGTGGTCTGCTGCAGAGCGCAGAGATCTGCTGAATGCTGTGGATATTGGTCTTTGAATGTTAAGGTGATTTAGATGAAGCCAGAGATGGGGCAGAGATGAAGAATGCATAGATCTGAGGCCGCTGTAGAACCTGAGAGGATGAAGAATGCGTTGCTCTGAGGCTGCTGCAAAATCTATTGATTTGGTTGGGAGCAGTCTGAGTGTATTGTCTATTGCAGGATAGGAGGACATTTGACTGAAATGTTGATAGTTGTAGGACATGGTTTCCATATCTGACTGGCAGCTCACGTTGATGAAATGATAACTTTGAAGGTTGAATAAAATGCCTTGGTGAAATTTGTCGGTTTGGAGGAGAGGAGCCAGGTGAGGAAGCACGAATCCGGGAACAGGAAGAGGTCGCTGGAATGGAAGCCTGAAGCAGGGAAGCTGGAAGTTAATATGACGGTAGATTCGGAGCATCTCAGAAAGCCGATAAGTGCGTGACTTCATGACCATGTCCTCAAAGGGGCGGGGGGGGGGTAGAGTTGAAATTGAAGAATGTCAGTTGATATAGGTAGACAAAAGGTCTAGGCAGGAGGGGAACTCCCGAGAATCCATCAGACTGAGAACAAACTGCAAGAATGGATAGAAAAGCTGTAGTGTTCAAGCTTCGCTGCCATCTATAGGTTATGATTGGAATTAAACCATTGACTTGAGTGAAGCAGGGTAGAATATATGAGGTTATAATGATTAAAATCCTTGTCTATGTAGAACAACATTTGCTTATTCCTTTAGATTTGAATAATAAATATTCTAGACATGTTTTAGGACAGTTAGTCATGTATATAAATAAGTTAACGCAGTGTTTAGATGTCGTGATTCGGCGCGTTGAATTCGTCTCCACCAGTTGTGAAAGCGCAGCAACAGGAAGCCAGAAGATTGCAGCACTGAGGCACAGAGCACGCAGAGCCTGATGACGCTGCCTGGTAACCATGGCAACTTATCACTCCCCGCAGTCATTCAATGAGGGTGTTGCCGTGGTAACTATGGTCTGTGAGGCACCGCTGGAAAAGTTGCAGTACAGCAGTGTCGTTGGAGCATGTTGTGACCAGTCAAATCACGAGCCGCCACTGGTTGAAATGGAGTTTGTAATGGGCTGGATACGTCTTTAAAAGGTTGAACGTAGCTGATGGACGTCCAGAGCAGGATCTTCTGATGGAACGGTAATTGTGCTGGCTCTGTGGGAGCGGGGGAGGGGCGCCTGATTGCAGGAGGGAGTAAAGAGAGATTCCGCAGACAAAGCTTCATGGTGGATTTAAATAGAGCTAAAAAGGCAATCACTGACAACGGGAATGTCGATGTCTTGTCGAAGGAGCTTGAAAGTTTAGCGGAGGACCAGTCTTTCTGATAAAGTTGCAGACAAGTTGAGTAATGAAGCTGCGCTTTGGACAGCACTGTTGCTGAGATGGAGACTGGATGGAACAGGAAAGACTAACGTTGGAGCTCTTGAAGCTGAAAAGAGAAGCTGAATGAAAAGAAAGATCACCTGAGCAGGTAGGAAAATGATTGATAATATCTTGGCAGCAATATGCAGAGAAATGACCTGCAATGAGCGAGGCAACGAAGTTTAGATATTAGCGGTGGAGCACGAAACAATGGCGTCTAAGCGTTTGCTACAAAACGAAACCCTAAACAGCAGAAGGTGCAAGTGATCAGGGCTTAAATGGAAAATAGATACTAATTAACAGGAAATTAGAAGCCCCCAGCTCCACGCCCCCTGAATCACGCAAGCTAACATTTCCAGGACAATAAAATAGGACAATGCAATATGTATATTTACTTGCAACTGTAATATTTATTAAATAAGACATCCTTCTGCTCTCCTAATGCACAGACTGCTGCTTTTATATTAAACATTAAAGTCAAAGCACCTTACACCACTGACTAGAACTTTTATTTGTGAAGTGAACAAGTCAAATCAACGTTTCGGTGCCATGCACCTTCATCAGGATTTAGAAAATGTAGAAGTCAGTCCTAGCAGAACATGTGTGAGTTACACAGCCTGTACAGCCATGTTCATAAAAAGAAATGTCATAACAGGAGTGGAATTACCTTGATTGAGCCTGTCGGTCTGATCTTTTTTCTGTTCTTCTATTGATTACGCTCCTCAGTTCCTCTTCAAGGTAAATGCATTTGCCAACCTCACTCATACCAAATACAATCAATTGATTTTCTCTTGAAATGCATGTTTCTAATCAATTGCATGTGGGAATTCTGATACATTTTCTATTAACCTCAAGCAGATGTAGATTATGCAGCATTTTATTTTACAAAATATGTGACATTTGTTACACACTGTGTTCTGTTTTGGTCTCTATAGTATAAAAGGATATTGTGGCTTTGGAGAAAGTTCAGAGAAGAGCACCTAGACTATGCCGAGGGAACTGAACCCATTAAGCCAAGACAATAGAAAAGTGTTTTATAGATGCTACTGGGGGTCAACAAAGTGCCTGATCACTATTTTAAAGCAGCAGAGATGCTAGAACCTAACGACACATTTAAAAGTGGATTGAGGACAGAGGGTAGGAGGCTCTTTCTTTTTTACACAGGAGTGGTTGGGGTATGGAATGGATTACCAAGCCACGTTGCTTTGGCTGATTCACATTGGATCCATCTGGTTCTAGGAACAATTAGTTGTTATTTTTCCTCCCCTCATTGCAGCAATTCCCCACACAGCAGCAGAACCGAAGGTTCAGTGGGCGTCATCCTCCGATCCCACGGCCAAGCCAGTTTCCTCTTTCACACCCAGGAACCCGAGAGCAGCTGTCGGTAAGCTACCGGCCTCTGGAGGACAAAGGCCAGCCCTGCAGGTGTCCACCTGAGCTCACTCAGCGCTGGCCAGCAGAGTCCGCTGTAGCGCGATGAGGAGAAACAGCCCCTGCTGGTTTTGCTTCCCAAACTTGCGGGAGCACCAAAGCCAATGCAACACTCCCTCCAGAATCCCCAGCGAAGAACAATGACTTTGCACAGCCGGGACCTGAACCTGCGCTCGCCCTGCACACCATGCAGCTGTGCTTTCACCAGGTGAGCCACTCGGGGACCGTTGTGATAGGTCAGGTTTAACTGGTTTGTGAATCCA
The DNA here is from genome assembly GCA_036884735.1 of Huso huso. Taxonomy (NCBI): domain Eukaryota; kingdom Metazoa; phylum Chordata; class Actinopteri; order Acipenseriformes; family Acipenseridae; genus Huso; species Huso huso. The sequence continues at coordinate 21,111,791 of CM072668.1, read as the reverse complement.
CATGGTCTTGTAAAAATCTGCTCAGTGTTAGTATAACCGTTCATGGAAGTGTAGTAATTAGCTACTTAGCATATGAGTAATAATTTTTGGTTACTGTATACGACTACAACACAGAATGATTTTCTACACCAGTGCACACACTTACAAAGGGCCCTCATACTCTTGCACTATGAGCATTCGTGTTTTTAAAATTCAATTGATTTTGACTGTTTATAGTATTTGGTATCTGTTTAAATCTCAGAATACCAGCTATCAAAGTAAAAAGCAACACATCTGAGTAATGCGATTGTAACTAGAAATGTTTTTTCTTCAGAACAAAAAGGTGAACTTTCGACCGCACTGTTCCAGTAGGATTCTGGGAAGAATAAGTGCAATTTAATATTTAACGCATACAATATTTGCTAACAAACTTCAATATTGAAAAGGAAAAGTGACCACTCTTAGTATTTTATCTAATTTTATATCTTGCTTTTTACTGTTACAAAGACCTAGGTGGTCCTAATACATGCTACCTGGTGTAATGCTGAATGGACTTTATAACTCAAATGCTGGGAAATATAAATAAAAAATCTACTTAAGAATGATAAAGGACTTGCAAGAATTTTTTTTTTTGCTAATGAGAGGTAAGACTTTTTTTTGGCTTCTTAGTTAAAGTTACATTTATTACATAATTTCATAACCTTTAACACCATTTGAAAAAACAAAACAAAACAAAACATGTTGAGCAGTTTATTTTAGCGCACATTAATGATATGGGCCAGTTACTCAAACAAAAAGGAACAATAAACACGTCTGCAATCTTTAGTACACAACCCAGTGCATTGATAAATCACTCCACAAAACAAGGAGGCCAATCAAAATCTCACACTTCAGTCAATTGTATATATTTTTTGTAATTGAACTAAAAAGAGTAAATGCTCATTTTCCAATGTGACTTGCTTGTGTTCAGCAAGCTCAAGTGGGACAGTCTATTTTGGGAATACGGTGACCACGTCATACCCCTCCGGAGGGGTGACTCAAAGTTCTGTCAAAAATAATCGGTACCCTGGCGTGCTTCTCACAGTAGATCTTGTCTTCCACAAAGAAGCCTCCGAAAAAATCTATTGATTTGGTGGTAGCAGATACCTTGGCGTCCCAGTTCTGCTTCAGGTTAATGCCGCAGTCGGTACACATGTAGCACTCGGGGTGACGGAACTTGTCCCTCAGTTTAACCACCACCCCCCTTGAGAGAAAAATAAAACATGCCATCAATCAAAAGCAATATACAGCTGAATTAAAGCACGCAGCCAGCAAACCAAGTGATCATTTAGACCTATCTCAAAATTAATTTACAGTAGATATCTTCAAATATTTACAGTAGATATCTTAAAATAACATATCTTCAAAATCATTGAAGTACATTTAAATTCATTTAGAGATATCTTTAAATATACTTTCAAAATAAGATACCTGCAATGCATTTTTAGATATCTTACATATAATATAAATTAATATCTCTTTAAATATATTTTGAGATACTGTAAAACTATAAATATTAACAACCAAAATATTTGGTGAATCACATCCATAAAACCTATTTTGCTCCAGAAATGTTGGTGACCTGTTGCAATATACAAAGTATATATTTGTATGTATAAAATTGTTTTTTTTTTTTTTTATAATTAGCCTTAAAACTATAAAAAACAGATGGAATATAAATAAGTTAACGCAATGTCAGCAGAGCCTAAAACTGCAAAAGATTTTGCACTCCCACCACTCCCGCAGTCTCTCAATAAATATTGCCGTGGTATAACAAAAAGGCTTGCAAATATGTATGGCTTTACAATATCCTAAACACTTATTTTAAGATGTCTTTACAGCTTAATTTCATTTTGAGATATCTCAAATGAACTTCTTGTCTAACTCTAAGTACTGTACATCACCAATCCCCCTTCATCACAAATACATCAGTAAGAAATACCTCATAGAACAAAAGTTTTATTTCTTACATCTACTAGGGGCTGTAGTGGGAGGGTAATGGTTACACCAGTACATGGAGGTTAGACATGATTCTGGGAGCTATATTGAGGCAACAAGATGCTTTAAAAAAAGAGTTTGAAAAAGTCACCAGACAAACAGAAAATGGTACAAAGTGCATCAAAACAACAAGAACAATACATTAGGTCAAATGACTCCTGTATTTCTTACTCAAACAGTTGCTCTTTAAAATGTATACTTTATCTACATTTTCTGAATATAACTTTTTTTTTTTTTTTTTACTGTAAAACATATCATGTGAGATCTATATACTTCTCCACTGTTGTTTCTGCTCATTTAATTACTTACAAGGACTTACAAGGCAGACTAATGCATATCTTCAATCACAGGGGCTAGTTCTGAAAAGACTTTTTCTGATGTGGTTTTAGAAATTGCCACTAATTGCCACTAGAAGTACAACTGCAATTTCAACCCCCTCTTCAACTGCGACAACTGTAACTTAGTAAACAGAGAATCACATACACCAGCAGCCAATGTAAACTGTACAGGCATAAGATATATCTTTGATCAATCGGCACAAGAGCACTGTGTACAACCCGGAAGTGGGCTGGGAAACCGTCATCAAAGCAAAACCAGCCTTGGCCCTAGATTCAATCAAAATCATTGCTATGGCGAAGCCATATACTTTGATTGAATTCAGGCCTTGGTTATTATAAACACACCATTACAGTGAGCGTTCTGAACACTTACACAATGCCTGATCCACACTGGTTACAGATGGGCAGCTTTTCAATATGCCCAACAGTGGAACCTATCTTTGTTGCAGGTGCTCTTACACTTCTGAATCCCGATGGTTTATCCACATCCCCTAAAGTAAAATAAAACATTTTTGAAGACATCAAAACAGACTTCTATTCTAAACATTTGTCATTGAATTTGAGTTTCTTATAGTACGGTATTTCCTAATCCAGCACTATTGAGTGTTTAATAGTTATGGATGAAAAGTGATTAAACTGAGCTTCATTTAAGGGCTGCGATTTTTCTGTTTTTGTGCTTATTGTTTTTTATTTGTGGACACCCACAACTGTTTCGTTTCCATTTTTGTTAATTGCTATTCTCACTTTGTCAGAAGGCAGACCTTGCTGGCATGGGGAAAACATGCAGAAGCTTTAATGTTTATAAGTAAACTCAGAAGAGATTAACAAATATTATGAAACTAAGGTTTCTCGCTTGTCATAATGAGTTTGGCCACAGCTCTACATGGCTTGTATATGGTACGAGGCGAGTGACAGGCTCATACCATCAGTCTCCAGGATCTCCTGCAGGACTTTGAAGGAGGCGGACTGTCTGGGAGGCTCCACAGGCTCTTGATTCTCCTGCAGCATTTTGTAAACCTCTGACTCGGTGTCTACTGCTAGTTTAGCCGTCGGTTTCTGGGATTCTATGCTGAAAATGCAATAAAACAGTTAAGAAGTCATTAAAAACACCTGACACGCTTCAGAAATGGAACATGTGAGTGGTACCAGCTCTTAAGGGTGGCAAAAACTTTCTCTTGCTTGCTCAAAGTGCTCATACAGTAGGTCCTCATCAAGACTGAAGTGTACAAATCAATTTTTAATGCATACAACAATACTGTACATACTGTATTCTGCACCATTAAAAGCAGTATTTGTGTCTTTACGGATGTGCTGCACAGTGCTTTATACTAAATGCAGAGCTGGATCGGGTACAAGGTTATTATGAAGGTTCTATTAAAGCTATCATATACTTGTATAAATGTGTTCCCACAACTCTTTATTTCTTTGATATCTTGATAACTGAGGACCGCAAGACTGTTTTGTGGTTGTGATTTAATTCTTGTCATGGTATTGATTGAATTGCAGTCCTAATATGAACAGCTGTGTGTAAATTATTCTGTATGTATACTAATCACATTGCCCTCGTGCTATACTGTATCTTCCATTAAACTAAACATGAATTCAGACTACCTTGTTTGGGCCACCCCTTAACGTACCAAGAATTGGCTAAGCTCAATAAACAATATCCATAAAGGGTAACCCTTGAGTAAACAATTACCTAAACCACCATGACACGCACGCTGCTGTTGAACTAGTAAAACATTCATCTTCATGTAAATGTTATACAGTAAGCCTCCAAACAGAATTCTTGACAGTTTTCGGAGGCTCCACTGGATTACAGTATATCATGCATGTTGAGGGCTAATAAAATCCTTGTCCTTAATTTGAAGGTGGTCTCTATTGCCATGTGCCCTGAGAACAGACATCTAGTATCTCAAATAACAGGAGTGCTTTTTCAAGCTTTGGACAATATAGAGCTCCCTATACATCAGGGGTGTCCAATCACAGTCCTGGAGGGCCATTCCACTCCAGGTTTAACAGGTAAAATGATATCATTACCTACTTCAGTCTGGATGGAGATTGAATTGGTTCAATTACAAATTTTAAAACAGTGTTGAACAAAGACCATGAGTGGAAGGGCCAACTTTGGCCACCCCTGTTATACACACTAATCCTAACAGTATTTTGGAAGCAGGCAACCAAGGTTTATTTATTTATTTATTTTTTTTAAAAGCTACAAGTCCTAGATGAAAGTGTGAATGGAGGAAGGGGGCCCCACGGTATCACTGCATTATACAGTTTTGTAAATACGGTTTCAGAAGCTCACACAACCTGACTTTATAGACACAAAACTGCAAGCAGTAGTAACCAAACCTGCTGGTTCATTTAAGCTAGACTAAAACGGATAATTACATTTTTTTTTTTTTTTAAAAGCAGTTTTTAATTTGAAATTTGTCAGTAAAATAAAAATATGAGGTCTTTTCACAATTGAGTTCTGCAAGTACAGTGTGTATGACATGTTTCTAAAAGAGACTATTTGCCAATGGAGCTTACAGGGACAACAATGGGGCACATGTTTACATCTCAATGTCGGATAGGCTAGACCCATGCAACTTTCCTACCAGTGTGCTGCATCTCTGGCAAGTTTCAATGTGAACCGAAACATTATTCCTAGATCTCTAGAGTCCCTTAAAATATCAGTGGTTTAACTGTTTCAAATAAACTTTCTGTGCAAAAATTAAGACTTAATGCATGATTTTTTTTTCAATGCAAGATAAATTCAAGACATACTATCCATATCTGTGGAATTGCCATTTTCAATGTGTTCAGCTAAAGGAATCATTTATACCTTCTCAATTTGTAAAATATATATTTTTTCCACCAGCAATATTGCCTCTAGTGGTCCATTAGGGGTGTGCGCTGGCAATTTTCTTCCCCCTCACTATTTGAATATGGGTCATTATGCTTGTGTCCCATATTAGAGATTAAAATACATTCATATTAAAAAAAAGAAAGAAAAAAAGAAGTGTTTCATGAATGGGTGAAAAACAAAATAAAAAAAAGACAGGATTGGTTAATTGTGTTTTTCAAAATATAATTATTTTGGTGTGAAATCATGCATTTTGCATTAAATATTACCTGGTGCATAATAATAATAATAATAATAATAATAATAATAATAATAATAATAATAATAATTATTATTATTATTATAATAATCACAGTGTAGTGCCAACGTCAAGTAACACATTTGTTGTTGCAGTGATGTGTGAAGCCAGTGTGGAAAACAGCATGTTTAAAAATATACAGTGGGCTTCTAAAATATTAGGACATTTTCAGGAGTGAAATATATCAACATCGTGGGCTGCATGGGCAAAGGAAAGAACAAACAACGGCTCCTTCTTGCAATGTTGTTTCTGGCTAATTTTATACATTTAGTTCTATTCCTCCAAGTAATTTTGATTCAGTGGCCCGCCCAGTAGGGCATAATAGTCCACCTAGATGGTAAATAGTGGTCACAGTGGCCCTGGATAAGAGACCCGGCAGGTACCAAGATGAGAGCTTCTCCTCACAACTCGCACCTCAGTCCTGATCTGAACACTCCCTGCCAGCCATTCAGTCCTGGGCCTCTCACGAGGAGACGAACAATTATGCCAAACTGTGTGGGGTTCATGGTGTGACGTCTATTACTGTAAATCAATGTATACTTCACCTGAAATGGTTTATGAACCCAGGATCTCTACCACACTAATAACTCCTAACACCTAATGCTGAAATACCTACTTGCCTAATATTTTGAAGCCTACTGCAACACAGTCCACACACACATACACATACATGCACACAATGATGTGCTGTTACCTGACGTGATCAGGGTTAACTGTGGAGATCTGGCCCTGTAACGTATCCATAATGTTGGCCTGTGAATAGAGCTGTAAAGGGGAGTTAAACTGCACGTGTAAGACTTTGAGTCCTGGCACCTCCACCTCCACGGGGCTGTTGGGGCAGTAGCGAGCCATCTGCTTCAGCTCTCCGGGGCCCACGCGCACCTGGCTGCTGATGGAAGACGTGCTGTGCCGCCTCTGCAGGACAGGAGGGGCGGAGAAGGAGGAGGAGGAGGAGGAGGAGGAGCATGGCTTGTGAGGAGCGTAAACAGAAGCAAAGGGAGCTCTGTACCCCCATGTGGGGGACAGAGGGCTGGAGAGGGCACAGGGTTATACAGGACAAGTTCAGAGGGAGTTCAGAATAAAGAAATTCAAAGCAAGCAAGCAACGGAAGGGAATTCATGAAGAGAACACAAAGAAATATTGTCAGTGGTTAACCACGTCATTAAAACAGCAGTTTGATAAGCTGAACAGTTTTATAAAATGGGCTTGCATGCCCATTACTCACGCAGAGGGAGAACACATGCTGTTGTTTTGTAGCTTATTTTTGATGGGGTGGACTGTAAGACAAAATAAGATGTGCAACTGCAAAGTCCATGCAAAGTTGCAGGCAAGTATTTCCCAAGATATAGCTTTAAATAGCTCAGCCAGCCAAGTGTCAGTACCTTCTTATTATTTTTCTTCATAAATGATTGTTCCCTATTACAAAACTATTTGCATTTGCCCATTACAATTTACTGAACATGTTCCATGATATTAACCTTATAAGAAGAAAGGAGTGTGTACAATAAAATGTGTGTTATTCATTAGTCTTTTACTGAGGAATGATTACGAATTCATCATGACTACATTTCCCCAGTGTTTGCTAGAGCAGGGGTTCTCAGCATTTTTGCTTCAATGTGAAATGTGTTGCTGGTGCTGAGCAACAATTCTATCAAGACGTGAAGATATCTTTATCAAGCACACACGTCATGGTCAATGTTTATCCTGGCTCTGTACTTTGTTTTCATCGATGTCATGGCTGAAAATCTGGTTTCGCATAAGTAGGTTGTACTGAATGGGACACGTTCAATGCTACAGAAAAAGCAGCGCTGTATTCATCGGAGCACTCACACCAAAATGTCTCCAGCTGTATTTCACTGAACTTGGTTCTGAGGGAGCTGTCTGACGAAATGTCAATGAGCTCTTCCAATAGCTTTGATGGGACAGAGTGTGGCAGTTTATCTTCAATATTCTCACTAATGGGGTTTGTAGTGGCTTGTTCCGTCATGAGTTCAGGAAAGTAAGTATTACATTTGTTGAGTAGACCAGACAGATGCGCTGAAGTTTGATTACGTCAAAGTCAATGTTTCATTCCTGAATGAATGTAAGAGCTCAAACATATCAATAGTCCCCCCCACCACAGACATGAACTTTCCAGTGTTGTAGTTTCCTTTTGAATGTGTCAATTCTTTCACGCTGGGCAATAAAATGCCCAGCAAGCCTTGCATAGTTTTATTCAGTTTTTTCATTTCACTGAACATGTCTGCGAGGTAACCCAGTTTTGCCAGCCAGCCACATGTCATCTTTCAGCACTTCAGCAAGTTCGGGATTCTTATCAGCCAAGAAAGTACTTAACTCTTTCTTGAGATTAAATATATGGGTAAGCATTCTGCCTCAAGATAGCCATCTCATCTCTGTATGCATGAGCAAGGAATGGTGCTCTGCGCCCACTTCCTCACAAAGTGCAGCAAAACACCTGGAGTCTGGTCTGGATTTAATAAAATTAATGAGTGTTACTGCTGTGTTCAGAACACTGAAGACCTGGTTCAATATTTTTCACACCAAGTGTTTCTCGGTGTAAAAAGCAATGTGTTCAAATAGCGTGAAGTGCAGCGGCTTTTATTTTTTGCACAATACCAGAATGCTTTCCGGTCATTGCTGTGGCTCCATCAGTGCAGACCCCAATGCAATTAGTCCAGCTGATTTCTGGTTAAGTCATAAAACCATCTAACAGTTTGAAAATACCGTTTGACTTTGTTGTTGTCTTGAGCTCCTTGCAAAACAAAGTCTTCCTTTAATTTTATTCCCTTATTCCACATATACAGAGTAAATGGGACATTTTAGAAATGCCTGTGGATTCATCGAGTTGTTTTGCAAAATCATTGTCACGCAGCCGATCAATGCACTGAAAAACTGACATAAAAGCGATCCGTCGTTTGACAGTGTCATCTGACATTGCTATTTTTGACAGTTCCTTGGCCTTCTGCTCTCCAAACATTTCCTTTACAATTTCAATGGCACACAGCATTATCAACTCCTCAGCAATTATATGCAATATTTTTGCTTTAGCAATTTTCTGCGCCACTATGTGCAATGAAACTACAAGCTTTTTATCCGCGGTAGTTGTGTATTTCATTACAGCTTTAGTACCAAGCAGTTCCTTAGCCTTTTGCTCAAAAAATGAATGTTGCTTGTTTTTACATATTTTATGCTTGGTAATTAAATGTCTCTGACAGTACTTGTGCACAAAATTACACACTGCGGTTGAGGTATAGCTCCACTTCCAGTACAAATAAAACCAAAATTCAAGTAGCTATCTTCGTATTTCTTAATTTTGCAGGGTTAATAACGGCTTTATGTTTTTTACTCACAACACCACTTTTGAAGGAAGTTCTGTATTATCATTCTGTGGGTTTTGTTGTTTTGATGCTGATGGTCGAATAAAAAATGTATCCATATCTGATATTTATTTTGTGTGTTTCCAATGATTTTTCCTCTGCTTTGTAATCGGTCGTGCTCCAGAACGTGTTATTTAACCTGAGAATGCGTTAATTTCTGTGCATGCTTATGACTTGCTGAAGCCAATAGGTTTCAGCGTGTCATAAGCATGCAGGGAAAATAACACATTCTCTGGTTTATTTTTGGTGGACCCCTTGAAACCTCCTCCAAGCCCCCTAGGGGGCCGCGGACCCCCGGTTGAAAACTCCTGTGCTAGAGTATTCACATATTTGTCCCACATTTGTCCCAGCACTAGCGGAAGGTACCAAGTTTAAAATGAAAACTATGCACTAAAATGTGTTCTAAAAGCAAGCAACTGTACAACCTCAAATCAACAGCATGCCTTGTGTGACAGATTTAGACTGACTGACAGACAGTGAGAAAGGATGCATTAGAGGAGAGCACTGAGAAGAAGAGTAGAAGCACCTGCTTTGATATGAAGATGTTTTTAAGGGCTGGTGGGTCAGACTGAAAGCACGTTGGAAATGGGTGGGTCTCTGGGGGACAAAGAAACAGGCAGTGTTACTGGGACAGGCCCCTGTCTGGAAGGAACACAGACAGGCTGGAAATCCCTGTGTCTTCAAGTGTAGGCCAGCAGTAGGCCACAAACTACTGCAAAGAACACTAAGTGTAGCACAGGGCTGTCACCTACCTGTTCACCTGACAAACTACAGCAAAGAACACTAAGTGTAGCACAGGGCTGTCACCTACCTGTTCATCTGACGAGTGGCAAACGGCTCCTTGGCAATGATGAGGGATGAAGCTCATTCAATTTCAATACTTTAAAGCAGTAAAGAAAGTGAACAGGTTTTTAACTAGATATTATATATAACTTGCCTTTACATTTTTTTGTATCAACTGCTGTGCAGATACTGTGCACTTTTTGCTTCTGATGCAACAGAAGCTAATGGCACGGGAGGAGTTAAGGTATCAAAGCTGGCTCAACTTCATCCCAACCACAGACTTTTCAAACATTAGGGAGGAATTTGATTCAGCATATGTCTGTATTAGGTGCTTTCAAATTACCCTGTACATGAATATGCAACTTTCCAATCCTGAAATATAATTGTCAAGATTAAAACAATACATATAAACACATAATAACAGTACAAAACCCAATTCTGTGAGGCTATAATGCAGTGTTCAGGAAGGCTGTATGCTGGACTTACATTTTGCTTGGCTCCGGTGGGCTGGTCTTGGACTCCAGCGTGCTGTTGAAGTTCTGAATGTTCTCGCTGGAGTACAGGCCTGCTGGGTTGTTGTACTGATTTGTCACTACTTTGGAGCCAGTGCTGGGAGAAGTGGCAGCAGCTCCAGGAGAAAACGGCATAGCACTCCGGTTGTGAGCGCTCCCTATGAGCTTCACCTCCTGCATGCAAGGGGGGCAAAGGATAATGAGACGTGGTCACATGCACGCGTGACAGCAACAGCCATGTAGCATGCAGCACTACCAAACCCTCTGGATGTTGGCCACAATGTGATCTTTCAGGGTGTATCAGCCAAGGCCCAGCTCTCATTAGCATAACAATATATTGTTATTTAATCTTTGATCTTTTTACCCTCATGGAGCCAATTGTTACTGCTACAGCATTATACGTTGACTTCCTGTGTTACAGTTATTAGAACCCTACCTACACCTTACACAGGAAGTATGAGAAGTCAGGTGGGGTACAGTTATCTGGAACACAGGAAGTGCATAGTGAAATTAAGCTTTCCATTGCAGGGTGGTGGCAGGATAAATGTGCTATTTCAATTTAGTCAAAAGTGGAAAACTAAAAAGCAGCAAGTTGTGAGTGGTAAGAAAATGTTCTTTTACAATGTTTTTACAATCTTGGCTATTAGTTCTAAATAAAAGTAAGTATTCCTTGCTACTGTACATATAAGGCTCTATTCAAAAAGCTTTAACTCAGGAGTTCTGCATAAAATGAAGTTTGCTATTCCTGAAACAGCTCTGGACTATTGGTTGTTTCGTTAACAACAGTTTCAGGAATATCAAATTTAATTTTAAATAAAAAAACAGACATGTTATAAAACCTGCCTTAACTCACTTTTTGCACATCTCTGTTATGTAGGACTGTAGATTTTGAGATCCTAGGAGTCTCTCTAATGCTTAGCAAAAAAAAAAAAAAAAAAAAAAAAAGCATTTGCAAGTTAGCAGGGAGCTGTGTCTGCATGTTTATTATTGCAAAGATTCTCACATTGTTTTTCAAGGTTTCAAATTGTAGGCCTGGTCCATAACATTTAGCAAGGGCTTTAGCAACCAGCTAACTCTCTTGTAATATGCTTAAAAATACTAGCAACCAAAACATCTTTTCATTTTCCTTTTCCAATTTTGAAATTTGCTACATAAAATTCCAATACGTTTTAGCTGCTAGATGCCTGTTCGTAACTAAAATGTAAAACCTTCTCTCAAAACATGTTAAGTTGTTGCTGTTAGTGCATTGCAAATTTGTTCCTGATCATTTTGTTTAGTGTATATGCTTTGTGTGCCTTCTTACAGATAGCTTGTGCAGCTGAGCAGAAGTGGCGAATTCCCGCAGCCCAGCAGAAAGCAGGGGCCAGTGATGATGATGGCTCAAAGAGTGGAATCAAACCTTACACGCCTACCTCTCATCATGGGAATGTACACCATTAGAATCACCGTACCTTGAATACTGCATTGGCCTAATGTGCGAGTACAGACAAATGGGACCCCAAATAGTTCTATATACACTCACCCAGACAGATCTGATCCTTCACTGCAGTGATTAAGACAGAAACAGTCAACTACAACAACACATCAGATATGATCATGAATATTCATCAGAGGTAAGAGTACTCCAACAGGAGTACTGTGCATCCACAGTATATACAAGTAAACATGGAGTGTGATATATCTAGGTTGATGCCCCAATAAATAGCTTGTGCTAATGATCCATCTTCAATAAGCATGTCTATGAAAAGTTGTGACGGTTGGCGGTTCCTACAGAACAGTATCCTAATCCCTGACACTAAACAATGACCACATCAGCCCCGTGCACACATACACACACACAAAAAAAAGACCTATTCCAGTTTAGCAAAACGAGTGGTGATCAGAACCCCTAAATGATAACTCACTTTGTTAATAGTTAGTTAAACATAGGTCATCATAGCACCTCATTTCTTTTCATTTTCATTTACGTCAAATAATATCAATAATATCCAAAATGGTAATTCTCAAGTATCACCAAACAAAAACAAGCTAGCTCCGCCGAGTTCCTAACTAAACAAAACAAAATATCAAGTTGCAGCAGCTGCTAGATGAAACAAAACAACTGACAGCGTCACTTCTATGCAGGTCGTTTTGTTTACATTAATGCGCTGCTCCTCTTTCTTTTAGTTAGTCAGACTCCAGACAGGTAACTGTGGCAGGTCAGGGCCCTGCTTGTAAATAGTGTTTTGTTTGTGTATTGGTGGTGGTGGTTGGCAGGGATGGGGTTAATTCCTGTCCCTGCCAAATACATGTGAGAATGTGGCTGTTCCCAAATTAGATAATTGGTGCTAATTGGGAACAGCCACATGATATAAAAAAGGAGCTTATTAGGAGAGAGGTTTTTGCTGCCACATGGAGAGAGACAAACGCTCCTGTGTTTAAAATAAAACTCACTGTGATGGTGGAAGACTTGAGTGAGGGATTTTCTTTTGTGGATGTCTGTGTTTGTGACTTGTTTTGTTTGACCTTTTTATTTTGCTCTGTGAGCAGTGTTTTGATTTGCTTTTGTTTAATAAATGCGCACCCCAGTGCTTAAACCAGCAGTTACTGTCTCCGAGTCTCAATAACCTTTTGCCATCCTAGCACAGTAACTTTTTCAGTTTGTTCTTGGTTTAAATTCAGCAGTCTCCCCTGTGTTATCCAACAGATGATGGCCAAGTTTGCCTACACCCTGCATTTTTAAAACAAGGGTGCAATGTAAGTAATAAACCCTTAAAGGTATAGGCAGCCCTTAGGCCTGCCACAAAGCATATGCAACAATGTAAGGGGACAATTGGACCATATCTACATGTTGTAAATTAACACATGAAGACAATATTCATAAAGCAATTGACAATGCACAGGATACGTTCATTATATATGGGTTAAGGTGGGAAAAGGTTAACTAAACTGGAGTAACACTAGCTTCTTAGTGTACGTTGCACTTTATATACCTGTAATAAACTTTATCTTTATGATAAGATTTCTTCTGTAACAATACTGCTTCTGTTCAGGTGACTGCCAATTTAACACAAACTCGCTGAAAACCTGGCAGACTAGTGCAGCCAGAGGAGGCTAAGGATGTAATCTATAACTATATGTATAGTTACAGAAGCCACACAGGAATTATAAAAAGGTTTTTCTTGTACAAACAATTTATCAGGAATAATAAAGCAACAACCTTCTGAAGTAATTAAACTCTACTTCCACAACTGTACTGCACCTTTAATGAAAACCAGCCTTTGCTTGTGGACTTGCTCAAGCCAATTCCCACAGTGTATCTTGAGAAATAGCTGACTTCAGTCTTACAGCATTCCTTGGACATGCGGTAATGAGAACCGAAACAGGTCCATTTTTTTTTTTTTTTTTTTTTAAAAGAATACCATTTGGTATTAATTGAGGTTTCCTAGCTCAGAAAATTAAAAACACCTACCAACTTAAATAGGTTGTCCCATTCCTGACCTGTATTAAGTTTTATATAAAACTGACTGTTGCAAGTCAGTATCAGTCACAATAGGCAAGACAGCAGGTCAGACTTTGAGAGATGGGCTGATGGTATGTTTCACAAGAAATGGTATTAAACGTGCAGACTCAAAAGGGCTTGTGATGGGTGTAGGGTCCCCACACATCTGCTGGCTTAGTAGAAGGCGAATATACTGGGACACACTGCAAGTAATGCACATTGATGTGTAGTTTGTCTGTGTGTGCTCTGCCTACCTGCCATAGGAAGGGCTTCTATATGACAGGTAGCCACTTGGTCTAGGTGGCAGGATCACTTGCTGTGTCAATATCCACTTAATGTCTATATCCACTAAATACATTAAGGAAACATATACATGGTCAATGCACCACAAGTTTTGTTTTCTGTTTAAAAAGTTTTTCTTTTCCTTTTTGTTGTGTGACAAAGTAAAGGAGCGATGAAATTAAAATACTCATGTTCCTTTCTACTTGTCCTTTTACAGGACCATTCTGCAGAACAGACCAGACACCTACCACTGTGGAATGGTCATGCTTCCATCCCAAACAATTTAAACACGTTGACAAATCAATGATGTCCTGGCTGATCGTGGTGACTACTTATGCTGTGTTACGGAAGATGTTTGATAATATTTTGCCTTTGTATTTTATTGTACCGTAGGTCAGCATATTGTAAATTATTACAGTCTATTGGCTACGCACATCTGCTTCTTTTTTAATCTTTATTGTTTGATGACATGCAAGTCCTTGAACACACCCAGAGGTGTGCGATTCTATGCCCTGTCTCCTAGGAAACATACTTCCTAAATATAAACAATGATGTAATCTATGGCTTCAAGACAAAGAATCCTTTGTTTGTACAGTAATTGCACAGCCTTCACTCATATAACTGAATCAAATGAATGCGGTGCAAAAAAGGTTTCGTTTTAAGGCAAGATAACAGGAAGTAGGCCAAAAGTTTTGTATCCTCCTATAGAATTAACAAATTGTGCATCGTAAAGTTGAATGAAACCTGCTGAATAATGTTACATTAACATATTGAATTACATACTGCTTTGTAGTTTTCCATATACTTAACGAAAAACTAGCAAAAATTGAAAAATGTGACATTTCAAAATCTAACATGAAATACTGTACTACTACTATGGCTTCCGGTAGACACTTGCAATATCATTTTGTAGTTTCTTTGATTACTTGATGTTAAATAAAATATCATGTAGGTTTTTTGTTTTTTTTTAAATGTTATTGTCTCAATCCTAAAATTCTAGGTGATGCAAAACTTTTAATGATGGGCCATGTTAAAAGATTTTTTAAAAATTGATAGAGAGACGTATTCATATCAACCATAAAACACACTTATTCTTCAATCAAGAACCATTAGGTGAACTACAATGAGCTGTGTTGTCTTTTGGTCTTGATAAGATACAAACGATACAGTACATACCTCTATTACTATAAGACACAAATCATGTAAAGAAAAGTATCACAATCCATCCATCTATCTATCTATCTATCTATCTATCTATACACACACACACACACATCCTATTTGGAAATGTAAAATCCTTAGCTACTACTGTTGGTGGACATGGAGCCTTACATCATATTAGTTCTTAAAGTTGAGAAGTATAGATACACACTTCTGTAATTAAGAGGTGACACAACAAAAGTATACAAGTCAACATCATTGACAAAGTTTATTGATTGATCAGAGCTATTTTTTTTGCAAACGATGTGCATTATATTCTAAGAAATTGGTAATTCTGTTAAGATTCTTCTCTGTAAACCATTCTCAGTCCAAATCCTGATACCCTACCTGTGGTTCAGATGACAGATTCATCTTGTATGGGTTGGTCTTTCCTTCATCACCCACCATAGGGGACCATAGTTTGGTTTCAGACCTAGTCAAATGAAAACAGCATTCATGAAATTAGTATTTATATACAGAGATCCAAACTGACATACAGTAGTCTTTGACTACAAGGTGGCAGTGGTGGCAATTCAGCAAATTTGTTTGTGACTCTAACAATATTTTTGACATTTTGAATGAGTGAATGGAACTAAAATGAGCTGCTCTGAATAAAATCTGGCAACATTAACTTAATGTTACAGTACCCCTTGCAGTGTTCACAAGAAACACATTACGTTACCTTTGCTGTGACCTGTGTCGTCGATATCACAGTGTTATATTTATTTAAAATCAACTGGGGAATACACTTCTCAACATTTACTCAGGAACATTCCCAGGAGAATTATTAAGAAAATGGATTTAAGGATCACACTGTATCCAGATCGTGCTCTCCCTGCAACACTGTTGAATGGATACACTGCGATGTTCAAAAGAACTACCTTTCTCCTGGCGAATGTTACGCAGTAGAAGTTGAAAAAAAAATCCAAGTTAGGTTACTTGTGTGTGAATAAAAATATATAACAAAAACATTTCCTGCTATATGGGCAAAATGGGAGAGAGCAAGGGTAAACACAGATGGATGAGTGAACAGACAGACAGACAAAATCTGTAACACTAACTTGTCCTCACACAATACGCTCCAGTTGCCCCCGAATTAAGCAGCTTATTCGCGCTTTGACCAACGGGCTGCTTAGCCTGCAGTAGGATCCTTGATAAAACGCCATTCCTCGACAATTTCTGCCACCATTTAGTGGCCTTTCAGGGGGCTTCGAGTGACTTAGAGATAGTCTGCAACACTGGTCAAGGTCCACGACCAGAGTCTGCAGCCAGAGGGCACCATCACTATTAAAAAACTATTTTACTTGTTTTAAAAGACACCATTTTATAACCCAGACTGACCTTGGGGTTTTAATGATTTGTCAGGTGTTTGAGGAAATGTCACAGATTATATATATATATATATATATATATATATATATATATATATATATATATATATATATATATATATATATATATTAGTACAGTGTATCACTACAAATGTACACCTCAAGCAATATGACAAGTTTAAAATGGAGCCATACCTTAACTTGTGAAGAACTGAAACCTCATACATTTTCAATAACTGTTGACAACCATTAGGTCAAATGATTGGAATGACTGCAAAAGCATAAATCAGGCTGCTACTATTGTTCACGAAGGGTATACTTTCACCCAGCCCATTATCTGAGTCACTGTGCACCTCACACACTACAGATTAATCACCTTCAAATGTCTTTTACATTATTTATTTATTTATTTATTTTTTTTACATTTTCCTTAGTATTTACGGTGTTTTATTTCAACAAAGTACAAGTTAAAACGTATAAGGTTTTCTGTTTCGGGTTTATCTATTGAGAAAGGTGGTTTCCTTCATTGTTACACAAAATATGAGAAAACATACACACACACACATATATTTTATTTATATATATATATATATAGTAGCAATCTAGGTTAACGCAGGCAGGCGCATCACACAAGACGAGGCAAACCACACCCAGGACCTCTCGCGCTAAAGCATAGTGCCGATACCGCTGTACAAAAGAGCCGGAAGGAGTGTATATCGGGCTTATGTCTCTGTGTGATTACGTCACCTACCAGCCCTGCTGCTGCCTTCCCCTGTGCATGCCATCTTACTTCTGGTAATGTGAGGTCATAATTTGCTCAACGTTTCGATATGTTGTACATGTCTTTCTCAAGGGAGCATGTGTTTGAATCAGAACATTGGAGGTATTTATAGGTTAGACAACATGACAACTACTTATTATTGTTTATATTCAAATTCATGATTTATTCTTACATGATGTAATGGTGTTCTATATATTGTGACATCATTTTTACTTCCATCTTTAATCTATTTAACATTATTTTATATAAAACGTGTATTTATATTATCATGCAATGCTGGCTCTGAGTATCAGCCTTGATTTGGCCTTCCCAGCACATCAGCATGCACAAGTTTTGAATGAATTTTGTTTATTTATTTAAATGTTATATATTTATTGGAGTTAATTAGTTAATTATTTTCTGTTGAGTCCTGCTGGCATAATCGTGTTCAGTCTATTTATCCATTTACTTTCTTTTATTCTTCTATATGTTGCATTGTCTAATTTTAGCTGTTCTAATACTACAAACTTTACATCATTTGTGTCAGGTCCTTGACTGGTGAAGTGCTGTACTAGGCTTGCTACTATTCAATTTTTATTTTTTTGCCAAATCGATGATTAATATCGATGTTTATTTTTGGAGGAATTTTCTGTTTTTGTCTATCTTTAGGCTTAAAAAAACCACCAGACTGTTGATGCCATTGAGAAACGTCTCATTTAGTGAAACCCCTTTATCATATTCAGCATGCAACAAAACCATGGTTACCAACATTCTAATTGAAAAAACATTTGGTCACAGCGGAGCTACCTTGTATAAATAAAGATCCTACACAAATAAAAAGATGGTCTCATAAGCCATTGAAAACGCAATATAAAAGTGTATTACACTGACTTTTATAGCATAGATTCACAAGTAAAAATAATATGCACAGAACAAAACATTAGATAGCTGAACAGAACTAACTTGCACTTATTATCCGGTCTGAGCTCCACCCCTCTCCTGCTTTAGCACAGCTGGAGTCACTGAAGCCAAGGCAGACAGGCCTGCTTCGTCCTGCAACTGGTCACCGTATATACCTACAGCAAAAGCCTACCTACATCTTAACATTTCAAAGTAGGAGCTTTGAATATCTGGCAACTGAAAGTGCACAAATCGGTGCAGGTTTGATGATTGACAGCCATGAAAACAAATGAGAGCATTCTAGCACTGCTTCAGTCAATAAGATCTGCCAGAAGAGGATGAAATGACCGACGGTGAAACTACAGTAACCACTGAGTTGACTGACAGCGAACCCTAGCCATTCAGAGCGGAACAGAGACATGACAGACAGCAAGTATTAAAACTACACAAACTAGAGATGATTTCTAAGTTATAAATTTTGCTAAGAAAAAAAAAAATAGTGAGTGGTTTTACTGACGTTTAGCGTATATAAATGTATTTCAGTCTAACTCATATTTTTTGGGAATTCAACATTTAACAAGCTTTACCGATTAAAATCGAAAAGTAGCCCATCAATGCTCCTCCAATTACTGGTACTGTAACTGGTTGATCTCAAAACTTTGTTAAAGGATCCCAATGATTCATGTAGGACAGATGGACAGAGGAAAGCTTTTAGTATATTCCATCTTGCTTTGCGTGGCAGAAGATAACCAAACAGAACTGTTAAGCACAGCTGGTTTATATTTGCCAAGCACTAATGGTTGTTAACACAGTTTTACCAGGAACTGTCTTTAGGCTCCACATGGAATTACAATGCATGCCCAAGTCTGGAAACATTCTGGCTCAACTTCAGAGCAGTATGGAATGCAGAATACATCGGTGTAAATTTCTTCCGCTCTGAGTTATTTCAAATATGAAGGCGACATGCTTGGCATTTTAATAAATGTGCAAAGGCTTACCAGAGTGTACATTATCCTGCTTTCCCTGTCCTAGAAGCTACTTTTCTTTCTAGGTTATACACAAAAAAGCTTATATCCAGGTTACAGTATTTGTAACACAAAAACACAAGCCTTTAACACTGTTCTCATTTTACTAAGCTTCTGCTCCAGTAGTTTGTATGACATTCAACTATACTGAACAAACTGTTTTAGAAACTGTTTCCAGTAGCAGGGGTTGCAACAGCTTTTTGATATTTAAAAACACAAGGGGTCTTTTTTTAATGCTTTAAAAATGTCTGTTTTAATGAGCTGCCTATTTTGATGGTTTACACAGTGGTGGATCTAAATACTGCCACCTTAAAAACATGATCTCTTTCACACTTCATCTCCTCTTCCACATTTACTCTGAGTGGTTTCAGTGTGAGGGTACTGTAAATGTTTTGGGTAGTGATAAACAGCTATAGAAATTAGTTACTCTACCTGAGCGCATTATACAGTATTACTAACTCTAGCCCCAAAGGATCTGGAGTGACTTCAATAAACTTATCAGAGGTTCAGGGTTGCTGTTCTGTATTGTGGTCGACCTCAAATAATTGCACTGAACTCATTTCCGTATCCATGTCTTGAATGTCTGTCTATGTGGTGCATATTTTTGGACTCACAAAAGATTTGCAATGTATTTGCGTCATGTGTTTTATAGGCATCTATGTTTCTATGTCTAGTGATGAGTGTTCAGACTTGATTTCAGGATTTAGTTTCTGTGTAAACTTGATTTTTATTACATCTGTGTTTTTTCTCCTGCCCTACAGTTGTTAGGTTACAACAACTTAAGTACACAGGGGTTGTAACACGTAATTCAGTTCTTTCAGATCTTCATAGCTCATTCAAGCCCTGGGATTACTACTGTGTGTGTGTGTGTATATATTGTATATATATATATATATATATATATATATATTAGGGGTGAGACCGAATAGTCGAACATTCGACTATTCGATAACAATGGCACCTATCGACAAGTCGACAAGTGAATCCAACATTCGAAAGTTAAAAAAAAAAATAAAATGTGTATATTGATTTTATTTTAAAGCCTGTACTGCTGATTGGCTCTCTATGTAGCGGTAATGAAGATTGACTGGAGGGTGGGATTTGTTATTTCTTGTCTGTGATTGGCTAAACTAGAACGTACCTCGGCTAACGATGGCTTCCTCACAGAAAAGTTCTGCATGGAAATACTTTGACAAAGTAAATGAAAACACTGTTAAGTGTAAAATATGTGCAGTGCAATTAAACTACCACAAATCTACAACTGGTATGTTAACCCTCCTAAAAGCCAAACACCCTTCTGCGACGCTAGCAACGACAGAAAAGGAAAGAGGACCGCAACAAACCACCATTGCATCCTTTGCGGTGAGGCCTCGTCAGTGTGACAACGTACGTGCTGAAAAAACATCAGCCCTTACTGCTAATATGGTGGCAAAGGACATGCTTCCCATAAGTTTTGTTGAAGGTGAGGGATTTCGGGAGTTGATGAAATTTGTGGACCTGAATACACAGACCCTGCACGAAAAACAATTGCCACTCGACTCGAAAAAATGCATGCGGATTCAGCAGCTTCTGTCTGCAGAAACTTGTCAAAGGCTGAGAAGGTGGCGATTACTACAGATGCGTGGACTGCACTGAATACCGAGTCGTATGTCACAATAACGTCATTTCATTGAGGATTGGGAAATGAAAAACGTAGTTCTACAGACTCGCGCCGTGCCAGGGAGGCATACAGCAGAGAATCTCGCAAATGTGTTGAACACCGCTGTAGACCATTGGGGTTTACAGGGGAAAATCACTGTATGTGTTCACGACAATGCCAGCAACATCATCTTAGCAAACTCAGAGTTTGTTGAATGGGACTCGAATTTGTGCTTTGCACACACTCTGCAGCTCGCCATCAACGATGGCTTTAAACTTGGTGCCATACATAACGTAGTCGGTGCGGCCAACCGTCTTGTGTCACATTTTCATCACAGTGCAATAGCTACTCAGGCTTTGAAGTTGAAACAAAAACAACACACTCTGCCTGAGCACCATCTGGTGCAGTGTTGCCGGACCCGATGGAATTCAATCTATGACATGTTTGAGCGCTTACAGGAACGGAGATGGGCAGTTGTCACAGTCCTGTCTGACAGGGTGTACACAAAGCTTTCAGATGCCCGCACACTTGACCTGGCTGACGACAGCTGGGACATTATCGAGGAGCTACTGCCAGTGTTACACTCCTTGAAATGCGCTACAACTGCTTTGTGCGGTGAGTCGGAGGTATCGATCTCTGTGATGTACCCTGTCACGTCCACTCTGCTGTCCAAGCATCTGATTTCTACCACAGGAGAATCCACAAAAGTCTCACAGTTTAAAACAACTGTATCCGAGTCACTTAAGAGCCGCTTGGCACTCGAAGACACAGAAACAGCACAGAAGGTGGCGTTCATCGCTTCGTTTCTAGACCCCAGACACAAACACCTGAAGTTTACAGAGGATGCGGTTAGAAATGCAGTCAAAGATAAAGTTGGGGAATTACTTTCAAGTCTCCTGGAGAACACTGATATCGCAGAAAAGGAACCAGGTACATCAGAGGCAAGTGGACCACCCGCAAAGCAACAACGCTCTGACAAGGATTATGCTGTGGCTACTTTATTCGGAGATGAGTACTACACAGACGCCACAACCTCTCTGCAAACGGAACTGGAAAAGTACACACAAGATGAGTGCATTCCTCCCTATGCGCTCCCTATGAAGACCCTCTGGCATAGTGGAAGGTGAATGAAAGCAGGTACAGGAAATTATCAGGGCTTGCGAAAGCCTACCTGTGCATTCCAGCAACTTCTGTACCAGCTGAGAGAGTTTTCTCGGCTGCGGGCCTGATAGTCAACAGACTGCACACTCGTCTTCTCTCAGACCATGTGGACATGCTTATTTTTTTAAACAAGAATAAGTGAACATGATAATAATAATGGACATTGATAGCCTAATTATTCATAAAGTTTTTGTTAGGATTTTTTTTTGCTTCCATGGAAAGCTAGTGCGTTAATGCCACTCAGGTCTTTTTGTTCATTCATTTATTTATTAATATTATTAAGCTAGCTACATACATAGCAAGCTATTGCCTATATAGGCTATTTATTTTTTATTCACTGGAACTCGAACGCACAGGTATGTTTCCGATTTTATTTAACATAGACCGGTAGTCTATATGTTGAGTGTGGTTTGAAAACGTGGGAAAAGTAAATCGTTTAGTTACGTGGATTGTATAAATTAGCTAGCTAGATAGTAATAAAAAAATAACACTTGCTTGCACAATATGAGTCTCACACGAGATGCGTGAGAGTTGACAGGTATGCTTATGTTATTGCTGCTGTTATTATGGTATTTCCGTATGTCTCCTAATAGGAAGGTATTTTTTACATAGCATAATGTTTATTTAACAAAGGTGTTAAAGTTGTTGTGTTAGCTAAGTATTTTAAAATAAAGTTCAGAATTTATTGCAATTGCAATAATTGTCACATTGCATTATTTCGCATTTAATGTACGTCTCATTTTGAATGGGGGGCAACTATTCGATTAGTCGACCTCAACAGCTGTGGAATTATTGATAGTCCAAATATTTGTCATGCACATCCCTAATTATATATATATATATATATATATATATATATATATATATATATATATATATATACAGTATATATTTAGGCAGGTGTGAAAAATGCTGTAAAGTAAGAATGCTTTCAAAAATAGACATGTTAATAGTTTATATTTATCAATTAACAAAATGCAAAGTGAGTGAACAGAAGAAAAATCTACATCAAATCAATATTTGGTGTGACCACCCTTTGCCTTCAAAACAGCATAAATTCTTCTAGGTACACTTGCACACAGTTTTTGAAGGAACTCGGCAGGTAGGTTGGCCCAAACATCTTGGAGAACTAACCACAGTTCTTCTGTGGATTTAGGCAGCCTCAGTTGCTTCTCTCTCTTCATGTAATCCCAGACAGACTCGATGATGTTGAGATCAGGGCTCTGTGGGGCCATACCATCACTTCCAGGACTCCTTGTTCTTCTTTACGCTGAAGATAGTTCTTAATGACTTTCGCTGTATGTTTGGGGTCGTTGTCATGCTGCAGAATAAATTTGGGGCCAATCAGATGCCTCCCTGATGGTATTGCATGATGGATAAGTATCTGCCTGTACTTCTCAGCATTGAGGAGACCATTAATTCTGACCAAATCCCCAACTCCATTTGCAGAAATGCAGCCCCAAACTTGCAAGGAACCTCCACCATGCTTCACTGTTGCCTGCAGACACTCATTCGTGTACCGCTCTCCAGCCCTTCGCAACAAACTGCCTACAGCCAAATATTTCAAATTTTGACTCATCAGTCCAGAGCACCTGCTGCCATTTTTCTGCACCCCAGTTCCTGTGTTTTCGTGCATAGTTGAGTCACTTGGCCTTGTTTCCACGTCCGGAATGGCTTTTTTGGCCGCAAGTCTTCCATGATTGACCAGACTACAGTAGATGGGTGTACCAGGGTCCCACTGTTTTCTGCCAATTCTGAGCTGATGGCACTGCTGGACATCTTCCGATTGCGGGGAACTAAGCATGATGTGTCTTTCATCTGCTGCAGTAAGTTTCCTTGGCCAACCACACGGTCCTCAACATTGCCCGTTTGTGCTTCTTCAAAAGAGCTTTCTGGAAACCCCTGTCTGCCTTGAAATTTCTGCCTGGGAGAGACCTTGCTGATGCAGTATAACTACCTTTGTCTTGTTGCTGTGCTCAGTCTTGCCAATGACTTTTGACAGTAAACTGTCTTCAGCAACCTCACCTTGTTAAAAAGTTTGGCTGTTCCTCACCCAGTTTTATTCCTCCTACACAGCTGTTTCTGTTTCAGTTAATGATTGTGTTTCAACCTACATATTGAATTGATGATCATTAGCACCTGTTTGGTATAATTGTTTAATCATACACCTGACTATATGCACAAAATCCCTGACTTTGTGCAAGTGTACCTAGAAGAATTGATGCTGTTTTGAAGGCAAAGGGTGGTCACACCAAATATGGATTTGATTTAGATTTTTCTTCTGTTCACTCACTTTGCATTTAGTTAATTGATAAATATAATCTATTAACATGTCTATTTTTGAAAGCATTCTTACTTTACAGCATTTTTTTCACACCTGCCTAAAACTTTTGCACAGTAGTATATATATATATATATATATATATATATATATATATATATATATATATATATATATATATATAAAATTGTAGTTAAAAGTACATATTCCATTGGAAATTTATCATTTCTAGCAATTTCTCGAAAACAAAGAATTTTAGGAAAAATCTTTTGTGGATGAGGAAAAAAAAGTGTTACAAGAAATTGACAAACGGCACCAGGAACTGAAATTGACGTGACAACTGGTAGAGGGCGATTTCATTAAATTTTTTTAAAGAATGTTCTCACATAATAATAACATGTGTTGATTCAGTTCAACATTTTTAAAATAAACTAAGTGAAAATTAGTATAACAGCTGATCTTGTTTTTTCCCTTCCAAAAATGACAAACACTATCCAAACAGATTCGATGAAAAATAGCATTTGCTCCAAACAGGCACTGTCTCCCTGTGTTCCTCTAAACAATGTATCCCGTAGCATAAGTGCATCACACTTGGAGAACGCTTGTTAAGCTTCATGGCTCAGACTCTTTGGAACTCTCTTTGGAACTCTCTCCCAGCATTGGTGTGTGATGCTCCCACCGTCGCTCGCTTTTTGTTCTCTCTTGCTTTCCATGCTCTTTAAGCCTGATATCTGCTATTAGCTGCTGTGTTGCTGCTACTATTTCACGTATTATGTTACTATCATGTATTATGCACTTTCCATTGTATATCATGTATTATGCATTTCTCTGTATTTAAAGTATTATGGATTTTTGTTGTTACTGCATCTTGTAAAGCGCTTTGTGATGGTGGACTACTATGAAAGGTGCTATATAAAATAAAGATTGATTGATTGATTGATTGATACGCTGAAAATAATTGTGAAAGCGCATAATAATACAAAGCGAAATTTGTTTAATAGCATATCAATGTTTACAAAGACACTGCACATCTGTTTTACTACAGGCTATAAAATATAAAGCCTTCCGTTCTTTATTTTATTGCATACAAATTGTCGTGTTGTTTTTTGTTG
The DNA here is from genome assembly GCA_036884735.1 of Huso huso. Taxonomy (NCBI): domain Eukaryota; kingdom Metazoa; phylum Chordata; class Actinopteri; order Acipenseriformes; family Acipenseridae; genus Huso; species Huso huso. Next base: position 21,086,444 of record CM072668.1, on the reverse strand, counting down.
TGTTGTGATTTGCTATTTTATCTGATTTTTTTTATTTATTTATTTTTCAAATTTCATGCATACATCTTAATATGATGGCATTGTGCTTTATTGTGTGCTGTATAGGTATAATTTGCAATATATTCTGGTAGGCTCCAGGGTTTTTTTTTTTTTTGGTGCTTTGATTAAGTTGTTTTTCAATTTTTATTTTTTGTGTAGTTCTAGGGTGTATTTTTATTATGATTTGCTAAAAAGCATTTATTTTTGGAAATTAAAAAAAACAGCACTCAAATACAGTAGGCTACAGTAACTTTCGGTTCCTATAAAATAAAAGCATTTAGAATCTCAGTTGAGCAACGCATAAACCTTCAACATATTACATGTAGGTTTAATGTTAGACTAATACATATAATGTAACTTAATAGTAGATGTCTTGTGCACCTTTAAGACTCACGGTAATGCAGAAGTGCAGTCCGGTCCCATTAGATTAGGCTATAGACTGAGCTTTTCAGCGCAGCAGCAGATAGTGATTGAGGAGCTGAATCAGTGTTGAATCTCGCTGTGAGAAAGCTGGCTGCCCTTCACGTCACCCCAACATTAGTGATGTGGATTTATTTAATGTGTGGTCTTTTATTATGTTTAGAAAGGCATTAGGTATTGTAATGAGTGCTGTTGAGACAGGTGATTTTGTTTGTTTTTAACCGTTGTACACATTTTGCTCTTTTTATTTTTTAAGTCACTGTTATTTAAACTGAATTATTAAAACATCGAATTAAAGGCACAAACCCCCTCAATTTTTTATCAGTTAAAAACAATTAGTTTACATGAAGACATTCTGATAGTACTAACATGTTTCCAACTGTCCTGCTCCGATTCTCTTTAAACATGTTAATGTTTTATTTTGTGTTTTAAATATTTTATTAGATATGAGAATATTGAAAATATTGAAGAATATTGAAAATCTACCCAACAGTGGCAGCTTATGCTCCACTATTAATTCTAATTATTATACTGATTATTGGTAATCTAAAACTTAGTTCTAATCTCCACATAATATCATTATTAAATGAAAATAAAGATTTCCCCATCCATCTAACAGTATGATTTTTCATGGACCTGGCTCCCCAAATAATATCTATAGATCAATGTCTTCATCTTTTTAGGTGCAAAATTGACTTTACTGGGGCCTGGGGTCACAAAACCCCTTGTGGGTAGGAAAATGTGCACTTGCTCAACATTGGTTAAACCTATAGAGTCCACTCACTATTTTCTGTTGGAGTCTAACCCTGCTGACCAGAAGAATCTCAAATTGCAAAGTGAATCCCCCATTTTTAGTTTGGACAGTATGGGGAAGACATTGTAAGGTCATGGAGTTTCCTCTAAATAGTTTTAATACAGCGGTTCTCAACCAGGGGAGCATGTCAAACTTTTCTAGGGAGGTGCAGTGAGAGTTCTAATTATACAGTAATTATAGTAATAATAAAAACATTCCAAATTAAATGTTACACCTAAGTCTAAATGTGAATTTGACAAAGTTGCAAATGTTTTGATGTTTTAATTGCATTTTTGTTTTACCTATCCCCGTACCTAATTAGTCTGGAAAACTGCTTAATAAAGCCGAGACCCAATCAGGAGCGATTTTGTATTTAAGAATCAGAGGCAGTTCTGTTCTTGCCCCTTGTTCAGGACTGTACATAATGAATCGGTTTGGGGTGCGTGAAAATGCGCTTGTGCAGGTGCATCATAGTCTGAGAAACAAAAAAAAGTTTGGTAATATTTTCTTTGGAGAAACTAGTGTCAAGTTCATCAAAATTTTAATAAAGGAGTTAATGATGATCCATTTTACAAAAAGGTAACTAGGTATTAGTGGTGCAATCAGCAACCTAATTTCTTATTCAATTATAGGCATGTATCAACGATAATCGAAGCATTGAACATAACAGAAGATCCAATAACTACAAACACTGTTGTGCATAATAGTTACACAACAAGGCACAACTTACATTAAAATCAGAACACTACCAATTATAAAAAAAAAGGTCTTGTGTTTTTAACAACTGAAAAGAGTATGTGTGTGTTCGCATCAGATCTCCTTTTAACATTGTAATAAAAAATACTATATATTTTTTAACAGAAAGTCATTTGTATCTGAACTATGGTTGTTCATTACTGCTAACATTTTATGTCCAAAGCAAAGCATTTTAATTAATCTCACTAATTTAACTACTGTACTAAATTCAGCTTTTTTAAAATATATAATATTGCCATATAATCCAAACACAACATTATTATTATTATTATTATTAATTATTATTATTATTATTATTATTATTATTTATTTCTTAGCATATGCCCTTTTCCAGGGCGACTTACAGTCGTAAACAAAAATACATTTCAAGAACATACTTTGAAACAAAAGAAAGGTGAATCGGTAGATTTAATATTGGCATTCTTTTGAAATGATTACGCATAACATAAAAGGTATGCTGTGTTTTTGTCCTTTTTAGTGCAAAACAATGCACTCACCAGTGAAGCAACTGAACTCATTTTACACAGGGTATATCCAATGCGAATGTACAGGCCTAAAGTGCGTATCCTAGTAACACGCTGACATTGTTTATCTAATAGTATTAGAAGAAGCACACTCAAGGTTTTAATGCAAACCTGCAACATGAGACTTCAAATTGGGTTCTAATTTGATGTATAGATTCACCAATATGTAATTGAAGCTCAGGGAATTTAAGGACGGATGATCAACAATCGATGCATCTATTAATAGCTGCACCAATACTAGGACAATGGCTAAGGTGGGGCATGATTCAATAATCACATGCCTATAATTTGCTGCAATAAATTCAACTTGATTTTAAATCAAATGAGAAACTTGATACACTGCTACACATGATACAGTTCTAAAAAAAACAGTCAATATAGGTGACCTGTATCTGAGCTGTTTTTTTAATTTTTTATAAATAAATAAATAAAATATACCAGAACCAAACTGAAATATTCAGGCTGAGCAAATTACTTTCTATATCCCTTTAGTGTTGTAGTCATGGAATTTACAATTCTCTATACAAACTCAAAGAAAGATTTAAACCATCTTAACTCATTTTGAGAATGATAAATAGTGGAGAAATAGACCCCAGAACCACTCAGATGTATTGCAAACAACAACAGATAGCAAGGGGAAATGCGCAATTAAAAGGACTTTTGCAGTTAGAGAACTTATTCCTTAAAACAGTACCTTCTGTATCCAGTACAATGTTTCAATAGCACATAGTGCGTACTGTGGGTATTCAGACATTTGTAGTCTATGTCTTCTCTGTCAGCTCTAGAAGAGTGAATCATCAACAGTACATTGTTTTGTGCTTGTTTCATCTGTCCCAGTTGTTTTATCTCTCCTGCTAGCTGAGTTATTATACCTTGAATTTGCCTGGGCAACAGCAAGACCACAACAAAGCATTCCTTTCCTGTGTCCTTATACCCAATATGTGTTTGTACAGCACTTATATTCATGACTCACATTTCCGTGCCTGCAAGCACCTCATTCTTAAAACCTTTGTGGCTAGGATCAAAGCAGGCTGGGATGTGTCCTTTTGATTCTAACGGGTATATTCATTTACACACTGAGTGTCTTTATACAAGAGATCTATCAGCAAAAGCGGCAATCCCCTTAGAACTGTGTTCAATCTTAACACATACTGTACCTGTCTTTCCCTATCGATCCTAACACAATGTTTTACCTGGATAGTGCCTATAATCACTGATGTCTGAAGTGGATAACCACTTTTCTTGTCAAATCACATTTACATAAGTTACTGAAATTACATAATACTGAAGAAAAAAAAAAGTATATTCAAATGCTTTACACCTACTTAAACATTCTTTGCTTTCTACCAGTTCAATTGATGAAAAAAATAAGGCCTTTTTGATGCAACAACTGACGCGCTCCTGCTTTACATAAAATACATGTAATAAGAATTACGAATGAGCTGCAGAACTAAAAGAAAACAGGGGTACCAGTAATATAAATCAGCTGCCACAACTGTACATTTTAAATTAGAGCGATCGAAAATTGATGATCATGACATCTGTCAACAGTATGTACAGAATAGTATAGAATAAGATTAATCAAGTTTCATGACAATTCAATTAACCAGATATACTGTATGTAAATATGTAAGTGTGACATACAGATGGATGGTTTAACAAACAGACAGACACCTCATATATCCCCAGAATCTGATATTATCAATAATTTATGCTAAATAATGTTAATACCAAGTTTCATGACAACTGGATAAGCGGATCTTCAGATTTAAGGAGAAATTACCATTACCATAGCCAGCAATAAAAAAAAATAAAAAAAAATTGTATTCATTTTTGCTGTAAACCATGTGACCTCACATATCTGTTTTTGGACGCATCTGTAATGCCTGATTTCCAAAGATAGTCATCTGGAAGATAAACAGAACGTGTTCCCAGAGCTCTATTACAGAACCCTCTGCAGGAATACGACTGCCAAGGAAAACGCTAGTTGGCAGACATGCATGAGGTGGTACAGCAAGACTGATGTGACCGAGAGTGGTGTTTCATGCCTACCTGGTGTCAAAGGGTAAAGCGCTGTATGTTAACACAGTGCTGTCGGAAATCACATTGGAACCTCACAGGACTCCCAGGTCCCAGTTTGAGGTAGTGTATAAATATATGCTTTTTTTTTTTGTCCTATTCTCATGTATACTCAATAAAGGAGTTTATTCTTAAGCTTGACAAAAAGAATTCAAGACTGAAAGGATTAAATAACATTTTGGTGCTAGCAATGCAAACATAATGACAAAGTCAAATTTAAAAAAAAAAAAAAAAAATAGAAAAAAAAACAACCTTAGAGAGTGTCTGCTCTAAAACAATGATAATTATCTACAGAGTCTAGCTTCCTGCTTATTTAGATTGTATCTAACCATCTGCTTTTTAATGAACGGACTTTAAAATTAAATTTCCTGCATAACTCCTGGGGGACAACTATAAAGCACAGGGTGATGTAACAATTGGAACAGCGCACTCATTGGCTAATCATGTTCAGTCAACCATGGGGTGGGGGCATTTCCGGTACTTCACAACTAGTCCTCAATGGCTGTCAATGCCCTTCTGTGATGCGACAGAAAAGTTAAAAACATAGATGGAAATACCTGTATGTTACGCCAAAGAGCACTAATCATAACCAGACCACAGTACTGCCAGCAATTGCAACATAATGGATTTGGAACATGTTACTGTACCACTCCATTCAGCCAATACCATGCACGAACTGCCATTAACCATTGTCTTTTCAGAAAGCAAGGTGAATGCAATAGTTATAGGATGACGAACATGTTAATGTAGATAATATTGGCATAAGTAAAAGTGAATAGTCTGAGGCTGAAAATCGAGGTCTGTTTACGTGCTGCGAGTGTCAATATAACCCACACAGCCGCTCGCTTTACTATTAATATACAAGTTACAAAATCCAGCTATATTTATTTTCTAAGCAATACCACCCTTTTTTTAGTACATTGTCAATTTCATTGAAAAGAGGGAAAAGGCTGAGGAACACAATAAGTGGCTGAGGTACGCTGCCGACTGTGATGTCACCATTTTAAATAGACTTGAATGGAATTCCGAGGTGCCTCAGGTATATATATTTTTTTAATTACGTCAACCGTGCCGATAAGGAGAATGCAGCATGGTAAAAACCCAAAGTGGTACGTTTGATGCCATGAATTGGCTTTCTCCGTGATGTGTTATGGAATACAGCAGGTGAAACGTGCACTGTGATTTTTAAGGGGCTTAAATACATCAATGATTAACAAAAAATACACATTATCATACTAGACATACTGGACAGTGGCATGGTCACAAACACACTGCACTTCAATAGCAGCTCTTCAAAACCAGTCAGAAGTCCAGACAGAATGCTTATGCTGATTTTACAGCAGTAACAGCATTGGTTCTGCTGGCTCAGGGATCGTAGTTCAGTATCAATGGATATATTTTTATTTTATTATTACTTCACAGACTCAATACTTTTCGGAGTCCAAAACATTGAGAGTGATGCTGTCAGTAATATCAGTATTTAATATCAGCCCCTTCCAAGCAGTATTATGGTACTAGTGGCTGCTGTAAACTTTAAACAGGCAATTCACAGTTTTAAGAAAATAGAAGTTATACAGTACCTGCACATGTGGCTTAATTGGTGGATACAATGTCTTGGTGTAATTTTTTAGTTGAGTGCTTTCAATTATTTTTTTACTCAAATTTGTATTTCTCAACTCTAGACATGCTAAAAAAAATTATTAAAAAAAAATGGTAGAAATGTGCCAGTTCCTGTTCTATCTACTTTCTATAAAAGGCAGCCCTGTTGATCTCCTCAAGCTGTTTTCCTTCAGTCGTTCCTATCAACAAAATTCCTCTGTTTCCTGTTTTGGAAAATGAGTTTTGAAAGCAGACAGCAGACTTTTTGAAAGCAGATAGCCGAGGGATTTGTTTGTTTCAACTTTTTTTTTTTTTTTTTTTTTTTTTTTCGGGGATGGGAACCTTTAGACTTTTATGGTCCACATTTTTAGGAGGGTAGAGCTACATGAATGGTGAATGTTATACAGCATATCGTTACTCATCAAGATTCGGAAGAAGAAAGACATTACAGTCAGTCAAGAGTGACTGATAATGTTTTTAATTTGCTAATGGATAGGAGGAGGTGTTTCTTCCGAGCGTTTTTCAAAATGCCTTAAAAAAACCCTGAATATCATTATTTACCTGTTCAGTGTAAGAACCATCTCCTCTACGCAGCCTTTGATCTTGTTCTGGGCCTCCAAGTGGGTCATGTGCTCAGTTTTTTCTCCATCGATGGCCGTTATCATGTCTCCTACGCACAGGTTAGCTTGTGCTGCCTTGCTGCCAGGGCTTACCTGGAGGATACAACAGGAGCAGCTCATTACAAAGCTGTACACTATGAAATAGTTCCACCACTTTTCTGTGTGGAGGTACCGAACCCTTAAAGAACACCTTATTCATATTCAGTGGTTGTTTTTGCATCCCAAAATAACACAAAGGCCTATTTTGAAGCAAGTGCAAAGAAAGTAATAAAATAATCATAATATCTGTGGCACAAGCAAGAAATAGCTTAGTTGCTGCGGGTAATGTCTTTTTTGTTTCAATAAGTTTCTTGCTAGTTATACCTTTAGAAAGTGTTTTATTTATTTAAAAGTTATACCTTTAGAAAGTGTTTTATTTATTTTTTAAAAAATGTGCCTTTGCTTCAAAACAGGGCCAAAAGATATGTAGCTGAAACCTAATACCACATAACATTCACAAATGAAATCAAAGCCACTTCTACTACAAAAAAAGTTGCAGTACTGTCTTTCATAAAATCGTTTCACATTTTAACCAATTTCAGGGAAAACAAAAAAAAATGTATTTTATGAGGTTCCAATAAATACACCTGTATGACCTACAGTAGGGCAGCTTCAAAGGTCAATATCATCACCAGTTGGAGGTCACAGTTACAATAACTTTGGATTTGGTATCACATTTTACTATCAAATTTATGCACACAGTAAACAGAGTTTTGAAGAAACTGTAAACCTCTTACCTACCCAAAGTATTAATTAGAATAGGCTTTATACCTTGGAGATATCATATTTAATTACTGTGCTCAAGGTTTTAATTTGACACCCACATGTACTATTTTAAAACCACAGGCAGCTACAAAGTAAATCACCTGTGTGACTCATGAAGCACATGAATTCAGCCAGAAAACCAAACATAATAGGCATGTAGCCTACAGGAGTACTACATACATCACTTTTATGTGCTAATATTTCAAACTCAAAGTGCTTTTTTTTATAACCTTAAAAAGTATTTTTAAATCCAGCCAATGAAAAATGGAAGCCATTACCATGGCGATAAAAGAACGATTCTCAAAGCTATTTACAAATTTCTCTCACTAAGGAAAAAAAAAGCACCGATTACAATTCTCAAAAAAAAAAAAAAAAAAAAAAAAAAATCACTCTTTACAAGGCCTTAAATTAAATGTTGTTAATTTTATATTAGTGTATGTTTTTTTATTCCTAAAAAACTAGGATATTTGGAGCAAATAGCTTTTAGAATATAGCTTAAAGTAACGAATAGGAGCCTTTGGGCAGGGCCGGATTAAAGGACGTGGGGGCCCTATGCTAATCTATTTTGGGGGCCCTATGCATATTATGGCGAATGGTGTTATTGGCATATTGATTAACCCGACCCTGCGTTGGGGACAGAGAGTGTGAGCAGAGCTGAGCGGGGAGCAGCGCGAGCCAGTTGTATAGAAATGTCCACTTCGCTGCCCTGCATTTGTGGACATTTCCAGCCTGCTCTTTCACAGCACTGAGAAGAACTTTATTTTTCTTAAATACATGTTCGGCCATGGAGTTGTCTGTGGTTATTACATAGCCTATATTGTTTTTATACAGTTCTATGGTTATGCACCAATACAGCACTGTGAACACGGTTTATATTTTCTGCACTCTTAAGGATAGTTCATACACCAGGGTGATCCGTCAGCCCCGTACAGACTCACTCATATGTGTTTGTGGGTTGCTTTGAGCTCCCCACGAGATATTTAGATATTATTATTTGTTTATTTTAGCAGACGCCTTTATCCAAGGCGACTTACAGAGACTAGGGTGTGTGAACTATGCATCAGCACCAGAGTCACTTACAATTACGTCTCACCCGAAAGACGGAGCACAAGGAGGTTAAGTGACTTGCTCAGGGTCACACGTCAGTGGCTGAGGTGGGATTTGAACCAGGGACCTCCTGGTTACAAGCCCTTTCTTTAACCCCTGGACCACACAGCCTAGCAAAGCTAATTTGCTACGAATCATATGCAAAGTTTGAAATAGGTGAGTACACTGTACATAACATAAGAAGAAGAAGAACATAAGAAAGTTTACAAACAAGAGGAGGCCATTCAGCCCATCTTGCTCGTTTGGTTGTTAGTAGCTTATTGATCCTAGAATCTCATCAAGCAGCTTCTTGAATGATCCCAGGGTGTCAGCTTCGACAACATTACTGAGGAGTTGGTTCCAGACCCTCACAATATAAAACAGTGCCTCCTATTTTCTGTTCTGAATGCCCCTTTATCTAATCTCCATTTGTGACCCCTGGTCCTTGTTTCTTTTTTCAGGTCAAAAAAGTCCCCTGGGTCGACATTGTCTATACCTTTTAGGATTTTGAATGCTTGAATCAGATCACCGCGTAGTTTTCTTTGTTCAAGACTGAATAGATTCAATTCTTTTAGCCTGTCTGCATACGACATGCCTTTTAAACCCGGGATAATTCTGGTTGCTCTTCTTTGCACTCTTTCTAGAACAGCAAAATCATTTTTGTAACGAGGTGACCAGAACTGAACACAATATTCTAGGTGAGGTCTTACGAATGCATTGTAAAGTTTTAACATTAATTCCCTTGATTTAAATTCAACACTTCTCACAATATATCCAAGCATCTTGTTGGCCTTTTTTATAGCTTCCCCACATTGTCTAGATGAAGACATTTCTGAGTCAACATAAACTCCTAGGTCTTTTTCATAGATTCCTTCTTCAATTGCAGTATCTCCCATATGATATTTATAATGCACATTTGTATTGCCTGCGAGCAGTACTTTACACTTTTCTCTATTAAATGTCATTTGCCATGTGTCTGCCCAGTTCTGAATGCTGTCTAGATCATTTTGAATGACCTTTGCTGCTGCAACAGTGTTTGCCACTCCTCCTATTTTTGTGTCGTCTGCAAATTTAGCAAGTTTGCTTACTATACCAGAATCTAAATCATTAATGTAGATTAGGAATAGCAGAGGACCTAATACTGATCCCTGTGGTACACCACTGGTTACCTCGCTCCATTTTGAGGTTTCTCTAATCAGTACTTTCTGTTTTCTACATGTTAACCACTCCCTAATGCATGTGCATGCATTTCCTTGAATTCCTACTGCGTTCAGTTTGAGAATTAATCTTTTATGCGGGACTTTGTCAAAAGCTTTGTGGAAATCTAAATAAACCATGTCGTATGCTTTGCAATTATCCATTGTCCATGTTGCATCCTCAAAAAAATCAAGCAGGTTAGTTAGACATGATCTCCCTTTCCTAAAACCATGCTGACTGTCTCCCAGGATATTGTACCATATAGGTAATTTTCCATTTTGGATCTTATTATAGTTTCCATAAGTTTACATATAATAGAAGTCAAACTTATTGGTCTGTAGTTAGCTGGTTCGGTTTTGTCTCCCTTTTTGTGGATCGGTATTACGTTTGCAATTTTCCAGTCTGTCGGTACAACCCCTGTGTCAAGAGATTGTTGCATGATCTTGGTTAGTGGTTTGTAAATAACTTCTCTCATTTCTTTCAGTATTATTGGGAGGATCTCATCCGGCCCAGGGGATTTGTTTATTTTAAGAGTTCCTAGTCCCTTTAACACTTCTGCCTCTGTTATGCTAAAGTTATTTAAAACTGGATAGGAACAGGTCGACATGTGGGCCATGTTGTCCGTGTCCTCCTTTGTAAAAACCTGTGAAAAGTAATCATTTAATATATTTGCTATTTTTTTTTCTTCGTCTATGATTTTGCCATTTGTGTCTCTTAGACATTTAACCTCCTCTTTGAATGTTCTCTTGCTGTTATAATATTGGAAAAACATTTTGGAATTGGTTTTAGCCCCCTTAGCAATATTGATTTCTATCTCTCTCTTGGTCTTTCTAACTTCCTTTTTGACTTGTGTTTGTAGTTCCAAGTACTCTTTCTGTGTACTTTGTTTTTGGTCCCTTTTAAACGCTTTGTAAAGTGCCTTTTTTCGCTGAATATCTTTTTTAATTGATCTATTAAACCATTTTGGCCATTTTATTTTAGATTTAGATTTGTCTACTTTTGGGATGTAATTGTTTTGCGCCTCTAGTACTACATTTTTGAAAAACAGCCATCCCTTTTCTGTGGATGTTTTCTCTATTTTACTCCAATCTACTTCTGTTAGTCTCTGTTTCATACCTTCATAGTTTGCTTTTCTAAAATTGTAAACCTTAGCTTTAGGAACATAGGAACATTGTAGGAACGTGCTAATTGCAAGATGATATTTTCTAACTTTTACTTTATTTTTAATGTACACATTTTTTCAGTACCAATCAATAATAATGAGGAAGCGTCTTCGAATTGAATTAGTTGCCTTATTATATTATTATTATTATTATTATTATTTATTTCTTAGCAGACGCCCTTATCCAGGGCGACTTACAATTGTTACAAGATATCACATTATACATTATTTCACATTATTTTTACATACAATTACCCATTTAAACAGTTGGGTTTTTACTGGAGCAATCTAGGTAAAGTACCTTGCTCAAGGGTACAACAGCAGTGTCCCTCACTGGGGATTGAACCCACGACCCTCTGGTCAGGAGTCCAGAGCCCTAACCACTACTCCACACTGCTGAGAGTGATAACAATTAAATCTCACTGTTGTTAATGATAATTTTAAATTAATATTCAAACATCTGTGGGAACATAGAACACAAAATGATGCAATAAGGACCACTGACATAAAAAAAAGCTTCAGTCTCAGGCAGTAAAGTACAAAAGCATTAGCAAGTGCATAATATAACATCCACTGAGGTTAATGGGTCAGTCATTTTGTTAGTTTACCAGAATGGTCAGCAGCTAATATATACAATAGCAGCAGAATTAATTTATATATATATATATATATATATATATATATATATATATATATATATATATAATCAAAACAAAAACAATGTTTTTTATTTTTTTCCAAACTTGTTCACAGATTCCTTCTACAGTAGAACAAAATAATGTAGTTTAACAAAAAAGGGAATAACTTTTCTGTCCTTTACTTCTTTTTGGGTTTTCTTTTGTAGCGAGAGAAACAAACACTATGAACTTAAACCGTTCTTGCCGGCTGCAGACTCCACATTTGAATTTCCTTCAGTCTACCGCATTGTACACGTTTACCTTTACCTGCCTTTTTTTCTAAAATTTCAACCCCCAAATAAAAAAGGAACATTTCTAAAATGTAAAAGAGGCATGCTGTGTACTTTTAAAACAGGTCAGCTTTTTAAATTGGCCCTAAAAGTGAAATAAAGAATATGTAAATTTGGCCTGATTCATACATTTTATCCTGCAGACTGATGCCTCTGACATAGGACTAGGGACGGATCTCTCCCAGGAGGTAGAGGGCGTGGGGCATTTGGTATTGTATATTAGCAGGAAGCTGCCTGCTCTGAGAGACTCAGAGACCAGGTATGCTGTAATCAAGAACGAAATGCATAACCGTCATAAAAAAACAAAATTAACCAAAAGCAAGCTTCTGTGCTCCTCTCTTCCTGTGTGTGTGGGACCGTCAGCCCGCATGCAGTTTTTGTAAAATGCCCCAAAGAAACGGTGACCTTGTGGGCGCCCCAATTCTGCTGGGGGCCCTGCGCGATAGCGTAATTTGAGTATAGGTTAATCTGGCCCTGCCTTTGTGGCTCCAGCATGGAATCACTGTGTACTAAAACACAGAGAAGCTGCAGCCAACATGATGGCCATGGTTACACATGTGTAAATATTTATCTGGGCTAGTTTGCCACATCAGGTACAAAAACAGAAAACAAACAGAAATAAATACCATTTCATTGAAACTGATGTTACCAGAAAGTGGTTACCTATCAAATTGGTGGCTGAGCTCAGGTGAGGTTTTGTAAATATGATGTAAATAAATGATGTTCATTTTATTTTGGAGACAGACAACTTTTACAAAAATAAGTAGAGATTTAGGGGTTAAAATGATTACCATTACAACTTTTCAAACTTTTTTTTCCTATTGTCACCCCAACCCAGCACAATATAAACTAGCTTTATTATTTTGTTGTAGTTGGGTGACGACTGAAATAATAGCACATCCTGTATTTGACAATGAAACATAACTGAAATAAACACAACACATCTTAGACAATAGCAAAAGCACCCAACATTAAACATATTTAACATTTTGTAGGTTTTTAACATAACAGAAACCTCAGGGATTCTACATTACAGAACCTCAAAACAATGAAGATCACAAAGCAGTACTGAAAATTATTAACATCTCAAAAAAAATGGTTTTAAAATGGCTGAAACCAACCACTTCTCTACTGGATTGTTACAGAAAAAGAGTTGCTTACATTTTTTACTTCCTTTTCTGGGGTTGGAGACAGCTTCTATGCCAACAAGTTCAGATAAAAGACCATAAGAAGAAAAGTTACGGACAAGAGGAGGTAATTCGACCATTGTTGCTAGTCATAATTGATACTGTAATTTAAAGGATCCAGACTGCTTTTAATGGGGGGGATCCCAGTGAATCAGCAGCAACATGGCTTTGCAAACCCATTTGTAACGGGAGATCTGGACTGACTATCTGGCACATGCAGCAGTCTCGTAGGATCCGCCTGTCGGTCATGGCGATGACACGGAGAGGTGGGGAAGAGGGTGTGTGTGCTTTCCCTCTCTCTGAGTGGCTGAGAGGCGGGCGGGAGATTGTTCGGCCCATAAGAACTGCGCTTGGTTGTGCACTCGGGTGGCCGTGTTTGGGGAAATACAGTGACGCTGGCAGAAGAGGCCAGAGTGAAACAAGGAGCAGGCGGTGTGGTCTCACCAGGGCATTATAACCACCTTTAAAAGTGTTACAGAACCCCTTTGCCATGTTTACAAGAAACACATTACTTCTGCTGTATCCAGTGTTGTCCATACCACAGCAATATATTTTTCAACATAATACTGATTGACATTTTTGGTCACTCAGGAGAAAGAGAATAACATTGTGAGAACAGCAAACTAGCATTGCTGCAGGAGGCAGCATGATCTGGATACACTGCAATCCTTATCAGATAAATTCTCCTTCTCCTGGTGAATGCTCCCGAGTACATGTTAAGAAATGTATTTATGACCCATGATGTGCGATTAAAAATTTCAAGAGTCGGAAATCTGTTTAAAAATATAAAACTGCGGTACAGGCAACACTGCAGCTATGGTAACCTACTACCTAACTGGTTTAAAAGTAACATGTATAATTCATCATCATTAGTCAATTTGAAACGTATTTCACGTCTAAAGCAAGTGTGGGATAATGACCAGTCTAAACGAAATAGCAGAGACAAGGGGAGGTTTATAATTGTTGTATAAGAGATGTTATTTTGCACAACATATTAACGTATACTTAACTAGGCTTTATGATAAGAGGCAGCAGCATAAACTACTGTCAGCTAAATAGCAGATCAAATGACTTCCAAGTCGTAACATGCAGAGAAACCAAGCCAGTCCTGGATTCTGATATTCAGAGACAAAAGGTATTGCTAAATGTGTAGTTTGAGCCGTTCTGATGCCTTGCTTAGTTAAAATACAAGGAGATTGAAAACAGCCCCCGATTTTAAAAAAATCCAGATATTGAACTGATCTAAGCATGAACGGAATGCAACAAAATAAGTCTCCTGAAAGCTAGAATGACAGGAAGTAAATACAGAGACAGCTGTAATTTACTGATAATACTTTAAGATAAACTGGGGCAAGCACAGATATATAGGCCTATGTCTCTCTGCTGTTTACAAATTGTTACATTTGAGTTACTCATTTATTCATACAAGTGAAAAGTTTGGAAGCAACACATTAATTATAGAAAGATTTTTCCTTTACTTACTAAATATCATGGTATCCCTGAATAGATAATTGCCATCTCACAAGTATAATGATACCCATAATGTTCTACTTTTGGAAAGCAGTACAACTAGATATGATGGGTTTGCTGCCTGATACCCCACTCAGTTTACTTGCACACTAACTATCTTGGTATTCCTTAATAGATAATCATCTCTTCTTCAATCGCACATGTGTATCCTGATATAATCGATTTACTACCAATGCTGAAGGACTGGGTGGAACGTTTGTTTAATTTTTTAACCAAACAATTAGTTTCCTGAATTGTGACTGCTGAGACTGGTACAATATTCAATATAAGAACATAACAAAATGTACAAGCAAGGGGAGGCCATTCAGCCTATCTAAGCTCTTAAAGGATCCAAGTGATTCTGCCTCAATAACATGACTATGTAGCCCATTCCATACCCTCACCACTCTCAGTGCAAAGAAGTATCTATTTCTGCACTTCATTTCCATCTGTTTCCACTGGCCCTGGTTTCTGTACTGCACTTAAAGTACTGGCATTATAGAGCCTTCAGCAAAAACCTATTTTTGAATGTAATAGGAAGAGAACATATCATGCCCAGTCATTCCACAGTGGTAGTAAGTGAATCATATTTGAGGTTCCACTGCACTGACAGACTGCTCATTAAAATCTGTATAAGCATGTAATCTGGGTGGGGTTATCAGGCAACAAACCCCCCATCACACTGCTTTCCTAGAAAAAGGAGAATATTTGAGAGTACAATTGTACTTGTGTGACATGGCTTCCTTACTAAATATGTTGTAGGGTGAATCAAATGCATCCAGGAAGACATTTACCAAAGTGCCATGCTATTTTACTTAGCATTTTGTAACATGATGAATTAAATCACTAGGCATTTTGTTAATCACAGATTATGACTTCTGCATAGATTATCACTTTTTGACTTTCACTACTGTGGTATTATGCCTTTTTTTTTTTTGGCTCAGAATGGCTCCATGGATGTATGTGTGTAAAATTATATATATATTATATCCATATATATATATATATATATATATATATATATATATATATATATATATATATATATATATATAAATGTGTAGTTTGAGCCATATATATATATATACACACACACACACACACACACGTACATACAATGCATGCAGACGCATATGAGATTATCAGTTTCACTATTTTATTACCATGATATGTGTCTGAATAAAAGCAACGACAGCATTCTTCAAAACAGTGGAGAGATTGCCGTCACACATGACCCCTTGGTAAACAAGTGCAGCCGCCCCTCCAATCCGCGACTGCCGCATCGTTTCCCTTCCGGGTCGATGAGTTAATGCACCGGAGTTCCGCCCCCTTTCTAGCTGGCCGACTTCCCTTGAACCCTGGGAAAGAACTGTCGGGCCAACCTGTCCAAGGTACTCTGTTCTCACAACTTAGCACCCTCACAGGTCGGGAGAGAGATTTACCACCAAGAATCACTGTATTTCTGTCACATAAGGGTATTAGTTTCTGTTTAAATTACCATTTAAACATTACAAGAGAAGCCATCATAAGAAGGCCTCCATCACTATTTTATAAATAACTGCAACATGCATTTGCGTATAAGACTGTATTTGTATCATTTGACTGTATATGGAGGAAACATTGAATATATATATATATATATATATATATATATATATATATATATATATATATATATATATATATATATATATATATTTGGGCTGCATATTTTGACAATAGTACAATGTTTAAACACTAAACCTATTATTAACACCCCTCATATATAACCTGACACAACTACGGGAACAAACATATACTTTAACTTCTCTTCAAGCTGTACACATAATTAGCTAAAAGTTGCTCCCTGTGACCTACATCCACCGGAGAGTGTGAGCAGAGTGAGCCAATCGTATATGGAGCGGGGGAGCCGAGCGGTAGTTGCTGGAGCAGAGCGGACATTTCTGGCCCGCTCCTTTAGCACTGAGAAGAACTGAGCACGGTTTTATTTGTTCTTAAATACATGATATAATATAGCCTATATTATTCTTATTCAGTTCTACGGTTATGCCCCAGTACCTCGCTGTGAACACGGTTTATATTTTCCGCACTCTTTCAATTTATGCATTTTTTCAATACCAATCAATAATAATGAGAAAGCATCTTCGAATTGAATTAGATAACTTCTCTGAGCACTTTATGTAGGCTTTTTTTCTTTGCAGATCATAGCTTTTTTTTTTTTTTTTTTTTTTTTTTTAACTTGGGTCAAGCTATGTGATTATAAGAAGGAAGATTAAATAGTATTCCTTTCTGAATATACATCTTTTCATCTGCAATCGGAAACACAGTGGGGGAAAAAAAGGGCTAGTTTATTTATTCATTATTATGCTGTATATATATATTTTTTAATACAATGTGAGCAGAGCGGAGCATGCCTATTTTGTCTGGAGGGGGAATCGCAAGCAGTGGAGTGGAATGAAAGAAAGAGCGGAGCGGAGGATATTATGAGCAGTGAGCGGAATTTTGTCACCACTCACACTCTCTGACATCCACGGAGAAAACATATACAAATGTTCTGATACTCTCAGTACCTTAAAGAGTGGTAAAGAATGTTGTAGCGAAGTTAAATCACATATGTATGTGCGTACATAAGACACAGAGTCGTCTGCTTACAGTATATACCCTTGTTTCTGATACTCTCATTGTGCTAAAGAATATACTAACCACATTTCATCACTATTGTACAGGAGCGTACACATTACAAGGGGCCCCAACACTGG
Source organism: Huso huso (assembly GCA_036884735.1). Classification (NCBI taxonomy): domain Eukaryota; kingdom Metazoa; phylum Chordata; class Actinopteri; order Acipenseriformes; family Acipenseridae; genus Huso; species Huso huso. The sequence continues at coordinate 21,068,943 of CM072668.1, read as the reverse complement.
ATTACACTGACTCAAGAGTCAGCCAGGTTTTAATAGGAGGCTAAACAATTCAGTGTTGAGCATTGAACACACTTCAGCATGATGAGGTACCTCAGGCACAATGCACTGTGTGCCAGTCACAGGACTGGCACTAATTTTAGTGGAGACTGATCTTCCCAGGCAGAAAGTGTCCTTTCATGGCTAGACTGTGTGTCACTGCGCTGCTCGCTGCATCAATCCCATGGATTCCTGTGTCTTTTCTTCTCCGTTTTTTGGCAGTCACATCAAACAAGTGGTAACTAATGTCTAAAGAGCTGGACCGCTAGGGGATACAATTATAAGTTCCCAGCTTTGCAGAAAGGGCAGTGTAGCTGCTGACAGGACCACAATTGCTAATCAGGGCAGCTGTGATGACAGCAGACATGTTTTTGAACCCCCACAGAGGGCATTTTGGTTCCAGACCATGTAGCTTTCAAAACTATATTGGTCACAAAACATAAACATACTTACCTTCACTGCAGTTAGGAATGAATAATCGTCCATATGTGGGCTTGGTGAGTTGTTTGTTCGAAATAAAAGTGCATTCTCAAAATATTATAATTTATTCCTGTAAACTGTTGATAACCTTTTCAAAAGACACCATAATAGTAATAATAATAATAATAATAATAATAATATAATAATAAATAATAATAATAATAAAATGAACTGCAGTACGTTAAATTAACTAACACTGGAAAACCATAGTTTCAAGCAGCTTATTATTATTATTATTATTATTATTATTATTATTATTATTATTATTATTAATATTATTATTATTATTAGGCAACACAGTGTAAAGAATACAACACAAGTTTAAAATAACACCCTCCCTCATAGGGTTTAAAATTACATATATATCTCAGGGATCTTCAAACCATAAGCCAGACTGAATTCCTGAACAATTCCTAAGTCTATTAATGTAGCCGAGCTCAACTCTTCATTTCATCTGCTAATTTTAACTACAAAACTACACCCACATATTTACTATTATCAAACTACTAATTGTATTCTTAAAAGGGGAAAAAAAGAACCATACATTTTGATTCTTCAATTTTACTAGTAATTTTATTGGGTGAATTTCTCATGCTAAGGACGATTTGTAGTGAAGAGCTTTGAGAATCTAATGGTTGTTTTACAGTAATAAGTAATAATAAGCACCACATTTAGACCAGCAGCACAGCACACACCATTATATAAAATGTGAAGACTTGGTTTTACACTGAATAAGCAATTTCCATGACAGCCTTCAAAGTAACATGCTTTGACCCAAAATACACTGAGGTGAAATGACCCAGGAAGTGCAAAAAGATTTGAACCGAAAGTTCAAAGAACCAGATATCATTTTAAAATTAACATATATGTGTTCTATACCACATGTTTCTTTCAAAACTGCACATTTGAGATTTATGAAGCTAATGGGAGTGAAAGTTTTATGGAAATATTTTGTTCGCTTCCATTATGTTAATGCCCATCTGTATCCTCTGGTCCTGGTTTCTGTACTCTGCTTAAAGTATTGCTTAGGGTTAACTATTTCAACTTCCTTTTAAGACTTTAAATACTTTTATTCTCCACAATTCTTTGTTCTAGGATGAAGAGACTCCTTGCTTTCAGCCTATCTTCGTACTGTAGCTAATTCCTTTAAACCCAGGATTAGTCTGGTTGCTCTTTGTTGGACTCTCTCCAGGGCCACAATGTCCCTGTGTTCCTGTGGTGACAAGAATTGGACACAGTAAATACACTAGTGCGATCTCACCTGTGCATTATACAACCTCAATATAACCTCCTTGCATTTGTGCACTACACTTTTACCTATTATTATTATTATTTATTTCTTAGCAGACGCCCTTATCCAGGGCGACTTACAATTGTTACAAGATATCACATTAGACATTATTTCACATTATACAGATATCACATTATTTTTACATACAATTACCCATTTATACAGTTGGGTGTTTATTAGAGCAATCTAGGTAAAGTACCTTGCTCAAGGGTACAACAGCAGTGTCCCCCACCTGGGATTGAACCCACAACTCTCCGGTCAAGAGTCTAGAGCCCTAACCACTACTCCACACTGCTCATGGTTGAGTCTTTGCTTTGAAATGCACTACCCAGCAGAGGGAACCTACAGGAACTGCCAAATTTATCCTGAAATCATGTGAATCACTACAATTTAACACAGGTGGAGGCCACTTAACTTAGTGTGTGATTTTGAAGGTGATTGGTTACACCTGAGCTAATTTAGGATTGCTATTACAAGGGGGGTGGACACTTATCCAACCAAGCTATTTCAGTTTTTATTTTTAATTAATTTTCTCCAAATTTCTAGAATATTTTTTTCACTTGGAAGTTGTGGGGTAGGATGTGTAGATAAATAAAAGAAAAAAATTTTAAATGCATTTTAATTCGAGGCTATAAGGCAACAAAAGGTGAAAATTTTGAAAGGGGGTGTAGACTTTCTATAGGCACTGTACATACTGTACAGATATTTCCAAAATATTAACCCTGTCAACAGGGTTATGCATCCCCATAGGAAGATAACTCATGTAATGGATCTGCCTAAAAAGCACAATGTCCTAATATGAATAATTATTTCTGCTAGGGGGGTGATTGTATTTGAACAAACTGTTGAGAGCATTTTCTTTTACAAAAAGTTAAAAATATTGATATTTTATCAAACAGGAACAGCGGTATGGGTGTCCCTCTTGGGACCTTATGTTAATTTGATCAGATCGCTTCAGAAACCCTTAGCCAAGCCTCATGACACAGCTGCATCCGAGGACCCACCTTCACCACAGGAAGAGGGTGGAGTGTCCTGAACTCAGCACAGCGAATTGGAACAGCAATCAAGATGAATGTTAGTGGGGCAGACTGATAAAGCTTATTCTCCAATGTAAAAGACAGTCTAAATACAAAAATAAAACATTATTTAATATCTGTCACTCCTAGATTATCATCATCCTCATCTGTGCCCCTCACTGTAAGTGGGGAACATGATAACTGTCTTATTTTCAGAGATCTTCTATAAACTTTTATTATATGCTCTTACCTTCCTTTAGACAGAATAGTACAAATCTGGGTCCAGTATTAGGTAATGGGAACAACAATTAAAAACAAAGCTGTCCAGCTGGTTATCTGCCTTGTGGATAAGGTAAACTGAACCAATATAGCCAGCATATCCTATTAATAATTACTATTTTTTTTTCTGTTTGTCACAATTTACTAATGTGTTGGTAGTTTGTTTTGAGCTCCACACATGTGTTACAAGGCGGAGGCTGAGCACGAACCAGCGAACACGCACACCGCAATCTGTAGAATCCGTAGTGGCAGTCCATCACACAACTCTGCCCCTTACACTTGTACTTCTCCCACTTTTCTGGCACAACAGTTATTAGAGTTAAAAGAGAGGTATAACAAATAATTGCTTTAAAGGCTTTGTTCTACTCCTTTGATTATTAAAATGTGGTGGCATTTAGATCCTATTCAAGTACAAGGTCTAATTCTTGCACACTGTACACAAGCCTGTGCATACTTCTCATCACTGTACCACCACACTGTTAAATGAATATGCACACCATAGGATGCAACAAAGGGATAAAAGAAACCCATGGCGGTAGCACACTGGTTTATCAGATGGCAGAAATCAGGGTTACAGGTACGCCTAGTAAATGTTTTCTTCCTCTGTGTTGCTGTCAAACAGTTGCCATTATCTGGTCATTGCAGGTCTTGTCAACACATATCGGGGACACAGCACTAAAAAATAACTTACAGTAATAAATAAATAAAAGTGTTACACTGGGCCACATATGTTCAGGTTTATAAAGCTTACTCCTGTGCAAGTCCACAATTTTTGAAAACCAAGCCAAGATTTTGCACCTCTTTGTCTGACATACAAATAAGAAAATGGCTTATTGGGTGTGTCTTGTCCAGTGTTGAAGTGTTATCAAGAGAGCTTTGGGTAAGCTTGCATGAGTTTTGCTTTCTTTCAATTGGCGGCTTTCAGCAAACCTTACCATTCCAGGAACACCCAGGAGACTGTCGTAATGAACACGTTGGCTAATACTGTACATCCACCATCATGCCCCTTGAAATCACTGACATCCTTCTGCTTTCCCATGATTGTTGCTGAATAGTTGTGCACAACACTCACACAGCTTGTATAGGTCTAGTGGATCACACAACGTCACTTTACCACATACATTTGGGATTTTCTAATCTTATTATTATTATTATTATTTATTTCTTAGCAGACGCCCTTATCCAGGGCGACTTACAAGATATCACATTATTTTTACATACAATTACCCATTTATGCAGTTGGGTTTTTACTGGAACAATCTAGGTAAAGTACCTTGCTCAAGGGTACAGCAGCACTGGGGATTGAACCCACGACCCTCCGGTCAAGAGTCCAGAGCCCTAACCACTACTCCACACTGCTGCCCTATATAATCTTATATACATTCTCAAATTTTTTGGCAAGTCATTGCACAAGTGTGCAAGATCATTTTTGGCAAGTCATTGTATATGATTATGTGACTTTATTAGATCCTTGCAGTCAGGAAACCACATGAGGCAAAACACTTTCCCAATGAATTGTAGAAAAAGATTAGATTCTGCTGTCAGACAGCAGACCTTTCTTAAATACACCACAAAGGCATGTAGGCAATATGCACTTAAACAGTTTACTATAGTGTATGACAAAAGTGTAACACAGCATAGTGAAAGAATGGTAATGCATAGGGACGCATTGTAAAGCTCAGATAGGTATAGTAAAGCATATTAAAAAACATGGCAAACCATGATAAAAAGAAAAAGGCACAGTAAATTTACAATGGTAAACTGGGTGGTCTTGGATATAGAGTATTTGTCTATACGCTACATCTATCCACAGCATTGTACTGTTGTACCATTCGTAATAAAACCTGCCCTACTTGGGTGATCTAAAACAGATCAAGCGGACCCTGGTACTGTGTATCTTAGTAACATTTCAGTCTAATTCTAATTGATAAAATGTGTTAGTACTTGAAACTGCTGCTCCACTGAACTTCCTGCCAGATTAGCCAAGGAGCTAACTCCCATACTGAGCTAAAAGAGGTGTGTCTACTGTTTATTTCCTGCTCATGAAGTCCAGTTAACAACCCTTTTCACCCCAACTACTGATCAAAAGAAGATCAACAGGCAATACAGCAGGCAATGTAGGAAACGATCTAACCAACACATCGGAATTGATCAAGAACAGCAAAGTAAGAAAAGGATCTGCCACATAACTCTAAAAGATCTGCAAAAAGCATCCACAAATCACGTGATCAGAAATTCACAGTGTGAGGGCCCTACTCAGTAGTTATTTAAAGAATATTAATTTTTATAAACATAATACAATTTTATATTCTTGAAACTGTTCTGGACTTCTTAGTTCTTTGACAACAAAAGTGTTGTGAATATCATACCAGTGTGAATAGGGCCATATAAATCAACTTGACAAATGTTGACGACAAGGTTAGCTGGAAAATGTATGTTTTCCCATCCTCCAAAAGCACTAAGTTACAAAAAACAATCAGCCTTGATTTCTCTCCCTTCTTTAATGTTAAGTGCTCATATTTCTTATAAACATTCAACAGTTTGTATTTTTCTAGAAATTTTAGTATTTGACACTGCACAGCATTACTATTAATTAGACTGTTGTATAAACACTCAAACTGTAGAATGTGTAGAAGACATACAGTATAGTATGTATATTAAAATAACGGTGGAGGGTGTAAAGGACGGTGAAAAGCAACATCAAAGCCAGTGGGTCTGACAATATTTTGAAGTTCTTCAAAGATGAAAGCAATACAGTGCTGGCATTTAACAGAGGTGGCTGACTCTTACGATGTGGGGAGAAAGTATAATAAACTTTCATTGGACACAGGCAAGAGATCATTTAGATATTTCAGAAATTGGTAACAGAGGGAAGCTGTTAGATGGTGTGGAAGAAAAACAATATATAATATGTTTAAATACAAAAGTCCCTCCAAATAGGACTTATATAACGTTAGAATACATTTTATTTTCTAACAAAATTATTTCAAAGTCTATTATCTAAAAGGCCAAAGAACAAATTGCTTGCAGACTATTTATTTGTCTGGGTGACCAGAGATTCTACTTCACAGACTTCAAAAAGACATTCTGGAGATAACAACTTTCTGGGAAGAGGGGTGGTAAGGATTTCTAATCATTAATACAGATGTTTGTCTGTGGATAGACTTATTGGAGACAGAGACAGAACATTAATACAGTTCTGAAATGCTAAACTGTGTCATTCCTTTGTTCTAAGAAACAGCTTGGAACACCTTAAAATGCATTCAAATCAAGCATATTCTTGTGAACTAAATTTAAAATTATTGAGAACTTAAAATGAGAAATTTACTTGCACATTCACCGACAATTAAAAGGAACTTACCGTCAATAAAAAACTGCCAAGTCTTAAGACAATTGTTTAAACTTCAAGACTAGAATGCACTGTCACCGATTTAGTATGTAAAGTATGTAGAGAATTTCTTCAGGAAAATGTACCTAACATTCTCAATAAATAATACAATATTTGGTGAGAGGTATGTGCCTTTGAAAGTTCATTCTTTTAATTGTAAAAGATGATTTTCTTTAAGAGACTGGGCGTGGCGAAAGCAGGGCTACTGATTTTCCACAAATCGCAGAAATCACGGACGGAATCACGGAATTAGGCATTGGGAATGGAATTAGGAATTTTTGGAATGGAATTTTGCTAGATTCTGTAGTGTTATATTTTTCTCACTACACCCAGCCAGGTTGAGTTAAGGCATCACGTGACTTCACGCACGCTTCTCTGATGAAACACTGGAATTGGTCATTTTTGAAAAAATTGAATTTGCTATTCCCCAGAATGGAGAATCAGTATTCCTACAGAAGGAGAACGGAGTTGCCATCCCGCATTTGTTTAAGGACTAACCGATCACTTGAGAATATGTTAATAAGCAAACCATTAGGATTTGGGAAAACACACCCTGTTAATTGTTACTTATGTAATTGGCTATAAACCAGTTGCATCCTATTTCTGTCTTTGAATATAACTTATTTTGACAAGAAAAGTGGTCTATGCTGTATTTCCTCTTAAAAATGCTCTAGAAACTGGAATCGACACTCCTAAGAATCACTATAGAAAACCTCTAATTGTGAGCAACTTTAATCTGAACATTCCCAAGGAAAAAATAACTTTTCTACAAACAAACCAAGGACTTGGTTTATTGAAACTTGTGCTAACGTCAACTGTGTTTAAGAGCAGGTTGGGGGAATTAGTTTTGGTAATTGTAAGACTTTGCTATACATATTAGTAAAAATTGCAACTTAAAAATAGTAGCTAAACCAGCAATCGCTGGAAAAAGAATCCTTTATCTGCTTGAAGACAACGTACTTTGGACAACTTTCTTCAAGCTCAATTCTTCAAAACAGCTAAGATGTTAATTTCTACAAAATCTGGACAAAGATCATCACTTCATTGTTTTCTTCTGAACTACACTGGAACTGACTCACATCTTCTCAATAGGAATGGTAACTATGCAGTTTATTGAATTTAACTCTGCATAAAACAGGACATTTATTTTGTTTAAATGTGTTATTAATACATGTTTGAATATATTCTGAATGCCAGTTCTAATAATGCTCATATAATATTTTTGTATTGCATTTTGTAACTTCTGAATAAAAAAAAAAAAGTAATTTTGTTTTACTTTTTAAAAGTATTTGTTTCGCTTTGTCTGGTACTTAAAGCACTGATATTAGCATTTTTGAACCAAACAGGCATATTAAATATATTATTAAGTGAAACTTTAATCTTTGAATTTTAATTAAATGTATTTACATTGAATTGGGAACCTTCAATCCTGCTTTTATTAAGATAAAACATTTAATTGCAATACTTTGTATGACTTCATTGTTTCTCCTAGACAACTAAAATTAAATCTTAAAATATACTTCACAATGGGATGATTTATGAATGGCTTTTGAAGGTGTAATTGGTTTCATCTGGGGAAAAGTTACAATGAACTAATTCAAAGTATGCCAGAATTTTTGGAATATAAACATGTACAATTTTAGAAATTTGGCAAGAAATTGCATGTGTAATGATAGGAGATGCACAGTATACCCAAGTTGTAGTTTTCTATATAGTTTACTATGTTATTTTTGATAGGAGGATGTGCCCAAACCAAAATCAGCATGCATCATTTTAGTTGTGGTATTGCACATGTGTCTGTGTCTTTAATAACCCTGAACCTGCATTGCTATTTGCTACTTTTCCATTTCCATATTCTCTGCACTTTGAAATATTGTTTTGTAAATCAGTTCACAACGGTTAGGTCCGATTATGGAAACGTGGAACTTGGTTAAACGATTCTGTAATTCACCCAGTACCATCCTATATCTGTTCAGTGGCCGCTGTTGTTTTAACCTCCTGACGTTTTTCAGTTTACTATGCTTCATGCTTCTTCCCACTGATCATGTGAAAGTACTCTGGGTTTGGTCTTAGCTGATTCAATGCTGTTATGTTACAGACAGGGAATTACCAGAAAAAAATTGGGTTTTAGGCATTAAATGGAAAGTAGAACAAGATTTGTGCTTATCATAAATACAACAGCAGACAGGCCTTTGGGAGGTGTAGCATTACTCAGGGTGAGGAAAAGGAAGGTGACATCACAGGAGAGCGAGGTAGGCATTGAAGCATGGAGTGCCACACCCTACAAAGACAGCAAAGCAAATCCAAGGTGTGGCTCTCACTTCAAACTGAACAAGACCATAACTGACAGACCCGTTTAGAAAAGTTGTAGCAGTGCACAGTATTTATAGGCTATATGAGACAATATTGAAATGAGACTGAGAATGAAACAGGGACAGGGACATTATAAGCTGCAGGACATTGATCTGTTGACTTTTTAGGCCTAGGATGTCTCAGAATAAATGGAAATATTGTTATAAAAAAATTAAAGCATCATAAGATGGAACGGTCAAGAAAATAAATGGAGCACCTTATTAAAACACAGGATTTCTTAAATAACAGTATCCATCTTTGGCACTTACTTTTTATTCAGAAAAAATACAAAAAAAATAAATAATTTCAAGTATTTTTCAATGTCTTCAATTTTTTAACAAGTTTTGATTCATATATTTATACCACTGTGTAATGTGGACCCCACACCAAAGTGGTAAAGTATAAGTTATCTTATTGGAGGAAAGCTGGCATGTTAGTTTTGCATGTACTTGAGATTAACCTTGCAGAATGGCGCTACTTATAGCAGGTCCCCTAGGCAAGGAAAAAGTGTACTGTGTATGCATGCACAAATTAAAGTGGTATGAGTCAAAGAGGCTAAACGCTAGCCAAGAAATGTTCGGGTTTTTTTTGACATTGTAAAGGTGTCTCTTCAGAATATTTAATCAAGCAGTTATTAAACTTGAAAAGAGTGTCACATCTGTTTGAACAATTCATTGAGTGTCTGTCTTTATGATGCAAGTTCACTAATTCCTAACTGACCCTGCCTACCCCAGAAGGCTTTTGCTCAGATGGCGCAAGGGATAACAGTTGGAGGTGAGCGAGTGGCACATTTGTGCATGTCTTGGTTTCCTGTAATCACAGTTACCTCACATGATTTCCTCAGGCAATGACCGTCAGTCATGAAGCACAAGTAATACAAACTTGGGTTTCAAACAGGATTCTAATAGAGGTCTAACTGTGTTGATAATGTTTTAAAGGCATCCAAGTAAATGTCTTGGTGGTTATACTACAAATACTTCTGAATGTAGTGGGATTGTGTAACATGAGCTTTGGCAACTGTGCTGCATACTAGGAGGCTGTGTGGTCCATTGGTTAAAGACAAGTTCTTGTAACCAGGAGGTCCCTGGTTCAAACCCCAGCTCAGCCACTGACTAATTGTGTGACCCTGAGCAAGTCACTTAACCTCCTTGTGCTCCGTCTTTCGGGTGAGGTGTAGTTGTAAGTGACTATGCAGCTGATGCATAGCTCACACACCCTAGTCTCTGTAAGTCGCCTTGGATAAAGGCGTCTGCTAAATAAACAAATAATAATAATAATAATAATAATAATACTAGCTAGATGTTTAACCACCATATCTCCAGGTAAGGCAGGAAACCTACATTTGTCATAATTCAAACAGACATTGTGGTGAATATAATGCCTAGAGTTGGCACAGAAATTAATTCTGAATTGTGCAGAATAACAAAACAATCTGCTTACTTTGCAAAAAGTTTGCTTCTTTTTTTTTACTTCCCCTTGTTTTAACTTACACGTGTTTTTACAGTAGACAAACACTTTGAATTCCAGCATTGGATAATAATATCTTGTTAACTACAAACACAGTTATTAGACATTCCCTTTAAGATCACTGCTACAACTACAGCATTTCTCCAGCAGATGGCAATGTGACATGCTAAAAACCGCTTTAGAAATCAATGTAAATTAAAAACAAATATGTAATTTTGTATTAAATTGCCCCAACAGAGATGATTGATATACAAAGTCATATGTTCTTTAGAGATTGACTTTTGCTGAATTACAAGTAAAGGCCAAAGTGAGTCTGAAGAACTGATCAAAATAATATAACCATATTATGATATTACTGATTCAATACATTTGAAGGAGCCACCATTAAAGACTATGGGCCTGCTTCTCTCGTCCCAATCCTGCATGTCATAATGTACCCGGTCACACAAGGCCTACAATAGGTAAATACAGCAGAATACACAGGTATTTGGTACATCTTAATTTGTTTATTATAAGTTAATTTGTACATTCACCATACAAATGGACATAAACCTGAGGACAGAATATTTTTACTGTTGCCTTCAGACCGGTTTAATGAGTCAGAAAATGATTTCATGAGCTGTTAAGAGAGACTGAGGGAAATAATCTATTTAGCTGAGAAAGATCAAAGAAGAATTGGGTGCCCTGATGAGTCTTTAAAAACTTAAAAGGATCTGACAAACTTAACCCTAACCAATCATGGCAGCATAGAACCCAGGACCAGAGGACACAGTTCAGAATGAAGTGGAGACAGATTTAAGATGGTAGTGGACACCTACAGTACTTCTTCACATAGAGAGTGGTGAGGGTATGGAAAGGGTTACCCAGCCATGATACTGATGCTGAGTTATTGGGATCAACCAGCTACTAGGATATTTCTGCACTTCTGTTCATTTACAATACAGTTGATTTACACACTATTCTTCGGCACTGCTTGGCTGGTGCTGAGAAAGCTTAATGACTTGTTAATTTTAATTTATTAAAATAAATTATGTTTGAATTTAAACAGTCAAAAACTCAAAATGGATACATACACATTTGAGTTACCACTACTGTAACAAAACATTGTTGCCCTCTCAAAACTTTGCTGCACCCATAAAGGTTTATTTATTTATTTATTTTTACAAAATCAAAACAAAAAACATGCATGTTTACAGAATACACCATGCATAACCTAAATTAGCAATCCATGCTGTATAAACATGCTTAAAATAAACTGCAGTTTGTCAGCCTTATGTGGCCGTGAAATACAAACTGCTATGCTTGTTTAAAAAACAATTCATTGTTAAATTGTGTTTCCGCGTCACAGAAGTTGTGCAGGCTTCATTCCCACAAACTGCAAGTGATAAGGCTGTCTTATCCCGTCCGCCCCTACCAATAACACAGAACGAACAACACGTTGAAGCCGAATGGAGAGCTGTACAGAGTAAGCATTCGCTGCATCAAGTTCTACACAAAGTAAGGCGATTTAAAGCAGTATGTTTGCTCTGAAAAGTGGCAATAAATGTTCTCTTACCCGAGAAATCGTTAAAGGCTGCTCAAAATCCTTCCCTCCAACCAGTCTGAATCCCCATGGACCCGGACCTTTCACAACAGCTCGTATGTTTTGAGTCATGTTTTCAAACTCTGGAAAGCGAAATTTTTTAAGTGAGTTTTTGCACACTGTCCTATCAATCAGAGACGCAACTTAAGTTTGCATTCACAAGACCTTTGTCTGCAATGTTTCTTAGAAAGAAAAGTGCAGTATAGTACAAAAGCTGGAGGGAGGTGTCTTATATTCAGAGGGTGTTCCCACACAGCCAGTGAAGTCTGTGGAACTGCGGTAGAAATTCCAGGCAGCTCGTTTTGATTGAGCTGATTTCCTATGTTTGTTTTAGGGATTGTACTAACACGTCACCTTCTTACAAGCATTGCCATGTATGGTAGAGGTGATTGAATGGATTTGGAATGTCCCGTTCCTTTAACTCACATTGCTGCTTTCCTGAGATCTCTCTTAGGGTTATTATTAGTGCCGACTGAAAACATCTACGGGGGGATAGTGGTAACGAATTACATAAATGAATACCTCGAATTACATGTAACGAATTACATAAATTAATACCTCGATACACTGAATTATTTCTTTATGTCCACACATAGAAAAATATATGTGCCATTGTACTATATAAATAATTAAATTCACAAAATCACTCATAAACACCCACTTTTTTGAACAAGAGTAGGGGGGTTTTTCCTCATGAAACAAGTAGTTCTGAAATGCATCACAAAATGGTCTGGCTTTAAAAGAACTCAGAATTCTTGGAACTGCCCCTTAGTAAAACAAATAGAATGACTATCATTTCTGTACAGAGACTGAAAAGTGGAATACAGATGCTGTACTAATGTATCTGTCAAGTCAACTTCCTCCTGTGAAGTAATGATTTCCATTACATGAGAGTAGATGTTAAAACTTCATGCTGATTTGAACTCAGCTCTCGCCAAGATAAGCACCAACTAAGACGTAGCTTTACAGTAAACTAATTTGATCCATCTGTGTCTCCATCCATTTGCGTTTCCTTACATATGATGATGTAGATATCATTCTGCCTGGTGTTGATGGCTGAAGTGTAATGCTGGCTCCAGGGATCAGCTTATTTTGCCTCCGTAGCACGTCAGCACACACTACGGCTGCGATGCTGGCTCCAGGGATCAACCACAGTGCGGTCTCCCCAGCGCATCAGCATGGGCTTAAGTAGGGTACATCTCTGGGGTCTTCAATTGGGCACCTTCCATCCTCAGTGTTTCGTCGACTAGCTCACGACACCTCAAGAGGGCTCAGCGGTGATTCTGGCATCCCAGCATCACCCCCCTCCATTCCCCACTCATCTCAGTCCAGCTTACTTACCCGTACATTAGCGTTTCTTTCTTTCTATTGTGCTTGAGATCCCCAACCAGAATCTTTCCGTCTCAACCACAGCCAGTTGCTGCTCCTCTCTGCTGCTTCAAGTAAACCATCCTTGGCTAAGAGCCACCTTACATCCTGTCAAAATGTGTCTTAATGTTGCAGGTGATGAACACAAAGGACATGAGGGATCCTCTCCTACCCAGAGGTTTAGGTTCTGTGGTGATGGGAGAACATCATATGTTGACCTGATGAGGAAACTAATCCTGCTCTGTTCCATTGTCCATAGGTCTTGCCAGCCGATCTTGTGTTGTTCCACACTCTCCCATCTCATCCATTCTCCCTGCTTGGCCTGGGAAACGGCCTTTACGCACCTCATCCTCCCCTCCTGCTTTTGCACCTCAACTACCAGCTTCCTCCGTTGAGCTGGAGTTGCCTTGTGCCATGTAGGAGGAGCTGAACTGAGACCAAGACCCCCTCTTCCATGCTGAACTTGTCCCATGATATCACCAATTCGATGGGCAGCCTTTGCATCTTCCACGGCTTTCTTGCGTCCCACTTTCTTCCAGTTTTCAACACAGGTGCTGCCTCCCTTATGCATTTGTCGCGTGACTCTACTAATGTTATTTCCAGTCTGACCTTGGCACACTTAAACTCCTTGGTTAGAGCGGAGAGTGGTAGCTGCAGTATTCCTTTACCATAAAGTCCCACTCTGCTGAGGCAGCGTGGAACTCCCAACCATTTCCTGATGTATGAACTGACTAAAGTTTCCAGCTTCTCTACTGTTGTCAAAGAAACCTTGTACACAGTCACAGATATACGCTGAGGTAAACAACAGGGGTTTTGAAAACGACCAAGTTCAGGGGTGGTCAATCCACTCCAGTCCAGGTTTAACAGGTAAAATGGTATAATTAACTACTTCAGGGTCTGCTTGGAGGTTTAACTGGTTAAATTAAACCACAGTATTTAGAACTGAGCTGGTTCAAAGACCTTCTCTATTATTTTGTCTCTACACTTGGGAAGATGATTGGTGATACTTCTGCAGGAGGCCTTCCAGCACCTTGTAGACTATATATATATATATATATATATATATATATATATATATATATATATATATATATATATATATCCATACATCTGGAAACCCAATTGTGATAAAAACCTGGTGTTAATATTATTTAGGATACACTACTTAGAGTATTACAGTCTAAGGCTGCATTCACACTGGCTCAGTTTCAAACTGGCTAGTTTGACTTGAAACAATGTATCAATTTGCTTGCTGTTCACACTCAAGCAAAGGGACTGAGTTCGTTTGGATGCAAGCTAAAGTTGATTTATTTTTTTTGTCACATTAAGTTTCATTTGCATTTTAAGTTTATCAGTGTGCTATATTAAAATTAATAATATATTTCCTAATCATTAACACATAATTGCCAAGTTGTGTTGTTGTTATTATTATTATTATTATTGATGTTTTTTTAACTGCCTGTTTTGTCACAAGTTACAATGTGTAAGATAAAAAAAAGTATGCTTAGGAGGGGAGTAAAGATTCTGTTAGCTGTAGTGATTATAAGAGTAATGAATGTTGCTGGTGCCTTCATGTACAAAATAAACAAAAACTGTAGTCGAAAACATTTTATTTATTTTTGTATGGAGATAATACAATGCTACCTCAGACTTGAACCAAATTGCAAAACAGACCCTGAAAAACTGAGCCATATGGTTATTATTAGAGCGCATGGGAAGGTTAGCCAATCAGAAAACTCATGGGGCTTTTTTGACAGCACTTAGAAGAACCTCATCAATAAAACAAGGACAACCAGACAAAGGTCAGTTTGGATGTCTTTCAGGTTCACGAGACCAATGAAAGGTCAGTTATGTCATGCTTCTCCTGCTGTTCTTAACTCATCTGCGAGCAACAGAGTTTATAGGATCAAGGTGGCAGCTGCAATGCGTGATTACATGTGTGAGATTGAGAAATCCGATTTTAAACCAGTAGTAATACAAATTATTTGAGTTATAAAATAAGTTTTCTAAAATTTCATTCCATTTTTTTTCCAAGAGTAGTGATTAATGTGTAATTGTCTTTTTTTGTTTGATTCTTTTTTAATGATGTTGTTCATCCTGAGATGAGATTACTGTTATGTTACTGCCCAGTGTGGAGATACTATTGTTGTTTAAATTAGAAGGCTCATCCTGGCATTTAACATACCCTAAGAAATATTTTTACATTTACAGAGACTGCCACAGTTACACTATATGTTTGACTTCTAACCTTCATCGTATTTTAATAAAACAAGCATTGGTGGTGTTTAGATCTGCCACTGTTTAGAATTCAATAGTAATTCAATGTGTCAACAAAACTTGGCTAGGCAGCTTGACTTTAGCACCAGTTCTGTGATGAAACAGCATCAGCTTGAGCTCAGATTTGGAGATGTTCTCCATGGAGAACAGGACAAGCTGACAAAAAATTATCTGTGTTGTACATGGATGGCATTTTCAGATCTCAGCTCAAACTTATGCTGACTATGAGTTTCTCTTAAATTCTAGATGCCTGCCATAGATGAATGCAACATAGAAAAGATCAGCCAAACGTGTCTTTATAGAAGAGCTGGCACCATCTAGTTATCTGCCACTTTGGATCAAGTTTCCTGTTATTTTTCTGGCAATACCCAGTAGGTGGTGCTGGTGCTTAGTAATATGAAGACACTTTGGCGATAAACATCCAGCCTCCATTACATACATCTGACAACCAACTAGAACTCAAGAGCAGCTCCTGAATTCAGTCAAGTGCTTGAAAACCCTTTATAAAAGTGTTCCCTAGTTAAAACATGATATCTTGTACTATGCTTGGTTAAAGAAACCTCTTGTTTGATATCAATGCTTTCTGATAGCGTTGCACTTACTTTGTCATTTCACCTAGAAAGTGGCTTCTTTCCAGTCAACAAACAATTAGTTGCTTCCCCTATTGACAAGTGACAAGTTTTCAGCCAATAACATGCTCAGAAGACACTGTTGAGGTGAAATGACCCAAGAAGTTCAAAACAATTCCTGTAAAAAAAAGGCAGAGAAAACAGTAGTAACAAGATACAATGTTTTAAAATGAAAATACATGTTTGCTACTATATGTGTTTCTTTCAAAACTGCACATTTGAGACCTATGTAGCTAATTGAAGTGCAGGTAAGATATTTCAGCTGCTAATAAAGTGTATGCAGTCTTGGTGAAAGTTTTGCTGGAAGGAAGCAGACCAGGTTAAAGGCTGGGGTCTGTGATCCTGGGAAGTGTCTCCAGTGTCTGGGAAGCAGTTCTGCAGCAGCTTGTTTGCCACTTCCACTGGTCTCACGCAGTCACAGAGCTATTATGTCCAAAGCTCAAGCTGAAACAGGAGGATTTCAATCCAATATGCTTCTCCGGAATAGGCTATGCAATTGTGACAGAAACAAACAGAAATATTTATCTGGAAATATCCTGTAGTTTGTTTCCAACCAAGTCTGCTATTGTGACGCTATTTACACACCCGCAGATTACATGTTAATTATGGTACTGCAATCTTTATTTCAGCTTCTACATTTCAGAAAACAAAAAGTATACTAGCTGTGCGCAATGATTTGAACCGAACACGGCCAAAAACCACCCCTTTTTGTTATTTGGTACTTTTTAAAAGATGTAATTAAAATGTAATACCATGTGGGTTGGTTTTCAAAAGAATAATGTATGATGGGTAATGACTTCAGTCTGTACTCAGTTGATGGAAACAGATTTTTTAAAGAGACATTGTGAAAGTTATAAAATAAACCTTTACTGTTACTGAAATCATACCATGCCCTAGCAGTCTTGCATGGATTTTGCCCAGAATATGTTTTTGAAGTGCCCCATGTTTTTGAATATTTAAAAAGGCTGTAGCCTTATAATCCTTTTTTCTAAATAGCAGCTTTTCCAGTGTTTTTAGGTAAAGGTCATCAGTGTATGTCCATTGTAGTTTCTGTTTTAGTTTGATTGTGTAGCGGGAGAATACCTATTCGGGTCACAGAATATTATTGTGGCTGGAAGCTTGTGTCCTTACAACTAAAATTACCTCTGGGTGACATAAACAAACTGCACTGTCAACAAAGGCTTTTATTGCAAAGTTTAAACCCTCAACCAAGGATTCATTATATTTTTGTATAAAAAATGATTGTTCAAAATATTACTGTATAGATATCTATGACAGCAACACAATTACACAGGTCTTTTTAATGCAGTACTGATGCAGAATTATAATGTCAAGAAAAGGATACATGTGACTGGATGATAACACCTTGATGTAAGTGCAATGGCAAATTTATTAAGGGATAAACCATTTGCTGTAGCATACTGTAGAATTAGCAAAACAGAAACTGCAGCTGCAAGAACAGAGCAGTTCAAGCATTGATAATGTATTTCTAGTCTTATTAGACTTATTTTATTCCTCTGTCATTTGTCTTTTTGGCATCTCGAGGCCACAAATGTTGTAAACAAGCTTCCTCTGTTTCAGCTTCACTACTATAACCCTCATGGGACTCTTGCCACACTGTTGGGTTTTTACTGATGAAAGCTTTCATTGCATTCTGGGTGTTTTGTATTGGTTTAACACTAACATGTGTGGTCTTTGGCTCTTGCAACAGCAGTTGAAACTATTTTGAGGCTTTGCACCAAAGTCACAGAAGTGTAAAACTGATATTGGGCCAAACTAATCTGAATTGCACCTTTGATCACAAACTGCAGCTGTGTATATTAGACAATCAAGTGGACATTCTAGAACAAACTACAACATGATGATGTACTGCTCCATTCACTATACGTCTCAAATGGGCTTTTTTTTTTAAATAAACAGGTTTTAAAAAACATGTATTTTCATTTTAAAACTTGATATCTGGGACTACATGGGTTAAATAAATCTGTTTTCAAGCCTTGCTTTCAAGTTGTCTTGCCTTTCCTTGGTCATTACACCTGGACAGTGAAATTGTCTCTATCCCTTCAGTGCCTTCTTTCCTGTCAGTTACCAAGCAGCTGACATGCTTTAAGCCAGTAAGATGCTTTAACCCCCTAAGATACAGCTGAGATGAAATGACCTAGGAAGTCATTCCTTAAAGGCAAGCAAACTCAGAACTGTCTTTAACCCATGTCATGTATTACACTTAAAATCCATGTTTGCTATAACTTGTGTTTTTTTCAAAACTGCACATTTGGGACCACTGTTGGGAATGAAAGTGCATGGCAGGTAAACGTATTCAATTATTTTGTTAGCTACCTTCACTTTAAAAGGTAAAGTCACAATTTCTGCATCTCAATTGATCAACATGTAAATTGTTGTTCCTTGTGGAAGCAACCAGTCGGCACACATGGCACACTCAATACCAGACTGCCATACAGCACAATCACAGGATTCACATACACCTTGTGATAGACTGGGAAGTGTTGCACCTTCATGATGTATCCACTTTTATGACCTTACCTCTTGTTTATTTAGTGAAAAGTCACAGTTTATATTCTAATAAAAACACAGGTCACATAGACAAGGTTGAACAAAGTTTATTAAATATTGCATAATACTGCATTTAGCATCTACAGCAGTAAATAGATGCTCTTTTTAAATTAATGTTATCAAATCATAAAGCACTGCAATAAAAATAAAATGTTTAAAACACAACATGCTGCAAGATGTGTTTATAATGAAATGGTAAATAAAATATATTAGAAGCACTGATTATATAGTCAGCATACTGTAAACTTCATTATTAGATATATTAAAGTGTGTTTGTAATACACTGCTATGGGGTGGGTTATACCATTTTAGGGGTATTTCTTAAACTACAGAGAACAAAAGGCAAAACAAAAATGGTGCACAATTCAGTAAACCAGACATAAACTGAGGACCTGGGATCCCCAAATGGTGGTAGAGTCCTATTGGTTCATTAGTGCATGTGTTTTTTCTGTGCTGAACATATTGTGTCATGTGCTTTACTAAAATCCTTCTGGTAAATACACTGGAAATTTAAATGAGCTTGATAACTGCCTTCTGTCATTTAAATCTCTCTCTCTATTAAATAATTTTCTATACAGGATAAGTACACATTCTGTACAAAAATCAAAATATACATATTTACATTATATTTTAGTCAAACATGTTTTTCTCCTCACTAACTGGGGCTGTGCCAGCAGTTGCATGGAGCATGTTACAAAGTGTGTCGCAGCAGGACATGCTTATATAGTCTGTTAATAGATTAACAAATTCCTGTTAAATAAATTCTCTCTAAAAAAAAAAAAAAAAGGCATTGGCATAAAAATAGGCTTTTTAATATGTTGTATTAATTTTATTAATCCCTTATGACAAAAATAGCAGTCTAAACCTTATCATTTATGTTTTTTGTTGCAGTTGAAAGGCATTGGTTAGGGGGTCCAGGCAAGGATTAGGTGGGGAGGGGAGCACTGTTAACACCATGTTTACAGCTGGTGATTATGTGGAAAACCTTTCTTGCAATGTTGGACTTTCTATCATTCCATTTCAAAAAACAATTCAGCTTTTAGTTTTAACCAGGAAAGATGTGCAGGGGTCTGCCTGATAGTCAAGCAGTGGAGCAGTTTGGTAGCTAGCCTCCAGTTGTGAAAAGCACTCCTGATTAAATCTAAATCAGCACCACAAATTCCATCTTAAACGCACGTCCTTAAATCCTACTGGCATCACCTCACCTGCTTTCTTCTACATCGTCCTACAGTAAGGTGGACAGCACAAAGTGAAGCTGGTGTCAAGAGACTGGGTGACAGTGTGCATCAAACACACATGTGTACGCAGGACCTCTCTCTCTCTCTTGCAGTCCTGTTTTCTTATTCGTAGCTGACACTGAGACAATGGCTGCGCTTTTTTCAAAGAACCTCTTACCATAAATTCACATACCTTGCACATTTTCTCTTATCCTAGTAACGCTCACCATTCCTCCAACACAACAGTAAAGAAAGGCGTGATTTTTTTGTCTTTTTTTTTTTTAAATGAAAGGTGTGTTAACAACAGGCTTTGTTCAATCCTCTGTCGGGGATGCTGTGTTTTTAAAAAGAGTCCGTTTGGATGCAACGTTTACAGGTGAAGGCGTTTGACGTAATTGCCAGGGAAGGTGCCAAACTGTTTCGTTCTCCTGGAAGTACCTGGGAAAGAAAATTAAAAAAAACTGTTCACTAACCCGGTCTATCAAACCTGTACACCAGGTAAGGGTTTAAATTTCAAATAAATGAATAGGGAGCTTTAACTATACATACTCTCAAAGCAGCCATGCATCAAATTAATTTCTGTTTCCATGGCAGCGCAACAGTCAATGTTGTGTGGTGCACTGCCATTATGAATACTGACTCTTTTGTATAGTGGTCAAGATGCTTGCTTGTGGTGTGTGGGGTTGCCAGTTCATACCCAGCTCCCACCCTGTTACATTGGTGCCACGATTTGGATCTCACAGATTGGCTGCAGCACATCCCAAATATTATAAAGTTTGCATCTAAAACAGTTTCTGTGATCTCATAAGAAATTCTCGAACGAGAAAAGGCCGTTCGGCTCACCTATGCTCGCTTGCTATGATGCCAATGTGATCCGTTAGCACTCAGGAGAGGAAAAACAAAAAATAACCCTAACCAGGTTAGTAGGGGAAATGAAACCTCTGGGAGTCCGTGGCTAAACAGACTGCTCTTTATCCACGCGGCTAGCTAAAGGTCTTATTATGTTCACAGAGAGACCATAATAAAACCTATAAGGTTATAGTGTTCCCCATGTTGAGTGTGACGGACAGACTGACAAACATTGTGTGCAAGTGTCAATTTTGAATTAATAAAAATGTCCAAGTTGGAACACAATTAGTCTTTGTCCTCCATTTTTTATATTTGCTCACATACAAGTTTTAAAAAGGGAGGCCATGTTAGTTAATTAAATGTTACAGAGCATTAGGAATAATGGATTTATAACATTTGTAACAGAAAGTTTAGTCCAGTTTATTATAACTTGGTTGATGACTTAGTATGTACATATTTGCCCATTTTCACACTGGTACACATGGCTCGCTTATAAATAAAATGTCTATACATGTATATTCCTAAAGATTGAACCATTTTGTGATACTCTTTTCCCACTTGTCCTGATCTGTTACAAAATATTGTTGCAAAAATATCAATTTGTCTCTCTCTGAACCGCCACTGGTAGGGCTCTGTTTAATTATGTGGAAAGCCACCAGGATGAAAACAGGTGCTACGCTAAGCAGACTCAGACTCGACACCAAACAAAAAACAATTTATTATTATTTGTTTATTTAGCAGACGCCTTTATCCAAGGCGACTTACAGAGACTAGGGTGTGTGAACTATGCATCAGCTGCAGAGTCACTTACAACTACGTCTCACCCGAAAGACGGAGCACAAGGAGGTTAAGTGACTTGCTCAGGGTCACACAATGAGTCAGTGGCTGAGGTGGGATTTGAACTGGGGACCTCCTGGTTACAAGCCCTTTTCTTTAACCACTGGACCACACAGCCTCCTATATATAATAATAACGTTTAAGAAAGTCTAGAGGCCTCCAGGCGTACGTACCCACAAACCAGCCGTCGTCACACCTCTCTATCACGTTGACAACATCCCCTTCACGGAGCTCCAGCTCATCCTCGTTCTGTGGCACGTAGCTGTACAGGGCTTGGAAGCTGTGAGGAGAGGACACACCACTCTGCTGTTACACCCATATAATAGCTTAATCACTAGCAAGTAGTGGATTGTGTGTAATTGGTGGAGTAGCCTAGTTAATGGTGATTGGTAGTCGCTGTGCATTTTGATTCCCTATATCACTTCTTTTTATTGCTTTTTGTACATGGTATTTCATGTGTGGATTTGGATAAAGAGCTGAATTTATTTTTTGTTAAAACAAACAAACAAATACAAATACTAATGTCTGTTTAAATCTATCCCTGCGCTACATGGACTAGCTGTAAATTTGTGTTTTTTGCTAAGCTAGTAACACATTGTTATCCCTGTTGAAATTAATAAAATACACAATACAAATTAGAACACAGCTACCCTGCATACTGCTGCCTATGTTAACCCACCTTAGAACAGATCTCTGTTCTGTTGCACAAGAACAAAGTTTGTCCCCCAATAAAACTATTTTAAAAGATACTAAACTAGCAAGAAACCAATCGTAAAAGGTATTTTACTGCTCCTTCAGGTCCACAAGTTCTTTATCGCTAGTTTTAGAACATGAATATTATGTTCATCAATAATTCAGTTAAAATGGAGGAGGTTCACCCATAGCTAAACACGCAAAAAAGAGTTGGGGCAAAACTACAGAAATCCCAATCATGTTATGTCTTTTCTTCACCGTTTGTTTAAGTGTGTGTCTGCTGGCCTAAAAAATGTATTTAGTTTCCTAAAAACAAAAACAACAAAAAAAAACAGAAGTCATATTTGCACTGGTGCAAACTGAACTGAAATTGGTCCGATGTTACCGCAATGCTACTCGGAATCACAAGGGCTCCACAAGTATAACATTCTCTGGGCCAAACGGAGGGAAGCACTGAAAATTCGGATTTTTGGGCCATGTGATAAACAACTGAAAGTTCTGAATCATTGAAATAATTCTCTGTTTCTAGTGCCATGCATGACATCTGGAATTCATTAGTGGTTTGGTGCTTTTTAAGTTGTTTATAACCCTACGAAATAAATCTATTGTAACTTTCTAATTAAGTGGACTCAGTTGAAGAACTTGGAATGTGTTGGAGTTGTCTACTGAGGACTGGTTTACTGTGGTTTCTCAGGGGAGTATTCAGCTGTAGGATTCTTACACTAGAAGATGATCAGATTATTACAGAAATGTTTTAATGAACCACCATTCAACATCTATTCTATTTTGTATGTATGATCCCTTAAATTAGCGTACTGGGTAATCACATTTTACAGTGTTGCTATTTTGTTCAGTGCCCATAACAGCCTTCGTCATTTTGCTGTTCTTCTAATATCCCAGAAACACTTTTGTCAAGTCTTTTCATCTTGTATTTGGTTATAAATTATGATATAAAAGATTTCAATGAAATGATGGAAAGTTACAATCTTCTTGTGGCACACCACAAGTTTGTTTTTCAAAGCTTTCTACACCAAATAGTCCCCTTTTGTAAGAAAGGAAAAGCCAAATAAACAACTTTGATATTTAATTCAGGGGTTTATAAGTAGTCCCAAGTTGTTTCGTATTATTTTTAGAATTGTAATGGATGTGTTTTTAATTTTTATGACGTCAAACTTCAAACTTTTAAATTATCCATTTTTTAATTCAACTGAAAACTGTGGACTTCGGACTGAGAACTGTGGTTTTGTAAAGAAAATGTGGATTAGTTAGAAAACTCTGGATTTGTCAGTCACTGCATCCTAGTAGTCAACTGACGCCTTCTTTATTTTTTTTTATAACACTTCTTACAAAACGAAAGTCCTGGAATTTAAATTTCAGCTTTCCGAGCGCTTACACAAACACTAGCTTTCAACAGGATAGCTTTTAGACTGTTCAGAAACTGGAGGGTATATACTCACACGTCACTGCTGGGCTGACTCCGCTCAGGGGCGCTTCCTCGCTGATTAACCTGTGGTTGCTGGGAAATGATGAAAGATCGTTTACTGTGATTAGAAGGCAGCTTATGCCGAGAGTCAAGGGGATGGGACAGAGCGCTGCAGTAATGGACAGACTTTTCTGCAATGTTAATGATCTCATTGCAGACAGCTTCCTGGGATCAGGCACAGCACAGTACAGAGGAGGTTGGCACCAACATCCCCCCAAACCCCCACACAAGAAAGAGACAGGAGGAGGAGGAGCATTCCAGATGCATTGTGCAGTGAGTCCAGTGAGATCCAATAAAACCAGGACAGGTGGAGAAGGAATCCAAAGGTAAGCATGGAAAAACAGGTGAGATACAGAAGAATTGAACGTTTAATTATCACATAAAAAATATTTAAGAAGTGCAGCATACATGGAATTGCAGTTAGTGAATTACATAGACAGTTGCTGTTTAGGTCACTTCAAATACAGTCATTGAGATTATTAATCAAGCAAAGAGAAAATGACAAGCATACCCGCTAGTTTCCCAACAATACTTTTCATTATTTAAACTACTTGGAAGCATGGTTAGAAGCTTGGTTTAGTAGCATAGCAACTAACTGGAACTGAAAATCATGGAGTAAATTCAACTGATCATGAAATAGTGATGTCATTGGAACATGGTTTGTTCATGTATTTAGGCTGTGTAGATTTTTTTTTTTTTAGGAAGACTAGCATCAATAATGTATGTTCTGTTCAGAATAAGATATCCTACACAGTTTTCAAAGAGGTTATCTCAAGTTCAATGATTGAATGGTTTAAAACAGCAGGTCATAGAACTAAAGTTTCAAAAGTATCAGATTGGAAAAATACTTATGGTACCTTGTCAGCCCAAGATCTCCCAACTTCTTATTAAACATATCACAACAGTAATAATAATAATAATAATAATAATAATAATAATAATAATAATAACAGCTACTTACTGAAAGCTTTGAGACATGCTAATTGTAAATATTTCTAGCTTGATTCTAACTCTCATTCCTGAAGAAAGCAGGGAACTGCAGTTCAACAGTTCACAGTATCTAAACTGTGCTTGCGCTTTACAGGCACCCCACAGAGGGTAATAACAAACATCATGAACTACATCCTTACCACATAACACTTTTCAGAGTCAGTAAGTTCTGGTCCTGTTCGCAATGAATGATGGGAAGGCTGTGGTCACCAGGCAAATTATAAGGAGACAAGTTTAGCAAGTGTTATTGGTCCCAATGAAAGAAGCACATCAGGTATTATTGTATGAGAGTGGGTTACGTGGAGGAGGAGTGGAAAGAGAGGTACTAGCTTCTGGCAATTACTGACACAGGGAAAGGCAGCATTACCACAAGGCATGCTGAGGTGAGAAAGACGAAGACAGGGGAAAGTAGCAGGCTACAGGACAGAGTGGGGAGGTATAGGGGAATGAATATACAGTGTGTGACAAATAGAAAAAAAAATGGTAGCATGGATCAGTAAATAGAACATGTACATGATAGCTGGTTATAATTGTACAAAGTAACTGCCAGTAAAAAGTAAAAACCGGTACAGTATTCAGCAAAATAAAAAATGCTTACCACATACAGTCAAACCTGTATTAAGAGACCACTCAAGGGACAGTCTAATAGCGTCCTCTTAACACAGGTGGTCTCTTAAAAGAGGGCACATAACTTATGAATTTTCTATTTGTCTCTGACATGCTTTCTTGTAATTGTGTATGTCTTACATACACTGTAAAAGAAGATGTAATATGAACAAAAGGAAGTATGTAATTTAATAACATTCATTTAGATAACGCATTTACAAAACAAATTATTTTGTGAAAGTAATGAATTCTTGCCTGTCACAATTTTTTTTAAATCCTTTGCAAATTTCAAGGCCTGTGTCTGCCTTTCAGGTACGTGTTGATTCATTGCATCCTGAAACCAACGCCAGCATAAGCATAAGATCTTTTTTGATTACCGCGCACATTGTTTTCATACTTTCATAAGTATGGCTTGAATGTTTTTGTGTTTATTTTCCTTTTAACGGTTTACCTTTAAGTCTTAAGCCGCTACATCCTAATTACGAGAACATTCTGTTAAATTAGCGGGAAAGAACAACACAACACGAAACGGACACATTGGAAGCTACCTAGTTCCCAGGCAAGTGCGAGAACGAAGTTCAAGTTAAACTAGCATCTGGGGAAGTGATTAATGTCATTGCTTGCTCTTGTGTTCGAATAATGAAGAAGGTGAAACAGAATCAGCAAGTCAATCAAGACATCAAGGTAAAAAGAAGCGACTTTGTTTAGCAATTAACAGTTTAATTAAAGTGGTCAATTAGACCAGGTGATCCCTAAATAAAGGTGGTCGCATGAGCAGGTTTGACTGTACACTGGATTAAAGAAACATATAAGAAAGGAAGTTGAATATCTGTCCTGGATAGCTTTTAAATGTCTTCTTTAACTATTGTGTTAAAGACATTTAAATAGATATGAAGGACAGATCTTAATTAATCATATTTCTCCTTTTTTAAAATACTAATACTTGAGTCAGAGATGCACCTTACTCAGGATATACATACAAACAGATCTGTTAAGCTTTTTATTTATGAAAGAGCACTCAGACCAAGTGCGATTGTCAACATCTTAAAAAGGCATGAGGGCAGTAAAAAAAAATTCCATTCAAAACTGTCTCAATTTCACACAATCAACTCCATATAGTGAGTTACCAATCTGTGCTGGGGCTTACCGCAAACGAGTTGGCATTCATGTTAGCTGGGATGTCAGAAGGCAACATAGGATGTCTTGAAGTCATTCCTTGGTATCCAATTTCATTCTTCAAGGGCTAAAAAAAACCCAAAAAACAACATGCCATGGTTGACCCCCAGTACTGTAAACTGAACGGAGAGCAGTTGCACATTTTTTTGTAAAATTAATATTCCCTTTAAACACGCTTAGTGCAAACACAAAGAGGTGTGCGAGTTAATAAATGGCCCCTCTAACCCCTACAGCAAACATCCAGAGAGTAAAGGATTGCAAAACACTCCGGAAGTCCACAGAGCACACGCTGGCAAAACACTGACCAGTGTGAGGGATTCTTTAGGTAACAGGCAGGGACGTAGCTGTGGGGAACATGCGTTGGTTAGCTCTATGTAGTATCTCAATATTTTGACTAAGGGTTTGCATTATCCCTCAGTGATGATGGTGGATCCTGCTTCACATAAAAGGGCCTCATTTACTATAGGTTCTTAAAAGTAGCCAGAAGACGTGTGTTTACACAATCCCATAACACACGTCTTAAAACTATAAATAAGTTGGTATTTACGAATGTGAACGCCGCTTATTAAGACGTGTGCTATGGGAATCATTAGCATATTAAGACGTGCCTTATCAGAGAAGATAAGGTGCGTCTTAACAAAGTGACGACATAGGGGCCACTGACTATAAAGGAATGAGCAGAGATTGAGATACGCAGTTGTCAGTTCTTGACTTAAATATATATATACTAAATATATATATACTAAATATATGTATTAAATACTCTATAATGGCGTTTGAAAGGCAAGATCACAAAAATAAATAAATAAAAAGTTATAAACAATCCTACCTAGACACAGTCATGGCTGTACAGTATATATAAAAAGCATTATAGTAGCCTATTCTTTTTTTTATCCATCATTGATTGGATCAGTCTGTAGCCCTTAGGCTACATTAATGAAACTGTGAACGAAGTATGGACCAGGCATTTAGACCAGGTGGCATATTTCAGCGATCAACATATTTCTGTACATTGAAATGCCGTCCACGTGTTTTACAACGTGGATCTAGCAGACACCAATTGCAAGAAATGCACAGGTAATAAAAACTAGGAGTAACTATACTGTACATAGCCTACTGTGTAATCTCTTGTAGCTAGACAAAGAATAATTTTGTACAGAAAAGTGCAAATCGGTTACACTGTGAAAGTACAGAATTATTTGTACAGAAGTAAAAATAGGTAGCAGGTGCCAGCCGACACATGCAATGGTATAGCTGTGTCCAAAAAGTGCACTGTTCAGGTATGTGATTTAGGAGAACACTTCCTTCTTTGACATTATGTGCTGTTGTGATTGTAAACTCAATTTCCTTTATTTATTTATATTACCGTGTTTCAATTATGTCTGTATGAACGCAGGTATGTCTTTTTTCTTCGTTTGCATAGTAAGCCATGACCATTTTTTTTTTTTTTTTAGTAAGCTTTTGTTTGCTTTTTATGTCTACAGGCTACGTAAAAACATTTATTTTCAATGTCCTGTTACTTATTTTGTT
Source organism: Huso huso (assembly GCA_036884735.1). Lineage (NCBI taxonomy): Eukaryota > Metazoa > Chordata > Actinopteri > Acipenseriformes > Acipenseridae > Huso > Huso huso. The sequence goes on along the minus strand of CM072668.1, from coordinate 21,040,826 downwards.
TGTACAGTTTTATTTAATCACAATATACCTTTATATAGACGCATTTCTGTTCAAAAGTTGTTTTTCTTCATTTATTTATTTTATACAGTCGGCTGGTATATGTGCATTTTAGTATATAAACACATTTATTTTAAAATTAGTCTTACTTATTGTGACAAAGAGCGAATGAATCTGATTCAACAATCTCCCTCTCGACCTTTGAGAGCGCTGTACAGCAGGAATTGCGTGTCCCGTACTGAATGTTTCGGCAGTTTATTCTGGGGGCAGTCGGAAGCCGGCCATTCAGGAAAGGGATGGCGTCACGGTACCAGGAGTTACCGCCCTAGTACGGTAAGCAAAGTTTCATTCATGAATTAGAGGAGACATGATTGAACTAGCTATCGGAGGGGGCGGGGCTGAGGGTACTTTAAGGGGACGTGACGCCATAATCGGTTCCTTTGTTGTGGTTGATGGGAGGAAACGAGCACTGTTTGGAGCGAGAGTTAAGTGTTTTTTGTTTGTTTTGCAACCGTGTGTCGTTTATTATTACCAGAGTAATTAAGCATGGATCTGGGAGCTGCAGCCTGGGGCCAGCGATTCACCCGGACTTCACCGCACCTGCACTTAACCAAGCATCACTGTTTCCAGCACCACACCTGCACTAAGAGCACGCACTGTCCGGAGACGTGTCTGTGTTTGTGTTGTGTCTGTAGTTTTCGTTATTATTATTTCGGGACTGCAACCCCTTGTTTTGATGCTGGTAATACCCATTGTTGGGTAGAGCCAGCGTATTATTTGAGCCCGGTTTTGTGCTAGCAATACCCATTGCTGGGTAGAGCCAGCTTTATTATTTAAACAGTGGTGTGGAAAATTAAAGGATCTTGAACCGTGAACTTTGTGTTTGTCCTTGTCTGGAGCACCTGCATCACCCTTTCACTACGCACTGCAACCCACACGTTCACACTTATTTATAGAGTTTCGGATGTGTAGTATCGTACATACATATACCTGTACCTTGTGCTGACAGACAGCTTAAAGACGGATTTCGGCTTGTAACACCTGTTTTCCATCAGTGCTATCTAGCACGCGATGTAAGGTGTGCTTCATGGTTAGCACAGTTTAGTAAATATCGTCTGAATATAATTAGCCTCATTAGTGCTCTCATGCCACTTCATTTGAATACATCACCACCATCTTATACTTTAAGTCGCGCTTTATTGTGGTTGATAAATACGGGATTATCTAGCATGCGCCTTTAGAACCTTTAGCAAATAAGGTCCAAAAAGACTATACTTTGAGCAAGTCATTCTGCTCTCAAGCTGAAACTAAATTCACAATCACGTCAGCAACCTTGCAACTGAGGATTGATGTGTAATTCTACAATTATATTGATGTCTGTAGATCAAGCTTAAACATTATTTAGATATGGGGATTATTTAACTGATCAGCATAGGCCTGTTTGTGAAAATCAAACCGATCTGGCTTGTTCCTTTTCTGACAGGTGCAGTTAATATGCTACCCATACAAAGAATCAGCAATATTTAAAGACTGCAATTATTTCATATACAGTAATTCACTTTTACCTGTTTAGTATCGGTTATAACTCAGCTAACACAACACAAACACACACACACAAAACAGAGAAGAATACAGGCATGGTCTGGTCACCTTAAACAATAGATTACTATAGAAAAACCAATACAAAAACTATTCTTGGAAACATGTTAACAATACACATCCCCAAAAGACACTGATGTTAGCGGAGAGGTCTGCTTTGTGAGGCACACACAGGTTTTTAGTGCGAGCCATGCAGGCAGAGTGGTGGTGGCAGTATTACCTGGGTCCCGCTGCCCAGGGACCTGAGTGGGGGCGGAGGCCTGGCCAGGACAGCAGGAGGGGGGGAGAGAGATGGGGAGGAGACAGGGGCAGATGGAAGAGCAGGGCTATGGACTGTTCTACTAAGGTCTGAACTCTTTGAACAAAAACAAAGTAAAAAGAAGGTCATACCAGCTCAAGAGGTTTCCTTCTGTTTTAAACTGAAACAGAGTGTCTATCGGCTCCCTTCTGAGCATGCTGTAATAAAGCATGCCAACCCAAGATATGCAAAGAGCTGTTTAAAGGGTGACAGGACACCACAGCCAGACTCACTGAGTTTCAACCATGTTTTATGTGTAGCTTTATTTTTTAAACCAAACATGCCCTTTTAAATTTAGAAAGGTAAAAAACAATCAATTCCAGCTCATTCATGATCTCATTAAACAAAATGAGATGCTGTTTCAAGAACAATGAATAGCACACAAGCTGGGTTTCCTTTACACAGCATGCTGTTGTTAATTATTTAAAAGATGTAATAAAAGCAATACTTTATCATTTGCAATTTACACAGCTGGGAGGGTGCAGCCCAAATTCAAACTTTTTTGATAATCACTCGAATCAGTCATTGCTTATATACTTCCTGTTTCTTTTATTGCAGTTCCCCTAACAACTAGTAGCATGGTCTTTGTATATCCAAGTACAAAATATACACCTTCTACAGCCAGACATCTCCAAAGTAATGGCCTAGATTAAACTACAAAGCAAACTCATTCTGTTGCTTCAGACACATGCTGCAGACTGGAGGCAATCTTTAAAAGCCACCTTGAACTTGTCACACACAAAAGTTCTACACATTTTCAAAAACTATTGATCAAAACTCTGCAATGCTTTGGGGAGTGGCAAACCTAATAAGCTAATACAGTGTTTCAACAAGTGGCATGAACTCTACATGAACTAAAATAGAACTTCCTTTTCATCATTTCAAACCCACACACCATGCATACTTCAACCACTATTCTTGTGAACTGCCACTAATTGTAAAGTATATTGCTTCTTAAACACGTCCTAAAAGTATACTCTCATATAGGATTTTGTAAATAGGGCACCTATAGTTAAACAATGAGTTATTAAGTAATAATATAAAATACAAAGGAAAAATATAGATTTGACACTACACAGTCTTATATAGGAGTATAGAATAGGGCTTGCAGGCACACTTCTAAAACTGACTGCTCACAGCTGGCCTTGTTCATGCAGCTACAGTAAACTCCAGCACACTCATGCAGGGGATACCTTTTCTTGGCTACTCTGCCACCCTCTGTTATCACTGCCTCCTTCTGTACCCTGCACAATACTGAGCAGCTCCTGACACAGCCGGCTCTCCTCTAGCTCTCTAGAGAGCAGCCGCTCTTCGGGGCTCAGGGCCCTGGCTGGGCTCCTTCTGTGGAGGTCGGGGGAGTGAGCCAGGGGGCTGTGCAGGGTGGGCGGTGGGGTGGAGGGGAATTCAGGGAAGGTGGGCGAGGGGGAGCACAGCAGCCGTTCCTCTCCCTGAGGAGGGGTAAAGGTGACGCTGGGGGCGGTGGAGTGGGGGCGAGGTGGATAGACAGGCAGGGGGGAGGTGGCTGAGCGCGGGGTGGAGCTGCCGGAGAGGCTGTAATGAGAGAGGCTGACCGAGGGAGTTGGGCTGGCTGCGGCGGATGGAGACAGATAGTCCCCGTAGGAGTAGAAGCCTTCAGGCAGCGGCGGGAGAGGGGGGGTGACCGCCGGGGTACTGCTGCGAGACACCCCCATGGTCAGGGCCAGCCACTCTGAGGTGATGGCCTGCACTTCAGGGGAGACTGCCCTGTGCATGGGCGGAGGAGGAGGGGGGGTCGGAGTGTGGAGCCTGTAGTGCACACACTTCAGGGAGAGAGAAAGAAAAAAAAGAGGTGGAAAAAAAATGAAGAAAAGAAGGAAACAACTTAACAGATGGGATGAAATATTTTTTTACAGAAACCAAAAGAATAGAGAGACTGATTTAAAAAAAAAAAGTGTAAATCAGAGATGAATAAACAAACCAAACAAACTTCATGTTACAAATTTTTTCCAATCAGATTATCTCCCGCAAGCTACAGTGAGTGCTCATGATCGGTGTAGAATAACAGAGTCCGTCCCGTGCTGTTAGTCTAGGGGAGCTCCGTTCCTCAGGGTAGATCTTTCAGCATATCTCAGTCTTGACCTGAGCTGGATTCAAACTCCCTTTTTTAAGAGGGCCTGAAAATGTTTACTGCGCCTGGTACGTTTGTGCGAGCCCCTTTCCTAAGCTGGGTTAGGTTTCCGTTCCCTTGGGGCAGTGGTGCTGGGATCTCATCACACAGCAACTTACCTGTGGTGAGGCCGTGGAGCTGCGGTCTGGAGAGTGGCTTGCAGGCGGGTCTGGGTACTCCACAGCGTTCTTGACGCGAGGCCGCTTCAGGACCTCGATGTAGGTGACTGGGAAGATGCCCTGGCGGCTGGTGCCCGAGATCTTGCCCTCATACCAGTTCTCATCTACCCTGCGGATAAGTGTGATCCTCTCCCCCTGGTGGTGGAACAGTGGTACAGCAGTGTCAGGGTAGGGTGAACACCGAAACCAAGGTTTTAAAACACACTTTCTTACTGCTTGTTATCATTAACATTCTCACCACCAATTTTTGATTTTTAATAAATATTTTAAATGACCTGGTTATTACCATTTAAAAAACATCTTATCACTTATTAGCATACAACTTTATCACTGTGTTTTTCACTTTGAAATTTGCCACATTCCTACATTTGATGGGAGTACTTCTATCACTATTCACACCGTGAGTTACAGGTAGGGTTGAGGAAGTTACTTACTAGTTACTTAAACAAAATTGTAACTAGTTACTGTAATTTATTACTTTAAAAAAATAATTACAGTTACCACGATTTACTTCTGTCAGTTTACATTTTACAGAGATACTTTTTTCGATTTGATCAGGCTGCAGTTCGAAATATTCTTTTCAAACCATCCTCCTATGCAGTTTGTAGCAAATTATATGAAAAGCATGTAAGGTTTGATTTGCACTGAAGTGCTTTCTAAATTTCCATGCTGTGCATTAGCTGTAGTCCTTTTGTTTTTTAAATGTAATAAAAAGTAACAAAATAATTTTTTAACATAAGGTATACACACATGATTACATTGTGAGGTATTTATTACTCCGTCTGATGGGAAAAAAAGTCAAACTGCATTTGTTCAATTGAGAACAAAGACAGAACAAAGACAAAACAACATTTTAGTCATCCAGTACCAGAGCAATCACACTGGTGTTTTTAAAATGAAACTGTTTAGCGGAAATCAAGAGATTTCCTGTTTCCAGACATGTGTTAAGCTATGCACACCTGGACAGACACATGGAATGCACTGTTTTTATAATGAGATAACTCATTCCACCCCGCTGCACTCTGCTGTCAATGCTATTCTAATGCCCATTTGAGCACAAACAAGTTCAAAAGGTAACAACCCAAGACCTTCCTGTTCCACGCATGTTTTCAAGATTGAAGTGATTATATCTTATCTACTCTCCACGTCCATGTGTTATATATGTTTCAAATGTCCAGTTAAAAAAATACTCAAACAAAACAAACACCACATGTTCTAGTAAACATGCCTTTTAAATTTAAAATACAATATTCAGTATTGGTATGTTTTCCAGCCATGCTTTCAGTTAGTGTTGCACTTGCTTGGTCATTTCACCTGGAGGGTGGCTTCTTTCCTGTCATTACCCAACCAGTTGCTTCCTCTGTTGACTGACACGATTTAAGCCAATAACATGCTTTGACCCACAATACACTTCTGAGGTTTAATGACCAAGAAAGTGCAAGTATATCAGACATCCTGTGAAAAGGCTTAGAACATGAGAACTGTATTAAACCTAGAGTTGTACTAGATTATCATTTTAAAACTGAAAATGTTTGTGTGTATTTTCTTTTGTAACTGCAAATGTAATACCTAACCGCTAATGGAAGTTCAAAACAAGTATTTTTATGGAATGATTTGCTACAATTACTTTTAAGAGAGCAGGGATTATTAAAATATAGGGGTTTTTAAACATAAAACTCACGGTTTAGTTTAATTAAATCTTTCAGCATGAAGTACAAAATGATGTACTTACATTACAGTGACATCATCTTACAATTTAGAAATGTGACATAAATACTACACACTATTGGTGTACTGCTGCCCTCTTCTGGTACATAGTCACAAGTCTTTAGATTGATTTATCTCCATTTATTTGGTTTGAATGGTACCAAGAATTTTTAAGACTGTAGTTTCATTTATATTTTATGTTTAGTTTCAGTGTAAAAAACAAAGCTTTTCTTAAATAATTATTTTTAATGATTTAATTTTAAATATTCAGTTTCGATGGCATGACCTTATCAGTGTCTATGGCTATGCCATTTTAGTGAGCCATTTAATGTGCCAGAGGTTTTGTCATAATAATATTGTTAAAGATAAAGGACCATCAATAACTATTAAATATTAAATAAGCACTCAAAAGATCAATTTAATGACAAACGATTCCACTAGAAGTCTTCAACACTGAAAAAGACCTAGTCAAAATGTTAGTTATTGAATGTATTAAGTTTCTTTTAGTACTGTTGTAAACGTAAAGATTGGAACAGTGTGACACGGTGTGAAGGTGTTTAAATGTGGCTCTGTACCTTTCTGAAGGACATCTCCACCACTGTGTCTCCAGTGAAGTTGAACCTGGCCAGGGCCTCTCCGTACTCCAGCACCTGCACCGGGGGCACCTTCTTCGGCTGCGCTTTCTCAGTGGGAGGAAGCAGCTTTCAAAACAAAAACAACACAATAGCGGTTCATTCACTTTCCAGTGGGTAATGTGGAAACATCCTGCTGGAGATTCCAGAAACAGCTGTTTCCTGGAGGATGCATCCCCAAAAAAACAAAAATGTCCCTTTTTTATTTCACTTCCTGGGTTATTACAGAGATCTTATTTATAACCGCCTACTGCTGCAGGTGTTCGTAGTAGCATTTGGCTCACAGCAGGCTTCAAGGGAGAGGTACGTGTGTGGAACTACAGATAAATCTACAACTGGGCTATGTAAACAATCTGGACTCTAAACAAGGTCTGCTTTCTGATAAAGTGTAGTAAACAGATACCAACTACTTTTAGATTGAGCATGATTGTGGGGCAATGTGTAGTTCTGTGATTGAAGTTTTATGAACTGGAAAACAGTACCTGGAGAAGGCTGACATTATTATTTCAGTCATGGGTGCATCTAGATTAAGACAGTCTAGAAATCTTTTTATGTCAGATGGCTTATTATTTCAGATAGCTCACACTTTCCAGGATCTTTGCCATCTGTGAATGTTTTTGTTCTCACTAAACTCATATATACAATTCCAAGTTTGTGCACGGTGTGTATTCTGTAGGACGTCGTGGAACATGTTTTTCTGTCTTTCCTTATTGGTCATTCTGCTGCCCACAATCTCCAGGGATCTGTATGTGCAGAGTGCTATGGTATAGTTTAGTGGATAAGCATGACACAAATTCTAATTTTTTTCAGTGTATTGTTTCATGATATCTATACTGTATATTTATTGTGTTAATGAGACTGGAATTAAATGCCCACTGATGGCTTACTGTAAAGCTGGACAGACATATGGAATGCACAGTTTGTATTATGAGATAACTCATTCCATCTACGCACAAACACGTTCACAGGGCTGGTCCAGGGCTACACCATTCCTGCTGCACTAATGTTTGCAATCTAATGTTACACGAATGTTTCATAGGGATCGAAAGAGCAGGGATCATTAAAGCATATGGACTTTCAAAATGTTTGTTAAGAGTAATAATTTAACATCATGCAGTCCCAAATGATGTACACATTATGTAAATGACATGTACAGTGACATAACCTTACCATTTGATGTATATGGGGAGAAACTTGTCATAAATACAACATATTTACCAACTGAATCTAAAGTCATGACAGAACTGCAGCACTACAGGCATTAGCAAAAACTGGAAGCAAGAGTTGGACATACAGCATGGTTCAATATCAAATGTATTCATCCATATCGACCGCACCATTTTTTATTTGTAAAACAGAAATAAAACCATGAATGTAACCAAAAGGAGCAAGAAGCTGCTTAATATATCTGGAAGTCTGATTAATAGATTTTGACAAAGAAACAAAAAAGGTGCAAATTGTACTTGTGCAAAGACCTTGATAAATCTAGTGCAGTGGGTGTGCTGCGTAAGCCACTCACTGATAGAACCCAATTCAGTTCAGTCACTCAACACATGTGCTACACCAGTGTCAAAACCATTTTGGTTACAGTGTCTAACATCACTGTTTTGGTGGATGTGATACAGCAGCATGGTGTTACCTCCACGTATGTGATACAGCAGCATGGTGTTACCTCCACGTATGTTCTGGGAAAGATCCCAACTGTTCCATGGTGCTCCCCTTCGTACCAGTTCTGATCGATCTGTCGGCAGATGTAGACGATGTCCCCCTTTTGGAAAGGCAGTTCCCTGAAACAATAAAACACAGACTCATGGGGGGCTTCTATTAGAAAATACAGCCCAGTGTTTCCCTGTCCCATGCTGTACAGAATTGTAGTATTTATGTGCTTTACATTCAGCAGTGCCATTTTGATATCAGAACACGGTTTTGTAGACTGGTTTTATGGTGCAGATGGAAATGTTTTAATTAAGTCACAATGTGGAAGTAAAACTGAGCTGGTAATTCTACTCACTTCAGTGTTTGTGCTTTGAAGTCAAATTTAGCTCTTGCTGGCACCATCTGAAAATAACAGGGACAAAATTAATACAATTATTCAACCAAACCAAATAATACAAAAAAATGGGGATCTGGAATACATTTCACATCCATTCCTAAATAGATAGCTACTGACATCTAGTGGTCCTGTACTGTAATTGCATGCTTTTTTCTTAGAGCCACCCCCATGCACTGTCACATTTTTTTTTGTGCTGGTATTATAAAGAAAACAAAAGGTTTTATTAGTTTGAAATCTACTTACACACATTGTTTCCCCAGTCAACGGTTCATTTTTTAAATACTGTAATCATGAAAGTTGAAAAAAAAAAGAATTAATTCCTTTTAGATTAAAGAGAAATATATCAGCTTAGAAGACTGGACAGGGAAAGCAGTGACCATCAACTTTAAGATTGAATCAGATTTAGAAACAGCTTCTTCAGAAAAACAGAAGGAAAGATTTGTTCTTTATATTTTACAAGCGTGAATATAAGACAGTAAATGTGACAGTGATATGTTTCTTTTTGGTGTGCACTGCAGAAAAAGTTTGGAAAAATCATCTGACAGACCTAACTTCTAGTCCACTTTCCATGTACTGCCTTATTGTTGGAAATGACATTCACCACTACTGCTGCTTTGCATAACCACAATATTATTTTAGTGTTCACACATAAATAGCTATCCTATTAGAACAGTTAGTCTTATTTAGCGAGAGCTTTTCAATCCTGAACACCTCCTGCCTGCCATTCTGTCCTGAGACTCTCTCAAGCACACTGAGAATTGTGTCAATTATGAGGTGATTCTGTGAGGCTAGCCCAAAGCAAGCTGAGGCCTCCAAACTAATTTCACTTGAGTCTCGAAACAAGAGCTCCAGAATTGAACGAATGCTACTGAACACTGTTTGGATACACCTCAGTGTAAAGGACCTAGCTAAAATGACGTTGACTCTGAACTTAACACACTAAACTGCCAATAACAGAAGCAAGGAGACGTTTCCCCAGGATTTGCAGATATTCTAATGCTCTTTTCTAAGTATAGAAATCGTGTTCAGTTTCTCCATACAAACCCCAGTGGAAATTGATTTCTTGTGTTTACACGTGGCATATGTGTATAGATGTAAAAAAAAAAAAAAAAAACATCTGCAGGTTATGAATAACGCTGTTTAACACTGATGTAAGCAAAGCATGAATCACAGGATCCTGCAACAACCTGCCTCTCCGACTCCTTTTTGTAATGTGCAATGCTGCTGAAACACTGCCAGTGTCAATGCTACTGCCTTGTGTTAATATGCAAACTGGGTGCTCTATATAACTACAAGAGAAATACTGAAACATGTCTAATTGAATTAGTTTCTAATAGCGTGTTTGGATGTTGTGTACTTGGTCTGTTATCTGTACTTGGGGTAGGTATGGAGAGAAAACACTGAACTGAACTGCTGTTTAATTGCCCTTTATAATCTAGAATGAGCTAAAATGAGCTAACTGGACTACTATTCTATTTTACTTATGGTAGCATTCACATCACATCAAAAAAAAAAAAAAACATGTAAATGTAAAGAAAAAAAGGAAAGCGTTTATTTTATAGCCAATGCCAAAATTAGGTAAATAAGGTAAAATAGACACAAAGACAGGACAAGATACGGCAACAAGCAGAAAATACATCAAGGCGAATTCCACTACCAATGAAACGCAGGTTATGTGCTTGAACGCATGCATCGCAGGCACCGGAGATGCAGGCATGCTAATAATGCAGGCGGAGTGATCATTCCTGTACCAGCAGCCATGTTAAGGTAGAAGCAGCATCTACACATCTAACGAGTCAATGTCTGGAGAGCGGATGTCGACCTACAGCATTACATAATGTGGGAGGCAAATCTTGCTTTGGGTCAAGCAGATGATTGAGGTAACTGGAACAGACCTCAGACCCAGAATTCCTCTTATCTGCATCATCAACGTTAAGGAGGTCCCCGAATCGATCGTTAGTGATAAACTGGTGATGTGTTAGAAAGAGTCCATTGTGCCTTCTAGATGCAATATCAGCTTCCTCTTGCTCTCGTTTAAGACGTCTCTGCTCCTCTAAAAGTTTCTGTTGTGAAAATTGCATAAAATTGCATAAAATAAATTATCTGATCAGCTTAGAAATCAAATATATTATAAATTATAAATATACCAAATATGTGAAGCTAGTTATTAATGAAAAACAAACAAATGCTTTGTAACAAATAAAAAGACAGAAAAAAAATTAATTGCAAGTTTTAGGCCTTCTATGTACACCCCATTTGGATGCAGTTAGTTGAAAGATGTAGGTGACCATCAGTAAAACGAGAAAACAAACCTCTGTTGGGCTATTTAGAAAGAAACAGGGACACAGACAGACACACTACAGCTGAACAAGAACCTGAGGTTAAAGAGTTATCTGAAAGGTACTCCCTTTGGCACATTCCTCTGTACAGATCAGAAAACCAAGCCAATCAACCCACATGTACATTCAGAGTAAACAGCTGGACACAACGAGAGTTCTACCTGCTTGACAAAGTTTCACTTGCCAAAATCTTTTAGCCAAAAGGCTTTTTTGTTTTGTTTTGTTTGATTATTATTTTTTGTTTTTTAATTGAGATTAATTCTTTCATTGTTAATTTGAAAATCATAATAGTAAATATATAATATTAAACTATATAAACAGAGAAACACAATGACATTCAATACAATGTGTTTTGTTTGTTTCTGACCAGTTACAAATTGGTTCATACCTCAATCCTGCAACCTTCACTGTGGCCCATTTCTTGTCTCTCTGGTGATCCAAGGTAGACTGGTTGGAAGAGTTGAATTTTTCTCAACTCTCCTGGTGGCCACAAGACTGAGGTATGAACCAGCCTTTACCTGGGATGTCATTTTTGACAAGCAGCAGTGCTTTTACCAGATGAGCCCCTTATAATCAACCAATATTTGTTAAAATACCAGGACATCTGTCCCAATTTTGATTTATTTATTTTGTCATCCAAAATTAGGTCTGCATAGAACAAATATTAATTAAAGGTTAACACATTCAAAAAGTTATATTTTTGGATAAAATGTGTGTCCTCTCAAATAAACAGGGTGATTGTAACTAATTGTATTGATTGTCTTCATACTATCCCAGAAGAAACATGGTCAGTGGAGGTCCTTAAAGTCCTAGTGTATTTACCTGAATATGACAAAGGGTCATGCTTTCATTTCAGATTTACATATATCCCAAAAGACTGTTTTCAAGGTACTAAGAACATATACATTCAAAGAGACTTCATCCTTTTTTAGACACTTGCATGAGGGCCACATTGAAGCTGTTTTGCGCATTGTTTTCCAGGGCCTAGTAAAAAACCTGGGCCCGGTACAGCCTTTGAAATTGTATACCCCATATAAAACATTACTGGCTTGACTTTAAAAATACCCCATTTTTGTAGAAATGTAGACATATAAAAATGTTGAAAAGTCACATTTATTTTTTAAAAGCAATCATTTAAACATTCCAGACAAGTAACATGGTTCTATAAGCAGCACACATCACAATTGATAATTCAACTGCTGAAGAATTCAAAATTCCATGACTTTTCATTTTTCATTCAATAACATGTTCCAATTGATAAACGGTGTATTTTTTTTCAAATAAATATATTACCTCTTTGTCATCGTAGCGTCTACGGACAACATCCTCCGGCGTAACCGAGCGTTCTGGGGCAAAATGCCGTGGCGAATCAGAATCTACTTAAAAGACAACAGTAGTTGGTATGCTTTTCACTTTAAAATGCACTTCATTTCAGTTGAAAGGGGCTCCTTTCCAAATCAATAGCTTGTGTCACTGTGCATTCATCTATCAAATATTAATTGACAGTGACTGTGATTCTCCAACGCAATGCCTCCTTTTACATCTCACAAACTAATAAAGAATTCCAGCTACAAGTAATGCATAATAATAAGCATAAGATAATGTGATGTTGCAGTTTTATAGAAAATGGTCATAAGCACTGATACAATGTTGGGGAGCTCATTTTAAAACTCCATGTGGAATGAAAAAAAATTAAACTGAGACTATGTCCAAGCAAATGATTAAGCACCTTAAAATACTTTATTTTACATGATATGTACCTTTTCTTTTTAAACGTGGGCACTGCATACACAGCATGCAAACAACACTGTAAAAAAAACTGATTCATGGCAAGATGTCAACCAAAAAAGTAGGAAAAAAAACAGACAGACTGGAATGAAGATTGCAATAGCACTGTTTAAAGACAGAAAAGCACAAGAGGAAGGACAGTTAAAAATGATTGGCCACACAGATGGGAGTGACACTTGAAAATATGGGAAAAGCCACCTCTGAGGTATACCCCCATCTCGGCCTGCGGATTGTTGTTGCGATCCAGGCTGTCATAGGCTGTGGCGAAGGGGACATTGTTTCCGTAAGCAATGCAGTCGTAGTGCTCACGAAGGGGGGAATTTGAGCCTTCGTTCTGGGTCTCCCCTGCTGTCTGACTGCTCAGTCTTTCCACAGCCTCCAGGGAGGACTGCCTCTGAGGAATGAGGGGCTTATCCTCTGAAAACAAGCACTGCAGGAAGCTGTTATCTAGCACACTTCCTTTAGGCTCCTTGGTACTGTCCCGGGCTGCTGATAAGACAACGGGAGATGGAGAATGTGTCTTTTTGTGCTCCTGCTGGAGAGGCTTTTTCAATCGGAAGGGCATGGGGCCCATGAGATAGAGGTTTCTAGGTAAAGTGTTCCTATTGTCTTGAGATCCTAATTTAGCCTGTGCCTTGGCTTGCTGTTCGTGGCGGCGGATGGTTGTAAATCTAGTGTAGGAGGCAGGGCAGGCTCCCTTGCACTGGTTTGCTTGGTGTCTGTGGGGTAGATGGACGCTGCTGGTGGAGCTGTCAGCCGAGGTGTTGGAGAGGCGGTCCAGCTCAGGCTCTGTACAGGCTGAGAGGGAGTCAGGCTGCACAGCGTCACTAAACTCAGAGGCTTGGTCAGCATCGCTCCCAGAGAAGGACGTGCTTTTCACCATGATCTTGATTTCCGGCTCCTCTTCTTTGCTTCTCTTTTGGGGCTCCACGAGGGATTCGGCAGAGAAAGCCGAGGCCATGTGGGGCGGGCAATGGGTAGGGCTTGGGCTCTTGCTGTGGTTTGATCTGGTGCTATCCAACATGGGCATGGATCGCGATCTCTGAATGATCTGCTCAAACTCAGTCACCCTGGAGGACACAGCGTGCCGGGGTATGTGCTCCGGTTCCTCCGCGCCTCCGAGCTTGCATCGCTCCTTGTGCTCAAACTGGGAGGTGATGTTCCTCACACTGCTGCTTCTGTTCGGACCCCCTTGGATCCCCGTGCGATTGACGTGATGCATGTTTCTGTACATGGTGCTAAACTCTGCAGCGATGCTCCGCGGAGGAGCTGAGCCGCTGCGGGAATGTGTGCCGTACTCCTGCAGACTGGCGCTGCTCCCAGTCCTCCTCCCCAGCTCAGCCCTCTCCTTGTGGAGCAGTGACTCCACACTCTGCCCCACCTCGCTCACCAGCACCCTCTGGCTGTTGAAATAGGTGGTGCCATCATGCAGGTCCTCGCAGCTCTGGGCTTTGGAGTGATGCACTGCAGAGGATTCCCTCGCCTGCAACCCAGTGCAGGGAGACACCATTTTGGGCTTGAATTTGGAGGGGAGGATTTCGGAAATGCAGGCTTTAGCGGCTGATAATGGCTTCTTATGCTTACATTTATTACCTAGCACATTACTAACTGTTCTGCTATTTACAGAAGAAGGTGAAATGATGTAAGCATTCCCACCTTTATGGTCCACTGGTAAGCATGCAGAACAATAGAATAAATAAAATCTATTAGGTGAAATATATTGGCATTGATCACAGATTAAGGCATGCTGATTGATAACATTTCTGTAATTATTTAAATCAAAATAATACGGTCACCAGCAGCCACTTAACTGTTCACAACACACAAAGTGTTTATAAGTCACAGTAAAATACAGTAAAACACATGCTAGTCTGAAAGCACATTGATAAAATACTTAAGTGACTTACTGTAAACCCACAAAAGGGTAAAACATTGTTTTTCTATTCAATATTACATAACTACAGAACCAACATGAGAAGAAAAATGCAAGTTTATAATTAACGCTTCTTGACAGCTGTTTGGTAGCATTTAAAAGGCATGATATAAAAGCTGTCCAGCACTTGGCTGGCTCTGTCTGCTGTAAAGAGTAGGCGTGAACAGGAATGAGACACTGGCAGCACATTCCACATCCAAGAACAAAAACACCAACAATGAGCAATGGTTACTGTCATTAAATATGGTACCATACAACATGTGGTATGAACACAATGCACGATGGCTTCTTTCTGAAGTTTTGTGAAGTAGACCTTTGAAGGTCATTGTAGCAATCTGGATCAATTGGACAGCTGGTAAACCTATCAAATCTAACAGGATATCTACTGCAGTAGGAAATGGGATTTGAGCAGCTTGTTCACAAAGGTCTCTTGTTATTTATATATACACAGTGTTTCCTCGTTAAAAGACGCCCCTCACACTGCGCAACAGGTTAGAAGTCGGAACGGTTGTGGTTCCATAATGCCACTACACTAGCACATGTATTCTTGTTAGGAGAAACACAAATGGCTTCCAATGGCTCCTGACTGCAGTGTTATAAAAGGGAGCACTGTATATTGTTTAATTATTTGTATTTAACTATATATTATACAAATATATAGCATAGGGTGCTGTGTAAGATACTACACTGGCTATACACTGGCTATCATGAGAGGTGGAAAAGGTGCAACAGACACAGTAACTCTCTAATAATTAAATTGTAGGTGTTCAGGCAGGTAACTGAAAATGTGACTTTTTGAACCTCTTTTTGCTTTAACACAGTAAAAAATAATACTGAAATAAAGAAATGATTGATTGATCTGAAGCAGGGGTTTAACTAAGAGCACTAAAACACAGCCCTTTCACTGTAGCCAGGCAGCATCCTGCAAGTTTTAGTGATCAAACTGTAGTGGAAATGAAAACAAATAAAACCAGAGCCCCTATAGCAGAAAGCATCGCCTACCTTTCGTGGAGCAGGAACTGGATGGACGCTTGTTCAGACTGCTTAGCCCCTGCAGCGGAATGTCGCCGCCCTCCAGGACGCTCTTGTAAACGAGCCTCTCGCTCTCAGAGATCCCCTGATCGCCAAACATTGGGTCTGTCTCTCTTCTTACAGCATGGTAGTCAGGGGTATACATTGAGCTAGGAGAAAAGATGATGAAGGACTTTTAAGAACATAAGGACCAGGGGTCACAAATGGAGATTAGATAAAGCGACATTCAGAACAGAAAATAGGAGGCATTTTTTTACACAGAGAATTGTGAGGGTCTGGAACCAACTCCCCAGTAATGTTGTTGAAGCTGACACCCTGGGATCCTTCAAGAAGCTGCTTGTTGAGATTCTGGGATCAATAAGCTACTAACAACCAAACAAGCAAGATGGGCCGAATGGCCTCCTCTCGTTTGTAAACTTTCTTATGTTCTTATGTTCTCTTATGACTTTTACAATGCACTTTCCCCCTGTGCCCTTTTATACTCCAGTATTCCTGAGCATGCTTAAACTAGATATAGAAAGATGAGAACAATGTGCTATATTCTGCTATCTGGAAAAGACAGCACATGTCTTGATTGATTGCGTACCAGTGACTCCACAGGAAGGCTGGATGGAAATACAAAGTCAATGCATCATTCTTGACAATTACTAAAATCCAGCTATGAGTCACAGGTATGCGAACGCCAGATGGAGAGATACTTTTGAAGCGATATCAGCCACTTATGTTGTCTCTGGGAAGAGGCAGATCTTGAAAGTTAATGTGCTTGTCCCATGCACTCTGAGGCATTTATATAAATATCCTTCAACTCCCTGGACAAAATCCTCCAGCTCTGATATTATTTGCTTTTCTGATATCATGAGCTTTCATCAACCAAGCTGCAGGTGCATACCTCAGAATAACAGCTTTAAAAGCCATTTTACTATAGAGACAGGCTTTGAATAGAAAACAGAACTCACAATGATAGGTTTAGGTAATCTACGGCTAAGTTATTGACTCAAATTGGATTAACAGGTGTATGCGTTTTAATTTCATCATTGAATTGTATTTTATGATTGTACAGACCTTCCTAGGTGTCAAAATGGGAAGGTTGATAAAGAGAGGGCTTATAACAGAAAGGTTACGGGATTGCACTGTTGTTCATTTTTGTCAAATGCTTCAGTTTTATTTGCTAAAATATGTAGCTAACTGTAGTGTTCCTTCTGTTGCCAATTCTGCGCATTTTCATTTCAAAACCTGTAAGCTACAGCTGAAAAGCAGTTTTCTAATTCATTATGGCATCCATGCAAGATTTAGATTCTGGGATACACAAAATAAGAATTAACCAACCTGCTTTCAACAGATACATCCTAAGAAAACTTGATGCAGATCTACCATCCACTGCACATTAGACTAGGTTAGGGAAGAATATTTTGGCATTATTTTCTAGTACTTTTTTCAATACCAGAATCATAAAATTAAAATGAGATGTTTGTAAGAATTAACTGCTACAACTAAAATACTGCTTGCTACAATCAGGCTGAAAGAAATTGATCTATTTAGCTTAGAACAAAGAAGAATTAGGGGGGACTTTACTGAAGGACAGGCTTAGGACAGAGAAAGGAGACACCATTTCTCAGAGTGTGGTGAAGGTATGGATTGACGTTCTTAGCCACGCTGTTGATACAGACTCACTGGGACCCTTTAAGACTCATCTTGACAAAGTTTTGAGATCAATCAGCCATTAGGAACCGGACAAGTTCAGATGGGCCGAATGGCCTCCTCTCGTTCGTATGCTATTTACTTGAAATATACTTCTATGCTGAATACATTCAACTGTTAGCTGCAAACTAACCAAATCACAGAATACTGTAGCTCATGGATACAAGGTTAAGTACTTTTATCTAAATTATTGTAAGGTTTTGATTTGAATACAGTTTTAAAAGTGTATTTAATGCATTGTTTTGTAATGCATTAACAAACAATGGACCACATTTGCAATGGGTTTACTCCAATCTTTAATTGGCTCCTTTTTGAAAGTGGGAAAACACCTGTTCTAATTTTACAAAACTAGAACTAGACAACTAAGTTATATAGAGAGCTCATAAGCACTTTAAAGTTGTTTTATGGAGGAAATGCTTTGAAAATATGGCCCGCTGTATCTTCTTTAAACTTTCTCTGTTTACGATCAGCCTGCATACTTTTCCTATATATTATTTATTTATTTCTTTGCAGACGCCCTTATCCAGGGTGACTTACAATTGTTACAAGATATCACATTATTGTTACATACAATTACATTTTTTACAAATGATTTTTACATACAATGACCCATTTATACAGTTGGGTTTTTACTGGAGCAATCTAGGTAAAGTACCTTGCTCAAGGGTACAGCAGCAGTGTCCCCCACCTGGGATTGAACCCACGACCCTCCGGTCAAGAGTCCAGAGCCCTAACCACTACTCCACTCTTCTACCCTTCAGTAGACTGTAGACTGAATATAAGTAGACAATCTTTTCAATTACTTATTTAAATCCCTTGATGGTTACTTAAGGGATAACTTTACAGTGCAGTGAGTGCACAAGGAGATAACAGTGCTCCGAGTGGATATGCGTTTGCTTCAAAGTACAATACCTTAAAAAGCTTTTAATTTAACCCTTTTTAAAATCTACATCCGTATGCTATGTACTTACAGAAGAATATCAGCATGTATCCAATATATATCCAGTGGAATCAACAGGTTTTACAAGACACATTGGGTGGCTTGTACACCATCTATTAATCTTAATGTTAAAGCTATGTGTAACAAAAGGGAAGTAATACAGGTTTGATCCCATCTACCTTTTGAAACTCAGAATCAGAACTGGGGAATTGGCAGACCTTATTCAAATCACAGGCAGATATTCTACAACACTTGCTTTAACATTCTTATTTTAATTCAGTGTGTGTGCAGTGCACTTAACCTTGTAGTATAAAGTATGGGTACTGTAGGTACCTGTGTATCTATATTTAAATAACCATTTAGTTAGTGACATGCATCCCCATCACAGCTACAAATACACAATTAGAGCTCTTGTATCAGCATCATTAAAAAATAAACATGACCTAGATTCAGCATATGAACATACTGACCAAAAAGAAAGTGATTAACAAGTTTCTTCAAACGTGGATAGAGGACCTCTACATACCTAGCACTCTTAATAACGGAAAAGAATGCCCTTTGCAAGTTTCAAAACAATTGTACAAGCAATTCTCTTGATATACATACAGCTGTACCTCAAAAGACATATGTATGTAACAAGACTTCTGTCTTAAAGAATTGTCCTTACCAAACTTTTTGGAACATTAAATGACTATTCTTGTATTACTCCATTATTAAAACAGATGCCTTCTTTTATCAGTAATGGTTAGCTGTTTCCAAGATGTATCTGTCTGCATAGAGTGAGTAATGCCCAGCAACAGTATAAATAAATCTCACACAGTAAAGTTTATACTTATTCAAGCAAGCTGACTTGCCTAATTCCGTCTGCCTAAATGTTTTTTTCGTTCTGCTTCAGATCAATAAAGAAGTGCTCCAAACTAGCTTTAGTAATCACTGCAGCTTCGCAGGACCGTGGGGATTCATTCTCCAGGCAGTGTTCCCGTCTCCAGTGCTTTTCATCTGAGCAGGGCAGTGAGCAAAGCCTTAATCCCACAACAAAACAGTTATTTTCTACTTTTCTGAAGCAAAGGAAGAACTTCAGCAGATTTGATCCCGGAAAAAAGCGGAAATGCTTAAAATACACATTTCCCCAACATAGCAACACCAAGCAAACTTATTGGATAAAGTTCAAAGGAAGAAGGGTGTTTACTGCCGATTGAAACTTCTCTGACTATAAATCACAGTTCCAAATTGAGAGAAAGTACACAGGACTTACTATTGATGAGGCTCTGCTGGGGTTTCCACAGGGCTGAATGGTGCACTCTGCAACAGACCAAACAAAGAAGTCATTGTTAAATCCCCAGGAGGATGTTTTACAGAAGAAACACAGAAATATGTCATGAGGTAGCTGGTCGGTTTTCTCTTTTCCTAGCCGGAGTCAATCAATTTAGAGGTTTAAGCAAGCTGCAAAAAGCTAGCATATGTACAACTGGCGTGGAATACAAGATACGAGCTGTGCTTTGGAAAGACACCGTTTGCAAGGTTCCCCAGAGGGAGTGACAGATTGTAGCCCAGCCACTGTGGTTGGTCTTTCCTGGCGCCCCTTTCTTTTGTCTGTGAATGAGTCACTCAGATTAAAGCCAAGAGCAGGAACAGACAGCCAGCTGGACAAGTACAGCCTGTAGAGAAATACACATGCTGCAAATCCCTTCCTAAAACTGGAGAGCTTATTTTATGAAATTCCTATTGCAGATCTGCACGAATACAATAGGCGTTGACACCACATAAGTAGAGCTTTGAAACAGCATTATCAGAACGGCAGATGTTTCACAGGATGGATTATTGTCAGCTCTTGTTTTTCACAATTGTTACCACTGAGTGTTAAACAAGACAAAACAATCTAGTGGTTTAGTGCAGTTAATTAGAAGTCTAGACTTTTTTGTTAATGATTCTGAGCATCCTGTTACATCTTACAAGCATGCAAGTGATCATGCTGAAAAGACTTGTGTACACCCATTATTAGATCAGCTCTCTGGTCCCCAAGCAGGCACAGGGGTACAGACTTCTTATTACTAATTCATTCAGAGAAGGTAAGACAGCACAGCAGCCCTTTCTGCCAAGTCCCATATCCGAGCAAAAACAATGCATACCAAAACGAGATCTCTAACTGTCAACCGCAGCTGGGTTTCAGTTTTTTATGGGAGTTGCGGGGAGCAGCAACAGGATTTATAGCTATTTCAAAAGGTTAAGAGTTACCATCCTCTGAATTTCTCTTTCTTTCTGTCTCTCTCTTTTATTATTTCATCAGGGGGCTCTCAGCTCTCATAGCCAGTGGGCCTGACCCACAGTAAGAACAACAGAAATGTTGTGAAATCCCCCTGTAAAGGCCGACTTGGGATGCAATTAACGCCTAAAAATGGATATTTGTGGAAAATGGATCTTGAAGCTGAGAGCTAAGCCATGATCAGCTGACACAATGCCAGGCAGGGATACTCTGGCAGCAGCTTACACAAGCAGAGAGAAGCAGTGGGGCTTCCACCGGCTCTGATTAACTCATGAAGAGCAGGGGGACTATCGTCATATTAGACTCCAAACACAGGGAAAGCTCTTCTGAATTAACCCTCCACTAACAAGTGAAACAGGCTGGCTACTTCAGAAAGGCTGGCTTATATCGGAAATTACTAAAAGTCCTGCCTCTAGGCTGGCCCAGGGCTTGACATAGAGCTTTTATTATCTATTCGTAGATGTTATGCATATCCAGTATTATTGCCCTCCCACAAATATTGGGACAGTGTTGGGGCACCCTGTGTCCCAATATTTGTGAGAGAGTAGCATATGCTCTAATCATAATTCAAAATATAATTGTCTTACTGACACTGTACCAGTGCAACAATACAGTACTTTGTAACCTCTTACTGTAGTCTATTGTGTTGACAAGCCAGCTTTAACAATCATGTGTGAACTAAAGCACGTTAATTAAAAAATACAATATTCCTTCACATGTACAGTAATTGCTTTGGGATTTCTGTTAGTTGCATTGTATGCGCTACATTCTGTGCTCCTGGACGGACCTAATCTAATTTTTCCTTTGGGTTTAATTGTCCCATGAATACTATTACAGGGTTTAAAGTTTTTCTAAAGTGTCAAGTCCTGGATTCCTTACCTGGCAATGCTGAGAGTTGGAAATAAGGGAGAAGGACTTATTGACAGAAAGAAAGCGAAAAACTTAAGGACCGTCTGAACAAAATTTTAAACATATACGTCTGGTTTCACAGACTCCTAACGTTACTTAAATAAGACAGTCCTGAGACTGGTGGTAATAGGGGTCTGGGAAGCACACATACATGTATTACATCAGAATCAACAGTTAACCCTTTACGGTACAATAAGGCGCACGAAACTGGGTTTAAAATGGGTTGGATCTGGTCATCCAAATTGTCAGTTTCGTCTTGATACTCGAGTCCACACTCAAATGTATTTTAAGAAGAAACCGTTTGAACAACCGCTCAATTCCATGTGTACCTTAAGGGGTTATACTTGGAGAGTGAAAAGAGCACCCAATACCTTCCACAGTCTTTTATCTTGTGCTTTATAAAGCTTCTCCATGTTCTCTAAATCTGCCTCTAACTCAACCTGGTACAGGTAGAGATCTTTTTCTAGCTGGTCCTGATTAGAGAAGGAATGAAAATGCTCAGGGTTAGGATGAGTAGAGTTAGATCTGTATATGAAAGGACATAGAGGGGACAGGTAGGCATATTGCACCGACAGCAAGAGTAGCAAGCATAGGAGGGGATTAGTCTAAACGATAAAACAGTAGCACAGCAGGTAGAAGA
The DNA here is from genome assembly GCA_036884735.1 of Huso huso. Classification (NCBI taxonomy): domain Eukaryota; kingdom Metazoa; phylum Chordata; class Actinopteri; order Acipenseriformes; family Acipenseridae; genus Huso; species Huso huso. The sequence continues at coordinate 21,018,673 of CM072668.1, read as the reverse complement.
GCATTACACAAGGCAGCTGAGAGATCACAGACACCAACAGAGCAGAGAGTACTGATAAAATTAAAAGTTCTGCAACAAAAATATCTATCAAAGAAAATTCACCACAATACCATATATTCAGTGATTTAAATTTGATTAGGTTATTTTAGAATGTCGCATTGCAGTACAGCTGCCCTAAATGATGAGTTTTTTAATAGGTTCACCTCAAATATTTTTATACACTAGTTTCGATACCAAGTCTCTTCTTCAGGAAATTGAAGATATGGCCATTCACACTTTACTGTAAAAATGATTGCGATTTTCATGTTAAAAAACCCCGATTTGAAACCCCACTGCAAAATCTGCACCATATTTCTAAAAACTGTATATTTTGATAGATAAAACAAATGCAAAATATACACTGGGGTAGACCAAGGATTATTAAACAGTATTTTATAAACCAGAGAACATGCTCTCAAAAGAGGGAAAAATAACTCATTGACTAAGTTTGCTGTTTTCAAAATTCAGCCACTCATACAAAACAAAATACACTCGCTCCCAAACACAAAACAACCGTGAGAAAAGGAAACACGAGGAACACTAGCACAAGACCCAGGCAGAAGAAGCTTTACCTTTCTATCCTCTAGAGCGAGGATAGAGCAGTCCCCTGGAGTATAATCCCAGATCTTTTTTGGAGGCTAATGGAAAGCAGAGGAGGAAGTGAGGAAAATGAACAGAAAATAGAGAAGACATCACAAGGAGAACGAGGACTGGTAAAGAAACACAGCCAGGAGGGAGGGATAAGGAGGAAGGGAGGGTCTCATTGGGAACAGCAGTTAGACAGAGACAGCAGCAATAGGACAGCCAGGTTTAAGCTTTATCCTGGGTTTCTAAAGAATAAGCAAAACTGTTTTTTTTTTTTTTAGTACAGACTTGTGCAAGCAGTATAAAATATGTATGTGTTTTATTTCATTTGTATGAATTTTTGAGGGTTTTCAAATAAATGGAGGGAAAAGCGAGGGCTTTTATTTGATAAGCATACTGTACATACCACATTGATAAAGGGCTGGGTTTCCAGGACAGCAGTGTGGATAATGGGAACAGATTGTTACACTGGTGTTTTCACAGCCTTTTCACAGTGTAACTGTGCCACCGCAGGCTAACATGCTGCATCCATCTCTACAGGGGCTGATGTGTGTGAATAAAAGCTCTCGGGTATTATGCGGTATGATTCTTTAGTGCTGATATGATTAAGTATCAGTTATATTTCAGTGAGAGTCTTGTCTGGCATGTCTGCCTTTGTGTAATTAGCACCTGCCATTTCTACCTTGACAAGGTGAATGTGATTTATTGAGTAAATTCATTGTATAATGTATGGCTTTTGCGTAGCAATAGATATGTGGTTACACTTTTATGACTGCATTTTGATTTTTTAAAATTAATTTATTTCATTGTTTTTAACAGAACAACACACCTTTATACTCAGAAAATCATTCATTTGTTTTTCTGATTGTAGTTTTCTTGATCTTACCAGGAAGGAAACCCTAGAATACATATCTGTTAATCAATTAAAAGATACTATTTCAAAAGGCACCCCCCCAAAAAAAAAAAAAAAAAAAAAAAAAAGCTGTGGTACTCGTATATAAACTAGCACAGCTTCTGCTATTCTGCTTTCTTCAATAGAAAGTGAATGACTGAGGCATCTTATATAAGCAGCCATCTGATTTAAGCAGCTTTGTTGATTGGTTTCACTGGATTTGGCTCACTGTCCTGCTGCACTGGCCGAATGCAGGAAGAAAATAAGGAATTCATGAAGGAATTCATTACAAGTCTGTCAGTAGGCAGCAGGTAGCCACCCTGACCAAATGAAATGAGGAAATAAAAGACCAATGGAATGATGAAATTAAAGAGGAATAAAACGATACAATGGTGCTCCCGAGTGGCGCGTCCAGTAAAGGCGCTCCACGTGGAGTGCAGGATGCGCTCTATAGTCTGGACGTCGCGAGTTCGAGTCCAGGCTATTCCACAGCTGACAATTGGCCGAGCGTCGCCGGTGGGGAGGGAGGGTTAGGTCGACCAGGGAGTCCTCGGCTCACCGCGCACCAGCGACCCCTGTAGTCTGGCCAGGCGCCTGCGGGCTTGCCTGTAAGCTGCCCGAGAGCTGCGTTGTCCTCCCGGCGCTGTAGCTCCTGGGTGGCTGCAGGGTGAGTCCGCAGTGTGAAAAAAAAAGTGGTCGGCTGACGGCACACGCTTCGGAGGACAGTGTGTGTTCGTCTTCGCCCTCCCGAGTCAGGGGTGGTAGCGGTGAGTTGAGCTTAAAAAAAATAATTGGCCATTCTAAATTGGGAGAAAATAATAAAAATAATTGGCAACGACTAAATTTATAAAAAAAAAAATAATAATAAAATAAAAAAGATACAGTGGAAGACTAAATAAAAGACTTGAAATTATGAAATAAAATTAACAAAATGATACATGAAGGAAATGATAAATTAATTAAATGATGAAATAAAATGATTGAATGAAAGGTAAATGAAATATTAAAATGAAAGCTGGATGAGATGAGAGACTAATGAAATGATGCCAGCAGGCAGACCGGCGGCTTCCCTTAATGCTGATCATGTAGGAATGAAATGAAATAAGTGAAACGAGATTAAGTGAAATGGAGGAGAATGACAACGAGTTCCAGGCAGTGGGCCAATCAACAAAACAACACCCAGGTAAGAGCATTTAGAAGATGCTACACGGGTCCTTTAAAGAAAATCAGCCTCAGTCTTCAAGAAGAACACCTTCAAAGTGCTACCAAGGCTTTTAACCCTTTCAGTCATTAATTATTTTTGTCAAGCTGAAGAATGCGAAATTAAGTTAAATAATTCAAAAAGGAACTCCTTCATTGATGAGAATAGGAAAAAAAATATTTTACATATATTTTGGTAAATGGGACTTCCCGTCAGTACTTTAAGAACTCTAAACCCCACATATTGAAAAATAACTTGCATGATTACAGTTGAGGAATCTTTGGCCTGAAATGTCAAAACATGTTTGTACTCACTTGTACAACAGTACAGCTGATGTCATATTTTTCCTACTTGCCTTTTATCACAACAATACAGAAACCTTGGCCGCTTCTCAACATTTCTTTCATTCTAACAGGCCATGAAACAGTTAAGATAAGGCACGACTGAGAGGGTTAAATCAACTGTCAAACCTAGCACTAGCAACATTACCATTGGGTCCCTTTTTTATTGTAGATTTGGCCCCTGAAAAAACATTAGCCTTGAAGGATTAGTGGGAGTTTAACATGTTTTGTGTGTGTGTGTGTGTGTGTGTGTGTGTGTGTGTGTGTGTCTGTGAGAGTGAATAAAACAACTCAATAGTTACACCACTTCGACAAAGCCCTAACCTAATTATCTGACCAGTAATAGTGTCACACAATCGCACAAATGTAGTTTCACATTTTACCGGCTGCCCTCCTTTCATTCATTTCGCTGCTTAATAGACAGAGCTTTTCTTCTGAGACTAACATTTAGAGCTTAATGGATGTTCATTCTGAGAAGTCTTATTATGTAAATGCCACCATCTTTTACTGAGACAAAGTTAAGTGCATTAAGTAAAAATGCATCTTTCTAACATTTATTGATACAAACATTCACCACAGCTCTCAAATATAGAAATGATATATAGAAAGAAAAATGGCCCTAATGTTTTTGAGAACAGTGGCAGGTGGAACTATATATAATGCTAAAATCAGACAGAATTATACTAATGATAAAAAAAAAATAAAAATACAGCAATGGTAAGCATCAAAATCGACATTTATTTGGGAAACCGTTTAAACTTTACTTTATTAAAAAAAAGGGGTATTTCTTATACAGTAGCTTTGACTACTGTTAGTTCTTTAAAAATAGTACCCCAGCGATTTTTATTTATATTTTATGAATTTGTCCTTATTGACTGTTTACTGTTATATAGCCTGAATCAATTTTTGCCAACTGACTGATTCTTTTTCAAACTGATGTCTATATTTATGTCCTATGGTGTATGCTGTATTGCATAGATAACTCAGAACCTTCTTTTTGTATTGTATAGCAGACAAACCCCACAGCACTGGTTGAGAGTTTCATCTAGTTATACACAGCACTGATCACCTACTTCCAACAGCAATATGTTAAAGAGAGCACTTGCCAATGATTTTGTGCCACAGTAACAACTACCTTTTGTAATTGGAATGTGTTTGGTCTGGCTGCTTTTCACATAGAGAATATAAAATAAACACTAAAACGTTACTCAATGCTCTGATTAAGCAAGAAGGTTAAAGGCATGGACAACAGCTGCTGACCTTCTCCTACAGAGAAAGTGGTGAAATTAGTGGGAGGACTACAGGACACAACAACAGACATGAATACACAAGACACCTAGAGCACTGGCCAACCACAAAACCAGGTCAGCTGATACCCATGTCCATCGCATACAGTATCACAGCATGCTTCGTAACAGCACAGCTAACAACAAGGAACAGATTGGATAATGGGAAACACTGACATTACATTTCAGTGGACAGTACTGCATGTGGGCCACAAGACTTACCGGTTTTCCAAACTCCATCTCTGAAAAGAATTTATACCACGGTTCACTCTCTAAATCTATTTCTTCAGGGCTTATATCCCGAGTCTACAAGGGTAGCAAGAAGATGGAGGAGGGGAGAGAAGAAACAGATTGAGTACAGATGAGAAAAGGACAGAGTGCTCTTCAAAGATGCAGTATCTTGGTTTAGGTATTAACATGTACAATAATTGAACATGGGGCTACATACAAGTTTAATGCCTGGTCATAGATGACTACTGTATTTTTAATCGCAATATTATTTATACTATTGTAAGCTGCTTTTCTTTTGATAAAGAAAATATTATTATTATTATTATTTATTATTATTTATTTCTTAGCAGACGCCCTTATCCAGGGCGACTTACAATCGTAAGCAAATACAAAATAGACTTTTTAGTTCAGGCAGATAGCTGAAACATTAATCTCCTTGACTAAAATGTTTCTTCAGTTCTGTTTAGATTTTCTGTTTTCTTTTTAAAATCAAAAAGTTAAATTTTATGATGGTGCTGCTTTATTATCACTGTTCTGTTTGACCGTCAATCTGTCATTAATTTATAACGTTTGTACCAGTCTAAACAATACATAAAACGTGTATGATTATGTTTGAATACTTTGTTTCAAAGAAGTATAATGTACAATAACATACGGATGGTAGAGGCCTACATTGACTGGATCTGATTATAAAACATTGCTGCTATTGTACACAGGGCAGCTTTAGACTCAGTATGAACAGATGAAAGTTCCGGAAGTTTAGGCTGTATATTCAGTGCTGCTTGAACAAGAGCCAAGAACTCATTTCGGTTTGTTTTCATTAGAATACCCCTGACTTTCATATATTTCCTACTGTTGGTACTGTGTACAAAGTACTGCGGTAAATTTATTTGTAAAAAACTGCATATAACTTAAAGGGATATCCAAACCACATTTCAGAATATTAATTTCGTACCCTTTTAATAGCCTATATTATATGTGCTTTGTATAATTTCCTGTTACAGTTTCTGCTTTTCATTATTTACCAAGGGTGTGGACTTGTAATTTATGCCCCCTCTGCAACTGTGGGGGACAGCAATTAGAGCTGCACACCCCTAGTGGCCATTTTTAAATCATATGTTATCTTACTCATTGTGGCATCCCACCATTATGTACATCACTGATACTCAAAAAGATTTCTCAAGGAATTACATACCAAGACGGGCCACAGGCCAGAGACCAGAAGTGCATATTATCTCATGCCAAGACTGGCCATATTATAAGACCATACACTAAGTCAATATATGGTTAAGCTAGGGTTGGGTTGTCATGACAGATAGATCACATATATATATATGGAAGACATTTGTATATAATTAAAAAACTGAAATCATTTTAGGGTCAGCTGCGTGGCCACTCACAAGGTTACCGAGAAACAGGGCTGTTGGTTTAATATAATGCTGCATATTGAACAAACTACTGCAATTATCAGCCCTGATTATTATTAAATAAAGAAACTCTTGTTTCCCAAAGAAAATCACCCAACTGCCACTAAGTTTGAAAAATGCAGCCCCTGAACTAGTCCCCTTCCTGTCACATGTTACATTTCCTGTAGGTGATAGTGGAGCTAATCTGTCCAACAACAGATATGGAGCGTGAAAATACAGCGCTAGTGACTTCATCGAATTCTCTGAATCACCCTTCCTGCTGTGTTGCGTTTCTATTTTTGAAAGCCAGCATTACTCCTAAAAGCCAATTTCTTAAAACCGAGCTTAGATGTACCTTAATCATCTATTTATATCCAATCGTGGTGTATGTAGTCATTATAAAATGACTGGGGTATTCCAAGATACTGCATCCTCAAAGGGTGAATGCCTGTGACACAAGTTGCTTTGCATGCACTCTGATGACAGTTTGATACATTAATAGAAACCATACAATCTTTACAATGTCATGACCAGTGAATAATGAGAAATGAGCCTGCACTGTAACAGCCAGTGGGGAAAGAAATGTGTGGAATGGAGCTGAGAAAGATGCAAGATCACAGCAAACTGTTTAAACATTCAAAGTCTGGCTGGCTTGGTTTTACGAGGCTGGCAATTAACACTAGAACGACCAAGGCAGTCATTTTGACAGTTTTTGGAATTTAAATTTAAAATTGCAGTGCATGTGTTTAAGATACAGAGCTGTGCTTTCCTGAGTTTTCCTAAATATATGTAATAATTACCCTGACAAAGAAAGAATCGCATAGCTGCAAAAATTAGGGAGATAAAATACTGTCATACCTATTCCGATTAGGTGCGGTCAAATTGACCGCTACATATAAAACATATTATAATAATTAAATGTTGCGGTATCAGTCGGGACTTGCCGCCATGTACTGAAGTTTGATTATATCATCTGCATTTCTCAAGTGAGCAGTCTTCTGACATTTTTATTGTTTCAATGAGCCTCCTGCTAACCCATCAATCAGCCTGGACAGCTCACGGCACTAGGCTGTCTGTCTGCACTCTGATTACTATACAAGTCAATCGTTTTTCTAAGAAATTCATTGTTACCCCAATAGACATTGAAAATGGATTGCGGAAGACGCAGGACAGCAAAGCAATGTTTGAAATTACTGCAAAGTTTACCAAACAACGATTCTGATGCAGCAGAGACAGACAATGACGAATCTGGCTCTGAAGCAGACTGGGTTTGTGAAGATGAATCTTCCAGCAGCGACAGTGAGAAGGATGCCAGCAAAGTGCCAGGACCGAGTGCGTGAAGAGAGTGTAGGAGATCCCGTGGGAGAAGAAGCAATCCTGTGGCAGCCCCAGCAAGGACACCAGCCACTTCACCTGCATCTGCCCCTGCATCTGATACAGCCGCTACTTCACCTAAGGCAGCCGCTTTTCCAGTGGTAGCATCAGCACCACCTGGCAATCAAGAGGCTGGTAATGGTGGCACTGTTTGGAAAACTATAAATCCTGGTGTTGAAGCTGCAGGTAGACGAGGTGAACATAATATTTTGAGGGAAGTTCCAGGGCCCACGGTACATGCAAAACGCAACATTGATGAGAGCGCATTGAGTGCTTTTCGCCTATTGATTGACATGCATACGCTTCACCACATACAACATTGCACTGAAGCAGAAGCCCACCAACAACTACATGATGATCCCTGGTCAATGCCCTTGGAGGACTTAGAAGCTTTCATTGCAGTAGTATATGCCCGTGGAGCATTTGATGCCAGAAGCCTGGGTTACTGTTGATAGCAGTGTGGAGTAGTGGTTAGGGCTCTGGACTCTTGACCGGAGGGTCGTGGGTTCAATCCCCGGTGGTGGACACTGCTGCTGTACCCTTGAGCAAGGTACTTTACCTAGATTGCTCCAGTAAAACCCCAACTGTATAAATGGGTAATTCTATGTACAAATAATGTGATATCTTGTAACAATTGTAAGTCGCCCTGGATAAGGGCGTCTGCTAAGAAATAAATAATAAATAATAATAATAGCTATGCCAAATACGCAAAGACAGTCAAAGTGCACTGCCTATTTTGAAAAGCGCATGATCTGTGTGATTTGTGCCAGCACTTAGAGTTTGTAAATGATTGTTAATGAGGCCCATTCTGTTCAAATATTTACTTATTCATGTCATTTCAATTATAGTATGTCTGTGTATAAACGCATAGCTTCGGTTGCGCATATGCGCTTTGTTATGTAGGCAATATAAACCCATTTATTTTAAAAAAAATATGTTACTTATTTACATTGTTTCAGTTGTACAGTTTTGTATGTACATGATATACCTGTACATACACACATTTATTTTCAAATATTTGTTTATTTAATTTTTTAGTTTTTTGAGGTTGCACTTTATGTAATATGTATATATAAACACATTTCTGTTCAAATGTTTATTATGTTTATTTACAATGTTTCGGTTGTGTAGATGCTTTATATGACGTTCCTGAATAAAACTACGACTTATATTCAATTGTTTGTCCTTTCATTATAATGTTTATGTTGTTTTTAATACGCCGGTCAAATTGACCGCTCATGGTTGTTCAAGGAATGTGTATAAACACGGTCGTTCTAGTGTTAAAGGCTGGCTTTTATATAACTAACATGAGCTTTTTCAGCCTGCTTACACATCTATTCTATTCTTGGTTGCTGTGGTGTTCAATGTGAAAAGTGGAATCACATATACTTTATTATCGATTAACACAAGCATAGCTGTAATTCCAGACATTTCAGGGATGTCAGCACACACTCACGCACAGAATACTAGCAACCAGTCAGACAAACAGAAGCACTAAGCATCCTGAACGACCCCGAAAGAAACCTGCTTATTGTTCCTTGAGACTTCACCTTCATATATATCTTTAGCTAAACGTTGTTTAAACATATACCTATAGGGCTAAATACAATCTTCCTTTTTATGTCTAACACCTCATACTATAATAAAATCAATCAAATCCTAGATAATCCAGAATTTTTTGTTTGTTTGTTTTTATCATTTTGGAGATGATACACGCTGCTGGCATTTCATAATGAGTGTTCCTTCTGGGATTCACATACCGTAGAAAACCATTAACAAAATATGAGATAATAGAAAATGAGAAACCATAGCTTAAATCCCTTAAGAACAAAACAAGAAAAAAACTGCTTCCTAAGAAGGATAAATGACATAAACAGAAGACTCGCCAGTGTAAACATGCATCATCGAAGACTGTTAAATAAAGCTTTACACCAGTGGATTGGTATCTATGTTATTTCACAGCAGCCAAAAGGAACGCAGCCCGCAAATGCAAGCCAAAATAAGTGAACCGTGAATGCCCTGGATTTAACTCAATGTCTGAAACTGGCTCCTGAATAAATTATAAAACTGTGCAAGGCAGCTAAACTGAAAGTAGGTCCTTTATTCTTTTCATATAGGGAGTCCTTGGTCTCAGCTAGTAATCGTCTAAATACTTTCCCAAATAAATACAAATTAAACTATTAAATACATCCTGCACAAATGAATGACCATTGTCTGAAAAAGGTAAATCTCTTTTTATAACCCATTAAATCTATCAAGTCATTATATTACGTACACAACTCCCAAACCTCCAATACAATAAACACCTTGCCTTTGAACACAACACATGCAAAACAATGATCTACAGGGAGACAAAAAACAGTCATAGTAGGACAAAGAATTAAATGAGTAATCTGAACTACTTACAAAACCGCATGACATCACAAAAGCTCCCCACAAACACAGACAATTGAAACAACGATTCCATTGCAAATAGCCTTATGGTTCCATTCTATAGAGTGCTACGATTTTCCCACACCGTCAGACAGGCAGACTGAGAAACATACATAATGCATATAGGAATGTATGACATGTGCAATGCTGGGGCAGGACGGAGGCAAGCACACTGCTCTTACACCATACCGCTTTCTCCTGCCTCAGCACTGAGGACTTCCCCGGCTCATATTCGAAGATGCTCTTGGGCTCAGCACGGTATTTCCTGGTGTCAACCTTCTTGTCTGGGGGCTCCCAGTCATTCCTAAGGAAGAGAGACCAATTTACTTGTCAGTTTCTATGGAAACGTGTGTTTTGTTGTTTTTTTTGGCCACTGATCTCACCCCTCCCCTCACTATAGTTAATCCCAGTTTAATCAGGGTGCTTCAGATCCGAGGCAGGAAACCTGCTCCCTAGGGATTTTGCCACATAAAAGCTTAATTTTCTTTTTAATCGCTGTTTTTACAGCGAGGTCCGAACTGTTTAGACTTTTATTGACAATTAAGGGTACTTCTAAGCATGCATTGACGAAGCAGCGTTTGTGTTATATTGCACACAACAAAGGACTGCACATGTTTGTCTATTTATACCAGCTTTGAAGAGACATTTCTGATATGATATAATACTGTGTGAAACCGAAATTCAGTCTTTGTTGCTTCGCTATCAGACTTAAACATACAAAAAAAAGAAATAAGTGAAATATTGAAAATTGTGAACCTTGCTCCATATAGTACATGTACAATTTACTGTGACCATGGCCAAACCCTGAATAATTGTGAAATATTGACTAGAGAAATGTCGTCGTCTTTTTTTTTTTTTCATTTAGTAGTCACCAATTCGTTTTTTGTTATTTTCTCCCCAATTTAATAATGTCCAATTATTTTTTACGCTCGGGAGGGGGGAAGACGAACACATGCTGTCTTCCGAAGCGTGTGCCGTTAGCCGCCCGCTTTTTTACACACTGTAGACTCACCATGCAGCCACCCAGAGCTACAGCGTCAGAGGACAACGCAGCCCTGGGCAGCTTATAGGCAAGCCCACAGGCACCCGGCCAGACTACAGGGGTCGCTGGTGCGCGGTGAGCCGAGGACACCCTGGCCGACCTAACTCTCCCTCCCCCCGGGTGGCGCTCAGCCAATTGTGTGCCGCCCCCTGGGAGCTCCTGTCCACAGTCGAACCGACGACGTCCAGGCTATAGGGCGCATCCTGCACTCTACGCGAGTGCTTTTACTGGATGCGCCACTCAGGAGCCCCATGTGAAATGTCTTCTAGTCGAAACGTTTGTCATTGAATTGATTACGTTTCTTTTACTATTTCTAAATTTAGCACTACCAATAACCTATTGAGTTAATAGTAAAACTTCAACATGTACGGCTTGTTAACGCACTTTTAGAAAAAAAATTGACGTTGACGCAAAAACTAATTGGGCAATTCATTTGTAACAGAATTATTATGAAAAGTTATATTCACCATATTAATAAACAATAATTAAAACCAAGTGCATGCTGCTGAATACTGGGAATCTAAGGCCAAATAATACTGAAGAATCCAGGGAACATCCCTCAGTGTGACAAGAGGACTGCATTTGCACCTTTTCTCTGCCCTACTAGGGGTGTTTGTTTATATTGAATTTCCTAAATGCTTAAACTGCAGTATTAACCTCAACTGCAAGCAAGGCTAGTGTGGCCTGCTGCGCCATGTGCTTGCAGCTTACTTGTGGTTTTAAAACTTTCTGCTCAGTATTGAGGTTAACTGCAGTCACTTCTCAGCAGGACAGCCAAAGGATTATCCGTGTCAACAAACACCTCCATTAATCATTTGTAGTCAAGACTTTATCTGTTTCAACACATTGGTGGTGAATTATTTATAAGATCACCACACTGCCATATGGAGAAGCAGTCATGTCAAGCTCCAGACACCTAGGGAGATTTGACAAACTAGCTAATGTCTTCCAACGCAACCCTGGCTGAGGACACCAGCAGGTACACCACAGAATTTCAATAAAAGCATAAAACCAGTCCCAGTTAGAAATAATTTCAGTTTAAGGAAGTTTAAGTAAGTCTGGTTTTGAATTTGTATCTTGAAAGTGTATTTTTACCTTTTGAAAAAATTGAGTCATTTACACTTGAGTAAAACGCTTTGAAACTCAGCCCCATTGCATCAATGGCGGCTCTATGTGCGAGTGGTGGAGCCGTTACCTTTCTGTGGTTGGTTTCAGTGAAGAGGAGCGGGTTGGCAGAGGCAGTGTGGCGGACCTCTTCACTGAGGCCTCTGCATCGATACTGTCCACTGCGCTTTTCGAGCGAGGCACACACGACTGACTTCTCACTGCAACAAGCAGCAGATCCCATATTCATGCAAGAGAGAAAACATTGAGCAAATGCAGTACAACAAGCACACTATATCAGGGACATCCCTTCTCAAAGTTTACCAAAGTAAAAAAGCGGCAAAGTGTAATAAAGCACAGTGAAAACATTGTAAAGCACAGGTAAGCATTGTAAAGCTGAGAGGTATGGTAAAGCATAATAAATAGCATGCCCAACCATGGTAAACTATAGTAAATGTCTAGTATAATCATAGCAAAAGCTTGGGAATACTGCTAAATTACTGTGGTACTTTTAGAAGGGATACATCCCAGCTATCAGTACCAGATACACCTATCTATCATGAAAAGTACTCCATAAGTTACAGACATACAGACGGATAAGCAGTCTCTAAAATGTGTCCTAAAAACCTAATTCTACTTCCTTTTGCAGCCTGTTTTTTACAGTTACCGTTTTAAAAGCGAACTGTGTTGTAATACAAGTAAACAACATTGGCACATGCTGAAATTAGCTGATAGTTACAAGTTTTGAACCATTTTTAAATGTATTTACTTTCACAAAAACAGCTGTCCCAGTGCTCTATTACACCTAAAATGTTTTTTTTCCAATAACAGACTGTACTTACTCTCTTCAGAGTACGAGTGCCTGGGAGAGTACAAATCCGAGTCTTCATCTGCAATGTAAATAAAAGGGAAATATGAGTTTTTAAACCAGAACAGGAAACTATTTATTGGCCTTTTCACACATAGTAAAGGTTCAAAGCCAAGCTGGGGCTCACAACCTATAAGTACCACAGCAAAAAAAAAAATAATTTAATTACCTCCAGGTTAAAGCACTACCTGGAGCATGTAGGAATTCAGCAAAGGAATTACAAGTATTTCAAGACTGCAACAGACAAGCTGCAGTCCTGAAACAGTCATTTCCAGGGCTGAGAACACAACAAGGGCTGTATTAGCTGTTAGGCCGGAGATACATGAGCAATTATTTCTCAGCATATGTTCAGCTGACACTGTGTGTGTTCAGCCAATTATATTGCATTTTCTAATCACCGGATTTCATTCTCAGTTTTGCTAAATAGGAAGTTTGGCTACAGACATGTGGACGCATGAGGAAACTTTCTGGTCCACACTTGAGATTTTTTTTTTTGTCAATGTCTTTTCAAAATGATTCCAATTAGTATACAGCAGCACCTGCTGAAACATGTGTGCTGCAAATAGACGCCATCTAAAATTGCTTACAATAATTGTCAATGTTGCAGTGTGTGTGTGTGTGGCACATTTAGCAACTATAATTCAGTTGTCAATTTTCTTGTTATCAATTAAGCAAGGCAAATTGCTTGTGTATCTTCGGCCTTATAATGCATCTTGAATTGTATAGTTTAAGTAACTCTCAACATCTTGGCTGCTATTCTCTTCTACACTGTCCATTCAGAACTGTTCAAAAGAAGTGCCCACAGGCATCCCTGGTTTGTGGGACCTGCACCAATAATATTCTGTATACAAGGGTGGCACAATAATTTGACCACTTGCCATAACACTGTCAACAGGGAGTGGCACTGGTTCACCCGACCAGTCTGGTGGGTGAATAATTTGTTTTTATAAATCATATTAAATGCTAATGAACTGTTTCTCCTGAAACATTAATAATTTGTTTTCAATATGGAACATATTAGCCCTCAACGTTTCCAAAAATACATGATTCCATCAAAAGTGTAAAAGGGTACCATCAAATGCAGATTCCAATCATGTCTTTAACTATTATTATTTATTTCTTTCTTAGCAGACACCCTTATCCAGGGTGACTTACAATTATTAAACTGACCAGGTCCTAAACATCATAATAATTTAACTATACCTATCCTGTAGTAGAAGGCCATAGCTGTTTATGTACAGTACATATTGCAGGTCTTTCTGGTTTATTGCTCAACCCCTGTATATATTTAATTATAAATACATAAGCACAGTTTAATACCTTTTTTTCACCTTTCATTTTTCAATTTTCCTTTGTATCATTCACACTTCCTTTTTTTTTTTTTACCATGCTGGACTTAGCACACCAGGATATCTGCATTACCAAGCTCTCTTCAAGCCACCAATTTCAAACACCAAGCAGCATCCAGCTGTCAAATGTGTAGGGCACAAGGGACATGATGATAAAGAAGCGCTGGGTACTCCAGAGACACACAAGAAGCCTAACAGTGAAACAGATGCCTTTGGTACAGTGTGTCTCAGCAATCTCTGAGAACACAGATGCTGGGTTGTGAATGGTCTCCACTAGGAATGAAAAGCAGCCAAAAGAAAGGAATGGAGAAACGAAAGAAAAAATCTACAAAGCACACAGCTAAACAGCTCTCACCACCACAGCCTGAGTGGACTGGCTTTGAGAAACACCAGGCCTGGATCCAATACGACTCAATACTCGCTCGGGAAGCACAGGTTTCAAATCGAGACTTGATAAAGAAAATCAGGTTCAAGTGTTCTTTAGGAAATAACTGAAACAGAAGTGGTCCAATATGCTCTAACCTTTTTACTGGCAAACAAATAAGACAAAAATGTCTCCTGGTGTGCCTTATAGAGACATGTGCACACTCATTTATTTGACTGAACTGACAATATTTCATTTGCTTAATCCTTCTAAGAATTACAGTAGATATGCAGTTCTAAAAACTGCATTTGAAATTATTTTACGCATTAGATTTTATGGTTATTATTATTATTTGTTTATTTAGCAGATGCCTTTATCCAAGGTGACTTACAGAGACTAGAGGTTAAGCTGTACCTTGTAGGCAAGAGATGTTTGCTCTGTGACAAATATATATGATTTAGTTGTATTTTGCTCATGGTAATGGACAGTGATAGTGACTATAGATAATTAAACTGCATGCCAGCAGACTTTATCCCACATCCCTGTTAAAGTCGTGTTGAAGCGAACTCGACAGGTCAGTGACTTGCTGGCAGGCTACACCACCGCTTCCATCAGCTCCAACTCATCTTTTGTTTTTTCATTGACACTTTATAGTTTTGTTCACCAGGGCCTTACAAGCACATATTGACGTTATTTTTTTTTTTTAGGAAATGAATACATTAAGAGGAATATGACACACAAACCCAAGATGGCATTTATTTCAGCTATGGTTTGCTTCCCAATGCTGACTGTCAGAGAGACACACGTTAAAGGTTGTCATCATAAATGTATCTTTCTTTTTTTATGCTTCTTGTATATCTGGAAAGATGTATGTAGCTTATGGGTTACTAGACTCTAAAAGAAGACGACAAACAACACAGAAGGTAGAGAGGGAATGAAAATCAAGGTGTACGATGGAAAACAGATGGGAAGTGTTGGTTTGGACAGTGCTGAAAGAGGAGAACAGGGCAAGCACATCTGATTTGCAGACATGCAGATGTTCGGAAAGGAATTATTTGCAATCGTGTGCACAGGATTTGTTGCAGACTCTTCAGAGTTTAATATGGGGCTTTTAGGAGCCATTATATAGGAGATAGTGTTTATAAAACCCAGCGGCCATTTTCTATAATCCCTGTCAGTCTATGGCTATATACAAGCATGTCTTTCTGCTACTTTTCTATGTACTGCAAATACACTATGGCAGTTTAGTATGCTACATTCCAATACTTTTATAACAGGTAAGAACAAATATAGTGCAAATTAAAAAAAAAGAAATACACAAATGTTATTTACATTTAGATATATGTAGATATATGTTTACTGTTTGGTTCCATTTAGACAGCTACATTATTATAAAAATATATATATATTACATATTCCACAAACTAGTTTTGTGTTCCCCATAGTCAATGAGAAAGGCAAGATATTTTGTTTGCATAATGTTAAAAAAATATAAAAAGCAAAATATGCCAGACTAACTGCAATTAAGGATGTGAAATTACAGCTGTCTGTTTCTGGTCATCTTGCCAGGACACTCTTGTAAAACAGGCCTCGGTCTCAATGGATTTTTTCCTGGTTCAAGAATGAATAAATACAAAAAGACCTATACCTGCTGCATGCTTTGCACACAAGCCAACAAAAGAGAACTTTTAATTTGAGATAATTATTACCGTGGCTCGAGATAGACACTTGACTGTTTTATCTCCCGGATGATTCGCTAGCTCTGCTGTTTTTATGAAATGCTTCTTTTCAGTTTGACCATTCATTGCATTTCCCACTGGTAAGAGAAATTGAAGTGATAAAATGGGATGCAGCCTCTTTTATCCGAATCTCTTGCTCACACCAGACAGGCCCCTTGACTGGTTTGAGAGTTATGGGCCTGACAGACCTTGTGACGTTCATAAACCAGGATTGTACAGCCAACTAAACTCGGAATCAAGGGGTCCTTGGTCCTTTTCAACTAATAAACATAGGCCATCTGTTCTTAATGGGTGGATTAGAAACCGAGGATGCTTCAACCTACATACCATTTGACCTTCATATTTTTTTTTCTTTTGTCATGCCATCCCTGTCCATTTTGTTATTCAGTACCTAAAAACTGCTTTCGCAAAGCTGTGTGTTGTGAGCGAGAGAATGGAGCGCTGTTTAGTGTAATAAGCGGACGGCATTCAGCAGTTATGTACATTTCAGATAATTGCTGAATGCCCCAAAACATTGCGTAGCAAATAAAAAAGTAAATAGAGGAGCCTCTCACAACAAAACCTTCAAATCACTGGGCTGTCAGCTGTTAGGCACAAGCACTGCAAAGCTATGCAAAGGTCAGCAGGGGGTAAGGCAAAAGCATCAGAAGGTGACAGAACTAAGCAATGTAGTTAGACCTTCCAACCCAGTGAAAGTAGTGCAACAAAAGACATTTTCCTCGCTGTTACCTTCAGAATTAGGACTAGGTGTGGAGACAGGAAACTGGTAGGTAGGAGCATAAGGGTTTTCCTCTGCAGCAGAGAAATACAGTGGATTTGAAAATCCTTTTTTTTTTCCTGTACCCATTATATTTATTAAAAACATTCAATTACAGTTATGCTTTTATATATATATATATATATATATATATATATATATATATATATATATATATATATATTTTTATATATATTTTTTTTTTTTTGAACTACAGTTAGAATCTGAATAAGCAAGATGTTAGTTCTACACGTGGAACATAAGAGAATCTACAGTTACTGCTGAGACACAAAACTACATCGCTGGCTAGCTGAGGCGGCAGCAGCAGTACCTTCTATTTTGTTCAGCTTTTCGGTGGGTTCAGGGAATTTGTAGGTAGGGTGGTAAGGGTTTTCCTCAGGAGAATCTGAGCAGAAACAGCGGGTTTCAGAAAGAGAAAAGAGAGAGACTATTTAAGAGTGTACAGGATGTTGCAAACAGATCATGCATAGAAACAGACAAACACCTTTTGCAAAGATTACAGACTGTGAGACTCCTAAGCACCCCCTCTACCAGGCTAGTCAGATACCCAAAGGCTCTCCTGAGCCTCCGAGCCTTCATTTTACAAGGTGGAAATGGAAAGAAAATGGAAAACATCAGAAGGAGGGGGTGAAAAAAGGTGTGGACTGGATACAGCCTGCTTCAGAACTTTACAGTTTGTTTTCATTTTCCGGATATGCCATATCCTACAAGAGCCTGTTTGGTAGAACAGTAATAACCAAGGTGACATATATTCCTGACAAGTCCTTGTTCTTCTGTTCGTATTTTCAAGACTTTATTTTGACTCGGACAAAGACCATTTATCTTGCCACAACATTATGGGCTATATTTAAAAAGCGTTTACTCCAGTCTTTAATGAAATCCTATTTTTAGGATGGAGAAAAAACGCCTGTTAATATGACAAAGCTAGTACCAAACAACCAGGTAATGTAATACATCCTCAAGTTATTCATTCCTCCTTTGATAACATTAACATGACATTTTCTCTGTTCGAAAAAGTATTGGGTTCATTAAAGATTGGAGCAAACACTTAGAAAATATGGCCCTTTAAGTTTGGTTTCCTCTCACCGTTCACATCAAGTGTTACAGGAAGTAAGCCCCCGTCAATTCCTGTGCATTCTATTATACAGAAAGTGAAGGGGAAACAAATACCTCAGTTAATATAAGTACCATATAATGTTGTTATTGGTTAAAGTCTTGAAAACAAGAACATTTACACATTTAGAATATTCTTTTTTTTGGAATAACAAAATCAAAGTATCTCTGGGGCATGATTAGAGCTTGAGGTTTTCAATGTATATTTCCGACAAGTCCCTAAAATGCTGGCAGTATTTGCCAACCTACTGTTGGGGATCATGTTCAGTAGTGAATCAGAAAATATTACTGTGATGAGTCAAAGGGGTTTCAGTCTGTAATTCAGCCTCCCGACAGTAGAAGGCATCAAACCAACTCGGGACTTCCCTTACCAAGGTCTAGTGACCATGACGAAAGTCATCTTTATGAGGGGCGGCACCTTGGTGAGGGGTGGAAGTACGAGTATGTAAATTCCAGCCACTGGAGTCAAGTGAGTTATAAGGACACTTGTCAGTTGGGGATTGGTGTTCCACTGACTACAGGGGCGGGGCGTTGCATACTAAAGGGAACGTACGTGTGTTCGGGGTTGGTCCTGGAAAGCATAGGCGGGGTGAATAGGCGGAGGGAGAGACGAAGAGTTTGGCTTGTTTTGTTTTCACTTTGTCTGCACGGGGGCGGAATATTCACTAACAATTTATTTTCTGTTTTATCCCCTTTTTATGTCCGGGGTTACCGGAAGAAGACTAAGGAAGTTTCCGATCCCTTCTTTTTACCATTATTCCAGCACCCCCTCCCTCACGCCATTCTTTTTTTGTTTTGTTTTGCTTTTATCGTGTAACGAATAATATTAATAAAAACGTTTATTTTGTTACACGCAAATTACTATCTGGACATTCCATTGTTACTCACACGCCTCACAATTACCTTTTGACTGGATCGCTATAGATCACTATAAACAAGTTAGAAAATATCTCCTAACTGTAGGTCATTATTGGACATCCAACTTGTGTGCACGCAGTCAGTGTTTTTATGTGAACAATACACTTGAAAGTTTATCACATCACTTATTTCAGTGAGGAATCAGTGTTCAAATCAAATACATTCTTCTATGATTCATCAGTGATTTATTTCAGGAATTTGGGCAATCACAAACATTATACACTGAATTATCTAAGACCTAGGAACAGTAGGAAATAGTGGTATACAGTAGAATTCATGACCTGCATTTTAAGGACAGTCTTTTGTGGTCGTATTAGGCTGTGTTCACACTGGGTCCATTTAGAGGGATTGGTGCACACTCATACCGGTTCAGTACGTTTGGTGTGAAGTGTGAACAACAAAGTCCGCTTTGGAAACAAACCGTACCGAGTCACCTAAATAGGCTGGTTCACTTGCTAAACCTCAATGTGAACAACAGCTAGACTCGGTCCTTTTGCACATAGGATACAAACTATACAAGGTAACCTGACTAGGAAGTCAACAGTTCGCAGTTTAGTTCATATTCTGAGGAAACAAATAGGGCAAAAAACAAAAATAAAGACATCCTGCGAAAATTGAGATTGTCACAGTTTGCAGCCTTCATTTTTTGTCCCAGTCGGAAACAGTAAAATGGTTAATGGTCCTGGTTTTACTACTGTATTTATTTATTTATTTATTTATTTTTTTAAGTACAGCGTGCTCAGCAAGTTAATAGCAGAGTAATGTATTAGGTTATGTTGTAGGTTGTGCCATTCAAAAATAAAACAAACAATCTTTCAATCGTTCTGATTATGTGTATACCATATGTTTAAATGGCAATTGCTTAAATCTGGCTTTTTGTACATTTAACATGTTTTGACTAGATGACAATATAAAGAAAATAATGAGTGGTTATGATCTGCAATAAATTCACCCGATGTTTAACTATTATTGTGTTATTTTATATATTGTTATTTTTGGCTTTAGAGTTGCTACGGCATAAGTGAATTGAATAACAAACAAACAAAAAAACATCCTTGTTTTTCACTGTGGAAATCTGGTAATCCTAAACTACAATGGACAAAATGCAACTGAAAAAACTGAAAAAACTTACTGATTTAAAATTTGGTCAATTGTGTAAACACAAAAATTTAAGCTAAAGCATCATTAAATTAGCAAAGTGCCCCCAAAGAGCACAGGAGGTTAAGTGACTTGCTCAAGGTCAGTGAGTGAGCCGGGATTTGAACCGGGTACCTCCTGGTTACAAGCCCTTTTTTGTATCCAAATGAACTCTGTCCCTTTGCTCGCAGATAAGTGTGAACAGCAAGCACATTGATACGTAGTTTCAAACTAAACGAACCAGGCTGAGTCAGTTTGAAACGGACCCAGTGTGAATGCAGCCTTAGAAGTTGTGTTTGCATACTGAAATGTTTTACAGGCCTTAGTTACACAATAAATTCAGTTCAGTTTTCATAATCACCAGCCTGTTTCTATTATTTAAAATACAGAAATATCATGCATCTTTAGGGATTATGACCAATATGATTTTTTTCCTTTGCCTTTTAATATAGGACATGTTATTTATTGTTGCAAACTGTCCTAATTGCATGATTGCCCTTGACTGCAGACCTTTTAATAATAAAGGAAAATAAGAAGCCTGCCAAAAATACTTCACAAATTTTACTGTTTGACAAAACAAAAAACACTCTGTATTATCTGAAATCTAAACATGAAGATGATGTTTAATTGCATTTCACTACAAAAAAAACCATCAGAATGACTTCCTGATTGCTGCACACATTGTATAACACAAGCCTTTTCATAGAAAGAAATCCCACTTTGATTTCCACATGTACATTTACACAAAATATATAACATTTACACGTTACCTTTGATTTTGTGGATCTGTTTAAACATTGTTTTATACCAATCCTTGGACTTGTCTGTATTCTGGAAAAGAAAAGATTAAGATTGGTTTTACTATCGTACATTTTCTTTACAATAAACACATGCTCAAGTAAAGATTACATTATACCTAAATCATTTATTTATTTATTTAAAAATGTACAGTGCACAATTATTTTACCCCCAATTATAATTTTATAACCCTAACCTTAATATTATCAATATTAAAAATAATATTTTTTGTTGTAGAATTTGGGCAAACTTTACACTGGTACAAGAAGAACAAAGTACTCTTTCACTGATGTTTCAGTTAGGCAATATCCAATGCTTACAACTGTTCCAGCAGGTACTGTATTACTTAACTTTTCAAACCAACCAAAAATCCACCAATCGCATTATTTCCTAATTTATTGCAACATCAAATTTTAAAATAGGTGTGATCGTAAAATCTTAATATACAACAGGTCTGGAAAACAAGGAATTATGTGGATCAAAAAGCAGTATTGCTTTATCAAATCAATCCATTTAAGATTTCAAAATGGAGAAAAGTTTCAACAAGTACAGTTAATACCAAGTAGTTTCAAGCACATACTCGTGAGCAAAAGGAGTCATACAAGGAGTGCTCAATGACAATGCTATTTGTAGTGCCAGATCCAAAATTATAAAGGAAGTTAACATATTTTAATAGTGCATAACCAGCAGCTCCTTACCCTCATTGGAATTCCTACATCGTCTAGAGGGCCGATGCCAGCGTACTGAGCCCTCCTGACTCTTGTTCTCCTCTCATCCATATCTGCTGCCTTTTCACTCTGTGTGGAATCCGCAATCCTCTCCGGCACACCTGTGCTTTCTGTCTTGGGATCTGTCTGCCTCTCTGGCACAGGTTCTAAGGATTGAACCAGAGATCGATCAGCGCAAGGCAACAGAACAGCATAGCGGGCTAGTTTTTAGTTGTTTAAAAATGACAAATACATCAAACCCTGATGTAGCAGAATACCGTAGTTGTATTGTTCGTGCAAAAACAGAAGCCTCTTTTTGCAGCCTAAATAAATCACCCAGGCAGCGCGAGATTAGTTGTAAGAAAGGACATGGCGTAATGAGATGATGTGACAAGAACGGATACATTATGATGATCAAGGACTTCACCACAGTCTGTAATGGCAGGGACCAAGATCCCAAGTTGATACATCAGATGATATCAAAAAAGAGAGCTTGTCAGATTACAGTAATGCATTACTCCCCAACACGGACACTACCAGATCTTGTAGACATCTTTAAACCATACAGTACAGGAGAAACTTTCCAAACCTTTTACTTATCAGAGAATGGGACTACAACTATACATTTGATTATCTAGGGAAAATGTATGCATCTTCATTTTAGAAACTTAATAGATTTCTGAATGATGTTCTACTGGAATTAATACTTTTGTGCACAACATTCTGAAACATGCATTGTAATGTATTAGTTACATAGTTATTTTCTCACCCTTATGCAGTGCAGTGTGGGGTCTTTCTCCATTACAGACTCACATCTGACTTTTTAACACTACTTTACTCGGCAAGTGAGTTAGGCAAGTGTCTAGAACGGCAGGTCTTTGCACAGCGTTCTACAAACACTAATCTGTCATTGCTTTGTGCTTTTTGTAGGTTTGAATGCATATTCTGTGGCATCAGCATTTTTTGAAACAGTAAATGTTTTTAGCACAGGCATCTCTCGTCTTTAAACAGTCAACAGCATGCAACACCAGAGCCAGTAAGAGGCAGGAGAGGAGAAAAGAGTAAATGAAACAGAAAGGATATCAGCTCATGCAAAAGCTCGTGCAAAGTGGCTATGTACGAATTGGCAGTACCCAGAGCAAACACTCTCCAACATTGTTAAATTGATGGGGGGGGGGGGATTCAGCTAAAAACTGGTTTGAATTTCTGAAGCAACTAATAACATTTACAATGCATAATGCACTTTATACACACTGCTGCTTTGTAATGCAACATAATCAGCAACTTATATTGCAATTTTAATAATTAAAAAAAAAAATGATAATGAAACAATGACATAAGAACTGTTACTGGCCCAGAGCCCTAAAGCTGCAGTGCCCCAAAATCAGTCTAAATGTATACCTTAGTCGATAGTTTAGCACCCCCTGCACTCTACAAAGCAAATTGTTCATAGTTCAGTTTGTTTATATTCTGGGATCGCTGGCTGAACGCAAGAAGATAGTAACTACAAAATACCCAAAAAACAACAGATGGCCGATTTATGCTTTGATGCTTATTTCTCAAAACTGTGCTTTTGTTAGTTACAATGTTCTTTCAGCCAGTGTAATGGAAAATCACTTCTATTGAAACCACCATACCATTGTTACTTTGTCCTGCTACATCCGTTACAGCGCAGAAGAAAGAAACACAAAATAAATGACTCTTATTATTTTACTGATTAAGTTTTAGAGTTACCTACAGAGTGGATATGTTAAACCTTTAACCTAGTTTTAACCACAAGGGGCACTACACCTTTAAAACAAACCAGTTCATTTGGGAGATCATCAGTCTTAAGCACAAATAGCCAGGACTGGCTGACTGAAGTCAACTGCTGCCTCTGAAAATCCCCCTAGCCAATCAAAATAGCTCAAACTGACTAAAAAAAAAAACGGTTCTAAATTATGATGTCATGGCTTGAGCGCCAGTGTAACTATCAGGAGCTACAGGTGTTTGCTGAGGGCCCTTGCAATAAAAACAAAGAAAGCCAGTTTCTTCAGTGAGCAATTGTTGTGTACAAGACCTTCACATCGTACCTGCCAAACTATTAAGGCGCTTTTGACGTTCTGTGGTGAAAGAAGCATATGAAAAAAAAAAAAAATTACGTTGATGCATAGAGACATAGTGATGTGTGCATTTTAAAAGTGAATACAAAATGCATTGTGCAATTTTTATTACTATTAAAAATACGTAATAAACATCTTTAAAATTCTTTTTTTTAATCCCACAAATCCCAAAACAAAAAGGACACATTACCATTTCTTCTATCTTGAAAAAATGCCTTTTGTTATTTTATTATGGGATTACTTTATAATATGGGCAAAATCATTTTTCCATCTTAAAATGTGCCCTTCTTGAGAAGCATTTTTTAAATGCTTTTTCATTCTTGATATTTGAATAAGAATAAAGCATTGCTAGAGAAGACTGTTGGAGCAGATGCGTCATTCAGCATATCAATAATGAACTTACCATCCATAAAGGATATCCATAATACGCATTCATCTTGCCTAGTTTCATATGGACACCCTAAAAAGGATGTTCAACAAACCCCCTCTGATTTTGATTTCTGATTTGCCGATATGGTAAAACCTATAATAGACTCAAGTTAAGTAGACTGATGAAGGCACTTGCTATCTACTTGGACTTTTAAACTGCACCTTATAAAAGCAGACATTTTGGATGGTGCCTTCAACACACTGATAGTTTCTTCTGTGATTTTACTTGAGAATAAATATTTTTGACGTTATGGATCATATCACTGGGGAACTGGGCTCATAACTGCTCCAGGTTTTTTTTATATTTGAATGATATGCAATTAACACAATCCATATCATATTCAAAAAATGCAGTAATACAGCGCACAAACTTTGACTCCCCCTTCCACAAGACCCTGACTGACCCTGTGGATGCCCTGCGGTGAGACACTTTGACAGAATGACCAACCCCCCAACCTAGAGCTGGATGTGACAATCTACCAGAGATACAGTCAATACTGTAGCAAGAACTGCTACCATTGTTCAATATAGACAAGCTGACAGCTGTGATGCCAGCAGGAAATGTGCTTGTTAGACAGTACTGGTAGTTTAAAGAATAAGACCCCAGTATGCATCTCACAGTGTTGTATTAATCCACTAGGGTTTAACCCTATGCTTTAGCGCAGGTGGATTAAGGTGCAAAGTCTATGGTCCAGATTATAAAATAAATTGGAATCATTTTTGTTTTAATACATTTTTAATTAGAATAACGCTTTTGTCCAGTCTGCTAGCTAACCCAGCTGGGTAAATAGAAATGACCTTCACATGATGAACAGTACAACCTGCTTTACAGTAAATCTGCACTGTAAATGTTGCAGTTTTCCCATGGTTATACTATGCATTTACCATAGTTACAATATGCTTTACCATACCTCTCTGGGCTTTACAAAGCTTTCCTATGACTTACCTTGCTTTCACTATAATGCATTACACTCTTATGCTTTTACAATGGTAAACTTTTATAAGGGGAGAGAAGCACCTTGAAAAATGTGTATTTGCTTTGGTAAACATTTAATAGAAACTAGTTTGAACTATTTTCTTTTACATTCAATATTTTCTAATATCCCATGATGGTGGTTCTCTGGATCAATTAGCAAGCCAGGATTTTGATTCTCCTAGGACCTATATTTAATTTAAATCTGAATATTTTTCTGTGTACAATATCCACTCAGAGCCTTTGCGATTGTGGTTTGCGGTATCCAGGGTATTCTCTTGCTATGTGCTTAAACTGTGAAAATATTTCCCAAGGGCATTCATGAGTGTGATTCCAATCTATTGCAGTCCAGGCTAAAAACAAACTTGATCAATCTGGCTTATTATTGCGCTACGACAGGATTCCTGGCTAAAATGGGAGGCTTCACTTAACCAGGGCTTGTCTTGTCTACTACTTTTATTCTATTTTACAATATCTATAATCCGCATATCAACAAAATGGATATCGCTGTTGTAGGGGTGGCATTCGGTAGTCAACTAGTCGAATAGAAAAGTGACCTTGTAGTCGACTAATCGCACATACATGTGCACAAACAGCAATGTGTTAGAAACAGTATGTTTACAAATAGAGCACCAGACTGAAATACATGTTTTTTTTCTTTTTAAAGTGGCGACATATTAGTTCTACCCATACACTGCTGATTATTCAGCATCTCAGAATATTTGTATTGTTTCCGTGTTAATTCGGAACTTTGTTCCTGTAAGTCATTGATCAAGCAGGTTATCTTTCTCAATGGTTTTGCAGGCCAGACAATTAAGACAATTAATAGCTTGATCCATTCCAATTATTACTGTGAGGTTTGTAAAAATGTACATCAAATGTACATTAAAAGGACAGTTTAAGGACAGTGGTGTTTAGATCTGCAGCTATTTAGATCATTCAGTATGTTCTGGTACATATTCAGAACTATTGAAGTGTTACAGAACACAAGAAACACGTTGCATTACATCTGCTATAACCAGAGTTGTGCGTATCGTAGTGTTACATTTTAAAAAATGTCCATTTTTACATCACATATCATGGCTCATAGATCAACTGGGGAATACCTTCCTACAACATTTACTCGGGAGCGTTTGCCAGGAGAAAAATCACTTTCTCTTCTAAGGATCGAGTTTTGTTGCAGGAAATAGCATGATCTGGATACATTGTGATGTTTAAAATTAAAATCCTCTTTCCCCTGTCGAACATTCCCAAGCATAAGCTGTGATCAAAACAATGGGGATTGTGTCGAAAAATATATTGTTGTGATATGGACAACACAGGATACAGCAAAGTAACATGTTTCTTGTAAACACTGCAGGGGGTTCTGTAACACTGTAAGCTATTAATTAAACTGTAATTGAGCACACATTTCCACACTTCTTACCTCGGTTGTGTTGTAAAAGCACAATAGTGGGGTTGACTGTTGTTGTGGAAGGGTAGGCTGAGGAAGGCTTGCCTGTTGATGGGTAAAGTGAGTGCAGATCGGAGTTGGAGCTGAGCGCTGAAGTTTCCTGAGTCACAGGCTACACAAAAGCAAGAACACACAGTCACAACAGCAAGCAATCAGAGCACCCGTCTAGTGCACTGTACTGTATAGGAATGACTGAGAAAGATAGTACAGAGAGCACAAGACCAAAAAGGAGAGGCGAGTTCAGCTTTCCGGACCATTACAATGTTTACTACCTAGTTACATAATCCACTGAGAATAAACAGAGAAGTATTTCAAAAGCTGTGGAGCACTGTCTTCATGGTAAATATTTGAAGTAACATATACATAGAATATATTGTCTAATGACATTACATTCTGTAATGAATGTTGTCTTAATGTGTCCCCCTCCCCCCCATGCTGGAATATAAATTGAGTTAAAACATCAAGAAAATGTTAACACAAGCAGATTTCACCCCCTCCCAAGAAAAGGCAAAAAAGATCTCCCTTGAATACAAGAAGATTCTTCCAAAGCAGGTTGCATACCTGTTTAACTGTGGTGTTTAAAGCAGTAACATATCATTAATATTTTTCTTTGTAGCTTAATTCTCGTCTTTCTCCCAGAAATATAAACATTTCAACAATGCCCGACGGGGCTGAGCCAGAGAAACAAGCACATGATAAACTGCCCGTCCTGCCTGCATTCCTCACCCAGCAGGTACCAAGACATGCAACACTCATGCAGGCTACAATGAGGCCCAACTACCACAGCTGGCAGCGTCAGGAAGGAAAGAAAATAAGTTTAGCATCAATACTAGAGGGAGTTGGGACAGTGCGACGCCAGTGAGGCCACAACTATGTGAAACAGGTGTAGTGTCTCATAGGGAGAGGGTGCAGAATGTACAGAAACACAGCCAGAAAGGATCACATGAGGTCTTGTTGGAACATGTGAGTGCAGTGCTTTCACTGCCATTTAAAGTGAAATTAATCCCTATCTGCCAGACTCAATTGTACAGAAGGTGCCTTGCGCAGCAGTGTTAAAAGTACTTTAGTTCAAGACACAAGAGACAGAGATTAGGTGCCGAGGCCGCTGTGCTGCCAAAATATGTTGATTTTGGCCGGTGTCAAGGAAGAAAGGAAGGAAGGCAAGAAGTTCAGTACAGGTTGGAGCGCAGTTGATACAAAGAAGCTTTTAGTAAATTACCATTAAAGCCATGTAAGCACAACCTGTAAAAGTCATTTGACCTGTTTTCATGCACTTCGAGCTCTCACAAGTGGTGAGGTGTTTTTTTTTTTTTTTTTTTTTTAGTAGGATGAACAGGTTTTAGTCAAGCTTCACTGATTCACAACAAAGTAGACAAAACAAAGGTGTTTTAATCTGTGCCACTTAGGAAGTGGGTGAGGGCACTGGTGTCTTACTGTAGGTGCAGAAACTCCAGGGAGTGTGGCTGAAGTCTCAGGGAAATGCAGAGGAGCTACAAGAAGGGGACCCGGTGCAGGTGACAATGCCGGTTGTTGCAGCAGGTTAATGGGGGAAGCAGAGCCACTGGAGGTGGTGGGTGTGTGGTGAGTTGGCGACCTCTGCAGGTGAGGGGGTATGAAATCATCAAGAGTCGGCAGGGTGAGTGACGCACTCGCGGGATCGGGTCCGGTGGGTAGCAGAGGAGGTGGGGGGGTGCACGGGCCGCCCTCTGTTGCTGAAGAAAATACAGCAACCTCAGCCAGTGAGACCACTATGATGTCAGGCTGAGCAGAGCCAGCTGTATCGTCCTGTTGGAAATAAGGGGTTTGTTATGCAAACAGGTTTAACACACGGCCATCTCAGAACCGACTGTCCTGCATCATGGACTGACAGAGTGACATCGCCACAAAATGTAACCACATTTACTAAGAACTGCCCTCCAGTTGCTAATTCCGCTGGCTTGTAGAATAAATGCAGGGATTTCAAACGTATTGTACTTGCAATGAAAAAAATACACATATCTATGTGAACAGGCACTAAGGATTGTTCATTTTAAGATTCTTTGAACAAATACCCAAATTTGCACTGGACAGGACTTCATCTTTAATATGGGTACAAATTATCACAGTTATCTTAACTAATGTATTCTTCTTGTTTAGATAGATGTTTGTATTATTTTCTGTGCTGTACTTGGAGAGAGGACATGTTTTTTTAGATCTATTTCAAGGCCACAGGGGTTCTTTAAACTTCTGAGTTTTAAAGTCACCAGGATGTGATGACTGAAACAGAAAATGATGAACAGTGATTATTTATTCATTATGATAACTGTGATATGTCATCCCTGTACTGAGTTTTAAAACTGGTCCAATTCTTCTTAAAAGATCAGGCTCTGATTGGGTCTTGCTCCTTGTGATGCATCATCTCTGTAGATAAATAGAGGACTTCAGTCAACCTGGCTATAAGCACTCAAACTGAAAAACAAGCGTGATAAAATCATAATAAAAAATTAAACCATATTAAAAGTTGATGTTTGCTGGTGAACAGTGTATTTCAGAAACATGCACAGGACTGGATTCAGTAAAAGATAAGAATGTGTATGGCTGAAGCTTGATCAATTGTGTCAAAGGGTGGGCTAAGAAGCTTCCAGCACCCCTCTGTCAACACACACACACACACACACACACACACACACACACACACACGAACTGACTGTGGTGGAACAACCCAGAAAACAGCTGGAACCAGTCACCTTGCACACTTATCTTTTATCGAATATGGTCCACAACCTTTTCAGGTACTCAACAGCACAATATCCTATATAAAGTTCCTTCTACAGAACAACACCTGTTTGTAAAAAGAAAAAGTCGGAAATTAGGTTTTCGCTCCTTTAAAAATGAAAGGAAATTAGAGAATATTTCAATGCTTGTTGGAGACGTGTCAGGCTTGAAACACAGAGAAGCGAAGTAGTAAAGTCAGAGTAGTATAGTACCATGCTGTATCCCTCTGCTTGTGCAGACCGGTGCTGTTGACCTAACCAGTACGGTCCTGTCTGCCTTGCTGATTTGGTGTTCTGGTAATCTATGATGGCAGCCCCTCTCTGGTCCGATGGAGATGGTTGCCAGATCCTGATGGAATCTCTTTCTTTGCAGTAGCTCCCAGGACCTTTAGTTAAGAACGGCCTGGGAGGGAAGGGAGGAGGGGGCGATTGGGTGTCACCTGTGGGGGGGCTACCGCCTGTGCCTGGGGGTGCTGGGTGCATGGTAGCTTCTGAGAAAACACCTTGTTCCTCTTGTGGGAGACTTACAGACGAGACAGGCACGCAAGTGTTGTTAGATAAACAAACAACATAGAGACTGCTACTCTTTTTCTCAGGATTGGCTTGTTGGCTCACACTGCCACTTGCAGTGGCAGACTGAGCTGGTCTGGATTGTTCCTGGCCAACATGCACTGTGCCTTTGGGGACTGAACCAGGCACTGGTGCTAGTGTGCACCCTGCTGAAGAACCCGAGCTTACACCAGAGTATTGTGACAAGCACTGCCCACTGATGCCACTAGATGGTGCTGTTGGCATGTATGGTTTTGGGTAACTCATGTACAAACAATCCATGATAGGAACCGGGGAAAGGTAGGAGAGTTTCTGATTAGTAGTGGGCCGCCATGCAAAGCTTTGCTCTTTCGGAGGAGGGGGCAAGGGGGGAGATTTCTTAACAGAACAAACCACAAACAAGAGCAAACAGGAAAAAATATTGTTAGAAGAAGAAAAAGCAGTAAAAAAGATGACTTTCTTAAAAAGTTGAAAAAGAACCTGAGTGACCATAATCAGCGTTCTCTTGTATACATTACTGGATATACTTTATCTGTAATTATAACTGTAGTTATAGTTACATTAATTAATATGTGCAGCATTACAAAATAAATTACTGTATCACATCATAGGTTTTAAATACACGCTGACTAACAAGTCTAATTGATGAGCTCTTGGAAACATACAAAACTGGTACAATTAATAGAAATTCCCCTTCAGGGATGTTTAAATATTGCAATATGGTAACTATGCTGTCACTACATAAAATGAATCTTTTACCTGTATTTTCAAGTGTACCATTATTATTTCTAGTCTACCATTTTATTACATAAACAAAGAAAGAAATGTACTTAACATCAAGCAATTCAAAAGAACATGCAAGTCCTTGGAACACATTTACTACACTTGTTCTCCAGGGTAAAGTCTGCTCCACTTTTAGTGAAATAAAAACTCTCTAAAAACACCCTGAACTGTTTAATTTTTGTTTGAAACATTAACAGCTTTTTATACTGCTATACCAAAGTGGAGCAAAACCTTTGTAAGACTAGCCCATTGTATATTAATTCAAATATTTTGTAAATATGAAAAGGTCAGATCACTTTTGCCTAAGGAAAACCCAATTCAGTTCATTGGATGGAAAAAAAAATAGTGATGAAAAATGAATCCCATCAAAGTAACCGATTAAAATATAGTTTAGTTTACCTGCCACATCAAACAGACCTGTGGGTCATTTATTTCCATGTAAACCTTTCAAAAGAAACCTACCTGTGATTGTGTCTTGCTGTCTGCAGTAAGGTTTGGCCTGACACTCCGGTATCCCTTAGCAGCCAGCGAATGGGCTGAGCTGTCTCCATTAGTGTCGACACTGGACAATGCTTTCCAACCATCTGGAACAGTGCAAACAGAGCAAAGTCAAGGTTAACCACGGTGAGAAAAAAAAAACTCCAGACCATTAATTCCAAAGCAGGCAGAGAACATAAACCAGGGTTATCAATACCTGTTCCTGTGTCTGTTGGCTCAGGACCTGAGAGTTTTCCCACAGAGAGCGACGAACCGGAATAAAAAGGGCGAAAATAAACTGTTACTTTCAAAAGAGAACAAGTCAGTAGTCTGTACCACACAGTGTAAAGTGTCTGACCACTCTAACAGACAAAATGCTTTCTGTAGAGACTCGTACTAACATGCCTGCTAATTACCATAGAAACAAGCGCTAAACAAGATGCTCTCACAATCTCTGACCTTTGTAAACACAACAAGGCCTTCATTCACGGGGATGTGGAAAACTATTGTTCCGCTGCCTCTCTTATTCGGAAAGGCACAGCAGCAATTAAGGCATCTCTGAAAAAGTGATGGCCTGACTCCCATTCTGGAGTTTCAAATGCCGCAAATAACTGCACATTCAAATCTGATGATCTGAAATGGACTGTGGGTTGCTCAGAACAAGGATGTCTTTTGAAATGTTGCCCTGCTTTATGAAAAGACCCTTAGTAATTCAAGCAGGATTGAAAACTGAATAATTTTTTTTTTAACATTGTACGATTGGTTTACAATCATTCAAATTCTAGATGTATATAAATATAATAGTTGACCAATGGGAAGGTCAGTGCAGGGTTGACATACTGCATATGCAATTCATCATCACTAATCCCTATAGAGCATCACAGTACATTTCAGTACAAGGGGTGCTGTGCTACTGCACGCTCGAAGATACGTGACGTTTTCATGTTCAGTGCACTTGTGCAGTTTCAGGGTAAATACTCAAATTAGTTGTTGTTTCTAGCTTGAAATTGATGATGAATGCATGGGATACCAGCTTAACATATATTCTATGTTATCTTAGCTGAAGCAAAATCGTATTTGTGTTACTGTCGCGTTCCAGCATGGGATACTACTATAATGATCTAATTGAATTGCTTGTAGTGATACAAGACATCCCATGAATACTGTATGCATATACAACAAGCTGTTACAGTTTTTACTTTAATGCATACAGTTTGAAACTATCTAAAAATGAACACATTCAATGGAATATGCTACGAATTACATATATATATATATATATATATATATATATATATATGGCTTTTACTACTGTCTGACACAGTCTGTCTTGGTACTGACAGTGTAAATACTGAATATGTATCTGTCTGACACTGCAGTTATAATCATCATCTGTGATTAGGGGTTCTGATCTTTTTTTTTTTAGCACTGCCCAAAACATCAATGAAACATCTATCATTCTACTTAAATTACTGTACAAATAAATATATATATATATATATATATATATATATATATATATATATATATATATATATATACACACACACACACGAGAACTGTAAATACACGGTTAATTGTATGCTCATGTTGTATTGTAGCTAATATTTCTGAGTTATACATTATGTAGCCTTCTAAAATAAATGTATGGCCCGCCACACATTTTTATTGGATTTTTCAGTTTCCCATGATGTTCCCATGTTTATTTCCCATTGTTAAACACAGAGTACCTTGTTTTCAGCCTTCACGTTTCAATAGAATTTACTACACAGTTGTACCACAGTAAAGGTAAGAGACTTGGCTGTGCTAATCCCCTGAAGCAGTACTCACTTTGAGAGGGCTGGGGGCTGCTGCTCTGAAGTTCTGCATGAACGCTGGACACATGCAGTGTCACAGCTCCCTTCCCTGTGCACACTTTGGAAGGATCTGTTTCTGTGAAAGGGAAAGCAAGTACAGTATAAGTTTTCGCTTTGTTGTGAAACGGGTTGGAAAGATTGTTTTGTTTTGTTTTTTTAGAGTTTAATAATGTTATTTCAAATCAAAAGCTTCAGCACTCCACAAGCCGAGATACCCATGTGACTATTAGTTGTGCTCGGAGGTTGCCATCCCTAATAAACCACTACAGGGAGCTGCAATCAGTTTTGACCATATTTGAAAAAACGTAAAAGTTTTCAATACAAAATATTCAGTCAACTGGTGAAAAAAATAAAAAGCTAGAAAACAAGGCAAGAAGCGGCCATGTGAACCAAGGCTGCAGTATACTTCACAGGGCATGTGGATGCCAGAAATTTAATTGAAAACTGTAATTAGTTTTATCCATCATGCACCAGGTAGGGTCAGGAATACAGGACTTGCTGTTACACTAATGAGAGTAAAGAATAGTTTTGTCAATTCCCCTATTAAAATGGTAATAGGTTTACATATGCAAATGCAAATAACTGAAGGGCAAATGGAATAAAAACAACTTAATTAGATTTGATATTTTTCTTACATGAAGAATGTTAAGACATTATTTTATGAAGCTTTTGCTGTTATATGTTAATGTTAGACTATAAATTAATGTTCTTAAATATGATGCTTGCACATCCCTCCTATTAACTTTTTCTCTATAACCAGTACTGTACTGCCAATGCTTTAGTTTACTTCACCCTACTGTAGATACAGCACACTGGTTCTTTGGAGGTGTGACTCAGAAGCAGTGCAATTGCAGCTCCCATTTCCATTATGAACACATTTGAAATACTACATAAGAACATAAGAAAATGTACAAAGGAAAAAAAAGGCTTTTTGGTTGATCATTGCTCACCCAGTTCCTTTAAGCTCTGCAGTGCATTGTGGGACTGTAGTCCTAGATAAAACTCCACAAAGAAATACACTTCCCAGTGTGCACAGCAGTAGCTCTTAAGTTAGGTCTAAAGAAAGGGCATGTGCATGTGACAGATCAATTTAGCTTAATAGTTTTGTGACATATTTTAATTGTCAGTTTATGGCCTCGGTATGGCGGTATGGCAGTACAGCAGTACAAACGTCAGTGCCCCAAATGAAAGGACATTTTGCTTCTACCAATGTTTCGTTTCTCTAAACTATGATGTCACACTCATCACTATAGTCGGGAGCTCCGGGTCAGAGACTGAGCAGTGATTCAAGACCAAAATCTCCCCAAACCTACATACTGTACATTACCCTGTCCCTACTACTATGAAATCGGCACAGGCATTGAAGATACAGTTTTAAACATTAGCTCTTTAATATGGCACGTATTAGAACTGAATGGTTCTGTTAAATACTAGCTTTCAATGTTCCAGTGCAAAAAAATATTCTGAAAAGATAAGGCAAATCATGAAAGAGCCTATTCAAGTAATCTGATGTTGATCACAAAAGAATTTGGATACGTTAAGTGCATTCATGCTGCCCTGCTTATCAATGCAACAATCACTGTATTATTATTTCTCATTGTTTAAATGTACCATCTAGAGTTCCAGCATGCATGCAGTACAAAGACATTGTTTGATTAATAAAGATATGAATGGTCATGAAAGATGGACAGAAAACATGTTGTTTCTGTATGGGTAACAATTTGTGTGAAAATGTTAAATTTTGGCTCCCATTTTTAATTATACATACAAATGACTTTACTTTGTTATGGTGTAAAGAAAATAGTATTCATGTGAGGGTCGGCTGTACATATTAAATCGTTATTAGTTAAAAGAAGAGACAGACATTTTTATTTAGACACATGTTGTTGTATGTATTTTAGTTTTTTATGCCAAATAAAATGTACTGGAATCAAAGAAACTGTAGCTAACAACATAGGTGTGTAAACATTCTCTGGCCTGCACATCTATTCATTATATAGGTCTCAAATGTGCAGTTTTGAAAGAAACACATGTTTTAGCAATCATGTATTTCTTTTTAAAACATAATATCAGGTACTTTACTAGGCTAAAAGACATCTCTGTTCACAAGCCATTCTAGACTGTTTTGTACGTCCTCGGTCGTTTTACCTGTAGGGTAAAATTGTCCCTACCCCATTCACTGGCTTCTTTCCTGTGAACAACCAATGAGCTGCTTCCCTTGTTGTCTGACATACTTTCAGCCAATAGCATGCTTTGACCTAGAAGACACTGCTGGGGTGAAGCGACCAAGGAAGTAAAGCAGTAACTTCCTGGAAGGCAAGGCAAACAAACTAAGAGCGTTCTTTAACCTTGTACCAGCTGTAACATGTGTTTGAATGTAATCAAGAAATCGCTTGGCTGAAAGGGGTGTAATGATTCTTTCAGTGGTGTGTGTGTGTGTTACCTATTTAGAACCATCGGGTATCTTCTGCTGTATGTGTTAAATCAACGAGGAAAGCCACTTCACTCCAGCCCTCACATATCTCGTTGCTTCACACTGCATACCAAACCACATTTTCAGGTTCACGAGAGTCCAGGTATTGTTAACAATGAAACTGCTGGATCTACAGCATTAGTAACTACTACAAGCCTACAGATGGAGAGATGAGGCTGTAGGCAGGCTTGCAGGGGGCAATGATGGGTGAATGGCAGCTTTATAAAGGGTACCTGTAACCAGCATTAGGTCAGGAGAACTTTTCACCCTCTTCACGGGAATTATTTTAACAGCAGAGATAGAGCGTGCACGCAAAGGGACTTCAACCACTGCAAACACAAAAGTGTAGACAATGCAGAAAGAACCAAGGAACAATAACTTTCTGGAGCATGCCTTGTGGTTTCCTTTTTAGTGGGGAGAGATACAGACAGGAGCAGGAGGTTTAAAAAGCACACAGGACATTGAAGCCAGTCAACCAAACAGATTAGAGTTTCCTTCTACAGTACTGGGTTTCAACACACGACAGAAAGTATTCCATGTATTAGATTGAATGACATATCACTCCCTTTCATAACATCATTCAAATTATTTATAGCATTTTATGATTCATTTCTATACTATACTGTGGTTACAGCACTTTCAATGTTAGAATGATGTAAACCATACCTAAGATAAAGTAGGGTAGTGCAAGATTAGTGCTAATCAGGGGCTGTGAAACCATGCTATATGGTATAACATTCTTACTCCTGGTTTTCCCCAAGTATTGGTAGTTTCGGATAAAGTGGGGCTAACTATGATTACAAAGAAAATTGGATTTTACTTTTTTTTGTTTTATAGCCCAGTGCTTGTGCTGTGTAGGTTTTTATCCATTTATTTTCTTGATAAAAAGAAACATCATGTGGAAATTTCTCTTTGCCCTTGGAGCTACATCCATTTATAATAAAATGATTATCAAAGAACAACCAAAATGCTTCATACGCAAGATATGGTAACGCTTCCCAATGCTGTAATAAATAATGGAAGTGTCATGAAATAAATAATCAAGTGGCATAATTTCATCAATCACTTTGTGCAGGGATTTCAATCTTTTTATATGCAGTATGTCAATCATTTCTTGCTCTAAATAGTGTACAATGTGACTTGCGTCACTTTACAATATCGGAGGATGAATGTCAGATTACAGTTGCTGGTAACCCTGCCCTTTCCCCTCTTGGTGTTCAAATCCAGCTACTGCCATACTGTGATTGAAAGTCATGCTGTTGGGGACCTGTCGGCATTGCAGGGCTCTCTCTCTAATTAAACACTGCCTTCCACTCACCTCGGTCCTGATCATGGTTGCTGGAGGACGATATCCCATTTACAACAGTCTGTGAAACGGTGACCTCACGCTCTGAAAGAGAAACAGCGGTTAGTAGAAAGCATTCACTCCCGTGATAACACTCGGACACAGTGGAAATCCAGCACTGTGGAATAAATGAGATCATAGAGTAGCCAGCCGCAGGGATCACCATTCATTTCCTGATTTAGCCAGCTGCATTACATAATGGATTGTTATGATTGTGCTATTGTGAAGAGAAGCACGCCAATATAGTCAATTAACTCTTACACTGAACATTGCACACAGCACACAGCAAGAGCCCAAGTGCCACAAAGATCGCACTGATAGCCCGTTACTAGAGGGCATGGAAGGGCATACTAAGAATCAACCAAAGAACCAACCAAGAACGTATAAGCAGCACTACCACCTTGATAAAAGTTCATTTGCATGGTAATTATGCAGTTTTACCATGGTTATTCTATGCATAAACCACCATCTACCATGGTTTTCCATGATTTTCAATATTACCACACCTCTCTGTGCATTAAAATGCGTAGCTATTCTTTATTACACTATTACACAACAACTAGACACTGCTCTCCCATTTTTTTCTTTGGAGAGCAGATGTTCTGTTATTGCTCAATAATGAAAAAAATGACTTAATGGCACTTGTACTAAAACCACTGCTTACTGATGAAATTCTTCACATGAACTCTTTCAGTGGATTATTTCAGACAAACAGAGGTAAATAAATAAATTACTTTAAAAAGTGGCACTACAATAGTGAGAATGACATTGCTACTTGTTTGTACGGTAGAATGTGTGGCATTTATTTCAAACTCCATCTATGCATTGGTTTCCAATTTAAATTGAGTTATGAACAAAGAAGAACATGCTCTTTTTTGTCACAGTGTTTGTTTGAATGTGAATCATAATACACGTTCTTTCTGTAAGCTGTGCTTTTTGCTGGATAACGTTTATTTAAATTGTTGGATAATGTAAAGTATAAACAGCAATGTAATATTTGCACATCAAGCAAGGCCCAGCACAGCCCGAGAGGAATGTTAAAAATGTGCTCCATTCCTGCAATCTGCCAGCAGGGCATGGGAAAGAGCCATCCCACAGAGCACAACTGAGCTGCAGCGTGACAGATTGCAAGGACAGCCAGCTCCACAGAGTGAGCACAAGCACATGCTCCTCCTCCTGCTCATTACATACAGGAAAACAGCTGGCTGGAACACAGGCAAGGCATACCAGAGGATATCATGACAGGTACACGCATCCTGAATCCCACAGATTGTACAACTGTCGTGAAATATACAACCCATACTTTCCTTTTGTTTAAGGAATAGGGGAAGGATACCTAATAGACCAGGTTTAACCAACCAAGGCCAAGTCATCAGAGATGATTTCAAGCAAATGGACATAAACCGCGGGTAGAGTACACTTAACTCACACACTCAAAAAACACCAAATTCTACCAAATTTCTCATCCTTGACCCTTTATTATATTAATATAAAGAAAAAAAGTGAAAATAAAACCATTCTAAACTTACTTACAAAAATAGTCAAACAAAATAATTTACAGCTGTACCATACATACAACTATGTCTCTCGTTTCACTCGCGCAGCTTCCTTTCTTTTTTTTTTTTTTAAGCACCCAAACAAAAAAACAACTGGAAAAAACA
Organism: Huso huso; assembly: GCA_036884735.1. NCBI lineage: Eukaryota > Metazoa > Chordata > Actinopteri > Acipenseriformes > Acipenseridae > Huso > Huso huso. The sequence goes on along the minus strand of CM072668.1, from coordinate 20,980,114 downwards.
ACAACTATCCTTAAAACGGGATATCTTTGGCAAATCATATTTTTAAAACCTTATTTTTTCCCCCTCAACAGAACTAAATGAACCTTAGTAAGTCGATATAATCAGTAACATTTGTGGACTATAAAGACATTCCGAAATATATTTACAAAATATAGCGATACAAGATACAGCTGAACGTTGGTCTATTAATTTTTGAACAGCATTTGTTTGAGCATCTTTTGGGAGTTAATTAATAACAATACTTAATAACAACTGTCTTTCGTTGCGTGTGACGTCAGTAGCACGGCTCGGCTCTGCAATGGGAAAAAAACCCAGGCTCCCCTTAACCACACCGTGAGGGCTTGGTACGGCCCTGGCGCGGCTTGGTTGTACAGAGGAAAAGAGGCATTAGTGTAGTCGCTACTGCTTTTTAGTGAACTAAACTTTTTTTTTTTTTTTTTTTGGTCTGGCTCTATAAGAACTCACTGGTAACCGGTATATCTTTTGGTACATTTTCATTTTCCCATTTTTGAAAAACACCAGCTTATTTAAAAACATTGAATGGCATCATTAAAGAGAACTTGGATGTTGCGCTCAGCCTGTTCTTACATCTTAACCTGCTATGTGTAACTCAGTCTGTTCTTTGCACTAATGTCATGTCTAATAATTTCTAAAAAAAAAAAAAAAAATACATTAAAAATCATTAAATCCCTCAGTACTTGGAATATCCCTGGAAATTAGATTATGGATCTTATTCTAATAACTATTTTGTTTATTTAATGTGACTGTGAATGGTGTTCTGAAATCAATGCAAGACTGACCCCTGCAGTGTAAAGGAGGCAGTGCATGTAAGGCAATACAGTACTTTAACTAAAAGTAAAAGTTTGTGTAAATAGGCCTGGCTATTTTGTACTGTGGTTAAGGCGATGGACTGGGATGAGGTATATTCCAGTTTCAATCCCAGTAAAGCGATGGGCTGGGAGGAGCTATAGCCCGGGTTCACTCCCAGTGTCTATCTTGTTGCTTCTTATTTAATCAGCTTTGTATTTACTAAACATTTCTCCTTCAAACCACACATCCAGTATATTTACACTGCATTGAATGAACCAGCTTACAGGCACTGGTCAAGTTGTGTTTATAAATGTTAAGGTACTTTGAGCAAGAAGGCTAATTAAAGCTGTGAGTTCTTGCAGTAAATGGCACAGATGTTCAATCCCAAAGGCTGCATGAATGAATGAATTACGGATCCTCTGGCAGTGTGAGCTGCCATCATTCACTATTGACAGATGCCTCTGGTGTGCTCAAGCCTGACTAGAAACAGACCTTCCCATGGAAAACGACGGAAAATATTTACCTGAACATTTCTCACATATGTCAAACTTCAGTACATTAAAGCTTTAAACTATAAAAAAAATCCTCTGCAGTGACTTTCAAAGCATTTTGCTGGTTTATCAAAACATACATTTTAGGGTATTAATTTAAGTGTCTAGTTAATGATTTTAACAAGGCCTTTTTGAATGTTGCATGGTGAAGGCATTTGGGGTGCTCTACCGACAAAAGTACCTGTCGCACTAAATTGAATGTAGACCGACAGAGCAAACGCAACTTAAAGAATGATTCTTGCAGATATACCTGTGCTCATGGTGATTGTGGTGTTGGACTTGTGCACTTCAACGTTCTGGTTCTCCCTGCAAGAAAAAAAGAACATTAGTCACACACACAGACTAGTGCAGAATTGCCATTCTACAAAAACATCAGAACTGAATAAGTGTACATTCCGTTAAGAGACAACTGATCTAAACAGTGGCAAATCTAAATACCGCCACTGTTTGAATATTAAAATAAGACCAAACTTAGGATTTTGCCTATATTTAAAATCAAAATACACTTAATATATTGTCACACACTGTTAAAGAAGTTAGTTTTCACAGTCCCCTTCTTTTAAATATTCAAACGATGGCTTTGAATATCTGAATAGTATCTTTGCGTATCTGAATCGTAGATTTGACGCACAATTGAATTCATCAGTGCAAGCACTTGATAAGTCGCACATTTTTGACCAATTTAAAGTTTCTGAAGAGCTGTGACTGTCATAACGGTTCACAGGTTGTCTTACTACTGCGACTCGCTAAGGGTTGACACCCGACATAAAACTCTTGGACTGCAGTTTCAGACACTTCCTGTACTTGGTAGACTAGCTTAAATATTGTAATGCTTATTTAAGATCTGTTCCAATTTTCACTCAATCTTTCATTTAAAATCTAATGCATAAGAACATATTTACTTGGGCTAGTGCCAGAGCTAGAACTGCAAATGTGATTGGCAGAGGCTGTGTGAAGAGTACAACAATCCCCAAGCTAACGTCTTACCAAGTGTACATAACATGGCCCCTAACACAGCATCTAAAGAAACTGTCTCAGTCCACTGTCTTTTAATGAAACCTCTTTCTGAGATTATTTCCAATTTGCTCCTCTCAACCATGAGGATTAGGATAGTGTGAAGTGCATATAAAACATGGTACCATGTATTACAAAACTGGTCTTATTTATACCTTGAGTGTTTTATACATGTGAATTTGTTGAATTTGGTTTAGTTTGCCAAGAAGAAATTAGCCAAGAACTCCAAGCTGCTAGAAGACTGCATAGAAAACACCTTCCAAACACCACCACATTAACGTCAAAGTATTGTAACACAGGCTTGTATTATTAGCAGGAAGGAAGTAAGGGCAAATAACTATTTTATTATAAAGAAACACAGAGTTCCACTGATTTAATGGTAATCTCAACAGGATAGACTGCATACCACTGGCCCATATGTCAAAATGATTTGCAGCCTTCAGTGTGGACGCTAGTACCACGTGCGCATGGTGCTTCAACGTGGACGCTGGTATCATGTGCACAAGGTGCTTCTGCTGCTCTGCTCATGCAATGTAATCATTTTACTGCAATCTCAAGATGACTGGATGAAGGTTTTTTTTGTACATCAGTGTCCAAAAACAATTTATGTACGCTTAAGTAACTTCTGTCTGAATTATGTTTTATTGTGCACTAGTGTTGTAAATCGAACCCTGACGTTGACATCGATTATCTTGCAAATTCTAACGACGATTATCGAGTTAAAATGCTTAAAAAAAGGAACAAGTCCTCTTTTTATAGAGCATGGTATAAAAAAACTCATTCAAACAAATCCCGATGTTTTAAAACACGTTTGATAAATACACTGGTATTTAAATATAGCACTTTCCAATTTTCATATTCCTGCCGTCACTAGCCTTTGCCTTGTTTTGTGTAACATCTGACAAATTTCCAGTGTAAACATAACGGTAAATTAAGAGAAAAAAAAAAAAAAAATCAACCCCACTGTCCAAAGTAGAAAAAAAAGTTTGAAAACTACATTAATATTATGGCCTACTCACATGGAATTAATTTGATTTCTTTTTTTTTTTTTTTTTGCTGTTGGTTATAATTGTTGTATTACATAGCCCAGCTTCTGCAAGCGGAAGCAGCAGTCCCTTCCAGTGTGCCGCGGCTGCAGAGATGCATTTCACTTTTTGCTGTGATATTTTAATCAAAACTTTACACGACTTTGCATAGCCACTTAGATTTGCATTATCTTCAGTGAATACAACTATATTGTCATTTTTCCAAACAGTACATTAGAGGTAATATACCCTTTCCTGCAACAGAACTTTTGACAGCGACAACTCTGGTTGATCATTTTATTTTATTTTGAATATGTATAAAATGTATAATATCTCTTTCATACATGGATGTGGATTTATTAATTGACTTACTGCCCACATCGCAAACAAGACATGTAGAATATCTCTTTCATACACGTATAGGCCTCATCAATCTACATACCACGTCGCAACCAAAACTGCATCACATACTGGAGTGCTCAGAGAAGCGTTTCGCCCACGTGGATTCGCTTACACAGTACATTACTAAGGCCCTACCTATTTCACGGCCATGAAAAACGTGACACAGACCGTGAAATTCATTCTTCACCGTGAAAACTGTCTATTTTGTGTACTTTTACCCTGCACTTAAATCCAGTTAAGTTATGTGTATCTGTCTGTTCCTGATGTGATTATAAACTTGTTTCAATTTCAAAAAGAAAACTGGACAGGATTTACTGATTGACAATTAACAGCAGCCAATAACCACTCTGGGCTCTCCTCACTGATTGGTAGATATGTGCATCCGGGGAAAGTTTAGTATCCTAGGAGATCTCAACTGATAGTGTGCGTACCTAAATTCAACGGTACTGTTGAGCGTTGACTCAACAAAAACGGCACTATTGTCACAACACTTCCGGGTATTTAGGAACGCTTCGTTGCATTCCTAAACTAAACGGTAAATTATAAACAAAATCTTAAATACAATTACTTTGTAATATATATATATATATATATATATATATATATATGTGTGTGTGTGTTGTAGATATGTTGTCATATTTGCAGTGTTTTATTTGTTATACAATAATACATAAATAAAATAAATAATGATTGTGTGTGTGTGTGTGTGTGTGTGTGTGTGTGTATTAACAATTACCGTTTTGACGGCGGTTTGCGGTATCAGTATCTACATTTAAATCCCATTCATAATTTTTGTGGGTGTCGCCATCTTTCTGTTGATCAGCTCACCAGCTCTGAGAGTCGGTGAGTTTGTTGAGTCAGCGTTGAGCCAACGCTGCGTCACTAGCTCTCAACGGTGTGTTTAGGAATGATTTTGAGAGTTGTTGCTTCTCAGCGTTGAATTTAGGAATGCAGCCATATTGTTAAGTGAGTGAACATTTTGCGAGTGTCCAAAATGAATTAAAAAAACTACAATAATGAATGCAGCGAATCGTGTACAATAATTTTGCATTCTACTGGTGGCAAACTATTTTGTACAACCTGAAATGTTTCATTGGGTCACATACGTCGAGCTACGATCCAGCGGCATTTAGACTTGAGACAGCAATCAAAAACGAAAAAGGTTGTGGATAGTGCATTACTTCAAAACGAAAAGGTTAAAAAAAAAAAAAAAAAAAAGAAATTCTCAAACAGCGGCATGTGACAACGTAGTAATGTTAAATATTATTAGTTCCGCTCAAGACAGACAAAATAATATGTTCAAAACACATTAACAAAGCAGGTTACTCTTGATCTCGGCATCATCCGGTATTTGTTCACAGATGCACAGTCTCAGTAACTTTTAGAAGTAACAACACAGATTACATTCTTGACAGTAAATTAATATATACAAGACAGGTTTTTTAATTTCAAGGAATATTCGATAAATAATTCGATTATTATCGTTGTCGTTACAAGCCTATTGTGCACCAAGTGAGATTATTACTATGTGGAGGTACAGTCTACTCGCGGTGATTTGCAAATGATGTGAACTGGAGCAGAATCCTATCATTCAGAGTGATGTTAGTAGTGGAAATAAGTGAGGTTACTTGGGGAAGTGCAGCTCCTTTGTCATGCCTTCCTCAGGACAGCAGTATTAATATAAAAAAAAAGAAAAAAAAACAACAACATCTCATAATACCCATAACAGAAGAACAGCATAGACTAATAGTTTCATGATATCATACACCATAGGACCAAAGCTTGGGGGTTTATTAAAATATCTGAGAGCGTCGGCATGTAATTATTAACTTTTCATAATTCATGGATTTTAAATGTATTTTAAGTAAACTGGAGAGAATAATTTATATAAAGTAGAATTATACATACAGAATATCCCAGATTCTGATCTTTTGTTGCATCTTTTTACATGTATCATTTGAATCAGTATTTCCACAAGCCATGTGATGAGTGAAACAAGCCCTACAGGCAATCTGAAAAAAGGACATTGCTGATGGTTGTATTACACCTTTCACAGCAAGACTTATACATAATATATTAAGTATTAAAACAAGCTGTGTTCCCACTGAAGTGAAGCAATAGCAAATATGAAGCATATATCTCAAGCTCTTGGTCTATATTATAAGTGGAAACCAAAAAGTGTTGAAACACACGGGTCATAAGCAAATTACCTGAGATGCTTAACACTGCAAATATTACATTTGTATCTAAACTTATCAACAGCAGTGTGTCAATGTGACCAACTTGCAGACAAAACTGATCACATCTGCCTAATGATGCACACTCCATCTCCTTCTAGAACAACAGCAGAGCCCATCTGAAGCATACAAAAGCTGTTGCTATGGCTGCTTCGTTAAGTGTCAGAAATTGTAACAGCAATAACACATCATTAGAGGTTGTTTGCTGGGAAAGCTGCGTACACTTTAGTGTTAAAAGTACAACATTACCAAGAAAACAAGCAAGGCATAATAAATCGAGCACAGCTGAAAAGACTTCTCTAACAGTATGAAACAGTAACAAAGGGCTGCTATAAATAAAGTTTAATGACCAGGGCCTGATCTCTAGGGGCATCTTGTTTAGGGTAGGAAAATATTGTTGTCAAGCCTCTTCTGGGCTGTTAAAAAAAAAAAAAAAGTCTGCAACCCTGGGAGGGTTTGATTGCTTCTTTTCAACAGTCGCACTCTCTGTGATAAAGTTACTGAGCCTGACTCTCTGCCAGACTGCAGCTCCTCCCATCATGCCCCGGCTGTCACTGTATTCACTCGTCTAGCACATTGTGTTCCATCAGGGCTCATGGCTCCCTTCCTTAAATAGTGTGGAAAATTAGCTTTAAAATCTTCAATTCCTGGACCAAGCAGTGATTCTGACAGCAATTCAGAAGTGGGCCTGTAGCAGGGGGAGACCTGTGCTGACTCTTCTGACGTGTTCATAGTGCTGCAGGGGGAGGGCAGCGGCTCGTCAAGATCCGCCTGTCAGTCATGGCAGTGACACGGAGAGGTGGGAGAGTGGGTGTGCGGACTTTCCTTCTCTCTGAGTGGCTGGGAGGCGGGTCTTGGGGGAATTGCTGACCCTATAAGTTTCATTCTGCTGTTCCCTCAGGTCTGCCCACGGAGACGTAAAAGGCGTGCGGAAGCGCTGGAGAAAAAAACAGCCGGGACGAAAATCCCAGCAAGACACCTAAATAATAAAAGAAAGGGATAAAAGAATCAGCGATAGCGGGGGCAAACTCTTGGGCAGCCCGATACAGTGTATAGCAGGCTGAGGGAGCCGCTAGTGTGGGATTTGAGACCCGGCCGTGCGGGTAGCGACGGTTGGGGTGAAGCTGCCGAGCGCAGCACTTTTATTTTGTAGTTTTGTTTACTGTGTTTTGTTTCCCCTGTTCCTTTCGCCTTTGGATTAGTGTTTTTTTTGTTTCAACCTCTGTACCCTGTACCGCTCTGGTATAGTTGTGGCTCTGTCGCTACCATAGCTGGTACGGCAGGCCACAGACAACAGCGCCCTCTGCGGGCTAACCCAAAATCAGTTTCTAATAAAACTGGGCACCTGTGCGGTGTTTTCAGACCCATTTCTCTGTGTCCTGTGTCAGTGAATTACCCACCACCCTTCCACACGTGGTGTCAGAAGGGATTCACTGGCACTGCCCTCTTCAAGCAGTGCACACCAGCATGGATGCTTCCCAGTTTGCGGAGATGATGAATCTCCTGCGCCAGACCCTGACGGCAGCGGTGCAAGGGGCGGCTAGACCGGCGGGACCTGACCCCCGGCTGATGAGACCCACCAAGATGACGGCAGAGGATCGGCCGAAGCCTACCTGGAGGTGTTCGGGCGCTGGCGACCTCTGCGGGTGGGATCAGGCCCAATGGGCCAGTTACCTCTGCCCCAGTTAACGGGGGCGCAAGCAGCAGCGAGGACGCTGTCTCCCGACCGGATGATGGACTACCCCACGCTAAAAGCTACCATCCTGAATCGCGGGGGGGCCACACGGAGGGCTATCGGAGGAGGTTTCGGAGGAGCGCTTCCGCCCGAGGAGCACCCTAGAACCATAGCTCATCGTGAATGAGTATGCCATGGGGTGGTTGAGGCCGGATGCGACCACGAAAGCCAGGCTGGTGGAGGTGATTGTGGTGGAGCGCTTTCTGGAGTGTCTAGCTCCGGAACCACGGCTGTGGGTACAGCGGCAGGCACCCGCCACCCTGGATCAGGCGGTCGCACTGGCAGAGCAGTACCGGGCAGCCGAACCAACGCCAGCCAGGCTGCCGGGGAGAAGCACTGCGGCATCATCCGCCCCACTGGCCCCGATAGGGCGAAGGACTGGGGAAAGGGTGTACAAGGTTTTGGACGGGGGCTGTGCGAGCTCCTGGCCCGGGACCGGGCAGCGTGGGGTTCCCGCGACTGCTGCGGGTCGGACCGGGTCTCGCCGACGGCTTCCTTATCGCCGAGCCCCTTTGATGGCTCGGTGTTTCCACCTCTTGCCGAGGCTCCAGGGCGAAAACTAGCCCACTGCGGTGTTGGACGTGCCGGGAGGTGGGACACCTCGCGGGGATTGCCCGTGATGGAGTGTGACCTCAGCCGACCAGGTAAGCCTGTTCAATTACCTCAGTCACTTCAGCAGACGGGTTTTGTTATTCCTGTGACAGTGGATGGTACAAAAACCCAGGCTCCCTGGATTCAGGGTGTGGTCAGTCCCTAATACAGGATAGCCTAATCTCACTGGGGCATAAACGGTTATTGGGACAGGTGCATATTAAATGTATTCATGGGGATGTACGCTCCTACCCTAAGATAAGTGTGAATATAACGATTGGCCAGCAGGGGCGAGGTGCATGTAGGGTTATGTCCTCAATTGCCAGTACCAGTAGTTCTGGGGCGGGACTGTGGGCAGTTTAAAGATTGGTTAGCTGCTCTGACAGCCCCGCCCACCCTATTGGCCAAGAAGGAGGAAGTAATTGAGATCTTCCCTTCTGTGACCCGAATTGGTTTTGCCATAGATTTAGACCCGAAAAACTAAACGGGAACGCCGGGCTGCTAAGAATGAGGGCTGGCGATGGAAGGAGTCCGAGAGGTTTCAGGTGGGGGCGGTTGGTGAAGAGTCGGGGGAGGCTGCGGAGCCGGCACAGGGTCTGGCTCGGCTGCCTCCGCTCCGGACCGACCCGACCCAGAGCTGGAAGCCATGGGAGCTGATTTTTAGCTCGTTCCCGTGACTTCCGACTCGAGCAAGGGCGTGACGGCGTGCTGGGCAGGCTCTTTGACCAAGCAGCGGTGGTTAATGGTCGTGTGGTCGAGCCCGGACGCGCCGCCACGTACCCTCACTTTGAAATTAATCGAGACCTGCTGTATCGTGTTGACAAATTACCCCAGGCGGGGGAAGTGCGTCATCAGTTGCTCATTCCTCAACCCTTTAAGGAGGATTTGCTGCAGCTTGCTCACGCTATTCCCCTGTCTGGTCACTTAGGTAGGGACAAAACCAAAGCGAGGCTTGTGACACGGTTCTATTGGCTGGGTTTGGATGGTGACGTCAGACGGTTTTGTGAACGGTGTGGGGAGTGTCAGAAAGCTAGCCCTAGAGCCGTCCCACGAGCCCCACTGGTGCCGTTGCCCCTAGTGGAAGCTCCGTTTGAGCGTATTGGGATGGACATAGTCGGGCCATTGGAAAGGAGTGCGGCGGGATACACACACCTATTGGTCATTTTGGATTACGCGACGCGTTATCCAGAGGCTATACAGTCCGGTATGTGTTGGACCTGCGCAAACGTCTGGAGTCTGTTGGAAAATGGGCGCAGGATAATTTGCAGCAGGCACAACACAGACAGGAGACCCAATACAATAGAGAGCCGGTTGCGCACATTTCAGCCGGGGATAAAGTGCTTCTATTACCCAGTTCTGAGTCAAAACTTCTGGCTAAGTGGCAAGGACCCTTTGAGGTTACACGCGGATTGGGGCGTGGATTATGAGATCTGCCAGCCGGAGCGACGGAGAGAGAAACACATTTATCATGTTAACCTCCTGAAGCCCTGGCTGCAACCGGAGGCCTTGGTAGTGGCGCAGGCAGATGACGTCACCGACCTGGGACCTGATCTTTCTGTGGTGGCGAAAACAGGGTCGGTACAGATTGCAGAGAATCTGACACCAACACAGAAATGTCAGGCTCGGGCGCTGGTGACGGAATTTCCTGATGTGTTTTCTCCCGTCCCGGGGCAGACTCGAGTAGCCCATCATCACATTGAAGTTGAGCCGGGGGCGCTAGTTCGCCAGAGGCCATACCGTGTACCTGAAACGTAAAAGACAGGTAATAAAAACGGAAATTGACGAAATGCTGAGACTGGGGGTAATAGAAGAGTCCCAAAGTGACTGGAATAGTCCAATTGTTTTAGTGGATAAGCCGGACGGTTCAACTCGGTTTTGCATTGACTTCAGGCGAGTTAATGAAAAATCGTTTTTTGACGCTATCCCATGCCCCGGTAGATGAATTGCTGGAGCGTCTGGGCACGGCTCATTTTATGACGACACTGGATTTAACGAAGGGTACTGGCAGATACCCTGACCCCGAATCCAGAGAGGGAGGCGTTTTCGACTCCCTTCGGATTATACCAATTTAGGACCATGCCCTTTGGGTTGCACGGAGCACCAGCCACTTTCCAGCGGATGATGGATCGCATTTTGCGGCCCCATCAGCAATGCGCCGCTGCTTACATAGATGACGTGGTTATCCACAGTGAGGATTGGCGAGTCATCTGTGTAAAATAGCGGCGGTATTGCAATCCTTGCGGGAGGCTGGGCTCACTGCTAACCCAAAGAAATGTGCCATTGGGAAGAGTGAGTCGGAGTATTTGGGGTATCGGTAGGGGTGGCCAGATCAGACCGCTGATTGCTAAGGTGAAAGCCTTGGCTGACTGGCCGGTCCCTACGACTAAAACCCAGGTGCGCTCTTTCTTGGGACTAGCGGGCTATTACAGGAAGTTCATTCCGAGCTTCGCCACGCTTGCTGCTCCCTTGACAGACCTCACCAGGAAGGCTGCCCCAAATACGGTTCAGTGGACGGAGCCGTGCCAGAGGGCCTTTCTCGCTTTGAAGCGGAGGTTGTGTAGCAAGCCAGTGCTATGCAGTCCGGATTTCGGTAAGAGGTTTACCCTGCAGACGGATGCGTCAGAGACAGGTCTCGGGGCAGTGTTGTCCCAGGAGGTGCGGGGAAGCGAGCACCCGGTCCTGTATATCAGCAGGAAGCTCCTTCCCCGCGAAAAGAACTATAGTACCATCGAGAAGGAGTGTCTCGCGGTAAAATGGGCAGTCGAGTCACTCCGGTACTACCTCCTGGGGCGACACTTCACCCTGGTTACAGATCATGCCCCCTTGGCATGGCTTCACCGAATGAAGGATAACAACGCCAGAATCACGCGGTGGTACTTGGCCCTGCAGCCCTATGCCTTCAGGGTTGTCCACCGAGCAGGAAAGCTGCATCAAAACGCAGATTTTTTCTCTCGGGAAGGCATGGGGATGTAGGATTTTCGAATGGACCGTGGTGCCATTCTAAGGGGGAGGATATGTAGCAGGGGGAGACCTGTGCTGACTCTTCTGACGTGTTCATAGTGCTGCAGGGGAGGGCAGCGGCTCGTCAAGATCCGCCTGTCAGTCATGGCAGTGACACGGAGAGGTGGGAGAGTGGGTGTGCGGACTTTCCTTCTCTCTGAGTGGCTGGGAGGCGGGTCTTGGGGGAATTGCTGACCCTATAAGTTTCATTCTGCTGTTCCCTCAGGTCTGCCCACGGAGACGTAAAAGGCGTGCGGAAGCGCTGGAGAAAAAAAAACAGCCGGGACGAAAATCCCAGCAAGACACCTAAATAATAAAAGAAAGGGATAAAAGAATCAGCGATAGCGGGGGCAAACTCTTGGGCAGCCCCGATACAGTGTATAGCAGGCTGAGGGAGCCGCTAGTGTAGGACGGAGACCCGGGCCGTGCGGGTAGCGACGGTTGGGGTGAAGCTGCCGAGCGCAGCACTTTTTATTTTGTAGTTTTTGTTTACTGTGTTTTGTTTCCCCTGTTCCTTTCGCCTTTGGATTAGTGTTTTTTTTTGTTTCAACCTCTGTACCCTGTACCGCTCTGGTATAGTTGTGGCTCTGTCGCTACCATAGCTGGTACGGCAGGCCACAGACAACAGCGCCCTCTGCGGGCTAACCCAAAATCAGTTTCTAATAAAACTGGGCACCTGTGCGGTGTTTTCAGACCCATTTCTCTGTGTCCTGTGTCAGTGAATTACCCACCACCCTTCCACAGGGCCCTTCTGCCTCCAGCCTCTAACTCCAAACAGACTCCCACGTTTCACATATTCAAGGGAACATTGGAAGGATGGTGGTGTGTCATTGAACCAATACCTAACTGAACTCTGACAGCACTCCGGTCTCTGGCAGTTACATCATGAAGCTGAGGAGAAAAAACTAGAATAATGTACGTTACAGACTGGTCGTGTGATATTATTTCACATTAAATTAATACAGCATTTATCTGCCAAGAGGTAATTATAATTATATCTCCCAGTATGTTTGTTATTTCATAATGTACATGTTTTATTATTGCTTTCATAGAGGTAGCTTCAAATAGTCAACTAGTTAATAAAAGTGACAATTGACCTTAGAAACTGGTAGTAGGCTAATCGCGCATCATGTGATTGTGAAGTAATTGTGTAAGTTGAGGTTGCAATCTTTTAACATATAAATGACATATTAAAACAATAAATGGGTTATAACAATTCCAAGCAGTTTTTAAAATACAGTGCATAAACATCAAAGTATTACAGTACAGTATGTTCAAATATTGACCACCAGACATTATCAATTTTTTTTTTTTTTTAGTGGCTTCTATTCAACTATTTTAACTTTAAATTAGTAGTCAGTCTATATATAATACATTACAAGTAAACATTGACTAACCCTATCCTTTATCCTTAAGTTTCAAAGACAGATAGTGACAGTGTGGGCTCAGTCTGGTGCCACCATTGCTAGTAATTCAGGCTGTAAATTTTTTACAGGCTTCATGGATACTGTTAAATTTAGTATCACCCACCGATTCCCACTCATGCCAAGATTCTAAACGGCATGCTTTTAGTAACAAATGACAACCTTCTTAAAGCATGTTCCCTAAGCCAGGATCTAAAGACCTTGCCAACAAACTTCCAAGCATTTGTTATTTTTTATATATACAGCAGTATATATATATATATTCCGGCACTATAATACAATCCGCGATACAGTTTTTATTGTACCCTGTTTCCCCTGTGTGTGGGGGGGGAGGTGCCGTACGTGAACCTCATAAAGTAAGCCATTGTAGATGGTCAAGTATGTGAGCTTGCCTCACGCACTGAATGCATGTCTGCCACAGGGCTCCCCTGGGTCCTAAACCCTGCTATGTTTAGCAAAATACGGGAGAAAATCTGTCCCAGGAGTTGTCCAGAAGAAGTGTCCAAAAAACAGGAGAGTCCCAGCAAATAAGGGAGAATTGACAGGTCTGAAATGCAGTCACTTTCAACCAGAACATACAGCTCCTGCCTATACAGTAGCAATGTAAAGTTACTGTACTGTATATACTGAACTGTAAGAAGTATACATAAAACCTTACTAGAATTATTACATTTTAATACTTCATCTGGCTTAACTTTTCTCTGTTTACTACCAGTACATCTCTGAATTTAATAAACTTGAAAGTTTACAAAGTAGAGTTCAGAATTAAAAGGCATAATCATTGTGGGACGTCCTTCAGCTTTAATAGGAACCTCATGAGACAACGAAATAGAACAAACGTGTAATCATTACAGTTACTTAAAGCCTTGTTTTTAATCAACTGCAGATGTGAAGATCTGAGGGCATAGCACACCCATGTAATGCTGCTAAGCTAATTGGGTAAGGAATTATTTCTAAATTGTGTTCATAAAGTATTTCTTTATTATAGTGTGGGTGTAGTGAGGAACCAGACAGCAGCAGGGTCTACTGGGCCAGTGGTAGACAATTTGCGAGAGATTGTTGATGCCTTTTTTTTAGTTGGATAGTTTTGGGTATGAATAAGTTCAATAACTCCAGCTTCAAAGCTCACAAACCTGTGGGAAATGACCTAAAACAAAACAGTAGGTACAGATGCCCTTCTATATTTAACCCCCCCCCCCCAAAAAAAAAGTGTAAACATTTCCATATTGTTTGCCACCTCACAGAGATAAATTGAAATATTTGTTGTCATCACGTTGCAAACCCAAAGCCGACAATCTGTGATGCCAGAAATAGTGGGCTCATGTTGGCCCTCTGAAATCCTTAGCATGTGTCAGGTTCCAGATATCTGACATACCGCTGGAGCAGAATGAAAACAAGGCTTAGTCTGGCAGCTGGGCCTTAGAGTTATCGATGTAACCAAGTTTACTACACCAGTGCTTTGATTGGGGTAGAAACAGCCTTGTTTTGAGTTTTAAATTAAAGTTTCCTGTATTCACCTGCCAAGATGCCTCATTTGTGTAACACTCACTCATGCCCTTCACTGGAAAAGGAATTTCAATTATTCAGATAACAAGAGACTCTGCCCGGACTACTTACACTATATTACGGTAATGTAAAACCTGCCCACATTCAAATGCAATTCATTGTACATTAAATAACAATTGTGGGACAGTAATTCAGTTAAGACTCTTCAGAAGCAAAGTACAGCTTCAGAGAAACTGCAGTGTGACTTCAGTTGGGAAACAGGAGGGGTCAGGGTCCTTTAAGTCCCAACTTGACAAAGGTCTGAGATAAGTCAGCTACTAAGAACTGGATGAGCTTAGATGGGCCGACTGGCCTCTTCTCATTGGTAAATTTTCTTATGTTCTTATGAACCTCAGCCCAGCCACATCCTCTGAGATCCAGGGTTCGAGTAGCAGCTCAGCCACTTCCTCGCTGTGTGACCTTGGGTACTGATATTCTTGTGTCTCCTGTAGAAACAAGGTTGATCTCAAAACACTGTCAAGTTGGGCCTTAAGGAGATTCAGCATCAACAACATGACTAGGTAGCCCATTCCATACCCTCAACACTCTCTGTGTGAAGAAGGGTCTCCTACCCTCTGTTCTAAGTTAACATAATTTCCAACTCTGTCCTCTACTCTAGTTCTGCTTTCTGTATCAACTCATTTTTAAAAATGTTAAGGACTTCATGTTTCATTTGTATTTTTTTTTTATTTAAAAATGGAATGGAGAAGTATTGTTTAGGCAATTTCTGCATGCATAATGTGTATCCATAAAAGTGTCTGTCAATGTGAATGGTTCTTGCAGCTGAAAACCGTGCATGACCAGTGGGTTGTGAATTCCAGTTTGATTGACGATTTCTGAGAATCCTGCAGTCCTGCCATTGTTACTTTATTGCTCACTAAGTTCTGAGAGCTACATAGGCAGCTACAGATGGGAATTGAGCACACTTTCACCCTTACACATTAAACAAGCGTTCATATGATCAACAGTCCATCATATGATCAACACTGCTGGTGACTACCCTTTATCAAGAGATTCAGTTAAACCAGTTAAAGATGGAGATGCATCATGAACTGTGATTGATTGACAAACAAGGGCTACCATGGAAATACGCTGTTCAGTAAAAGAGGGACATTATGGGAATGTTCAAACTAAAATTATAATTTTATTGCTTTCTACATATAATGTATTGCTTTCTACGTATAAAATACAACACTGGGAAAAAATATGTTTTTGCAATCTCTTAAGCAGTCTAATTTTTCCTCTTTTTTCTCTTGGGAGTGATGCCCAGGGTCACAAACTAAACTAATGGCAGTAAAAGTTCGGTTTTGTAGTCTAGTCAATGGCTAAGGAAGAACTAGAACTAATTTGTAAGTCAGGACTATAACATTTTGTTCTGGTAGTTAGTGAAAGCTAGACAACATTAGTTATATTTCAGCAGCAGAGGTTTTGATCAGTTGCAGCTTCGCAAATGAAAATGAAGGAAGACCTGGAACTAATCTGACAGGCTGTTAACATATAAGGAGCTGAAAGGTCCTACATTTTATGGAACTGCTTTGTGGCATTCTATGATTCACTATGGAAGCCTGTTGATCTTCAAAGTGCCCATTCTTATATCCAAGGACACAGAAAGCAGCAGACAAACTGTAAGTATGGTTGTTTACCCCGAATCATACTAGAAACGTCTTTCCTGTTTGTTGGTTGGTTTGCAATAATATAACCACAAGTTAAAACACAATTCCCCAGGAATAACAGGGAATGTGAGAATCCATTCACCACAGCACTTTTTTTTTTAATATTACATTCTAAGAAACTAAAGTACAGGCAACCACAGCAGTCATTTGACAAGACTTCCTCCACTCCTAAAACAGGGGCTGAAATAAAAAACCTTGACCTCTCAGTAGCCAATATGATATGCAGGTGACTAACAGCTAACTAACCCAAGCATTTTAATCAAAGACTGTATGATGTGCGTCTTTCAAGCAACCATCTGAGATTTCAGAATCGAGTTATTCAGATGTAAAGCAAACACCATTCCCCAAATCCTTACTGATAAAGCTTTCAATTGTTGCTGTTCTTAATTTTTCAAACACTACAACGATTGAGGGGAATACGCCTGTAAACAAGATGACCATGTGACATTCCTGTGATGCGCCGAATATGCAGAACATTTATTTTAAGCTTCAAAAGAGACAGAGGCAGTTTCCATCAACAAAGAAACTGCATAATATGAAGGATTTACAACCTGGCCTGGGCAGCAACTGCTGAAAGCCAAATTTGGAAGATTGAACTTCTGAGCTTGCAACACATCTGCCCCCTTAGCTCACCCATTCAGAAAATAATTACACCATTGCTTCTTTATTTTCCACTAACAAAAATGAAACCCCCGCTAGCTTTGATATCGTGCTGAAAGCAGCACACAGCCATTTGAAAGCCCATCTTCAAGTAAGACTGCTAAAAATGTACAGCCTGTCAAACTAACCATGAATAGATATCAGCTAGTGAGTAATTGCTAAGTAGTAGAAGCCAGTATATCTCAAGTACATGTCTGTTTGGAAAGCCCTTCTCAAAACACCTCCTAATTTAGGTAAGTTCAAGATGTAGGAGAATAGCAAGTTTCAAAAGGCAACATTACTTCTGTGTATTGTATTAGATACAACTTAATTACTAGGAACCTGTGTACAATACAACACTGATCACAAAAGACCATAAGTAAGACAGAAAGGTAAGGGGGTGACTGCTATACTCTGTACCGTCCAAATAAGATAAAGGTTGCACATGACTGTATAGCGTAGACGTGAACAACGAGAGGAAATACAATTGTAATGCAGTTTTTTTGCTAAAGATGTAAGATTAAATGTTGCATTACAGACAAGCAGAGGCAATGTTACATAACCAACCAACCAACCAATGTAAAAGCTAAATGTGTACAGTGTACTTACCAACAGAACCATTGACAGTGTTTACCAACAGAACCATGGCAAACCATTTAAAATAAAATTGCAACTGAATATAGACAGGCACTCTTCATTAAAAAAGTAGCAATCGCTCACATACACATTGAAGCATTTTTTCTTCTTTTTCCCCTCCTAACCCAAGCAAATACGCAATTGGTAACCCCCAGGTCTGGCACAGTTTAGTTTATTTCACGATCCAATCCCAGCTACCAACCCTACTGCCGATGCCCAGATGCCTATTCCTGACATGCTCTGAAAGGGTCACCATGTTGCATGAGAGATCCCTAAACTACAAAATAAGACACTTCAAGCAGCTGCCTGCAATAACACAATCATTTTTCAGAATCCTTTTTTTGGTAACAAAAAGCAGTACCTTATAAAACTAAAACATTAGTGTTTCTTGGTTTAGTAGGTAATGTACTGCTTTTTAACCCAGTACTCTTTCTTGCCATGCATTCTCAAATTCCAAAGGAGAAAAATCAAAGCTTTACTTGTGTAGCAGCTCTAAATCTCAACATGTATCCACAGCCAGTGACCTTTTCAGTCTTACCTTTTATCCACTTTCTCTGTCAAAGGAGCCATGTCCTTGTTCTGGCAAGTTAGTTTGTCTCTGCTCTCTGAATCTCACTTGGTTTATCACAGTTCTGGATTCTTCCACAGTGTGTAGTCAGTGTCTAGCTTAGTTCCCTTTAAAAAACGTCTCTGGAAGCACCCGTCGTCTCTGCCAGCTTTAAATACAGGACTTCTCCCTCCCATAATCCTGTCACTGGCTCATTAAGAGCCAGCCCCCTTCTCTCTGCCTCACATTCCATGGAATCTGACAAAATGCAGACACACTGTCGGTGGGGGGTGAGGGGGGGGTGAGCAGAGCCCCGGTTGGACTCTATTACCTAAAGGGGTAAACCGTGTAATAAAGCTGTTGTCTGCTGTGTGAAGAGGACCGCAGATATAACTGACAGGCTCGAGTAGAAATGGTGGGTAACTTATCTGGAGAACTGTATAAAGGTATGCATAGAGGAGCCAATGAAAGTCCATAGCTTGCTCTGCTGCAGTCACAAGGGATGTTTTCATTAGCATGCAATCACTTCCCACCGCGTCCAGATCCAGTTTCAATGGATAATTCCAGCACTGTCAGCTGATCATGCAGCTAGTGGCTGTGCTGGTCCCACAATAGGTCCCTGTTTGGCCCTTGTGCCTATTTATTTGATTATTTTTGTTTATTAAAAAGCTTTATTTTGAACTTTAAAACTGTCTCTGAGTCTCAAACCTCTGTCATCCTGTCACAGTTGGTGTCAGAGTGGGATAACGCCACCTGGAGGCTCAGGGCAGTATTTTTTTTTTTTGGTTGTTTTTTGAATTTTGTGAGTTTTTTTTTTTTGGAAAAAAAATGGGGAAGAAGAGCAGACAGCGGCAAAGGCAGGAGATGCAGCAGCTGAAGAAATGTAAGCTGCTGCAACAACAGCCACCCCAGCTGGAGGACCCAGCCAGCCTTTTTCCCTGGTGCTCTTGGTGCGGGAAGGTGGATCATCGGTGGAGGTCCTGTCCAGATGGGCCACCAGCTGACTGGTGTGGGCGCTGTCGTCCCGAGAGCCAGAGAGGGAGGAGCTGTCGTCCCGAGAGCCAGAGAGGGAGGAGCCGTCGTCCCGAGAGCCAGAGAGGGAGGTGCCGTCGTCCCGAGAGCCAGAAGGGGAGGAGCCGCCGTCCCGAGAGCCAGAAGGGGAGGAGCCGTCCCGAGAGCCAGAAGGGGAGAGCCGCCCCCGAGAGCCAGAAGGGGGAGAGCCGTCCCGAGAGCCAGAATGGGGCCGCTGCTGCCGCCCAGAGAGGGGGGAGCTGCCATCGCCCAGAGAGGGGGGGAGCCGCTGCCGCCGCCCAGAGAGGGGGAGCTGCCCCGCCCAGAGAGGGGGGAGCCCGAACGCCCACAGCCCGAGAGGGAGGAGCCCAACGCCCACAGCCCGAGAGGGAGGAGCCCGAACGCCCACAGCCCGAGAGGGAGGAGCCCGAACGCCCACAGCCCGAGAGGGAGGAGCCCAACGTCCACAGCCCGAGGGAAGGAGCCCGAGCGGGAGGAGTCGGTGCGCCCACGGCCCGAAAGGGAGGAGTCGGTGCGCCCACGGCCCGAAAGGGAGGAGTCGGTGCGCCCACGGCCCGAGAAGGGGAAGCCCACAGGCCCAGGGCTGAAGGGACCCGCAGGGGAACAGCCGGAGCTGTCTCTCCCTCCACCGCCAGCAGAGGGGGAACAGTCGGAGCTGTCTCTCCCTCCACCGCCAGCAGAGGGGAACAGCCGGAGCTGTCTCTCCCTCCACCGCCAGCAGAGGGGAACAGCCGGAGCTGTCTCTCCCTCCACCGCCAGCAGAGGGGGAACAGCCGGAGCTGTCTCTCCCTCCACCGCCAGCAGAGGGGGAACAGCCGGAGCTGTCTCTCCCTCCATCGCCTGGGGTTGCCTGCCTGTCCGCATCGCCTGGGGTTGCCTGCCTGTCCGCATCGCCTGGGGTTGCCTGCCTGTCCGCATCGCCTGGGGTTGCCTGCCTGTCCGCATCGCCTGGGGTTGCCTGCCTGTCTGCGCCGCCAGGGGGTCCAGAGGGTCCAGCGTCGCCAGAGGGGCCAGGGGGTCCCGCATCGCCAGGGGGTCCAGAGGGAGACGAGTTGCTGTTCCCGCCTCCGCCAGCAGAGGGAGACGAGTTGCTGTTCCCGCCTCCGCCAGCAGAGGGAGACAAGCTGTTGTTCCCGCCTCCGCCAGCAGAGGGAGAGCCGCCCGTTCCGCCTCCGCCAGCAGAGGGAGGCGAGCGTTGTTTCCGCCTCTGCCAGCAGAGGGAGACGAGCCGTTGTTCCCGCCTCCGCCAGCAGAGGGAGAAGAGCTGTTGTTCCCGCCTCCGCCACCAGGAGGGAGGCGGGCGCCGTTCCGCCTCCGCCACCAGAGGGAGCGGGCGCCCGTTCCGCCTCCGCCACCAGAGGGAGGCGGGCGCCGTTCCGCCTCCGCCACCAGAGGGAGCGGGCGCCGTTCCGCCTCCGCCACCAGAGGAGGCGGGCGCCGTTCCGCCTCCGCCACCAGAGGGAGACGGGCCGCCGTTCCTGCCTCCGCCACTAGAGGTGCCACCATCGCTGCTCCTGCTGGAGGGTCCAGGTTCCCTACCAGCGTTCATGTACTTTGAAGGTCCGGGGCCCCCGCTATTGAAGGAAGCTTGGGGAATCCGGCATCAACCCCGCCCACCACCGCCCGTTGAAATAGCCCACCCAAGGGACATAAGGGGACTCTTGGGGGGAGGGCTTGGGTTCAAAGGGGGGAGTTTGGCCGATTGCGGCCTCCGTACTTTGTACATGGAGGGAGGTATGTGGCAGAGCAGGGCTCTGCCCTTACAAATACTGGCAGGGAAGGAGTTAAATTCTCCTCCCTGCCCAGGTTGATTGTGTCAGGTGGGAGCAATCAGTCAATTAATCATTCAATTATGGACTTAGCCACCTGGCATAAAAGGAGGCCTCAGCCTCCCAGTTAGGAGGAGAGTTCTGGAAGGAGAAGAAGCAAGTGTTTTTCGGTGTGTGCTGTTTTTGTTCATTTGGCAAACCAGTGAAGGCAATGCCCAGCCTGGAAGTCATATTTTTGTAAGTTTTGTTTTGTGTGTATTTTGTGATTTGAAACCTTTTTGTTGGCCCTTGTGCCTATTTATTTGATTATTTTTGTTTATTAAAAAGCTTTATTTTGAACTTTAAAACTGTCTCTGAGTCTCAAACCTCTGTCATCCTGTCACAGTCCCTTTTCAAAAGAGAGAGAGATCCCTGTACAAATCCAAATCCTCCTACAAAAACACAAAGGTTTTTTAAACCAAGATTTAGAGAGGCTTGTACAGTACGTCAGGATAACAAGTTCACAGCCAGCTCAGAGAACTTCTTGTGGTTTAAGCTGAACTGAAGTTTGAAACTGGTCAACCCGCTGCCTGCCTTTCTTTGGCTCCACATTAAAGGACATTATCAGCAACTTCCTGATTGCTGGCTGGGGCCTCAGCACTGAAGGTAGCTGCAGCCACGCTCACGACTTGAGCAAGCATCACTTGATTCGGTGGGTCTTGAGCAAGCATTGAGCAAGTATTGAGCAACTCTAGCTAACCTGCCTTTTCTTTTTAAGCAACTAAAGCAAGTATAGCAGCTACGCTACACAGCCACTTAATAAAAAAGTACTTGACAATACCCAGACCGGCACTGCAGAATTCAACACCACTGACCACAGCTTCCTGCTGAAAAACTGAAGACGACAGACAGACACTTCCATACACCCCCAAAATCTAGTACCCCCAACAATGGAAATACCACATTTTATCACAAATGGATAAGCGGTTTTCCAGATCCAAGCGTGACATACATACATTCAACCACCTATCCCTGTCCCTGCTGAAGACAATAACAACCCCGTCCTTCAGCATTACAGTTTGCAATGAATGATATTTGCAATGAATGATCTTGTTTATTCTGCTGCTTCTTGTCTGCAGTTCAAGCAACATTAAAGAAAGCGTCACCCTTCAGTGCTGGCATTGCAAGCACTTGTACTTCAGGGCTGCCAGGCAGTTGGAGATTATTAGTCTGTCACATATAATGGTGCTATAAAAACATGTGTGACTCTTGGTAGGCAAGATAATTATGAGCTCAGCATTCCTCTGGGCCCTTTCATTGCCACTTGGGGAAACACATTCCACTGTGTGTGTAAAACACAGTCACCTACACTAATGTGTATTAGCACCTTAAGTTAAAAGCTGTTGTTTTCTTCTCTTTTCCTCAGATCTATTTTAATTTTGTTCAAATAAATTATTATCTTTTAGTATTCTAATATCATTCTAATTAACACAGCGAATGTGTTTGGACTAAATTGAGACGTAATTGATGATGCGCTATTAGTCCAAAACAAATATTGCTCGGTTTATTAGTCCATTAGTCCCAAAAAAGTCTCTTGCACATTATGTGCAAGAGACTTTTTTGGGCCCATAAAGATATTTGGGGATCACAAGTAAAGTTTATTACCTCAAGCAAAATATGATTACATTTCTAATAAAACAAATCAATGAAATAAAAGATTGCAATCACCTTTGCATTCAAACCAGATTGGAAATGGATGGCAGCATTCAATATATACGCATGCCATTAGCTATAATGAATGTTCGATAAATGCAATTGTAATATGAAGGGATTCAATCAACCTTGACCTACTGCAAAATAATCCAAAAGATGAAACAATTTAGATTTTAAAATGAAAGCAAAGTGTAAGTTTTCTATTTGGGGATGACTAGTAGAAAACAACCTGCCTCACTCATTTACTTATTTCTACCTTTACTGCAGTAGAACTACCTAAACTGTGCTTTGTAGACATCGTATAATATGTCCCACCATGACCAGTACAGTGCAAAAAACATATGATCAAAAATAAAACAACAGGTTTTGTTATAGTGTCTTCCAGTTAAAAGTACAGTAAGGTAACTCATGTAACAAAATCCTTTACCGCCACCCTGA
The DNA here is from genome assembly GCA_036884735.1 of Huso huso. Taxonomy (NCBI): domain Eukaryota; kingdom Metazoa; phylum Chordata; class Actinopteri; order Acipenseriformes; family Acipenseridae; genus Huso; species Huso huso. The sequence goes on along the minus strand of CM072668.1, from coordinate 20,957,354 downwards.
TCGTTGTTTAGTTTAACTTTTTAAGGTGCAACTATATGAGATGCACAGTTCTGGTTTTTGGAACTGCTCATTGAGCAGACCGGCTGTTTGGCCAAACAAGAGGAAAAGGAAGGTGGTACGGTTTTCCAAAGTCAGATTGTTCAGGTCCAGCCAGTCTGTTCAGTCTCACCAAATAACACCTTTAATAGGCTTTCTGAAGTTTTACAAGTTTTACTTTTGCTGTATTTGCTGTTGTCCACACGCAAACTGTTTTTTTCAATGTTTTCTTACTTTTGTTATTGATTTTTATTCACACATCACAGATAAATCAACTAAGGACTAACTTTTTTCAACTTTTCCTCAGGAACGTTTGCCAAGAGAAGGACAAACATTCTCTTTTAAGCATCCCAATGTATCCTGTTCATGCTCCCTCTTGCACCAATGCTGGTGCTCAGATTGAAATGAGTGGTGTTTAGTGGGAACAGAAAACCAGCATTGTTGCAGATGGGAGCGTGGTTACACTGCGATCCTTAGAACACTTTTTTTTTTCTCCTGGTGAATGCTCCTGAGTGAATGTACAGCCCAGTGCAATTAAAACTGTAAAAATAATTAGTAATAGACCATACAAGACACAGTAAAGGTAACGTAATGTGTTTCTTGTAAACTTTGCATTGTGTTCTATAACACTAAGTAAGTGGGATGGAACAATGAGTCAAAAAACAATTCTAACTGTCAAGAGACTCTCTTTTTCCAGCAGAGAATCAATTAGAACTCCAATGGATGCAGACCAAAGTGGAGGAAATGGCTGCTCTATTAGTTCAACTGAGCCATTCACCTTAAAGCAATGCTTTAAGGTGACCTCACTCAATTTCAGCACCCTTCCTTCTAGGTCCAAAACAAACAAAAAAAAAAAAAAAAGCTTACGGAACTTCTATGTTAAATTTTCTTTTTTGCAAATGATTAAGGCAATCCCCCAGTGACACCAATTATACTGTACGAAGCAAATGGTTTAACTGAAGTCTCTATTCCTTCATAGCTTTATACCAGGCCTGTAAAGAGTTACATGGGACTGTGCTGACAGCTCCATTCCCCACCTTCCATAGGTATGTGCCCACTTGTGAAAAAGTGCCCCAGCAGTCTGACTGGGGGGTAATAAAAGAGTGTGCTTTTAATGGCTTTCAAGCACTCGCAGTACACCACGGCATCACACACGCCCATCTGAGTTGTTTCTGACTTTAGCCCCTAGGATTTACAGCTGAAAGTGAACACTGGAATTTCCACACACATGGCTGCCACCTTGCAAACACCCCATTTGCCTATGAGCAGGGAAATGAAAATATTAAAAACAAGAACGCTGTTTGTGTGGTAACAGTCTGTGTGGTAACAGCCTCCTTTCATATAAACCTGATCCCGGGCCCAAGGCAAAGAGAAACAGAAACAGTTACACATGCAGCTGCATCAGCTGGAGACATTAAGGTTTTATTTTTGTTGATAAAGTGTACAGGGTGTGCAAAAAGCAATTTAGACTGCATGCTTGTTGATCTCAGTGGATTACTATCTTGACAAATGGATATAAATTTTCCCTAAGAAATAAACCTCAAACGCTGAAGTTTTTCCAGAGGGATGATAAACACAAGGTAGTTTACAGGTTTTAAACTCAGTTGATGGATGCTTTGAGACCCAAAATACCTGATGATACATGATGACCCAGCTGGACTGGATCAGATAAAATAGCTGCTGTTATTTATTATATAGACTGCTAGCAAACCAAGTTGTAGTTGACACATCACAAAACCACCATCCCAAATGGCATGTTTACAAGCAAACTATAAGACAGTGAATGGGATGGGCAAGAAGTAAGGATAAAACTCCCTTTTAGTACCAATTTCTCTCCAGATCATTGTGTAATTGAAGGCGTTCTAACTATTACTATCAAATACGTCAAGCTAAGTGGTTCATTTTTATTGTAGGATACCATTCACGGAACTTGACTGTCTTAATAGATTATGACGATGTACTGAAGCCAGTATCTCAAAGCATCTGGTAAACACAATGTTCATATTAGCTCAGAGGCCGCAGTTCATTTTGTCCACGGTGTTTACGACCCTGTACTGTACATGGGTAGTCTACTAGGAGCCCATATTGGGTATGTCAGAATCACGCATTTATAATATAACACTACCTTTGGTATGAATGTGGTTTTCTTCCTCCCACACTCCCCCTGCTAGGTTTCAGGCCCTTACCATGACTGAAGGCCTTTCTGTATACTGCATAAACTTCCTCTAAAACAGCTGACAGTACAGTCACATCCCAGGAGAGGGAAGGCACAGATAGATCGGAGTTCAAAACGGGCCTTACTTGAAGCGTGAATAGCTGTGAACTATGTTCAGAACTGAAACTCTCTGATTGGCTGCACACTAAACAGCAGTATAACAATATGCATTTAAACTGAGGTTGCACTGACTGGATCCTTGATGGCATAGAAAGAGAGTCTGCACCTTTACAATGTTCTTTGATTCCATTCAATTCAAAGCATTCATTATAGCCAGATCGAGTAGGTGTTCTGTTTCACTGGGGATTTCTTCAGATGAAATCCATGACGTCAACCTATCCACATTCAACTCAAGAACAGGTGCGTGTGTGCAGGCTGTCAGGAGAGCTCTACGCAACACGTAGAGAAGGCTGGTGCTGTTAAATCAAAGTGCAGTCTTGAGACATCCCCAGTGAAACCATACTCTGCTGTGTACTGCTATTCTGCACACTGTCTGTACAAATGAATTTAGAATACGAATTAGCAATGAAATGTCTAATAACATTTTGATAAGTAATACTCGAGATTAATGCAAAAATGTAAGTGTGACATATAGATAGACGGATGTACAGACACCTCCATATACTGTATCTCCAGAATCTGATTTTCTCAAAAAACCAAGCTAAATAGTTTTAACACCAAGTTTCAGTTCTCCACATATATAAACAAAGGTAAGAGTGACATACGGATTGACGAGTGTACGGACAGACAGACACCTCCTTATATCTCCAGAATACAATACTTTTAACAACTCATGCTAAATAGTGCTAATAGAAAACATGATCAATAAGCACCACGGGTGTTCTTATCTGCTCTAAAAGATTACATTTAGATCCTAACAAAGCTGGGATTGAGAGCTCTGTCTGCAAGATTTGTAAATACTATTCTAATACCAGAATTGTACCCGCAATTTAATTACAGTTGCAGTTTATTACCCTGAAGAACCCTGTGCAAATTAGCAGAGAATAGTGTTATCTTTAATGGGAACAAATACTGCAAAGTCGTCCTGATATGGCAGTTACCATAGAAATGACAGAATAATAAAATGTTACCTCTGGGATAAAATACTACAAAAGGCCTGCGCCACTGTATTTAACTTCCTGTGTACTACCATTACTCCTAGAATGGAATATTTTTGCTATGTTGTTTACCAAGCCCAATTTGATTGACCCAAATAACAATGAGATGTTTCTATAGCACCAGTTACAGGACGAGCAAGCAGCAGTTCCAGTCAGGTGGCTCCCTGTCTCATTTCTCATCCATGTCATCGAATACACTGGCATGTTAATGTAGGAAATTAAGTGTAAATATAGAATCCACTGGGAGGAGATATAGAAATGACAGCAGCACATTAGCGAAGGTGAAATAATACTGAATACTATTCTGAGCGGGGAAAATCCTTTTTCTTTACCTTTTTATTTAACAATAATAGGAAACTCAAAACATGCCATCATTCTGAACATACATGCCATACAAATATAATAACTAAATATTGGCAGTGAACTTCAATTTGATATGTCATCATAATTGGAGCATGCTATTAAAAACATATTAAATTATGTATTTCTTCAGGTGTTTGTATCTCTTCTGTTGGTATCTCTTGAACTGAAACAAAAGCTCCTGAAACAAGAATTGCTCTTCCAAAAGGACAGCAACAAAGCTCCCTTCCCTTTGTTAACTGGTAGATGGCTCCTTAAATGGCAGCATTTCCTAGTAGTAGCTAAGCAGCCCTGAACAAAGTAAAGGAAAAGGCACAGGGCCTAAAAACACAACAGACTTTATCACAAAGAAAAGTTCAGGGCTCTTCTGCCATGTGTTGCTGTTGTGTTCCATGAATCTCAATTCAATATAAGGGAAGGCTTAATGGCTTTCTGTAACAATGGAAAGTAAAGAAAAACCTTTGTGTGTAAACGTTCTGAGATGAAATATCAACACAATTATTGTTAAAGCACTCTTTCTCACCCACATCTTTTTGCCAGTATGAATACATGTGACCAATTCTATTAATCTGTAAAACATGCTGATCAACATCCAGCAATGGACAGAGCTAAGAAAACCACAACATCATACTGTATACACTTCCCCTTATGGAGTACAAATCAGGCTTACATAGAGGATACACCCTGAACATTCATAGAGTACTGATGCTATTCCACAGATGAGGATGGCCGAGTATGTTTACAGCCATCCTCGGGAGTGAAATAACCACAGCACTCTATGAACATTCATAGTGCATTATTTTTATATAACAAGTGCAAAGTTTGGAAAAGAAAGTATGTTTAAGCCTATATTTAACAGCAGCTGATATCAG